>WOVY01009521.1:0-600000 GCA_013436015.1 Rhipicephalus annulatus
ATTACGTTAAAACAAGTGTCAAACAATGCTACACGAAAGAAAACTCAACACACTGCAAGAACATTGCACTAGTCCATGTCTGCCTTGTCCCTATGCTTCGAGTGTACATCATACTTATTTTTTATTTTCCTAGTGACAACACTGTAAACTTGTTTTAAATGACAAGCATAGCAGCCACTACATCTTAGAGTGAAGGTGTGTATCTCTATCTGGCCCGAATTCTTTCTAAAGCAGAACAAAATTTTATGTTTTTTTTCTATCCAAGAGGCCATTGTGAAGCATTCAAAAAATAAAGAAGGCTGTAAGTACAACGGTTTTCACAGGAGAATGGGATTCATTTGCTGCACATATGGGTACATGCACTCTGCTATCTTACTGGAAAGAGAGTTGCTTTCAGTCCTTGTCAGGAGGTCTTATAAAATACAAGCAAGGTTTCTTCTGACCCAAAACATTTTTGTCATGGTTAGCTGTTGTGCAAAGCGTTCAGCACCTTAAAGTAAAATAATACCTAGAACGGAGCGTGCCGACGTTCACAAGTCGATTTCATCAGATGCTGCTCCCTCCTCATGCATTATGCTTTTGATAGATTCCCAGCGTGTCCCAGTTTCATTTTTTTTTTTGGCTGGGCTTCAAGACTGCCATTTGAGGTCGGCTCTTGCTTCTTTTTTCACTCTATGTTTAGTACTTGTGCCAACTGCATCCTGGTATCTGGTGTACTGGACATAAATACATTCTTGCATTGCCAGCAACAAAAACCAACTTTCTTTGCAACAATGTTTCAAGAAGACATGAAGAAAGCTCGCTCGATTCGAATAATTAGAATTGCGTGGAGATAGCTCCTAAAATAATTGTGTATACTTGACGACATCGTGCGTGCGCATTTCCGCATGGATGACGCCATTACTGTGAGGCGCCACCATAAAAAATGGGCTGAAGAAGGAACAACCTTTAAAAAGCGTATTGCTCGACTTTTGCAGAAGCAACCAAAGTAGTTTCAATTCTAATTACAGCTCTGCTTACTTCTCTGCATCACTTTTTTCGTCATGCCCTGTACACTGGTCACAGGGTCGGAGAGGATTATAGCTAAAGTTCGGAGTTTTTTTTTTTTTTCATAGAAAAAAATGCATGTGCCACGCAAAATGGGCCAACCTCACGATTCAACAGACGTTTAATTAAAATGCAGAAGGAAACACAAGAGTGGCAAAAATTAATTAAAATTGTGCACAAAAGGCCAAGTTTATGAAGCAAGCACGGCAAGACAAAACATGTTGCTAAATGGACATGCGACAAAAAGAGGGGAGTGCCCTGCTGCTCAAATGAAAAATTAATTTTAAACAAGCATACGCTAATTCAAAAGAAAGCTTTTAGACAGACATTTTGGATTTTGTTTCTTGGTATGTGATCGGCTATGGTTCGAAATTCGGTGTCACCTCCATACTGTGCACCTTTGCTAGTTATTTACCTCCACAGAATAGAATGGCTCACAATTTTTTTCCCTAAATTTAGACAGAGTGCATGTTGCTAATGAACTTGAGCACAGTATAAACTAGGAAGACTATAAGAATTTTGTGTTGTTATACGTGAGAGCCGCAGATTAAAGTTGAACCTCTTGATGTAACGAACCACTGGGAACTGATGTAACGAACCACTGGGTATAAAAGACACCAGTGTGCCTATACCAAATTAAAGGTTGATAAGAAAATGCAGAGAGAGAGAGAGAGAGAGAACTAGAGAGGAAAGGCAGGAGGTTAACCAAGCTTGGCTCGGTTGGCTACCCCACACTTGGGGTGGGGTAAAGGAGGAATAATAAAAAGGAAAGAGAAGAGTATTCAGAAAGAGATGGATGAATAGTCAGCTCGAGACAACACAACACGGTTTCACGCTGTTCTTTCACAAGCACTCGTGAAGTCTCGTGGTCCTTAGGAACACAAGAGGGCTTTCATGACTTTTGCGTGTATGTGAAACCGTCGGCCAAGGTCCCAGGATCTTCTTTTCTGTAAGCGGTCATGAATCCAGCTGACAGAGCTTGGCTTCCATAATACGTCGTTCAGACTGGTATGCTGGGCAGTGGCATAAAATGTGCTCAAGCGTCTCCTGGCAGGCACAGATGTTGCGTGCCGCACTGCTCACCATTCCAAGAAGACAAGAATGCGCATTCGTAAATGCCACGCCCAACCTCATGTGACCCAGACACAGTACCCTGCTTGTAAGGCACATCTCATGTAGAAAACAAGAACTGCTTCCTGTGGCAGGTCTCTTATAATAAAGTGGATCAAACGTAGCGTTAGCCTTTCAGATTGTCTATGGTAATTGGGTTATCGTGACAACAATATATTACGAGGCATCTAGGAATGGAGATGTGTTTGCCTTATTAGGATAGGGACACATTCCATACGTAGTTGCTTTTGCAGACAGCTTGCTGCACATTTTATTCATACAATGTGAACTCATTACACATTGGCACAAATAAAAAGTGAACTGTAAACACGAAAATGAATAAGGAAATATATTCCTCATTGTGAGCATTGCAAGAAAGCTCATCATTATTAGCTGCATGACAAAAGTTTACAAGAACATGTGTCACAATGCTTAGTTTTGAGTCTACACAACAGTGCCTTTATTCGAGGATATTTAGGGGGAAATACAAGTGACCACTACTTTGCATCATGAGGGAAATACTTTCAATTTTACCTGCAGCTTCTAATAGGGAACTGAATGGAGCAGCACACTTTGGATAGCAGATGTCCTGAATTCAATTCAGACAACTGCAGCATATCACTATGGATACCTGCCTAGGCAGCTCGTTACATTTCATAATGTTTCAGTTCATCTTCCTGGTTAGTACACAAACAATAAGCTAACAAGAACACAACTGCTGGTGCCATACACGTAAATGAAAACTTAGCCTATATTCATTCATGGAAAAGTCTGGCCGACATTCAGGGGGCCGCCATACAATGGCCTCGAAAAACAAGCCGAGTACTGAAACTAGATATCATAAGACGCCACTACAGCTTCAAAACAAGTTTTCTTAAAATACAAAGCAGGCAACTTTTCTACAGTTGAGTGGGATATTAAGTGATACACAGAAAAACAGGTATGAAGAGATATACAAATTGGCAATACAAGCATAAATTGACAAATATTTGCAAGCAGTCTCCACAATAAATGGTGCAACATTACTGGATATGCCTCGTTCTTTTATTTTATGCATTGCAATAGACACACACTCAATGCATCCAGCTTCCACCAGAGTCCACCGAAAAATCTACTTGCATAACTGCTTGAGTGGTAGCACACTATGCCTGCGAGTAATAAGCCAGTACAAAGGTTATACCAGTGCAGTGCATCAAGATATTATCCGTTCTTAGTCTTGAAAGACTAGCATGTTTGATACTTGCTCAACATGCCAGGAATTAGGAACTTCGCATACTATGTCAATGATACAAGGCAAATCATTCTTCAACCAGAAGAATGCTACTTGCAGAACAGTGGCTGGCTTTCGCCAAGTGGAAATACTTCAAAAAAGCATAGCATTGCATCCGTCATGGAAAAAGAAAGAAAGCAAATGTGTGATAGCATTCATGTAGCCAAGGAGTGGGCAGCAGACTCGGAAAACAATTCAATTGCAGTAAAGCCATGGAGTACATACGTAAGCCCATGGGCACTTGTGACCCTCTCTTCCTTGTTCAAGCACAATTAGTTCCCACGGAGTGCCACAGCATTAAAATTTTCCCCCGTATGTTCATATGTACTGTCTCTGAATCCCATGCATACTCCCGTTGGGCTGTCACTTGTCAGAGAAATGATAAATTAACAGGCTAGTAGTTCCAGTACTACCCTAACGCTGAGAGGCTACTATGTACGAATTGGGATGGAGTGCATGAAAGGAAAAGGGCACAGGACGACATGTAGGGAAGAACGGTGGGGCAGGCCCTCAGGTGCACTCCAGCTCCATGGTGATGTCGTCTTCGCCAGTGGAAAGCACCGCAGCCGTGATGAAGCCGATGCGCGAGACCCTGAGGATCACCTCGACAAACTGCAGCTTCCAGACGTCACTCTCGGTGGCTGTCGCATTCGGGTCACGCACCAGCCCAAAACCGCACTCGAAGAGTCCCATGCAGCTGTTGTACTCGTGCACGACACCACTCACGTTGATGCGCGCCAGTCCATGTTCCTCCACTTCGCACTTGACCGAGCGCACATTGGGATGGAACATGCGGCGGGCACCCCCGGCCAGCTGCCACAAAAAACGTGAGGCTGGCTCCGAACCCCGGATTGAGAGCACGCGTGGAGGGTTCTCCCTTCCAGCAAGCTTCTCAAAGCATTGCACCTGCAGGTTCAGAAAAAAAAAAAGGTTTGTAAGCCACTAAGTTTTGTCATACACCACCATGCAGTGGTGCAAGCCCGATCAAACGCATGCACACACACTTGGACACACACAGAAAAAAAAGTAACATTAAAAATAATATAATCAAATAAAAGTTGAGAGCAACAGCAAAAATGGCAACTTGAACTGTATACCATGAAGAGCACTTGTATAACATGAACAGCACCATGTAAAACCATTCAATATACAGGTTAATGACCAACAGATGAATTAAAAAAGAAAGAACAACAGGGCAATTCAATGTGGAAGCTGCTGCTGTATGAACGAATGGGGAGACCGGCATCAATGAGACACCTCAAAGATTATTTTCTTTCTTAGAAAAAAAATTTTACAGTAAAACTGCAATTATAATAAAAACTATTCATATGCCTTTCATTGAGGTATAGAGCTGATTTTTAATTGGAGCACAATGTGCTGTAAATATTGTCATTATGTGGTCACAACAGAATGAATATTTTTTGAAATTCACAATTTCTTCTCTATGATTTACAAACTTTTGTGGTCTGAAAACACTTTTAATGCACGATATATCTTCGGCGCAGTAAGTACTTGTTGAACGGATGTTCATACATAGTGCAATATTACACAATTAAGAACATGGAAGACTTTGACAAGATTTCTACAGGCATAGATAGCAGGAAAATTGCAGTTCCGTTTTTTAGCACCGAACACCTTACACAAATGCCTTGGTAATATGTAAACTAAGTTTGGTATTGAAACAAGAAATGATATTCTCAAAATAAATTACCTGACAAAAATCATTGGGATGACATAATGCAAGATTTGGAAGTCTTCGAAGTGACTAAATGTTTTTTTTTTTTTTCACTTTGAAGTATTCGAGCAAGTTACTAGCAATGTAGGGAACTATGCGAACGACGACAAAGCAGCAAGAAACGGCAAGCCACAACATTGGTGCACACGCGCGACCCGAGCTTGCGCTTGTTTGTATTTTCGGCCTGTTGACGTTCCTCGCTCTTCTGGCGTTCCTCGGCCTTCCAGTAGGTCTGTACGTAAATAAACTATGTGACATCTGGTGGGCGGCGAGGCAGGTTGAGCATATGACATACGCTGTTGCGTAGGCCGAGCAGCGACGACGGCGTACGTGAGAGGTGTAGTGACAGGTGGTTGCTGATGCATCGGTGGAAAGGCTTCAGCGACTTGGGTCCGAATGGCGTGTTGGAGGTCCGGTGCCAAAACTTGGGCGGGCTCATGTGTCAGTGGCAGCAGTGACAGCTGGTGCACTACCTCTTCGCGGACGAAGTCCTTGATTGTCGAAAGCAGCGGCTGCTGATCGGTAGGATGGGCAGCTAGGTGCAAGCTTGCGAGCGTGTCTGGCGTCGTGAGGGCTTGACGAGCAATTGCGCGCTGCCTACGCTACTCATCGAAGCTCTGACAGAAGGAAACAAGCATAGCAATTTTGGGGGGATTTCTCACGAGCAGCATCTGAAAGGCGCCGTCGTCAATGCCTTTCAAAATGTGCCTGATTTTTTCTTCCTCAGGCATGGTAGAGTTGACGCGGTTGCATAGATGCAACATATCTTAAATGTAGCCCGTGTAGGTCTCGCCTGGTTGCTGCGCATGGTGACCTAAACGCTGCTCGGCTTGAAGCTTGCGTGCCGCAGGTCGTCCAAAGACGTCCGCAATAGCAGTCTTGAATGCAGATCACGTAGGAATGTCAGCAGCGTGGTTATTAAACCACAGTTGCGCGGTGTCCGCAAGGTAGAAAGTGACATAGCCCAGCTTACTTGGGTCGTCCTATTTGTTACTTGCACCGACTTTGTCGTACCTCGCCAACCAATCTTCGACGTCCGACTCAGTGAAGCCCGTGAATTTAGGAGGATCTCGTTGAGGATACACGGCGCCGCAAGTGACATGGACCGTCGAAGGTCCCGCCTGGAGAGGCGTCTTGGTGGCCATGTTTGTGTCACGTAGAGGGGAAAGCTTACGGGAGCGAAGTTCCAGATTTGTATGGGAGTCCACACACCTCCACCAGATGTCACGTAGTTTATTTACGTACAGACCTATTGGAAGGCCGAGGCACGCCAGAAGAGCAAGGAACGTCAACAGGCCGAAAATACAAACAAACGCAAGCTCGGGTCGCGCGTGTGCACCAACGCTGTGGCTTGCCGTTCTTGCTGCTTCGTCGTCGTTCACATAGTTCCTTACAAACGCAATAAATCAGAGGTTAGCATGGCAGAATTACCGGAACGTGCCGAGCGAGATGCCCCCCCCCCCCCCCCTTCTCCTCTACTGCCAAACATAATCCGACTAGATTTGGGAGGGGCGCTTGCTCGGTCCTCGACCATTCAATATAGCAGTGGGAAAGTCGCTAAAAACTAAAAATTCCCATCCATGTTTCTAATTAAATGCTTCATTTATAAAGCATTTCATAAACAACATTAGATAAGCATTCAGTGTACTCATTCTATTGGTCTTCTTGCACAAACGGTGCTCGCCTTGAAAAAAAAAAAAGTGGCTGCAGGGAAGAAGGTGGACAAGGGGCGCTTGCTTCCACATTTACGGTATCGGCCCCCAGCACGGTGTCAAACCTCCTCCCAGGGTTGCAGATTTGGCTACAATATGCCAGATTGGCAACATTTAAAAGGCCGCGGCGGCAAAAAAATTACGTTGGCTACCTTTTGAATATTATTTTAACACAAGCATGAAAAGCCAATATACGCTAAAACAGACCGTAACTATAAAAAAAGTATTAAGCGTTCATTCACGTTGCTGGCTGCGGCTCCCTCGGTGTAATCGCATTTTTTTCACTCAGTATACTGGAAGCAATTGCGTGCACCTAAAATGCGACCCGGCCGTCATTGTTTTCTCATTACTAATGGAACTCTCATAAGTTAGGCAGCATTGTAACGTAGCTGGCGAGGAACACGTTCGCTGCTGTCCGCCTTACGCGCTAATGCTCTCAGCTGTATAGGTGGCGCCACCCTAGGCGAACGTAGTCGAAAATTTCATGCGCTCAGCTCATAGAAGCCTTTGCACAGTGAGATGCGTGCGCTGTTTTTGTAGTCGGTTTTTATTATTGTTTAATATTTTCAGTGCCGACTCTGCTGCACTTGTCAGCCATGATGTTTTTGATGTCAACTGGTCTATTTCATTTGTTTGGAAATGACGAGCCCGGTTTTCTTCACTGTACACGCGCGTGATGCACTGCATGTGTTCCTTACGTGAATGTGCCTAAGCTGTTGTTTGCGTGATTTGTTAACACAGACGCAACAAAAAAACATTTGCATGCGAGCGGCCCAGCCAATTTTGTTTTTCTGTGACTCTAGCTAAAGTCTGCAGATCCAGACATCTGTAATTGGGCTGATTAGGATGAAGGATGAACGCTTCGAAAACCTAGCCAAGAGATGTAATTCACATTAAAACAGCGCCAAAAATAAAGAACAAAAAAAAAAAGAAGGAGACAGACAGTGGGGCTGACTTACAACAAGATTTATTTGCTGGAGCCGTGCAATATATATTTGAGCAGTATCTGACAAATATATGAGGAACGATAAAACAAAGATAAAAAAACAAGAAACACTTATGACTGCGTAATTACAGTGATAGCGCCATGAACATCACGTGTACAAGCGTTTTGAAGAAAATCTATTTCTTTCTGTGACTGAGCAATCGAAGGCCTGCTGACTCATACACTGCCTAGCCTTGCCATTTCTGCGGACTCATTATATTTCATGTATCATCTGGTCCCGATCACACTTAGCCACAGCACAATGCTGAAAGTTAGAGGAGCAGCCGCAGTCTCAGCAACACATGCCAAGACTGCCACTGAGGCTGCTGAAACGGCAAGGCTGGACAGTGTATGTGTCAGTAGGTCTTCGATTGTTCTATCACAGCAAGAAATAGATTTTCTTCAGAACGCTTGTGCACATAATTTTCACGCCGTGATATCACAATGATTATGTAGACATAGGTGTTTTCTGTTTTTTACCGTTCCTCATATATTTGCCAGACACTGTTGTAGCAGAATAGCAGGGAGGCAAAACCTTTCTTTACAGGACGACGACAGAGAGTCAAGACGTCTTTTCAGTACGAATGCATCACGAAGACTTGTCTATTTTACAGTATGTACACCACTCTCGTCAAGAGGGAAACGGAAAGTAAAAAACGTGCAGAGAAACACAAGTATACATATAGTCAAAAAGAGTTTTCTCTGCCCTCCGCACATGCATCGTTTTTCAGCAACTCAGGTAGTTAACACAGTCGGTCCCTGCGACCTTAAGCCTTTCTTCCACGGTAGTCATGTAGCTCATAAAGGCGCGCTAACGTCGAGAACGCTCTCCCCTTTTTTTGGACCACTTGTAGTCTCCTTTGAAAAGTGCCGCTGCTGCCTGCAAACACGTATTCCCCAAGTTGCCCCTTTCGTGCCTTTTCGCCGCGGGTCCTTCACGGGTCATTCAATTAACGTTCCTCACAAGCGGCGGTTTGTTTACATTTTGCGACAAATACAACAGACACTGCTCAAGTGTATATTGCCTGGTTCCAGCAAATAAATCTTATTGTAAGTTAGTGCTGCTCTTTGTCTCCTCCTTTTTAACAGCTTCTGGCTGGCTACTTTGGCTTAACTTTGTGACTTTTCTTTCTCTTCGTAGATCTGGTGACTCTGCCCCTTCGCTTTTTCTTTTGCTACTTCCTATTTGAAGGCAATTATGGCAATTTTGACCTAAGATGTGATTTCCACTAGTAACCTATGTGGGCTGAAAATTAACATGATTTCTAATATAGTTCTATAGATTTGTGTCAATCACCAAACTTTTGCACTTAACCTGCAAAGTTTCTACCCCTACGTTCTGTGCTGTTTCATGCAACTTGCCCCATCGCCTCAAAAGGCTGCCAAGCCCTACAATAAAACAACACAATTTTTTTCAAATAGACTTGATATGGTCGCCAATGTGGTTGGGACATTTGGCGTTGAATGACTCAGACAAAAGTTTCAGTGAAAACGAAACATTGAAGGGACACTAAAGAGCAAAACGATTTGTCACGTATTTTAGTGGAGTACAATTTCACAAAACTGAAAACACACTGTAACCACAAGATGATACTTGATAAGCGAGGAAATGCGCAAAAAGAAAATGGAGGTGGAAACGCCACATTGGAATTCCCATACCAAGCCCTATGACATCATAGATATTGAAGGTGTTTGCTCGGTCCTAGGTAACTTCTAATCGATCAATATTGCTACGTGCCAGTGCATGGAGTTGAAGAAGACAAAGCATATAGACTGGCGCGAGCTAATCTCTGCAACTACCCCTTCTAGTCGGTCTCCTTCTCGTAACATATTTGGTGGAGTTGTGTGATTCACGTCCTCGCCACGGAACTCCGAAGCGGATGCTCCCTCGCGGCTTTCAACATGACCACTCAAGACTCAGCTACATCCTCTCCGGTCGCCCGCCCTTCTGCCCGGCCTGTCAACCCAACGCCCGCAACAACTTTCGTGACGCTTCCCGCCCTCAAAGACCCTGGCGTGGTCTCGGGCAGTAAGGGTTCCGATGTCGACCAGTGGCTACGCCTGTATGAACACGTCAGCGCCACTTACAGGTGGTATCCCACACTTATGCCCGCAAACGTCATCTTTTATCTCGACGAAACCCCTCGTGTTTGGTTTGACAGCCACGAGCATGACATTAAAAGCTGGGACAGCTTCAAAGAAAAGATCCGTGAGCTTTTTGGCAGCCCCTTGGTCGTCGAGAAGCTGCAAAGAACGAGTTGTCGACTCGCGCACAATCTACCACGGAGTCCTACATCAGTTACATTCAGGCTGTCCTCTCACTATCGTGCCAAGTTGACGAAAGCATGTCCGAGCCTGACAAAGTTACTCATATTCTAAAGGGTATCGCCGACAATCGGAATACCTGTTGGTATTCAACAATGTGTCATCTGTTGATGCGCTTATTCAAGAATGCCGCCGGTTCCAGCAAGCTAAAAGCAGGCACATCTCCCATCAGTTTCAGCGCTTTCCGAACACCGCTGCAACGTCCTCGTACCTTGACACATATCATCCACCAGACACCTGCGACAACTTGACGCGACTCGTCAGGCGAGAGCTTGAAGCGGCTGCTCCAGCTAAGGTGAGACCGATGTCCCCTGACCCCTCTCCTCCAATTACGTTGCCCTTCATTCAAGCAGTCGTCCGGCAGGAAATCGCCAGCTTGGGAATTCACTCTATTTCACCGCCTTCCTGCACCAACTTCCAGCCCGAATACACGCCTGCACGTCCCTTCCCGACCGGCTCTCCCTCAACTTTCCGTAATCCGTGCGCGTGGCAAACGCACGATGACAAGCCAATCTGCTTCTCGTGTCACCGAATCGGGCACATTTCTCATCATTGCAGAAGTCGCTGGGGTCCTCCTGCACAAGCCTCTTCTCGTCCCTTCCATGCACATCCTACCTATCGCCATGAGACCAGCCACGAACATTTTGTCCAGGAACCTGCTACTGAACACCGCTACTCCTGCTCACCACACCCCCAACGTCCCTAGTCTCGTTCTCCACAGCCCCGCCGACCGTCTTCCCCCGCCTTCCCACGAGGTTCCCCAGTGGAAAACTAAGTGTTGCGGCTCCCGGAGGTGGCGCTGCATCGCTTAGACTGACAGAAAATCCTCTCTTGTCGATACAGACAAAAGGGAACCTTATAGACGTACAACTAGACGGCGTACATGTCACTGCTCTTGTCGACACCGGCGCTCAGCTTTCCGTGATAACGAGTGATTTGGCCGCAAGCTCAAGAAGGTTCTCACACCTGCGACCACTCAGTTCGTCCGTGTTGCGGATGGCGGAATAGCATCTATCATTGGAATGCGCTCCGCTCGTGTAAGCATTGTGGATCGACACACAGTTGTTCTCTTCACCGTGCTTGATAAATGCCCCCACGACGTAATCTTAGGCTTCGACTTCCTGTCCGCGCATTCTGCCCTCATAGACTGTTCGACCAGTATGCTCTGTTTACACTCGCCCACAACAGAACCTCTTGCACAACGGCCGAGTCGCCTCTGCACAACAGGACATGCGCGCCTCCCTCCACAGACACTGACCTACGTAGAGCTCGTCTCAATACCCCCAGTTCCTGAAGGTGACTATGTTCTGACCCCTATCACCGATGTCTACATAAACCACGGCTTCACATTACCACACACCATTCTGTCCGTCGCAGGAAATTCTACATGCCTCCCAGTTGTCAAATTTAGCTTGACACCTCAAGTGCTGCCACAAGAGAACTTTTTGGCGTTGCTCTGCACCTTAGAAGACAATGATGTAGATGTTTACACGATGGCTGCTCCTTCTGACCCCCTACGCTCAACATCAATCCGACACTTGCTCCGACAGCGCTATTACGTCGATGATCGCTTCCAACTTAACGCCGCAGCAGACTGACGAGCTCCACCGGGTTCTGCTGTCCTACATGAACGTTTTTGACCTCAGCGGCCGTTCGTTGGGGAAAGCTACTGGTATAACTCACCGCATAAACACTGGTAATGAGCATCCTATTCATAGACGTCCATATCTGGTGTCGGCAGCCGAGCGTCACATTATCCAAAGTGAGGTCGACAAAATCCTCGTAAGAAAGATGGTGCATGGCGTTTCTGCATTGATTATCGACACCTCAACAAAATTTACCAAAAAAGACGTGTACCCTCTGCGACGAATAGATGATGCGCTTGATTGCCTCTATGGGTCCCACTATTTTTCCTTCATAGACCTTCGCTCTAACTACTGGCAGATAGAGGTAGATGAAATGGACCGTGAAAAGACGGCATTCATCACCCCCGATGGCCTATATCAGTTCAAGGTCACGCCCTTCGGCCTTTGTAACGCTCCATCCACCTTCGAACGAATGATGGACTCCCTGCTCAAAGGATTCAAATGATCCACACGTACGACGTCATTGTCTTTTCACCAACATTTGAAACTTATATAGAGCGCCTCTCAACCATTTTAGGCATCTTCTGTCGCGCTGGCCTGCAGTTCAACTCGTCCAAATGTCACCTTGGACGCCATCGAATCACAGTACTTGGCCCTTTATCAGACGCCAACGATGTACAACCAGACCAAGCAAAAATCAGTGCCGTCGAAAACTTTCCTGTACCATGATCTGCGAAGAATGGTCGCAGCTTTATCACTCTATGTTCCTACTTCGGACGCTTTGTGAAAAATATTGCGCACACAGCGAGGCCGCTTAGGCAGTTCCTCAAGAAAGACGTCCCGTTTTACAGCGCTCCAAAAAGGCTTTTGCATTCTCGACTCTCATCGCTTTTCTCACTACTCTGATTCTGGCACACTTCAACCCTGCTGCCCCTATGGAAATCCGTACAGATGCAAGTGGAAATGGCATTGGTGCAGCGCTGGCTCAGAAACAACATGGCCGTGATTGCATTATTGCATATGCCAGCCGCCCCCTATCCGCCCCTGGACGTAACAATTCGATCACAGAGCGTGAGTGCTTAGCTCTTGTATGGGCGGTGGCGAAATTCCGACCTTATCTATACGGATGCCCATTTTCGGTAATTACCGACCACCACGCGCTCTGCTGGCTCAACTCTCTGAAATATCCATCAGGCCGCCTTAGTCGCTGGGCTTTGCGCCTGCAAGAGTTTTCCTATTCAGTGGTCTACAAATCTGGCCACCTACACCGTGATGCCGATTGCCTCTCTCGGTACCCTGTCGACGATCCTGAGGACACTGACGAGCCCACGGAGAACTCTATCTTGTGAGTGTCCAACTTTCTTAATATTGGGGAAGAACAGAAGCGTGATCCAGAGCTGCTTGACATCAGCCGTATGGAATCCTCCACAAATGATGCTTCCGTCCGCTACTTTGTCATTCAAAAGGGTGTGCTATACCGTCGCAATTTCCGACCAGACGGGCCCGACCTTCTCATTGTTGTGCCTAAGCATTTGCGCCGCTGTTTTCTCACCAAACTTCAGAGCACTCCCACGGCTGGACACTTTGGCGTACCACACACGTATGAGCGCGTCCGGCACCGTTTCTTCTGGCCAGGACTTGCTCGCTCGGTACACCGATACGTTGCCCCGTCTGACCTATGCCAACGTCGTAAAACACTGTCCCTGCTACTCGCAGGCCCCCTTCAACCAATTGACATACCCGCGGAACCATTTTGCTGTGTTGGGTTAGACCTGCTTGGTCCTTTTAGCACATCCACATTGGGAAACAAATGGATAGCCATGATTATAGACTACGCTACACACTACGCTATTACGCGAGCTCTACCGACTAGCTGTGCCACCAACGTCGCTGAAGTCTTGTTACAGGGCGTTATATTGATTCACGGTGCTTTGGGCAGCTTCTCACAGACCGTGGCCGTACATTTCTATCCCAAGTCATTGCCGATATTCTGCATTCTTGTTCCACGCAACACACAATGACAACCACTTACCACCCTCAAACAAACGGCCTCACGGAACGATTTAACCGTACTCTAACAAATATGCTCGCTATGTACGTGTCGCCCGACCACCGAGACTGGGACCTTGCCTTACCCTACGCAACTTTCGCGTATAATTCATCCTGCCACGACACAGCGGGCTTTTCGCCGTTCTACCTATTGTACAGAAGAGAGCCGACTTTACCCCTGGACACAGTCATCTCAGCTAAACAGCTCGTCCATCAGCGAGTATGCCCGCGACGCGATTGCGCGAGCCAATCATGCCCGTTGGCTCGCTCACGCTCAGCTGATGGCGTCGCAAACCAACAATGCGGTCAGTAAGATGCGGAACATAGAGACGTACATTTCGCTCCCGGTATCCTCATTTTACTTTGGTCCCCTCATCGTCGGCTGGGCCTATCACAAATACTTTTGACTCATCACACAGGACCCTACTGTATCTTGGGTCAAGTAACACCTGTCACAGACGAAATCAGCCCCATCTATCCATCATCATCTACTGTGTGGTCCAGTGATATTGTACACGTCTCGCGGATCAAGCCCTACAAGAATGCATCAGATAACGACCTTTAAAGCACCGGGACGGTGCCTCCACCGTCGGAGGTCATGCTACGTGCCAGTGCATGGAGTTGTAGAAGACAAAGCATATAGACTGGCGCGAGCTAATCTCTGTGGCTAGCGCTGCTCGCTTAACTGGCTGTACATACATCTGTGACTACCCCTCCGAGTCGGTCTCCTTTTCGTAACAATATTCAGTACATTGTAATCTTTGGGTTCCAAAGACCTAGCATATCCTTTTCGTAACAATATTCAGTACATTGTAATCTTTGGGTTCCAAAGACCTAGCATATCAAGTTTAAGAAAATTTCACCAAGCCAATGTTGCGAAAACATGAAATATACATTTTGAAACTTTTGACGCCGCACGCATACATTTTGCCATAAATATTCAGTACATTGTAATCTTTGGGTTCCAAAGACCTAGCATGTCAAGTTTAAGAAAAATTTCACCAAGCCAATGTTGCGAAAACATGAAATATACATTTTGAAACTTTTGACGCCGCGCGCATACATTTTGCCATAAAATTTAAAAATGACACTCAGTCTTGATTTTCTCCGCTAATGATGTACTTATGATAGTGAAGCATATAGCAGTAGAGTTCTCAGGGTATATTTTGTCAATTTAGACCAAGTAACTGCTTCTCTTCAACGTCCCTTCAAAGAGGTTAACTGTGCTACATGTACAAAGAAGGCAAAACAGCACAGGAATTCTGACAAACACGAAGGAAAATAGACGATGACAGGTGCTGATTTAGAGTCATAAGTCAGCGCCTGCCGTCTGTCTTTCTTTGTGTTTGTCAAAATTTCAAAGCTGTTTTCCCCTTCAGGAAAGTTGCTTGTACGGCAAGTTGGTACACACTTAGTTAACTACAAATGAAGCCACAAAATGTCAAAATCGGAAAAAAGCTGAGCAGCAGAAACAGATAGAGAGCAGAGACGTTGCAGAGACGTCAGTTGTTAGTGCCACGTCTTCGCTCTCTGTCCGTTTCTGCCACTCTGCTTTTTTCCGATTTCGACATTTTTGTGGCTTCATTTGTAGTTAACTGTTTTCCCCTCTTTGCATTGCGTACAAACTCGCCCAAGCTTTAACCTTAATGTGCTACATGCAAGTCTGAATAGAGGAGACTATCATATATGTAGCATGGTACTGCCATCTTGTGCGTGAAATCGCAAAGTGGCCAGCATAGGGTTTCTTACAATTAACTAGAGAGAACTCTGACGCTGCAATCGTTCAGCAACCATGGGAATAATGGGTAGTACACAGATTTGCCTAATCTTCGTACTTGCGGGCAGCGAATTGCACTTGTGGCTTCGTTTGTTGCTGTCTTTCGCTTTGTTTCGAATAAAAGAACGAACCCTTTCGAACTTCGCGACCTGATTTGAAATGGTAAGCCTAAAAAAATTAAAGTGGTGAAATGCAAAATGCTGAACACTTCCGGATTATTGTTTCGTTACAAAGCAGCTTCAAGCCATGCGAAGCCAAAATAAACGGAAAGTTCGATGACTAGGCAAATCCGTCTACTACCCATAATTTCCCTGATCACTGATACGCCATGCATTGCAACTCCCATAAACACTAGCACCAGAGTTCCCTCTAGTGTATATTTAGGAAAGTCTATGGTGGCCAGTCTTCGAACATAGTGAGACCAGAAGAGACAAAACTACATACAGGGTAGTGAATAAAGTTTAAAAAATATGCATAATCTGCATACCACCTGCTTGGCTACTGCTTAGAGAGCTGTGGATTGTTCTTCACATTTCGAGGAATGTAGTTCAAATGTGAAAAAACATACACCGTTTTACTTTGAATCTTTCGAAGCTTGTGAGGCTGCTGACACCCTTTATAAGGTTGTTTGCACCGCGTGGCTCATGTGTCTTGCACAGAAGCCGTATTTCGGGGGTGACAACTATTGAGCGATAGGTGGCGTTGTGTTCGCGAGTGGTGATCACCACTATCATCATCATGGTTGGTAGAGCAGTAACGCCGGCGATGACCCCTGGCGGAAGGCAAGCCTTGGTGGCAGGCGAGAGAGTTGAGCGAGTCTCTTCGGCTGGTGGCGTTTGGCATGAACGGTTGCTCTCGCGGCCTGTCCCCGGCGCACGGTACAGCAGGCTGTCTGCTGGGGGCCCGCGCGGCGAGTCAAGAGTTGGCGACACCGCCTTTTGTGTGCTCTTGCGTTTGTTATGTTGGTACGTGCTGAGTAATATTGCGTAAGGATGTCTTAGCGGGTTGATAACCATTGATGTTATAATAATTCAGCTGACGATATCATCGATCAAAAAGTAGTTAAATAAGTGTGTATTGTTTGGTTTGTTCTGACCGCGTACGCTGTTCCGTTCACTCCAAGAGTGTGGCCTTCGCCATTTTGAGACCCTACACTGGCTGCCCAACGTGGAGCTCTTGGAGCATCGGACGACAGTTTTCGCGGTTCGGTGCAAGCTTTTCTTAGAGCCACGGTAGAGTAGGCCTAGGGGGACTTCTTTGCTAACGTTCGCGGTGTGCTTTGTTGAGAGCGAGATCGGTATTTGTGACGTGTTTGAACTTGTCGGCACTTGAGTTCTTATTTATTTCTGCTCGCAAGTGTTTTTGTTGTTGTTATGGTTGGTTTTTAAAAACGTTCAGTTGAGTACGAGAGCCATGTGGTCTGCATCCTGGGATGAGCAAGACTTAGAGCACGTGGATTGTAGGACAAGCCCGAAGCAAGTGAGTACGAAAGCCTGATGGGTGGTCCGATTTTCTGTAAATAACTTCTTCTATCTCTTTGGACTCGGGGAGTCAGGCGTTGTTGCTGCCTTGTATTGCGGCTCGACACCCGGCGTCACCGTCAGGGACGGTGGACGCCAATCGCTCGGTAAGCTGCTGTGTGCGGCGAACGATAGGGCCACCTTGCCGAGTGGATGTCTCTTTGCGGCTGCCTCTTCTGCACCTAGGCTGGGTGCTGGGTGGATGCCGGTTGTTGTCGAGCGACTCATAAGGCCTAAGGCTCTGCGCAGCCGCCTGTCGCACATGGCACAACTAGGTGGATCGTGGCGTGAAGGTGTTGCACTTTGCTTCCTTCACTTTTTTTTTAATTTTGTGATGCACGAGTTAAGAAAAAGTGATTTTTATTTTATTTTTATGGCCACCACTGATGCATTAGCTAGCAGTACTGACCATTGTACCATGTGGGCAAGGAGCCCGAAGCTTTCTTCCCTTTGGCCTACTGCATTGTTCTTTCGAGTGTATTAAATGAACGCAGCGGGAGTGATGCAGCCCGTGGCTGGCTGTCTTCTGCACATCGTCAGCGCCGCTGGCCAGGAATGCAGTCGTGAGATCGGGCGATGGACATGCCTGGAACCTGCGCAACTGCCTGCAGTCTGGTGCCTTCGTGAGTGCTGGTCGCAACTGGAAAACGTGTCGGCACAAGTAACGGTTCGTAGCGCCGACGGCAACGTTGCTGTTGCGGGACTGGTACTGAGGTGAAGTCGTTGAGCCGGACAGTGCAGCAGTGTGGACCGGCAGCGGTGTCTTGGTGCACGGACATTATGTATGGACATGGGTTGTCTGTTTTGTTAGAGCTTGTGTAGCTCATTTCTTTTCGCGATATGGTTTGAATTAAGGTTGAGAAAATACGGAAATGTTGACACCCCTTGTAAAGTTGTTTGCACCGCGTGGCACACGAGTCTCGCACAGAAGCCGTATTTCGGGGAGTGACAACTATTGAGCGATAGGTGGCGTTG
Source organism: Rhipicephalus annulatus (assembly GCA_013436015.1). Lineage (NCBI taxonomy): Eukaryota > Metazoa > Arthropoda > Arachnida > Ixodida > Ixodidae > Rhipicephalus > Rhipicephalus annulatus. The sequence goes on from WOVY01009521.1 coordinate 18,092, forward strand.
TGTTCGCGAGCGGTGATCACCACTATCATTATCATGGTTAGTAGAGCGGTAATGCCGGCGGTGACCCCTGGCGGAAGGCAAGCCTTGGTGGCGGGCCAGAGAGTTGAGCAAGTCTCTTCGGCTGGTGGCGTTTGGCATGAACGGTTGCTCTCGCAGCGCGTCCCAGGCGCACGGCACCGCGGGCCACTGCCAGGGGCCCGCCCAGTGAGTCAGGAGTTGGACGACGCCGCTTTTTGTGTGCTCTTGCGTTTGTTATGTTGCTACATGCTGAGTAATATTGTGTAAGGATGTCTTAGCGTGTTGATCACGACTGATGTTATAATAATTCGGCTGACGATATCGTCAATCAAAAAGTATTTAAATAAATGTGTATTGTTTGGTTTGTTCCGACCGCGTCTGCTCTGTCCGTTCAACCAAGAGCGTGGTGGTGGCGACACCAACTCGAGACCACACAAGCTATCTGTCTCACTAGTAACATACTGACATGCATAGGTCGACAAAACTTGTGGAACTCACTCAGACTCAAAGTTTCCTGAGCCAGCTCACTCGGACTATCACTCACAGAAATTTTTTCCAGCCGGACACACTCGGACTCACACTGACCAAAACATTACTCACCTGTACTCACTCAGACTCCGACTCCCGGCTCAACCCGAGTCTGCATGAGTCCAAGTGAGTAGGCTCATGAGTCCGTCAGCCTCGAATTGGCTTCTTTGACCGTGGTGTGAAAGCTCTTTAACGCCAATATTTCATGTAACCGGTGCTCATCTTGGTGCTGTTTGACTTGGTATTTTGAAAATGATTTCTGAGTGCTTCGAAACCCGTAAGGTCATTTTTCTTGGAAGAGATTACCGCATAAGATATAGTAATCAAGAAATTCACTGAAAGAGTTTATGGGGGAAGTCAATGCACTCCTTATGTATTTAGCACCTATAATTAATAAATATTGAGACGGAGTAGAATGACACTGCTTTGGAATACCTGTGAGATTTAGGTAAGGCTGATAGTAATGCTGAAGATGCCTAGATAGGACCTTAAGTCGGCAAAGGAAAGGAGAACTCACTCAAAATCATCACTGAAGAAGTATATCTTGCACTTTGTACTCACTCTGACTCAGACTCACCAAAATTTTTCTGAGCCAAACTCACTCGGATTCACACTCACAAAAATTTCCTTCAGCCGCACTCAAGGCTCGATTTGAGTGCGTCCGAGTCGATGGACTCATATGAGTGAGTTTGCCAACCTATGGCAGTAACCAGTGTATGTAATGTGGTCCTATATAAAGGGTTTGAGGCCAGATACCATATTTTCTTCACTTTTCATCGGCTGACTGAATGATTTTGTTCCGTTTTCACAATGTTGCCAGGATTTTCTCGATTGAGTGTTCAAATATTGGCTCTGGCTATTAGCTGAAGATCACTTGAAAGCTGCCAACACAAGCTAAAAGCATATATCATGGTTAAAATTGAGTGTTTAGATATGCTATAAAAAAAATAGGACAATTGTGCTTCTCCTGATAAGCATGCTCAAAGTACTGGCCCAAAATTTGGAAAGTGAGATAACTTCCGAGACAGGTTGGCGACGTTCAAGTAGCTCGCCGCAATCATCGTGGCACAAGCACCAGCAAGACCCGGCTGGCATGCGCCACGCGTTCGTGCGCTCAGGCTACGAGGAAGAGGAAGATAGTTGAATCGGTGTAACTGGGCTACTCGGACTCGACGACCATAGTCATTAGACTCGTGGGCACAAGTTCGCCCTAATAAAGACGCTTGTTTTTTTAGCCTGTCTGCCTCAGCACCGCTACAATATGCAAAATATCAATGGCTTATATTGAACATATTGACGATCAATTTTAATGTGTATGCTGCGAAAGTAAACACAGAGCGGAGCACCTTGAGACTTCAATATCAAATTATTTTCAAGGTAATCAACCAATAAGCGCCTACATCCCAAATTTGTATTGGTTACCATCATTCTTCCGTATGCTCTCAGCCACAGTTGTCAACACGGTACACAGATGCACATGTGACTGTTGTCACACAAGTCGCTTTTTTGTGTGGTCACATAGCCAGCCACAAAAAATTTTGCCTCATTTCTTTCAGGGCTTCTATAACTGAAACTTGACTAGAGCTATACAAACATCTTCAAAAAATAATAGTTGCTTACTCAAGCTAACGAGGTTTTTAGCTGTGCTAGGTTTTTTAAATACTGATTGAAAAAAAATTTTTTTAGCAGTACTCTTCCTATAACTCTTTTAGGGGGAATGGCATTCATGTAGTATGTCATCACTTGTTTGTTTAAGAAGCATGTGCGTTTTCGATCGTTGCTCTCACTTGATATGTGCTGCCACACTGAGGGCATACATGAAGTTTTTTTTAAACTAATGTCTCTGTTCCTTTTTTATGCTTTACCACAGCAGTGCACCACTCTAGTAAACAATTGAATAGAGAGGGGGAAAAAAAAGGAAGTGACAGTGGCACAAGAAAAAAATTCTACATATATGCGCAGTGTGACAGCACATGCCAAGCACGAGAAATGACTGAAAAAGGCAGGCATTGTTAACATACAGCCAGTGATGCACATTAACAGCTGCACCCACGTTTGTATAGAGTGAGCAAGCAGCCAGTTTTTGCTCTGTGGGGCGACACCTTGCAGCGGTTTCAGGCTCTGATATAAGGCGTGCCGAGCATGCACGGCTAATAGTCATGCCGCCCATGTCAGAGGCCGCAACTGCCACAAGGTGTGGCCCCGCAGAGCGAAAACCTACAAAAACCCGCTGTTTGCGTGCTCTACACAAATGTTGATGCTACTTTATATCTTTGATTGTGATATGACTTTTAGTAAATGGCATACTCTGGACCTCAAAGAGTTACCATAGTAACAATTTTTTCTTTATCTGCTCAGCTTTTCCTTTCACTGGTGACCTTTTCAAGACACTGGCCTAATTACCAAGCAATCACTTTTTTAAGACAACAAAGCGTCCCTACTTATCAGCTACTAGAATTCTCAGCCTGTTATGAGTCAGAATGAGAAATTTCACCGCTTCATGAACTGAATGATTGCACTTGTTCGTATGTTTAGTCCTAATAGTACTGTGGAAACCGTGAAAATAAGGTTTGCCTTAATTATTACTGTTAATTCTTGTTTGCTCTACTGTGCACTATGAATATGCTATATTATTATTTATAGTGTAGAATATGCTTTTGTCCTAAATTTTGTTGGAGTTTCATATATAGATAAAACCACGAGCCCTGGCATAAACTTTCAGTAAATATTCATTATGAGGACAATAACAATGTACTGCAGCACTGTGAATACGATAAAATTTTGTTAAAACAATGGAAATACTTAGAGGCCGATGATAATCAGTCACACAGCGACTAAGGTGATTAAAATTTCTGACAGTGGATCAGAGAATGAGGCCTTCAACAGCTTCAAGTGAAGTGCAATGAATCTTGGTTTACAGTACCTAAGTAAATCATTAAGAACAATTTACTTCTGATGCAATACACAGATGCCTTCCTATGTTTATGCACTTCGGAAGAGGCCCAAGTGACACGTGCCCAGGTTATCAACGAGATGAGTGGGCCGTGAACGGTGAATCACAAGAAAAGCATAGAACCCCACAGAACGTTTCCCTTCAAGATAGCAGCCCAGAAGCTAGAGACAACTTTCAAAATGAAACCTGAAAAGCAAAAACACTCACTCTGAGCTGGCAGTTCGGAAAGAAGTGCTGGTGTCCCAGCTTTTCTCCTTCCGAGTTAAGCTGTGCAAAGAACCAGTTGGTGAACTCGGTGCCCAGTTTCTCTTGGAAGCTGGCCTCTGATGTCTTTCCGTCCTTATTGGTGCCGTTTGCTGGAAACTGGCCAGACTTGAGTGCCTGCATTTTGCAGCGAATGAAATAAAGGGAATTTTAAGGACTTGTTTTACTTTGTTAGAGCAAACCCTGATGATAGCCAACAGACAACCAAGCCAACAAGGACCGAACCTGCAACCTTCAAATAAAATAACATGTCCAGTGCTCTATGAATTGAGCTTTGGTGGTGGTCAATCTTTTGTCTACCTTATCGCCCCCCCTTTTTTTCATCCAAAATAATTTTCTCATATTTATGGCATTATTACTTCAAACGATGTCCCCTATACTTGCCTTGGCACGATTGCCAGCTGCATTTTGCAGTGTTACATCTTGAGCGGCACCCTCACAATGCAATTGCATGTCCTACTGCAGCCGTTAAGTTCTAAGAGGTGCCCCCAATTAAAACAAGAGCCACTTTCAGAAAATATGAGCTCTTGATGACATTCTAGTAACACAATGACACCCAGTCTATACAAAATTCATTCATTTATTCAGCCTGTATGTGCCTTTAGCAAATAGACAGCAAAACAGCGCATCATCCACGACAGCAATTCTAGTATAAGACCCAGTCTTTTGTGCTTCAAAGTGACTGGTGTTGAGTGTAATCAGGGAAAAAACAAGTACCTTCTACGACGCAGCTGTTATTCGTTGTGTATTGACTGTCTTCTTGCATTCAATTGTGATTCTATAGCAAATATTCCGCATTTCATTGAATAGAAGAAGACCGTTGAAGAAGAAGAAGAGAAGAAGAAGAAGAAGACATAGAAGAAGACCGTTGGTGTGAACGAAATATGAGGAACTGTGACGGGTAGGTCCAGAGAGCAACGACAACCATGTAACGAATACAGTTATACTTTAATACACACAGTAATATTTTACCGAATAAATGCGATTATGCCTTTTTTGAGGCCGAGCAACAGCTACCTCAAAACCGGAAACATATAAATATGCGGTGCCTAATCTTGATATACGTTTCCAAATCGCTTCAGGAGTTCCGACAACAGCACAGGTGCCCTGCCATTTGATTCAGTATACTTAAATTGCATATACGACATTGCCATTGCATATACTTTGTGTCAAGTGTATGGAAATTCTGAGCATGGAAAAGGCAAGGTAAAGGAACAAAACAGCACCTCAGTTATCAGTAACGACTAGGATTTAAAAAGATCGATGTTGCTTTTGAAGCGACGAGTGACGTAATGCGGCGTCTCCACTATTTTAGAGATTTGTAAGCGTGAAATGCCGGGACATTAAGTTGAACTTGAAAGAAAATGTAAGTGCAGATTACAGAAATTCAGATGCTTTCAAACACAAACGTCTAGGATGTGAAAGCAAGAACTCTTGGGTAAAAAAAAAAATTCAGTCTGAAATAAAATTCAGAAAGCTGCCAGAGTTTGTCACTCTTAAAGTGAGGAGTGTTTTACTATTCCATTCACCAAATTCACCCGAGATGGTATTAATTATGACACAATTAAAGTAAACAAATAACTTCAAGAGTCTGAAATGCAAAAAGAAGTACAAGTTTTAAAGTGAATAAATATATGCAAAGGTCACAGATTTCACCCCTGCTACCAGCAAGTTGTCTTTTCACCCACTTTACTTTCTTCGCATCTTCATCACAAAGATTACAATACACTTAAAACCCCCTGTAAAATTAACATTCACTATACTTTCCTTGGTTTCATCATCTGCTTGTTTACATTAAAGTTGTGTCAAACGGAGAAATGGTCCTCTAAAATTTGCTTCTTTCATTCATACCTCTAGGAAGTGCAATGAATCTTCACACAGCGGAAAATGCACCCAGAACATTGTCCGCTGCAGAACAACATACATGTGCCTGTTCCATGCCATTTGACTGAAGTTAATGCCACTCCCACTGTTTATAGGTGTCCAGTACAGATTCCATATTTCATTCAAACAAGCTGCATAGCTTTTCAATATGCTACGCCCTAATTTGCAAGAAAAATATCACTGTGACCGCTAGGTAGAACACAAGAGAAAGCAACAGCATAGTTAAGGGTGCCCACACGGCGGTGCATACTCTCGAATGGGAAGCTGATGCAGATGGGCACTTTAGCCCACAATCCTTCGTGAGAGTTAAGTTATTGATGTCCATCTATACCCTTGAAGCCCAATTGCATGAACCGTGGGTGAAAGGAGGCCCTTAAATAAAAACAGAATTTCAAGCCAAGTTTCAGCAAAGAACTGAATGCGGGCCACTGCCTTCATGCTACTATTGTCAAGTGTGTCAAAAGGGCTGAAGCAGAAAGACAAGTGAGGCATGTGTCTTAAGGAACAACTGACAATTGATATTTATTTTTGGCTGTTTGCTAGCACAGCTGCACCCTATCCCCCTTACTGCAGGGGATATGAGAGTACTTCATCAGCACTAAAATACTGGCGAGGGTGGCTCAGCTGCGCTAGTAAGCTGCAGTGCGGCAGTGACGTGGCCACACTATCCTGGATCTGAGCAGAGATACAGCCTAACCTTAGTTCGAGTTCTCTCAAATACGCTGTAATCCTCCTTGTGTGGTGAAACATGCTAAAATATTTATATACGGAAACCTAGAGAGGAGGTTGTTGAGAGCCAATAATATATGCAGACCTAATCTATGCAGATCTATGCAGTTGTGGGCACGGCACGAATGCAAGCATGATCTCAGTGTTCGTATTTGCCTGTTTGCAGGTTTCATTTATGCTCACTGCTGCGAATTCAAGTTCAACCGCCGCATTCAACAAGACGGAACAGCATCAGCTTCCGTCTTCAAGGTATCTGCATCTGTTGTCGACATCGCTTCTGGCCATGTGTAGCAAAGACGCCTGCTTCGGAAGCATCTGCCAATCATCGACAACCACGCTATGGACCGCTGCCTACTTAACTGGCCCGGCGGACGCCCACCGACTCAGTTGCGGGCACCGCACAAATGCAAGCACGGTCTCCAACGTGTTTGCAGGTTAGGCACGATACTTTGTCAGTTAGAAGCGATTCTTTGTCACTAATAAATCGTCGTGCCGTGTCCCCGCACTTTTGCACTGATTGTTCGTGATTGTTGGTCTGTATTTCTCAGGCTGGTCACAAGAAGTGATATCGAGTTAAATCCAACCTTGATCTCGACTTCAAATGACAAACTTGAGTAGATTTTACAAACTTTGAAAAAGCGCTCGAAGTCGTTAGCTGATATTAAATGAAACCAGAAAGCAGTCGAAAAGGAAGTAAAAGAAAATGGCACTGCCATAAAAATACTGAAGACCGCCTAGCTAAACTTGAGTCCTCTCTCTAAAATTGATGACGCACACCAAATAGCAACCAAAGTAAACGAGGTTGTTCCGGTGCTATTTAGAAAGGTTGACCAAATGAAAAATTGGCAGCGCCGCAATAATCTTCTAATTTTCGGCCTGCATGAGCAAGATAAGGAAACGCAAGAAGACCTGACCAAAGTGGTACCCGACAATATTTTTTCAGTAATCGGTTTTTCGCCTAACAGCGTAGAGCACATGCACTGAATAGGGAAGAGACAGTCAAGGGCGTGACCGGTTATTTTTCGATTATACGACTTCAAAGAAAAACAGGAAATTATGCGAAACTGTTACAAATTTAAGGGTATGCACGTCTCAATCCGTGATGACTTTTCAAAGCACGGGCTACGTCGTAGAAAGAGCCTTTGGGAAAGTGCAAAAGAAGAGATGTCAATGTGGAAAACGGGTGCGCCTGGTTTATGATAAGCTTTACGTGGACGGCAAGGCATCTTACTGGGATGATTCCTCTGATTGCCGTAAAGAGTGCCGAAATTCTTTCCCTTATGAGAAAGGCACGGCCTCAGACAGCAGTGGAAAATTTTCCTGACAAGCTAACAGTTGTCAATACTGATGCACACAGCATTTGTAACAAGTCATCACTTTTTGAAGCTGTGCTTTTCAAACACGAACCAGATTTTGTAGTAGTGACAGAAATCTGGTTAGGCAAATCAATTGCTGTTAATCAAATTCCTGCCTCCGAATTATTTAGCCTGTCATAAAGACTGAGGATGCAGGGGAGGAGGTGTCGCCATTGTCAATAAAACTTCCGATTCATTGTACTGAAATATTTACCCCGTTGGAATTGGAATGTCTTGCCTGCACAATGAAAATGGATAGCCTGTCTTTTGTAATTATTGCTGTGTATCGCTGACCGGGTACGTCCGAAGAATATATGATACCGAATAACAATTTTTTAATTGACATGTCTAACCATTGCAAATACAAGATTATAATGGCGGGATACTTTAATTTACTGCATATTGATTGGGTCAATGTTAGAGAAGGTCAAAATGAACAAGCTGTGTCCTGAGTCTTACTGGATCTGACTTTCTCGCTTGATTTAACACAGATTGTCACTATACTTACGCGAACCCATGAATCTGGAGATTCATTGCTTGATTTGGTCTTTTTAAGCAGGCCTATCGTGCAATCCAATTATCGGTGCGAAGTATTGGAAGGCATATCTGACCACAAAATGGTGATCACACATGTAGCTACCACACGTACCTCTCAGGCAAAACAGAATGAAACCATATCAGTCCTCGATTTTTCTAGAACAGATGATACTAGATTAATAGACTATTTAGAGCAGAGATACAATGCTTTCAGCCAGTATATCTCACTGAATACTAATCAGCAAATGATGCATGAAATATGTTTAAAGGCACTGTTTTGAAATCAATAGAACTGTTTGTTACGAAGTGCATTAAGAAAGTTAATAGACAAAACCCATGGATGACCTGAAAAATAATTCATAAAAAACGACTTTTGAAAATAATGAGGGCTAAAAGACCTTTGTCTTTAAACACACGCCATTACGTCAATTCTCTTTCTAGGGAACTCAGAATAGAAATTCTTGAGGCGAAACACAGGTACCATGAATGAAACACTTACCAATATCATTAAAACATAATCGAGAAAATTTTGGAGGTACCTTTCAAGACCGAAATTTAGCATTCAATTTTTGAAGAACACTGACGTAACTATCACGGATAATTATGAAATTGCTAGTCACTTTATTGAATATTTTGAATTAGTTTTCATTTGGGACGATGGCTCAACCCCACAAGTACGATTTTCTTGTAAACAATGTCTAGCTGAGCTAACTATAACACAAGAAGGCCTTCTGAATCTGCTCCTTAAAATAGATGTGAAAAAATGCCCAGGGCCCAATCCAATTCCCAACGCCTTCTTAAGGCAATATGCCGAGTGGTGTTCATTTTTTCCTTCGGACATATTTACAAAGTCGCTTCACTCCGGTGACGTTCCGACAAATTGGAGGTGTTCCAAGGTAATACCAATTCACAAACAAGGTTCCGAAAATAACGTCACAAACTACCGACCAATTTCCTTGGCAGGTACTTGTTGTAAAACTTTGGCACACATTTTCACTACTCACCTAATGAAGTTTGTTGAAGAAAATGGCATATTAGGTAAAAGTCAGCACGGGTTTCGGTGAGGATACTCTACTATTACGATTCTTACAGAGCTTACACACAAAATTGGTCAGTGTATTGATGAAAAGGGTCGAATTGACATCATATTTATCAATTTTCGAAAAACATTTTACAAAATATCACATATGAAGTTGCTTATGAAATTATCTTGTTTCCTTGGTGACAGTCAACTACTAAAATGGATAGAGGCGTATTTGTCCAACAGACAACAATTTCTTGAAATTATGCCAATAAACCAGTCCGATCAGGTCCGGCAAAAGTCCGTTATAGACCCTTTACTTTTTTCTATCTACATTAGTGACATGGGTGAAGGTTTTTTACAGCAAGTAGCTATAAAACATTATGCAGATGATACAATTATGTATGCAAAAATTTGCTCCTCTAACGACCAACTGGTACTTAATAACCACCTACAAAAATTAATGCTTGGTGTGATGAGTGATGATGAAACTGAATGCATCCAAAACCCTTCTCATGCGCATGACACATAAAAAAAGCCCGCTATCTTTTCCGTACAGCATTAAAGGCGCACTGTTAACTGAAGCTAAAGATTTCGAATACCTAGGTATTCGCCTTGCACACAACATGAACTGATGAGTGTTATGTAACCCCAACTGCTGTCTTGGCTTATGTGCTGACAGTATGAATAAAATAAAAAAAATATATCATTCTGGATCATTGCTACGGCATTGCACTGCAACTACAGCTCAGACACTGACATAAAAACAACTACGCATGTACAGGCGCTGACCGCTGTAATGTCAAACAGTGAAGCTGCAAATCAAGACGAAAAAAAGGGAGATGCCAAAGGAATCATCACTGGAGTAGAACTTCACTTACATTATCTTCTTGCCAGTGCTCTAGGCAGGCATTGATGAGATCAGACTTGGCAAGTGCAGGCGCCACAAAGACGCTTTCACTCCAAAGATAGCGAAACAGCAGTTCCCGCAGAATCTTTTTGCGGCGTAGAAGATCGGCTGGATTCTGCGTACCACTGAGGATGGCTCTCTCGGCTTCTGTATTGTGAAAAAATTAAAATTGCTACTAAGTGTTGAATTAGAAAGCGCTACATTAAATATGGCAATGTCCCAATTAAGGGTATTCTTTTGACGCTTTGTGTAATGGCAGAGGTGAAAATAAAGGAAAGCTGTGACAGCTGAGTGCAGTGGCATGGGAGATGGCAGAACGTTCAAGTGATGTGAATTAACACACACTTTCAGCCACATTTTGATCATACATAAGGCCAGCATGACTTTAGACTGGCTTCTTATTTATGCAGTTGGCCGATTTTCATATCGCCTGCCATGGATATTGTCAAATATGAATGACACTGGGCGCCCCGTGTCTTTTGGGAATTCATGCTTTAGATGGGCATTACTTACTGAGCTGACTCGGCAACAAGCTACATATCCTTACTACCAGAAAGATTGAGCAAGTAGCTTAGGAGGGCGCACGAAATGCACACTCAATTTGGTCGAAGCATAATGTTTGCGCATTTGGCGTGCGTACTTGGATAAACGTGAAAAGACAGTTTGGCTTCGTGAGAAACAGACAGGACAAGTTCAGCTTTACTGATTACCAGAAAACATGCATTGCAGTGAACACAGCGTTACTTTGCCTTGGTGATTGGAACGGCATTAAAGGTTTAGTGCACCGTTTACAAGTGAGTAGTCAGAACCGAGAGTATTCCTGAATGCAACTTCTATGCACAACAATGAAATTGTGGAAAAAGCGCGCCCAGGTCGACCAAGCAAACAAACGCTCCGAAAGCAGCAGAATTTTGCGATGCGTGATTATATCAAAACAACTAAGCATACAGTGATTCGTATAATCACAGAATCGGTTCCAATGCAGCATATTTACTCTTACAAGACGCAAAGGAATTTCGCAAGGCTACGCTTTCACGCATCGCCATTCCATTAGCGGGAGGCATCTTTCGACAGAATACCACGCACGAGCAAAGAGGTAAGGCATAAGTATACACCTGATAAGCGACCCCCAAACACACAAAAGTACAAATTTCTTGCATACGAGTAAATTCACCTGATCTTTCTGTCAGCTTGACTTGCTTGCATGTGACAGTCTGCGCCAATGCGATCACGTCCGCGAGTTCCAGAGCACCGATGATTTTACTCAGACCCTGTTGTTCTCGTTCGGTGAGCATTTTTGGCGCTTTTAGGTTATTGCGGCGCTACTCATTGCATGTTAGGCAAAATTTTTGCTTCACAAACAAAAACAAAACAACGTTGCGGGCGGCAACAACACTACAAACCATAAGACATATTCGGGCCGCTTGGCACTGCCCTAAAAAAATGACTAAAGCTGTACAATGAAAAGGCGCTAGTAACAAGATCACAAAGGTATATTTATGTTATTTAAAACGCTGTAATCATTTTATGCGCTGCTTTATTGACTAGAAAATTAATCAATTATAAAAAATTTCAAAAATAAAAGGCTTGTTGTAACAACGTTTTATGAAGTTTTTTTTAATTAGTTTCGGTTTCAGTTATCAGGTTGAATGTGTATGTTATTGATGGCCGTTGTGTTGCGTGACGAAAAATGCGTACAGGCAGTAGAGTCTAGTTAAAAAATTTTGCTCGCCCCCCCCCCAAACACAATGCATATGTTCCCAGCCTCCCTGCACCACCCAAGGAACGCACTTCTTGTGGGTGCCTCCCCCCCCCCCCCCTTAGTAAAACAATCCTAGAACCGCCCCTGCCGTGCGGGATCATTCGAAGTGATAGTCGGCATTCATTTCTGTGAAGGAAGCCGCGCAAACTTATGTGCGCATGCCCATGCAATATATGGGAACCTATCAATCTGGCGCACGTGGGGGTCTACGTGAAAGTACAGTGTCTAGGAATATACTGCATAGCACAGAGGAAGGAAAGGTGCTGTTTAGTGTACTGAGCGCGCGCATTCCGTACGAGAGAGGGTGGCCGCGCATGTGTTGACTGCACTCGGATGCCACAAGCGGCGCTGCGTGTCGAGAGGGTGCACGCAGCGCACCGTAACGTAACGAAGTGTGGATTGATGGTATTCAATGATCCCTGTGATCAGACGGTGTCCATACAAGGCCAAGAAATACCGAGGGTAAGCGAATACAAGTACCTTGGAGTATGGGTAAATGAGAGTGATAGATACATGGAGGTACAGGAAAAAGCCTCGGCAGCAAAAGGAAAGAGGAATGCGGCAATAATGAAGCACAGAGCGTTGTGGGGATACAATAGGTATGAGGTGCTTCGAGGTCTGTGGAAGGGTGTAATGGTTCCAGGGCTTACTTTTGGGAACTCAGTGGTGTGCATGAGGGCAGAGGTGCAATCGGGAATGGATGTAAATCAAAGGACTGTGGGACGCCTCGCGTTGGGTGCTCACGGGAAGACGACAAACGAGGCTGTAAAGGGCGATATGGGGTGGGCAGGTTTTGAGGCGAGGGAAGCGCAGAGCAAAATAAGGTTCGAAGAAAGGCTAAGAAATATGAAGGAGAGTAGATGGGCAGAAAAGGTGTTCCGTTATTTGTATAGGAAGAGCGTGGACACACAGTGGAGAAAAAGAACTAGAAGACTCACTAGTAAATATACGGCTGGTATTGTAAGCCATATGTCAACAAAGAGCGTTAAGGGAAAAGTCAGGGAGGCGGAGAGGATTTACTGGATGGCAGCTATGGAGAAAAAACCGGCTTTGAGTAACTACCGAAAGGGCAAAAATGAAATAAGGAGGGAGGCATTTTACGATAATTCAAGGGGAAGCGCTTTACTGTTTGAAGCGAGATCGGGTTGCCTTAGAACGCGTAGTTATAAAGCAAGATTCAGTAAAGAAGAAGAACAATGCACATGCTGCGGGAAAGATAAGGAAACGGCGGAGCATGTTCTGATTGAATGTGGAGATATCCACCCAGGGGTACGTTTGGGCACGAGCCTACAGGAAGCCTTGGGTTTTAGGGACAACAATGGAAAGCTGAACACACCCGCGATTGAAATAAGTAAGAGACGGTTAGAGTATTGGTGGCAGAACATTAAAGAGAAAGGACAAAAATAAATATTGGAAAAATAAAATATGGACAGTGTGCCGTAAATGGCAGAGAACTTAAGCTGAAAATTTACCTTTTTTTCCATTAAGATAGAATTTATCGAAGTAGAGGCATTAGGCCAACAACAAAAAAGAAAAAAGGTTTTTTTTTTTCTTTTTTTTTTTTGTCGAGCCTGGTGGCATACTTGTCACCACCCCGTTATAAAGGGGACGCTCATAGCATCCATCCATCCATCCATCCGTGCACGAACGCGCGAAACTCCTCTGGTCCTGTTGCTGCCGGAGCCTCGCCACGTTTAAAATCAGTGTGTGGCCGCTGCCATCTGATTTACTGTGAAGTTCGACGGCGCCATATGTACACTGCAACACCCTGAGATGTTAAAAGCTAAGCGGCAATGCAAAGAAAGGACGTGTATTGTGCCGCTGTGTCAAAGAAGTTACCGGTCGAACGAGGAAAAGATGTCTTGTTCCCCGCACTAACGGATCCAGCACGGTTTCCTGAATGAAAAAGTAGGATCAAGAGGGCAGACAAAAGGCTGAATTAGAAGGCTGTCGTGGGAGAAAAGCATTCTGAGAGTGACTACATCCAACTATCTCTTCGGATCAAGGTGAACGGTATCGGGAATGAAATCACCGTTTAGGCGAAATTTCAAACATTATATTTATCTAAAAAATTGAAAATACCCTTTCGAATTTCATTCACGCAGTTTTTCTCCCATGTCAACGTCGGACTCCCTTTCTAACAACGTTTTGAGTATCATATGCGGCGAGTGTCAGATTATTCATTGGCATGTTATCATTCTTTGTTTTCACTCGAATCTTAATGGAATGCAGGCTAAGAGTAAACGTTTTAGTGTTTTCTGTGATAATTCTTGTTCTCAAGAACAAAGCTCATTTTAAAAAATAACTCTGGTGGTTATACTATCAATGGTTTTTAAAATTAATTTCTTTGCATCCTGCTACCACTTTGAGCATCTATCTATCTATCTATCTATCTATCTATCTATCTATCTATCTATCTATCTATCTATCTATCTATCTATCTATCTATCTATCTATCTATCTATCTATCTATCCACCGTCCGTCTGTCTGTCCATCCGTCTGTCCGTCCGTCTGTCAATCTGTGTCTGTTTGTTCATCTGTCCGTCCGTCTGTCTGTCTTTCTGCTATCTATCTATCTATCTATCTATCTACCCATCTATCTATCTTTCTATCTATTTATCTATCGAATCGCCTACGTCTGAGTGCCCTCACAATCATCCACTTAACTTAGGGTCTTCGAAATACTTTGCAAAAAGAGCCAAATGTTCATGAAACGCCAGTACTGGTTCCAGTGTTGACTATCCGATTTCTTGCATATATTTAGCGCCAGTTCATAGTGTTTCACTTAATAAAAAATTACAACAGAGTCACCTTGCATAGCATTTATTCCCAAGTTACGTGCGATCTCCGTCTTTTTTGTTTTTGTTTTTGCGGGCAGTAGCTGATGGCGAAATGTATGTCACGAAATGATCTTCATTTGGTAATGCAAAGCGCCCGTACTGTGAAAGAAATCGAGTAGTTCTTATACAATAAAGCATCATGTAAAAAACACTCCAAAAATGCAGGAAAATAATAGTTGACCTCGTGCGGCTCGGCCTACTGCAGGCTTCGCAGCGCTTGCGGAGCGCAAGGATTGAACGCAAGTGCACCCGCTCGCACAGCAGCGCACCATGCGGGCGCTGCCGGCAGTCATCAGCTGCGGGGCCATCTCCTAGCCCGCGCTCAGCACACTAACAGTATATTTCTAGACAATGTAGTGAAATATAACTGCTAAGGTATTTGATTTAGTCTTTATGCAAGTTAATCGAAGTTTGGCTCACGATTGCTCTACCACTGTTATCAAAATGACATGACTCAATCGTCAGACGCGTTTTTTTCCTTCCTATGTTAGCACAAAATAAGCTTCGCATTCATCGAACATTGACGCGTCCTTACATCCTCAACAATGTAAAGAAAGATTAGAAGGCCAGCCTCTGGTTAGCGATCTCTTGTGTTCCAATAATCTCTGGTTAATGAAACGTCCCGCCTGCCCAACTTGTGTCGTCCTCTTTGTCCGAATGTCCTCACGCTGGTAGCGTACTGTCATAAAATTCTCAATCCAGAATTTGCGAATTTTCATTTCCCATCAGATAATATGCGGTTCCCCACACGTAAATTGGGGTTACCCACTACTAAACTACGATGACGAATTCCATGAATTAGTTTTTAATAAATCTGATCTGGTGCCATCCCCTCTGTTCCCTAGCTGAAAAATATCGACCATTATCTACTAAGCTGTCACTGTTTCGAAAATAAAATGGAAAAAATGCCCTTAATTAGCATTTTAAAACTTAGGAATACCACTAAGTTCACTAAGTAATATCCTTTCGGACTGCTTCATTGGGAAATATAGAAACGGGGCTGTCATAGGGGCTGTATGCGAAATCCTGGGTGATACATAGAGATTACCTTCGTAATATATTGATCATTGTTATTCTTCCCAAACCAAAATAAATACCATTTGTATCATCTATGAGCCATAATTTTTTCAAGGAAAATAATTATGCATTAGAACTATCGCGTTTTATTAATAAACAACATTTATTTCATTATTTATTATTTTTCTGTATCACGAAAATGACTATATTCTATAACGAAAAATTGATTTCCCCCTCTCTTTTACCTGGTGTTCGCAGTTATATTTATTGTTGGCTTCTTGGATAATTCTCCGTACTGGGTACGAGCCAGATATAAGTAACGAACAAGCACGCAAGCATGGCTTAGACAGATATGTGCACATGATCCACCCCCTCACAACCTCGCCAACCAACGAAGAAGCCCAAGGAGTCCACGGCATCGCAAAAGCTGAAAATGGTGGCGGATACTCGGTACCAGGACGCGGTACCAGAAAGTCGTGGAGGGGGGGGGGGGCAAACGAGGTCCGGCCCTTTCTATGAGCCAACTGTAACACTGCGGCACTCACAAGTGCCAAAGTTGTTATTATTATTATTATTATTATTATTATTATTATTATTTGATTGATATGTAGGGTTTAACGTCCCAAAACCACCATATGATTATGAGAGAAGCCGTAGTGGAGGGCTCCGGAAATTTAGACCACCTGGGGTTCTTTAACGTGCACCCAAATCTGAGCACACGGGCCTCCTTCATTTCCGCCTCCATCGGAAATGCGGCCGCCGCAGCCGGGATTCGAACCCGCGACCTGCGGGTCAGCAGCCGAGTGCCTTAGCCACTAGGCCACCGCGGCGGGGCTTATTATTATTATTTGGCAGAAGTGATTTGTGTGAAGTTAAAGCTCCCCAAGTTTTTGTATAATGACCTAATCACTATTATTCAGTTCATGTGACGTCATAAAACAAAAAAACAAAACAAAAGAAATATGGCGCACTGCTGAATGCACTTCCGCGAGACACTGCAGCATACAAACGATCACCAACATGTTGCGGCTAAGTTTCTTGGCCCGTCATGCAGCTTCGCGAGGAGCCTCAGCGTGAACCTATACCTGCTCGTTAATCAGTGAAGGTTCACCTTGGTCTCCGTACGTTATCAGCCAAAATTATCATTCATATATTGTCTATAGCGCACCACTACAAGGACACAGAAGACACGCAAACACAAACACACACACACAGGGCTAACTTGCAACTAATGGCGAATTCCAGTCATCGAGCAGGAGCAAGTTTTTTTTCCTCCGCGGCCGAGAATCTGCATTTCACTGGTACATTCGGAGCAAGTTCGCGTGTTCCACCGGAGCAAGTTCGTGTGTTCCACCGGAGCATGTTCGCGTGTTCCACCGGAGCATGTTCGCGTGTTCCACGGTAGATGAGAAGCGACTCACTCCGTGATGGAGCGTTCCGCGTGCTCCGCCTTGCAGAGACATATTTCGCCGGAACTCCGAGAATGCAACTTAGAAGTGTGACAGCAGAGTGCAGAATACGCGGGTACATTTTTTTTTTCATTTCGCGCCTCTAAAATTTGGCCTCGTATTATATTCGGGTTCGTGTTATACGCGCGTACTTACGGTATTCAACTTTCAGTACGATTGTCGCGCTTCACCTTTTTACATTTATGCAATACAGTGGAGCTTGTTGCAGACTAATTTACTGAAATGGAGCTCAATAAAATCCTTGCTGGTGCACAGCAAACACTTTTCTTTCTGGTGGGGGTGAGGAGGGAGGTCTAACACCTTTTCGTGCGTGTATATACTATATGCGCATACAACTATAAATGTTTTTGGAGAGGTGAGGGGCTGAGCCCCGCAAATGACCTCCTGGTGACTCTT
Organism: Rhipicephalus annulatus; assembly: GCA_013436015.1. NCBI lineage: Eukaryota > Metazoa > Arthropoda > Arachnida > Ixodida > Ixodidae > Rhipicephalus > Rhipicephalus annulatus. Next base: position 35,776 of record WOVY01009521.1, read on the forward strand.
AATCCTTGCTAGGTCAGCTATCCATATAATGAAACAAAGCTCGCTCATTCACCTTCAAAGGTTTGCAGCGACCTGCAGAATTATTTCCTTGTTGGCAGGTTGATTGGAGCGTGGCATCGCATATTTAAACACAACTGACCATTGTATTGGCAAAAGCCATTCGTTAACTGAAGCAGCCGACTGTCTCGTAGCCATGTGAAACTTTATAAAATATTTTATGTGACCTTTATTTCGTCTCGCCGGCTTTGTCGAAAAAGGTTGTTATAAAGGCTTGAGATTTGCACAAGCAACGCGAGGCATGCTAAAGTGGGACTCGTGGAACACAATTGGAAGTCCGATGACGCTCGTTGGGCCAGACAGCGCCACGTGCGAGTCTGCAAAATGGTACCTGTGGAAAGAAAAAGAAACTTGTATTATTGTAAATAGAAAGTGGCAGACAGGCCGTCAGTCTTACAAGTGAGCAAGCGCGAATTGCATATAAGGCGTTAGCCTCGGAAAAGGCTTCACTCCATGTTGGCACCCCCAAACTCACACACATTCCTCTAGTCCTGCCATATGGTTCCTGTACTCGTGGTTTGGGCAGACGGGTACGTCGCGTTGGCATCCTGTCCATAAAAGTGATGTTGGTCACAGCAACACCCTTCAGTAACATATCCGTGGTCAATCATAGGACCTCCTTTCTTTCTATTATCATGAGGCTGCTCTTTCTTTGGGTTGCCATATGCCCGGTGTTGGACCGGCCAGGTCGGTTTCCTTTAGACAATGGGCCGGTTGATTTGCACCTAAGACCAGCCGTCATTGGCCGGTTTTCTGCTCATCAAATTTTATTTTCTCAGGAGGGGGGGGGGGAGGGCGTCTTCAAATTTACAAGTACCGCGAAACCATGCGAGCAGCTAGAGCAGGTGTCTCAAGCTTGCGGCTCAACCTTTCTCAACCTTTCCTTGGGTCTCAACCTTTCGAGTGCTGCCCGCGGCCGGTATATGGCAGTATTCGCCCCCCCCCTTTTTTTATAATTATGTGGCTGTTTGGGTTATTGATAAGTGGTGCATGGTCACATATTACTTTCTCACCTATCATGATTGATAACGCTTTGTTTGGGGAAGGGGGGCAGTGATTCTTAGATAGGAAAAATGAAAAGTGAGCCCTGCAACTGTCTACATCAGAGTGCAGCACCTCAGCAGTAGCTCAAGGAGGAATAGGATAAGGAGGGATTAAAAAATAGAGATAAGTAAAGATAGAGGGAAAAGTAAAAGATGGGGAGATAGTTAGAGAAGTCCGTGGACGGGGCTCAATCGGCGAGTGGTCGTCGAAGAGGGGACATCGCCGACTAGACAACCGTCTGGTGCACGAAATCCATCGAGTGACTCCTTTGTTTGGGTAAGCAACGCAGGCGTGCCTAATCCTATATTTTTCGCGAGGCGCCTCATTCGGTCACTTCGTGTTGCCACATAACAACAGAACAGAAATTCTATACTTCAATCCAGAGTCCAGTTCTTGTGTAGATAGGTATCGATATGTCTATTGAATTCTTACATCAAACCCCTTTCAGAAATGATCATTTTTTGGTAGTTTGTTACATCAGACTCAGTCAGACGGCAGTTTTTTAGCCCTTCACACGGTGTAAGATACATATCGTACACCGTGCCCCTTCCTTAGAGGTTTTATTCCGTCTGACAACATTGTTTACTGCATTTTCGACCACAAAGGTAAGTCATCTGTCATTCTTGTATTTTAGAGCGAAATATGGTTTAAGATCACAAGGGTCGTTTTTGGCGCCGTAGTTGTCCGCCGCTACCATCACCACACAAAGTAAGAAAAAAAAATAAGTAAATGAAGAACACCAAGGACACAATGGGATTTGAACAAGGGTCCCCTGTGTGCCAGCCCAGTGTTCTACCACTTAGCCACGCCGGTGCTTGGAGCTGTTACAAACTGACCCTCTATCGGCAGGCTTCATCTCAGGAAAGGAGTCACGTCAATACGAGCTATAAAGCCTTTTAGAACAGTAAGGTAGCAACCAGGCGTCACACAATGCGAATTGCGCAATGAGTGGCTCGTCGAATCCTCCAACCCATCACAAAACCTTCCGGCATAATTCTTCATTGTCGTTAGCCACAGCACACACAAAAAAATCACAGCATATACACGGAGTGAATGATAATGAGTGGGGCGAAGCGTCCGTCCTTGCGTCCATCTGTCCATCCGTTCGTTCTTGCTTCTGTCTGTCCGTCCATCCGTTCGTTCTTGCTTCTGTCTGTTTGTCCGTTCGTTCTTGCTTCCGTCCGTCCGTTCGTTCATTCTTGCTTGCTTCCGTCCGTCCGTTCGTTCATTCTTGCTTGCTTCCGTCCGTCCGTTCGTTCATTCTTGCTTTCGTCCGTCCGCCCGTTCATTCTCGCTTCCGTCCGTCCGTTCGTTCATTCTTGCTTCCGTCCGTCCGTTCGTTCATTCTTGCTTCCGTCCTTCCGTCCGTTCATTCTTGCTTCCGTCCGTCCGTCCGTTCATTCTTGCTTCCGTCCGTCCGTCCGTTCATTCTTGCTTCCGTCCGTCCGTTCGTTCATTCTTGCCCGTCTGTCTTCCGTTCATTCTATCCGTCTGTCCGTCCGTCCATCTGTCCGTCCATCTGTCCGTCCGTCCGTCTGCCTGTCTGTCTGTCTGTCAGTCATATGATCCAGACCACCGCGGAGGATGTTACCGTATCAAAAGCCATTGCTGGAGCTGCGATTGTCGTCTATGTCGGCTGCACCTATTTATGGCGAAAGTTTTAGATGCCTCGCAAAACGCGAAAATTGATCATCGGCGCAAAACTTATGACGCAAAATATCATGATAGGTGGAGTTTAACGTCCCAAAAGCACCATATGATTATGAGAGAAGACGTAGTGCAGGGCTCTAAAAATTTCGACCACCTGAAGCTCTTTAACGTGCACCCAATTCTGAGCACACGGGCCTTTAGCATTTTCACCTCCGTCGAAAATGCAGCCACCGCAGCCGGGATTCGATCCCATGACCTGCGAATCAGCAGCCGAGTACCTTAGCCACTAGACCACCGTGGTGGGGCGGATGCGAAATATCATCACTTGAAGACGTCATCATGACGCCACAAGTCACCCAAATTTGTGACGCTGTCACCTCACGTGACCTCACATGGTGAAGTGATTACATGACATGGTCGCTTTAGGAAAGGTGAACCTAACACGGAGGCAGTGCAAAACCCAGATGAGGTTCAGAAAGCTTGCAATGCCCCCGATCTTGAAGTCAATGCGAAATAATAGAACTCGCCCAGACGGCCGAAGCACGGCCACCGATCGCTTCCGCCACTAAGGAAGTAGTACCGCGCATGCGCTCAGCAATGTTCTACGAAGGTGGAGTCACCGGCCGTGCTGCTCAAGAAATCAATCAGGAGGGCGCGCCCAATGATCACGGATTGTACACCTGTGTAAGAGGAGGAAATACCGCGGACTTTTAAAGCAGTATCCAACTATACGTTATAAGGTGCAGAAAGGTTTCGAGGAGGGGCGGGGGACTAATTAATCAACTGAGAAAAAAAGTACATGGCTTTCACTTTTAATAGACATTAAGCAAATGCACAAGAAACACTTGCGAATTTTTGTGATCGGCTCTAGATGCAAACGTGACAATATTGAACAACACATATACCTGGCCAGTCCTGTTCGACAGTTCGGTACGGAGACGGTGCCCTGGCGGCCAGCTAGGTCTCCCGCCTCGCACCTCAGCGGTGCGTGGACCGAACATTGGCATCCATACGCAGGTCCCGTGTCCACGTGGTGCGGATTGTAGTGGCCCTTAGTGGCTGCGCAGTCGAACGACCATGGTGCCAGAGGCACGGAGTGCAGGTGCCAGTTGTGGTCCACTGTGGCGTTGCGGCCGTCTTGCCAGCACAGTCCCAGATCCACGTACGCATCGCCCAATGGGTCCTCGGCTGCGTACATGTCAACGCACATCAGGAGGGGGAAATGCTGCTAAACTCTGCACACGCGTCACGTAAAGCGAAAACCATAATTGAAAACACTAAACTAAAAACATTTGACCATCGGCATCGTTATTATCACACTAGGACGTCACAACATGATGGCATAGTGACGTCACCCACTACCGTCATCATGGCGCATCTGCATGCCGTCATCATGGCGTGCATAACCTGACGTCACATAATGATGTGATAACATCACATTCTCGCTTGGTCAAAGGTGTACCGATTCCGGAGGCAATGGGGAACCACGTTCGGTGCAGAACACTTTCGTAGGAGAGTGGGAGAGGCAGGGAAAGGGGGAAGGGGCAATAGTACATTGATTGAGAAGAAAAAAAAAAGATGGTTTCCGCCTTTAAGTCGTTTTAAGTTAATGCACCGGTACAAGGGGCCCTGTAAGATTCTGTCATGTGGGAACGATCCCTGGAATCACCCTACGGACCTGCTCAGCATTATGGAAGCTACAGAATCGCAGCGCATGCCTTCTACCGCGCTAAGAACTAGTACTTAACTCAGCTCATAAGTTTCTCATTTTGCCTTGCTGAAATAAAGGCTGATTTATTTATCACCAGACTAAAAAATTGCGGGAAGTCATAGGTATAAAATACCGTTGCTGCTTGCTATACAAGAATGCCTTCCTTTCCTTTTTAACACAAAAGTGTTTTATGCCGGGGTCCACCACAGCCACGGTGACGTACTTCCGTCACGGAAAATACGTTGAAAAATATATACTAGGAAATTGCATAGGAAAAAAAAAACAGACGGAAGGCACCGGTCGCGCGTAATCGAACTAGCAACCTATCGACTCTCAGCGCGCGACGCTGACCACTATGCCACAAAGCGTTTTTTTTTCTTTATTGCCTTCTTGACTACAGGTCAAGCTAATATGACAATCACTATCACACGTGTTTCATGCGTGATAACGCGTCAAACAAAGATATTACATCTTCAACACAGTCGGTAGTCTTATACACATCTCGCACTTTTATAACAGCTTCCACGAAACACTCATTAACGGATAGAACTCTCACATCACAGTGTCTGTTCGATAGCATACTACGCCAAACCGAATGAAGACCAAGTAAATATATAACATCCAAATTTTGCACAGAACTATCACAAGGCAAAAAACGAATTCCATATGGAGTAAGAGGTAAATCTTTTTTTAAAGTCCTCTGTAAAATGTCCCAAAAGAAAATAGCGTTCTTACAATCAATAAACACATGTTCAATGGTCTCAGGTTTGTTACACAGGAGACAGCTGCTTCCCCATGGTACATACATCCCTCTCTCTTCAAGCCACGTTTTTACTGGCAAGGATCCCGTATGAAGTTTAGAAAAGAAGGTTTTCACATTGGGTGGTATACACATGTTTTTCACTCGCTTTAGTACGTCATGACCATATGATTTTTCATACTTTTAACGGTACAGGGGCACAGGAAAAACATCCTGTATTAGGTCTTTCATAAGGCGCTTTCTTTTCACATTAGTTAGGTAATCTATCGAAAACCTCGCCCTTAAGAAACGATATGAGAACACAACTTCGCGCAAGAACGGTGACAAGGTGTGTCGTTCTCGCCTGTCTGAAGATACAAAGAAGTCAGGCATGTGGTGTAACAGCGTTGTTTGAAATAAAGAATGTAAAAAAGAGTGTCTCTGGTCTCTAATGAGCAGGAAACGTGATATTACTTGGTTAAGAAACAGATGGCACAGAGACAGTCCTCCTTGCTTAAGTCGCCGAAACAAGTTCGTTCTAGATGTTCTCTCCCACGTGGAGCTCCAGATGAATGTGGCGAATATCCTGTGGACTTTGTGAGTGCTTTTACGCGTACAACTAAGTACTTGTAAAAGGTACATAATTTTAGCAGCCAGAAACACGTTGCATACAGCTGACCGAGAGAAAATTGATAAGCCACGACCGCCCCATCCTTCGGCGGTCACGCGCAGTTCTTCAGCCTTTTCAAGCCAAAACTATGCCACAAAGCGTACGTTGCCTGAAATGCTAACGGCAAGCCATTTATATACACCCTACATCGTTTGGCAGTCCTCAGAGCTTCGAAACATTAGCGCGTTTCTTTGTTATCAGTGGCGAGGTGACGCGACGGGCTCGCGTTAGGCGCACTCTAAATTTAGGTCGTCGCCTCCACGAAGCGCCGCCCCCACGGAGCGTGGTCTTTCCTGCACGCGCTTATCGGACTCGTACTTCGGGAGAGCACGAAGATCAATTCGCCCTTCCCAGTGCGCAGCATGGAGAAGGGAAAACTGCTTCTGTCGCTGCCACGACCACCTTTACGAAAGGAGCGCGCTACTGACACATGACGAAGGAAGAACTGTGGCAGTTGTGCGCTCATTTCCAGCGTCTTTTTTTCTGTTTGAACAGTGTGTTTTTGAAGTGTCGAGCTGCGACAGTTGTTTGTCCGTGCTCGTCTTGTGTATGCTGATTTCGTGCGCGCTTTCTGCTTGAGGTGTGCGCGGCAAGTTTTAAGCTGCTCCATTCCTACCGTGACTTTGCAATTTGTTGCTGAAACAATGCACAATGAAAATTCAAATACATCTGTAAAGACACGTTTCACACTCTTCACTTTCGTGTTATACCGATTTCTATAGAGAGGCACCAGCCACGTGTATATATATATATATATATATATATATATATATATATATATTAACGTACGTTGGGAGAAGCCGACGCTCGGGCTGTTTGGCTCGCTTCTAAAGTGCTCTCCAAGGGCGCAAGTCCGACATGAATATAAGATCATTGTTGCCGGCGTCTTTATTTTTTTACATAAGTTAGCACACCATCATCATCGGTCAATATAAAGTGCTCTAAGAAAGATGTTGAACTCGACGCTCATCTAGCGACGCAATTCGCGCGCGCCAAGTGTTCGGAAGGAGTGAGAAATCTAGAAGGGGAGATACGGTGACCTGTTCACTAATACTCTGCACGCCAGCTTGTGAAAGTCTACCGAACTGCACGTAGAATGGCTGCGTCATTTTTCTGGGAATCGTTTGCGCAAGAAAAAAAAGGGGAGAAGCAGTCATGTTAGATCTCATTATTATTGTGTTAAAACACGGAAAAACGAGCCCTTAGGTACACACTTCTTTCCCTTATTTCATTAAACGAGGGTCTCGTTCTGGCAGACTTGGTGTCATTAGGTTGTATACGAGGGACTATTAATCAGCTGCCCGCTCATAATGAGTTCACGTGCTACGTGACGCCAAACATGCGCATAAAAGAGTGTGAGACGTGTACAAGATGAAAGCGTCAGGCGTGTACAGGATGAAAGAGAGAGAGAGAGAGAGATGCAGTAAAATGAAAAAGCACGAAGGGAACACCACGTCAGTTACCCTGGAAGCGTAAGGAGAAGGGCAGAAAGACGAGAGTTACGAGTGGCAGCATACGCACTTTGATCGGTACGAGTGATGGTGATGGATCCCCTGAGCGCCCCGTCAAGCGTGGCCCGTGCTCGCGTCAGGGGCCTGGAAGACACCGGCAGCAGGTTGGCGCACACCAGGGACCGGCCATCCGAACCACGAGCAAGCAGCATGCGTCCCACGACGCTCTCGGGCCCCGACAGAGGCAGCGTCGGGTCGAGCAGGTGCCAGTAGACGGCGCGATGACCCGCCACCGGGCCGTACTTGCCGCTCAAGTCGCCGACGGCGAATTGGTCGGCTGTGCCGTGTCCTTCGGGTGGACTTGAGGCGCGGTCGACCTGCGCGTGCCCTTGATTTGTGGCCTCTTTCAGCAAGAAACGACTGACGAAGGTAGAAGCTTAACTGTTTCAACTAGCAAGGCCTAAGATGTCTCATCAATAAATGCTGTATTTCTAGGCACTCATAAGGAAAGTTTTGGGCACCAAACTAAGCAAACTATTGTAGGCACCAAAAATACGCAGGCAAAACACGTATTAGGCCCCCAACGTAGTAAATGTATACGAACAATAAACTTTAAATCAATGTAAATATATATTTTAAAGCAATGACTCTGCGACCTGTATAAGTAACAGGACAGCGAAAATCATCGTTCATTATGGCACAAAGATACCAACAGTTGAAAAAAAAAAAAACTTGGGGGCGCTTGCGTTTTGCCTTCACTGAGAGTAAAACACGAGAGCCTAATCGGAACCTGTCCTCGTCACCTTCTCAATCGCTTCTCAGTGGACCTCTTATCTGTGGACTCCCAAGCAGTGTCGCAAGAAAATAAACGCCCGTACGCCTGTAAATTGGCCTTTTCAAACTATCCCAGAATCCTCACTACTGCGGAGTAATTTTTTCCTTTTGCCAGTCGACGAGACCATGCTCCGCTAAAGCAATATACGCACCAACGCATACGCATACATAGTTTATGCTGTTGTTTGTAATGTTTAATAACCATGACTACGTGGTTTGTAAGAGGTGTGCCTTTAAACCAACCACTCATTTCGTGATTCCCATGTTGTGATGCCTGGTGAGATTCTACGCTTCTGCCACACAAAGCGCATATGTGTAGTGTCATTCCTCGCACTTTGTGACATTCAAACAGTATTTTTTTCTGGAGATATTTCAAGCACAAATATGACTTGCCACGGAGAAGTCCTGTAGGTCGATTTGCAGCTCGAAGCAAATATTTTTTTTTCTTTGCATCTATCTCCAATTTTAATTCGCTCATGGGCAACGCTTATTTTACGCTCCCAACCACCGTCGCCGACACTGAAATTTCTGCAAAACGAGCTCTTTAAAGCAACCATGTTATAACGTGCTGTTGATCTTTTTTCCCGCACGGCTTGCAGAACACGGTCTGTTTATTTATTCTGTGTCCAATGACGAATATACATTCTCTTGGGCCTGTTTTCGGTACGACTGAGAAGGGCAGCGCAGGAAGAGATAGCCAGACTTCTAGAAGACCAGAAAGGATAGATGCCTCATATTGGTTGGGTCTAGTCGCATAAGGACTATTACCCCCGTCGGTGAGGAGCATCTTAAGCAGTAAATTACAAATAAAACAAAAGCCCCGCGCACATCATATTTTCCTTTCTTTTGCTCTTCCCTATCCTCTCCTTTGATGGCGCTCCATGGTTTCGTATTCGCCAACCACTCGCGCCATGTCAGTGCGGCGGTGTGTGGTGGCCGGCGCGTCCTATTTCACTGTTCCTCGGGATTCTTTTCCAGAAGCTGGTCGAACTAGACGACTCGGTTGAAACCAGCAGAGTTACGAACCATGAATGCTGCCCGGTGGCACGAATAAGTCACAAACTGCGCTCGAAAGCGAGAAATGACGTTAAATAATGTTCATATAGACTAATTTTGAAATTGGCACTTATGGGCGCTTATAAACAAGTACGCGCAAACGCCAAAAGTAGGCATTTATAGGCACTATAAAAACACGATAAGAGCCTATCCCTCCTCAACCTTTCATTCCAAATGGCGTGATAGGAACACACGCAACGAAATAGACATTTGTCTAAAATTCAGTCTCATCAAACACTCGAAAACTGACCGTCAGCGTCAACACGTGTGACGCAAATAAATAATCATCATGGGACGTCACCATGACTTCAGAGATCCCCGCAATGTGTGACATCCCCACGAATTTACACGACCACGTTACATAATAATGTCGCCTCTTGGTGAGAAGCGGCCCCGTCCTTTTAGGTGCAGAAAGGTTTTGGAGGGGGGGGGGGGATGAATACATTGACTGAGAGCAATATTAGGATGGCTTGCAGATACACAGGGGACCCTTCGAGTTTTTGTTGGGTCTGAAATATGTATTGTTACAAGTAGTTCACTCGCATGGGACTAAATCAGAAGAAGGGGTTCATTCTCTTGAAATCTCGCGAAACTGATCATTTTCCAAATAGCATAGGCCTGCGCAGGGTTACCCTTCGAGCTGGGAGGGGGGCGGAGGTTCAATGCAGCCGTTCCTCCCTCCATAAAGCTAAAGTATGGGGCAGACTTTGCAACCCACCCCCCACGCCCCCTATTAAGTGACTAAGAGCCCCGGAGTCTCCTACCCCCTGTACTATTGCTGCGTACGCCTGTGCCAAGAAGCGATCGGCCTATAGAATACTGTCCCAGCCTCCTTACACGAGCGCGACTAGGCATGGCTTAGTGCATACGCATATTAGATATAATTCATTTCGGCAAATACTTCGCGTAGTACCTTGGCGGGGTTGTAGGGCGCGGCTGGTCCTGGGCACTGTTTGTCCGCGGTACCTATGGAAATCGGCCCAATGATCAGCGCGGACGCGACGTAGTCGAGGTTCTCTAACTGCACGATGGACAGAGTCGGTTCGAACGGCGATGGCTGGTGGAAGATTGCCTTTCCGTGGCGCAGTCCCAAGTCGGCCACCGCGTGCCGGGACCTCCACTCGTGCAGCACTGCAGCCCCCATCGGCTGACCCGTTGCCACGTCCGTCAGGGTAACCACAAGCTGACTTCGGGGCGTACTCTCTCCTCCTCCAGCGCATGTATCCAGAGCAGGTGGAACGCCCTCGATCACATGGTACGTCCTGGTGCCCACGTTTCCTGGCCGCTGCAAGGCAATCCGCGCGGACATATGCTATTGTGAACAACCACGAAAACCGGCATTCACGTTGTTTCAACGCCAGTCATACCAGTTATGTTAATTTCACTGCTCATAACATCAACGACGAGGTTTATGGAGGGCTCAAAAAGCTCCTCTTCTTTTACCTGGTGAAATGTAAAACAGTGCAGTCTCCCTATATCAATATCTCTATATATTTTTAGAAAGCATCAAACGGCTCAGTGAGCGAGAAATCTGGTGTCTGTAAGATCGAAACAGCCTCTAAGCTCGTAATATGCTCCACCCCGCGCACGTCTCGACGCAGCAGAACTAGGGACACTTGTGCACTCACGAGGTTGTATTACACAGACCGAATATTTGACACCTCTGCTTCCATGAAGTCAGACTTGGCAATGGAAATTTCGGTGTACCAGGCAGGTAGGTGCTTGCTACTCGTGCTACTTGGACCGAAATTAAGCATTTACTATACGTCACCCTCTATCTCGCACCCTAGGCTCTGCAGCTGAGCGCACCTGCATGACTTGTCAAGCTCTTGTAGCGCAGGACGTCACCGGCAGACGGCGTTGGCAGCGCTGCTTGTTGGCTAAGACCAGAGTCCTTCAATGCTTTGAAGGACTCTGCTAAGACGTTTCTTTCGCATTCACAACTGACAAGTGCTCAGGTGGCTTCACAATTCTTTAGCTTAGCTCTGGATATAGTCCCTATTGCAGCATGTTCACGTTATTCCTGTCTCGTGAAAATAGCATTTCATAATATGAAAATACAGGAAGGTGCGAATCTGCAGCCTGAAAAGCATTTGTTTCACTGCGGTGTGTTCATCCTAAACTTGCTGCGCGTCTATCTGCCTCTTACGTGACAACAAGTTTTGCGCGTCGCAAGGTACCCCAAATGGCAGTCTTTCTGCTGGCAGAGCTGCCCATCTACGTACACCAACTCACTTTTCCCACGATGAGCTGCGAACATGAGTCCGGCGGAGTGTAACAGGGCAAGACCGTTGGCGGCCTGGGGACGTTCGGGGGCGTCACGTGGGTGAGGTTTCCTGCTCCGGGAGGCGGCTGCTGAAGAAGTGCAGGCTGATTCTGTTGCCGTCTATGGATGGACCACTGCACCTTTGGAGCAACGTGAAGGGCAACGTGAAGAGCAACGTGAAGAGCAACGTACAGCTATAACAAGCAGGGACAGTTGGCCGAGGTGGCACAAATTTTTATTCGTAAGAAGTGCGAAAAAGTTACAACACAGAGAAATGAAGTAGACAGGGCTAAGAACAACTGAAGTTGATTCAGAAGCGTAGAAACATAATTAGACATTCACTCTGCGACTCCGTGATTTTTTTTTGCTTTAAGGCCAAACTCCATAAGCGCGAAAATGCACGCGACAGCGACGAGCGACGCTATGAGCGACGAAACAGGGCCGTCGCGCGACGTGTCGCGTGCTCATTTTCGCGCGATCGCTCGGTTCTCCAGATTTGGAAACCGTCGCTCATCGCCCGGAAGTGCTGGGCTCAAGCAGCCAATAGCGAAAAACCGGAAAAGACGAAGACTACATAGGTGCACGTGACCCTGCCCGAGTCACGTATGCGCAACAAGAAATAACGCAATTTTTATTAAGCATGCGCATATAAAAAATGCTGCAAGGCAATAATAAACACTTTCTGTTCCATTACACAACAATATATCTTATTTTTAAATTGGAAACCGCTCGCTACGCGGTTTTCTTGGTGCGAGTTGACGGCCTCATGCCAGCAACAGTGGAATTCGCTCGCCGAAGCCGTCGCGTGAATGAGGTTTGCCTGCGCTAGCGACTGATCGCGCGACGCCGGTCTGCGTCGCGTCGCTCGTCGTTGTCGCGTGCATTTTCGCGCTTATGGAGTTTGGCCCTTATTCGGTATTTTCGCATTTGGTGTATATACTTCCTACGTTTTTGATGTTGCTAGAAACGCGTCATCCTGCCTTCTTCGTTTCGATGTGTTGCGAAGTCTTTTTTTTTTGGTACTTTCCACAAATATGAAGGTACACTTATAGGTGCAGGACAAAAACGGAAGATTCGAATACGGTTGTAACATCAGGGTACTCACAAGTCGCTCACACCTCTGGAGCCTGTCGTTCTTATGCTCATTGCGCCGGCTGAATGCAAATGATTGCTTTAAATCTCAGGGAGCATTAATGGGCGTGGCGAGTATTCAGGCAGAGACTTTACCATAAGCTGGCACAATGCATAAAGCAGCAAGCTGCAGTGAGGTTAGGCAGAAACGGAGACCGCGAATCGCGCAGATGAAATACCCGCACACTCAGTCGTTCACAAACCTTTTAAAACTCCAGAACTGAAACTTAAGTGTGGATCAGTGGCACAGCGTTCTTATTTTGGCAAGATTCAGAAAGAGGAGGGGGGGGGGGGCATTATCATGATCTCGTTTTTTATTTTGTTTGCCTCCTTGAATGAATGGTTTGCGGGGGGGGGGGTTAGAAGCTTGCGTCCCGCCTTACACAATAAGCCTTCTCTCCCCCCCCCCACATGTTCCTTCAAGGAGGCACACAATATAAAAATAAAACCCTGTAATTTTGTTTAGAGATAGTTCTTTCAGATAATTACAAAATTCAACAAATGCCACTTAAGTGTCATTGCTTCAACAAAAATGTCTTTCTTGAAGTCACACTGAAAACTATTTTCGAACATTCCTGCACTATTTCTAAATGCGTAAGCATCTTTATGCCGTTTTAATGAGTGAACTGACCGTCCCTCTGTCACGTAAGAAGAACTGCTTTAACTAAATCAATGTATCGAACAAAATCATTTTTGTTGGCGGTGCTGGGCTTCAAATCTAGACCCTACGCGCAAGAGGCGACTCTTACCGACTAGGCTACACACATTTACATTGTTGTCTTAGAATGCACACTTGTCCGCCCCGGTGGACCAGCGTCCAGAGTGCTCGGCTGCTCAACCGAGGGTCATGGATTCGATCTCGGCTGCGGCGGCCACATTTTGATGGAGGCCAAATGGTAAAGGCCCGTGTAGGGTGAGATGTTAGTGCACGTTGGTCGAAATTTCCGCAACCCTACACTACGGCGTCTCATAATCATGTCATGGTATTGGGACGTAAAACATCACTTGTTATTATCACTATTTTCATGATTGGAATGCACACAGCACTCCCAGGATATGAATACCTGTATATCTGAGTCATACAAATGCGTTGCGCCAGGGTGCAAAAAAAAAATGCCCCGTGGGAAATCAGAGGTTGATTGTTATGTGGGGTTTAACGTCCCAAAACCACTATATGATTTTGAGAGACGCCGTAGTGGAGGGCTCCGGAAATTTAGACCACCTGGGGTTCTTTAACGTGCACCCAAATCTGAGCACACGGGCCTACAACATTTCCGCCTTCATCGGAAATGCAGCCGCCGCAGCCGGGATTCGAACCCGCGCCCTGCGGGTCAGCAGCCGAGGTCAGCAACCTTAGCCACTAGACCACCGCGGCGGGGCGGGAAATCAGAGGTTCAAGCAAGATAGGAAATTAAGCAACGTGGCATATGTAGACTTGCTTTGGGAGCACACGGGAATACACCAAATCATGGGGTACACAGGGTGGCATTGGATGTACATCGTTTGAGTGCAGGGAAGCTAGCGGCAAGATAGAATTTGAGGAGCGATTGAAAAAAATGGGAGAGGAGCGTTGGGCTAGGAAAGTTTTCATTTACTTGTACATGAAGAATGTTGATACTAAATGAAGGAAGCGAACTCGAAAACTGTCAAGCAAGTATTTAGACAACAGCAGAATATCAAGCCAAAAGGAAACATCGGATAAGAATAAGGTGAAGGAAACAAAGAGGGCCATGCGGAAGATGGGAACGCTTACGAAATTATCACTGGAGTCCTACCGAACTTTTAAGCAGGAAATTGCAAGGGAAAAGATCTACGATAATTCGCGGGATAGTTCTCTGCTCTTCGAGGCTAGAATGGGAGTATTGTGGACCAAGACGTGCCGAGCAAAATACGAAGGCACAGACATGGTATGTAGTGCGTGTGGAGAGGAGGAGGAAACGGCTGAACCTTTGATAATGTTCTGTAAAGGGCTCCATGCACCCTATAATCGAAGATAATGGCGCCAAGTTTTTCAAAGCGTTGGGGTTTAGGCACATTGAATGCAAAATAAACTTTAGACGGGTAGAAATAACCAGGAGGAGGCTCAGGCCCGTAACTAGGGGGGGGGGGGTTGAGGGGGTTCTGACCCTCCCTCGAAATTTTTTGATGCTTTAACTTTTCGGGTGATACTAAAATATTTACACGCCTTTAGAGCGACCAGCAGCTGCCAAAGTTACACTGCAACTTTCCTGGCATTGCTTCCCTCTTCTTCCTTTCTTCAAACCTACCCTTTTACCAGAACACCTCAGCGCTCCCTCCCCCACACGCGCACCTGCCCTATTTGTACAGCATTGCACTTCGCCCTCGCGTTCCTTCGAGTCTTTTTTTTTCGTCTTTCACACCATAGCAGCTCCTTTATTGATTCCAGGTGCTTTCCTTGTGCATTGCCGCTGGAGAAGTTATCCGTCTGTGCGGACCGCACGTGTCGGCTTTGGGTTCCTACGAAAAGCGCGTCTACTTCTGTGAAGGTAAACAGTTCGACAGCAACGGCAACACCAATACGACGTGCGCAAATTTGCCAGGGAACGAAACCCCTAAGCGGAAAAACTCAGCGGCGCATTCCGAGGACGCAGGCTGCAGGGCAAACTTTTCTCAAACTGTAGTCCTCGCCACCGAAACGAATCATCGAAGATGACATGTACTGAAAGACTGGCATATCCGAGCAACTTCGAACAACCTTAACCACACGCAAGGAAATCTACCTCTTCTGTACACAGAAGGTATATGCGCCTCCCTACAAAGCACACAAAGCGAGGATACAGCCGGCACACAATCCGGCACCAGTGGTCAACTTTCACAGGAGAAAAAAAAACGCCGCTAAGCTGGGCTGCACGGGGGAGTACAGAGGCTGACGTCACAGCCTACAAAGTGCATTTTTGGGGGGTCACGGCTATTTAATTAGTGCAGCCCAGAGAGAATTATGCAGGCGCCCAGGGAGCCGCCTGTGAAAAGGTGATTTTTTCACAGGAACAGAGCAACACCTCCTTTCTGGACTGTACCACGGGAGTGCAAATGTCTCGGCAGTGCATTCTTGGGTGTTCACGTATATTAAGGGGAGTATGCAGTGTCCATGGAGTCTTCTGTGAAAAGGTCTTTAAGTAGCGTTAATCCAGTTTGCTGCAGCTGGAGTACAATAATGGGCCTGCATGCACACCAGCTGTAGCGGCGTTCAGAAAACACATGCGCCACGCGGGAGCCGGCGCGTTCATCACACTTCTACATTCTAGCCACTGTAAAGTGGATAAGAGAGGAAGAAAACATCGCCCGCCGTTCACGCCAGGCAGTCGAAGCAGTCGCAAACGTCTTTTTGGAGCCACTGGCCACTTCTGTGTGCGTGCACAGGATTGCGGCAGCAAAATGAAAAGACACTCTGCAACAACGAAGCAAATGAGTCTTGCGTCTTACTTCAAGAAAGTTCGAACCGATGAAGCGGACGGAGAAGAACCGCCTCCTTCGAAGGATAAAACTTCGCCCTCCTCAGCACTGGTGGAAAGCCAAGCGCGTCCGAACTTCTGTAGCGACTCAGGAGAATGCACCGGTTTATATGAATCACCTGAGAACGAACACAAGCAGGACACCCATGCGCCACCGGGAAATGATGGTGGCCGCAGTGCAACCCCAAGTGATCTTTTTTCTACAGTCAACGCTGGGCAAAGTGACGCCTTTCCCACTGGGCAATTCCCAAGGAAGGTTAGTGGCATGGCACTTACACATTCTGGTTCGCCTCCCCTCTGTGCGACGAGTGCGAATATTTTCGACTTGGGACTGTTTGTCTCGAAAAGCAATCATGTAAATGATCCAGAGACGATGGAGAAGCTGCTGCTCAATCCGTGGACCCCTCCGGCTAACTATGATTATCCAGCCACAGAGAAAAGGAATCTGAAGTTCCAACCTCACTGGGTAGATCGTTACCCATGGCTTGTTTATTCAGAGAAGCTTCAAGGAGCATTATGCAAATAGTGCGTAGTCTTCGCAAGCGAGTGTGCAGGAAAAGGGGAGCACCAGCGCTTGGGCTGTTTTGTAACTAAGGAGTTCACCAACTACAAGAAAGCCATGAACGCCTTTAAGAGCCACGCATCCAGCAGTTATCACGCCATGTCAACAACACTATCGGAGAACTTTTTAGCAGTCCAGTCCCACTCACAGCATGACATCTTAACACACTTCACCACGGCCTTAAAAGCAGGCGGAAGAAAACCGCAAGAACCTTGCTGCCAATAATAGAAACAATCCTTTTCTGTGGCAGGCAAGAAGTACCGCTTCGCGGCACAGACGACTCTGGTCCGATAAATATGTCTGAAGTGTTGCCATTCAAAAATGATGGAAATTTTCGCGCACTGCTTAGGATGAGAGCAAAATGTGGAGATGCCACCTTGAGAGCTCACATGGAAACATCTCCGGCGAATGCGCTGTACACGAGCCCAAAAATTCAAAATGAGTTGATCACCCTGTGTTGTAAAATCATACAAAGAAGATAGTGGAAAACGTCAACTCAGGTTCGTGTTTTTCAGTTCTAGCTGACGAGGCCACTGATATATTTCGCACCACCCACATTTCCCTATGTGTAAGGTACGTTGGACACGACACGTCGGGAGTGCCCATTCTTAAAGAAGATTTTGTAGATTTCGTTCCCGTGTACGATCTCACTGGCAAGGCGCTGGCGAGCACAGTCCTGAACAGCCTTAGAGGTCACGGCTTGACCTGAACCTACTTTGCGGGCAAGGATACGACGGCGCGGCATCAATGAGCGGCCACCTTAACGGTGTTCAAGCCTTCATTCGTCAAACAGCGCCCAAAGCGTTGTACGTGCATTGTAGCGCCCACTCGTTGAACCTTGCTCTGCTTCACGCATGCAAACTCCCCAGCCTCCGCAACTGTTTGGGAACCGCATCCTCAACCTTTACGTTTGTGAGAGCTTCGCCACAGAGGAAGAACCAACTGCGAGACAAAGTAGAAGATTCTACACAAGAAAAAAGCAAATCAGTTCTCTCCTTTTGCCAAACAAGGTGGGTAGAGAGTCACGATGCACTTCAGCGTTTCCTTGAACTGTACGTACCTATTGTACAATTCCTCGAATATTTGGAAGAAGAGGCCGCGTCATCTGATACTTCATCAAAAGTTTCTCAACTGCTCAATGCTATTACGAAGCCCGAGTTTGTCGTTTCGCTTCAGATCTGTAGCGACCTCTTCTCTTTGACACTGCCACTTTGCAAGTTTCTTCAAAAAATTGACTGTGACTTGGCTCAAGCGTGCGATCACGTAAATAATGTTATAGACATTCTTTCCACAAAAAGGGCTAGTGCGGAAACGGAATTTAATAAGATTTTTCTGAAGTCGCTCTCTTTGCTGAAGATCACAAATGTTGAGATGGCCCTACCACGCATCACTGGAAGGCAGATGCAAAAAAGCAACGTACCTTCTGCTACTCCCGAAGAGTACTACCGGAGGAATGTGTATTTGCCTTTGCTGGCTGACTTCGAAAATCAATTAAGAGACCGGTTAGATGCCCATAAAAAGGTCGTGGTTGGTCTTGACATGCTGCTGCCGAAATTCTGCGCATCGGCTAGCCTTTCTGATATTGATGATGCAGTGCAGTTTTACCTTGGCGACATTCCTTCGGCTAATGTCATCGAAGCAGAGTTCACACTGTGGGTGAACCAAATGCTGCCAGATCGAAGAAAAGAATCGCCCAGCTTGTGCTTTTACAGGCCTTAGAGATGTGCAACCGCGACTTTTTTCCGAACATCCACAGCCTACTTTCTATCCTGGCGACTTTACCCGTGTCGACGTCGATCCCGGAACGGACTTTTTCCACACTGAGAAGGCTGAAGAGCTACCTTCGAAATCATATGAACAACGACAGATTGACCGGACTAGCACTGCTCAGCATCCATCGAGAACTTTAAGTGACCCCAGAACAAGTCCTCGCAGAATTTTGCAAGTTGCCGAGAAGGAAAAACTTCCTCGTTTAAACTTCCCTCTATGTTCAAGAGTAGATTAAAAGCTAAACCCAGCTAGCCCAAGCTTCAACCCTCCCATCCTTTCGCAATTACGAGGAAACTATCCAGCAAGCAGAATGTGCGAACGGTAACAAGAAGATCGGAATGTCGGGCGACTTGTTTGTTTGTTTGCCTACATGCTGTCACAGACTGCCATTTTTGCGACCCGGCGTAACGGCAAATTAGCGGGCGCCGCACTCCCCCGCTGACCGGTCGAACCGTTCGTTCATGAAAAGACTGGCCTTTAGTGCAGGGAAGTACTCAATGGGGTGTTCTTCTTCAAACGTTAGTCGCCGATGTTTGATCCTTTGTACCTACGGTGGCGTCGGCATGGTCGTCAAAGGCCGCGATGCAACCCGAACTAGCTGTAGACTGCAAGACGCACCGGCTGAAACCAAGGAAACTGATCATTCCCACAGGCAAAACTGCTTGTGGACAAGCCGTATGAGAGAACCCCAACAGGTTGTCACTCTCGCTCAGTTGAGGACCCTCTCCTAATTAAAAAGGGACGTGGTCAATATATTTTTAGGGTGGAGTTTCTAACAATGAAACGTGCATGATTGGACCCATGTAGAGGTCTCTTTTCCCCAGGACGAGAATCAGGGGACACGGAGGTCGATTTAAGAGCAGGATTTCGCCTTGCTAAGCAGTCTAGTTGCTGACCAGCATGGTGTAGAAGGAGATCAAGAAGTATCCCTTAAGTGGTTGTGGCTCCGTTTCGGCTGGCCACCTAAACTTAGCCATTCGTCTAGTTGTGACGCGAAATTAACGTCTGTAACGTAGGCATCGGTACTTGAATCTCGAGTAAGCTCAACCTGCCCGAGATCGGCTTCAAGCACTAGCCTCCCGGAAACACCAGCGCTGCAACACGGCCGACATCGCAGTTGTGCCAAAACTCTCTCTGACTTCTCGCATCCGATCGTCGTGGACTCAACGCTGCCGGTCATCACAGGTATCCCTTCACATGTTTATACCTTCGGACTTTCTCATCTGTAGTTTTATTGTTGGTTAATTTTGTGTAGTTTGTAATACTTCTCTCTTGTAAGCTGATTTATTGATTTTATATGTATTTTGTTAGTTGGTATTAAGTGTTGTACTAGATTCCTCTGCAATATTCCTAGATTCATCTGCAGTGCTGCAATGTCACTAGAGTTTTGTTTTTCCCCACATACGTCTCTGATCGCTTCACTGTCTCTGCTTACGTACGAAACGACCTAACCTGCTGCCATTCCCGTCGCCGACTTCGCGCTGGCGACGCTAGAGTGGCAGCTTGTAACACATACATACCGTTTTTGTACCGCGGTTACATTGTGTTACTTCATCAGGAGCCGTTGGTCGCGGTGTCCCCGGCTTTGGTGGTGCTATTGTCCAAACTTATTTCTTGCTTTAACCAGAATTTGAGGTTGACATACCAATTTCTTTATTTGGGTACAAATAATTGAAAAGTACCATCGAACTATTACAAGTAAGCGATGTACTTGTTTTATTCACGAAAATAAGCCAGTATAAATCTTAAAAAATGGCAGCTGTTCTACACGCAACCCCCCCCCCCCCCGAAAAAAATTCCTGGGTACGGCCCTGAGGAGGCTAACTGATTGGTGGCTACAATCGAGGCGCGAGTGAAATTCAATCCTTAAACACACAGTGATAGTACTTAACTTACTTAGCTTTATGGCTAGGTGGTGTGAGCCAACACCCGATCTGAAGGGCACAGCCGGACACATCCATTCACCCATCCATTCATCTTGGCGGCCATTTGTAGATTTCAAGGTAGGTGGCAGCACCGTATATTCTTAGCAAAGCGAAGGATACTCGTCTTTTCGTGCAAAGCATCGCATTGTCAGTGTAGCATAATAACCACTACAGTTCTTATAATTACTTATGTATGCATGCCTTTTGTAGTATTAAGAAACACACCGCATAATATTAATGTGTTGATATTTTGCCTCAAGTATGCGCAATATTTGCTTTTTAATCAAAAATCGTACAAGTATGAACGCAATAGCCTGAGCAATATTAGTAGATGCTGTGGATGTGGTCATCTTAAGCCATTCCGGTAGATAAACAGGCGGACAGACCAAAATTTTTGCGTTGAAGTATCCCAAGAAAGACTATCGTCTTTAGAAGTATTGGAGGATCGAGCACACAAGAATAATTCCTACTTTGCAAAAGGCTAATGCCACGCGCACATTTTGGCGGTCGCGTGGACATGAGGGCATGCCGTTGAGCCGTTCGAGGCGTTGACGTGCAGTCGGCATGAGACGGTATGAGACGCCTAAGTCTGAGAAAACTTAAAATTGCCCAGACGTCGGCGACTGTATTCGGTCGAACTGCACAGTGCATGTTAGCCCGTTTTATAAGAGGTCGGAATATTCAATCCAAGACTCTCAGACCAGTGTCTGGCGGGTCATACTTTTGACGCCGACTTGTGCTATAAAAAACTGAAGGACACCGTGCCATAGCGGTTCAAAAACAAATTTTCAGGAAATGCCATTCCAATCGGTAAAACTGTACACTCACGCATTTATTAGACGATATACCAAGATAGTCATGAATGGGAACAGGAGAGAAAGGAATGTTAACTAGTCTAGAACGACTGGTATGCTACCCTACACAGGGGACAGGAATGAGGTAGTTTGAAAGAGGGAGAGAAAGGAGAGCACGCGCACTCAAAGTCGCACATCACAGTAATGATTTATTGATTTATATATGGGGTTTAACGCCCCAAAACCACCATATGATTATGAGAGACACCGTAGTGGAGGGCTCCTGAAATTTCGACCACCTGGGTTTTTTTTAACGTGCACCCAAATCTGAGCACACGGGCCTGCAACATTTCCGCCTCCATCGGAAATGCAGCCGCCGCAGCCGCGATTTGATCCCGCGACCTGCGGGTCAGCAGCCGAGTACCTTAGCCACTAGACCACTACGGTGGGGCGAACATTCTAACCTAACACTGTAGTCAAGAAGCTGTGGACTGCTTTCGTCGCATTCATTCGCGATTACCTCTCTGGACGACATCCGAGAATGGTGTCCTCCGTCATTGGTCTGTGATCTATGCAAGCAAGCGTAGCTGCAAGTGATTTCCTCTGCGCATTGTAGCGAGGGCAGTCGCAGAAGATGTGCTGTAATGTCTCCTCGCTACCACAGTTGTCACAGACGGGGTTGTCAGCCAGTTCGATACGAAATGCGAATGACTTCGTGGAAGCCACTCGTAGCCATAAACGACAAATTAGAGTGGTATCATTTCGGCGTCGTCCAGTAGGCGTCTGTAGTCGTAAAGTGTTCGGCCTGTAGTGGATTTGATTGCGCAGTCTGCTTGTATTCCAAGTGGAGAGAGTGATTTCTAGTGAGGCCTCTCGAAGTAGGCTGGCAGCGTCGGTTCTTGATAACGGTGTTGTCTCAAGCCTGTTGAGGTGTCCTTCATAGAGAGAGACAGTAACGGCACCGCGCTTATTTCTTCCTTTTCCCCTTTCAAAGTCCATCTCAAGCCTGTTGCCTTGAAGCACTGATCAAGCAGCATGGTCAGCGTGTTCATTGCCTATCACGGCGCAGTGGCTTGGCCGCCTCTGAAATATGACGTGGCGACCTTTCTCAAACGTAATATGGAGGAGATAACGAACATCAAAGACCAGCTTTTCATAAGGTCCATGCGGCAGGAGTGATCGTAAAGATTGAAGAGCTGCCTTCGAATCACTGAAGACTGACGAACGTTGACGCTGCTCGCGGTTGACAAGTGCAGCGCGAAGAGCAGCAAGCTCTGCAGCCGTCGATGGCACTGTGTGGTATGTCTTGAAAGTGAAGGTAATATATTTAGTTGGGACGACCACTGCTTCAGACGAACACTGGAGAGTTGTTGATTCGTCAGTATAATTATGCACGTAATTGACGTACTTCTCGTTCAAAAGCTATAGGGATAGCTGTTTCAGCACTGGTGATGCGAGATAATTTTATTTTTCTGATGCCGAGTACGATTAGGTGTACTTCAGGTCGAATGAAGCGTCACGTAGGTATCGCTGGCTTATACTTGTATGCGGGGCTGAAGCCTGATGGAATGCGGGCGGCATAGTTTGTGCAACTTCCGTTTATCTTACCAGGAAAGAATGTTTGTTTCCAGCACAGAGTCGATTTGCTTAGATTAGCATGATTGGGTTTTTTAGGTTTTTTGTTATCTGCACATGGGTTGTACAGACTTGGAAGAAAAGTTTTTTCCCGAAATACACGTCAATTGTCAGGGCCACGTCTCTGTCTCTGTTTCTACCGTTCTGCCTTTTCCGATTTCAACGTTTTGTGGTTTCTTTTGTAATTAAATATCGATTGTCATTATGAGGCACAATTGGATACAGAAAGTGAGTTCACGACGAACATAAACGATGACCTTGCTGCATGATTTGTTTGTTCAGGACATGATAGCTTCGTACAGGGTTCAAGACATTGCGCTCACAAATGATGACGACTTGGAACATGTTGACGCGCACAAACTGACGAAAGTCCGAAAGAAGCGATGTTATTTTCTGTCGTTCCATTGGATGATGTATGCTGCCTTGGCTTCTTCTCAGAAGTGATGGTGATCGTTAGCCATATTTCTACTTGAGCGATTCACGTAATGGGCTTAAAACGTCCAGCACTTTAAAAGCGCTTCGAGAAGACGTTCTCCCCGTGTCAAATCAAATCTCTCGGACGGCGTCCAAGAGAGAACGAAGCATATTGTAACGACTGCGACTCTGCTTTAAATGCGTCACCAGCTGTCGGTGAAACCCCCGGAGTTGGCGTGGTCTTCTGAGACTCCACGGTTAGGGGACGATTCGGAAGAATCGACCATTCCTCTGTAGATATATTCAGGGGACGATTCGGAAGAATTGACCATTCCTCTGTAGATATATTCCAGTATTCTTTGTATTAGTCGGTCCTTTCGCGACTTGACTGAATGGTGCAGCAGTAGAGGGGGCGTTGTCGTTTCGACCTTGCGCAGTCTTTGAAGTCGAACGATGACGCCGACGCCGCACTGTATCGGCCACCTCCCTGTAGGTCGAATTATCTCTGACTATTTGCGTAAGCACAGCGTGCTCTTTAATTCGAGGCCACTCTTTTGATGAGGCAGCGGGTCAGCCATTACAGTTGCCGCATTTAGGAATGTGGATCGACTGGTATCCTGCGAATGCGTTTTCGTGCAACGGGGGGCACCATAGCGAGTTCGGGCACATGCCCTTGACGTTACCTATAGCTTAAAGCCCCGGTGACACTGAAGTTACTTTTTCACAAATGGCCGAACTGGATGTCGAAAATGTCCGACTTTGCCATGAGATGGTATGCAAACGCTTCTGAAGGCAAGTTTCACGCAGCGAGACTTCCCAAGGCGGTGCACTTGAGTGATGACAGTACCCTAATTTGCCGGTTTAATGAAGGTATAGGCTGTATTCAGCGCCGGGAATCGCAATGACTACGTCGTATATCACACCGTCTATGGGCGTGTTGTCGATCGGTATAAAAGAGCGCCCTTTGATGCCACCTATATATAGCTCACTCACTTATTGCACTGGTCCTATAGCGCATTCACGTGGAATACGTCTATGGCGAGCATACTTATTCGCCTATTTACTCTGATGTCCTTGATTTCATTAGGCGCACCACACGTTCCAAAAAAGATGAGAGTGCTGCCTGTTAGCAGTCGGAGGTTTTCTGAGGACTCCAAGGTTTCCTGAGGCACGAATACGATGACGTGTGGCCAACGCTCATGCCTCGACTTCATAGTCACTGTACTCGCAGGAGTTGGCGAGGCTGCGTTGGCGATCTTCCTCTTCGCCCTCTGGTGCCACTGGGTGGGTTTCTGGTCTTCCTCGCTGTGTTCGGCCGAGATGACTGCTGGCCAGGCGGTCCTCTAGAATTCCCCGCGTTGGCCACAAGACGGGGAGCCGAGGCACCAGAAAAGTCTGAATGTTTCACCAAAAGAATCAGAGACCACAGGGAGAAGCGTTTGGATATACCCGAAGGCTTCGTAATCCAACAGAGTCATGATTTTCGAAGAAGCAGTGCACGAAATGACAGAACGACGCGCACATAAAATGACGCAAACACGTGCGCTGTACTGCAACAGACGATCTATGGTCGAAAGGCCCAGCTAATGTGGTACATATAACACGCATAGGCGCACTGACAGCAGTGAACACAGAGAAGATCGTGCGAGTACAACGAAGGCAGATTATTTTTTGTCTTCCAGAGAAAGCAAGCGAAATCAGCGAGCCGACGGAACGGAGTAAGAGCAAGCCTCGAGAAGCGTAAAAGCCAAACCTCATAAACGCGAAAATGCACGCGACCGCGACGAGCGATGCTATGAGCGACGAAACGGGGCGTTCGCGCGACGTGTCACGTGGTGGTTTTCGCGCGATCGCTCGGTTCTCCAGATTTGGAAACCGTCGCCCATCGTCCGGAAGTGCTGTGGGCAAAGCACCGGAACAGGATGTACATAAATGACGTACTGCCGGTTCTCCTCACGTGCCGCGAAATCGCCACCTCCTCTCACTCGCCTCTCCGCCCGAGTCACACGTGCAGAACGAAGAAATAACGTAATGATTACGCACGTGCACATAAAAAAGGTGCTGCAAGGCAATCATAAACGCTTTCCGTTCCATTACACAACATATCTTATTTTTAAATTGCATACCGCTCACTGCGCGGTTTTATTTTTTTTTTTGGTACGAGTAGACGGCCTCACGCAAGCAACAGTGGAGTTCGCTCGCCGAAGCCGTCGCGTGATTGAGGTTTGCCTGCGCTAGCGACTGTTCGCGCGAAGGCAATCTACGTCGCGTCACTCGTCGCTGTCGCGAGCATTTTCGCGGTTATGAGGTTTGGCTTTAACCATCCAGAGAACCAAGCTAAGCAATAAGGTTAACCGTACCTCTCACTACGCACGCCCCGGCATAGCTGAGTTAGGTCACAGCCAATTTTTCACGTATTTTTCGGACGCATTGCAAGAATTGGACGATCGGCCACTCTCTGTGCAGATGCTACTGGAACACCGTCATCGCCTTTCGTCGGCTAAAAAAGCAGTCAAAGCTGTCTTGTGCTTTTTGAGGACTACAGGCCTACGTGACCACCTTTAACTTTTGTGTAGTGCCACCGCTGCATACGCACCAGCCGATTGACTGACAATCCTCCTTTTTTTGTTTTTCTCCCTCTCTCTTTTCTTTCCTCTCTCTCTCATCTTTATGCCCCTCCCATTCCCCCAGCATAGGGTAGCAAACCGGACATGTTCCTGGTTAACCTACCTGCCTTCCTTCTTGTTGTTTATCCCTCTCCCCCCCCGTATGTATAATACCTGAGCGTCGCGGCGCGTTCCGTTGGTCCAGTGCAGCTCGGCGTAGACGGTGCCGAAGCTGGGCCAACGTCGCACAAACAACGTGCCTGCCACGGGAGGACCGGTGAACCGAGCGGCATACGTATTGACCGGGGCGCCCGGCGGTTGAAGTGCGGCGCACGCCGTGCGGCCCGTCTCGACGCTGTGCAGTACCAGGGCGCGGCCTGCCCACCGCCGGGGCTCCACGGGCAGGTGGGCCTTGGTCGAGAGACGTGTCTCCTCCTCCGAGGTCAGCCGGCCGAACTCGCCGGTCAGGTCCTGGATCCTGCATACACGAGGGGCCGCGATCTGAACTGTTCCATTTCTTTAAATACAATTCTAAAACGGTTTTGACCATCACTGTAGTAGCCAAGTAGCCGGTTGGGGGCTCAAATATTACCCGAATTTGTTAGGGGCGAAGCTCCTTGTGGTCTAGGGCAATCCCACGTCCTGTCCCACAGAGACAGACAGACAGAGACAGACAGACAGAGACAGACAGAGACAGACAGAGGTAGACAGACAGAGGTAGACAGACAGACAGAGACAGACAGACAGACAGACAGAGACAGGCACAGACAGACAGACCGACGGACAGACAGACGGACGGACGGGCAGACGGACGGGCGGACAGACAGACAGGTGGATGGGTGGACGGATGCGTTGTCCCACTCTCTATCACTCCGTGAGTATTCTGTTTTTTTCTTTAATTTCGCGTTAGTATATATACAGGCACACATACAAACGCACGCACGAACATACGGTATGCTTGAACCCATAAAGCCACCGGGTATGTGGCGGCAAGGCTTATCACCCAAGATATTCGTTCAGTAAGTTTTGTAGAAAATGTAAAATCATTCAGCCTAAAGAATCAGCATGGTTCATTGTGCCTGAAGCAGGACAAGATCGAGCTTGCGGGCTGACCATAAACAGTTCAAATTAGTACAGAATATACAACAGTGAATCACTTATGTGAAACGCGCAACATAGTACATCATCTTCTCCCTCCCGCCGCTTAGAATTTGAGTGCTGCGGAAGATATTCATTCAAGAAGAAAAAGTGACTGCTTTTGTCCCGATTAACTGTCTCATCATGACATGAGTTTCACCAAGTACTGTCGCTGACGCAAAGTTCAATTATATCCGTAGATAAAACGGCATACTTATAAAAGGGAGCAATGAGTGTCATAATGCAATCCACACAATAAAAATCAGGCTACATAGAACAAAAAAAATGTATAGGCGTTATCAAGATCAACTATTCAGGCCTTGTTTACAGGGGTGCTACATAAGGGGCGCAGTACATCATTCAATGAAGGATTCAAAATAAGGTCATCGAAATATTAAATAAAAAGAAAAAACACTAGATAGGATGTGCAACGAAAACAGCGTGCAAACTAAGGCGAATATAGTTAACAAGAAAATGATAGTAATGCAGTCCTGGAAGAAAGCTCCAACGATAATTAGAATCAGACACTGAACAAAAACGCGATAGAGTGATAGATATATGAGACGACCAGATAAGACAACTATAAAGCTCATCGAATGTGTGAAATAAAGAAAAACGACAAAAAAATTACCCACGTCGGCAACACACGCCCCGCCGCGGTGATCTAGTGGCTAAGGTACTGGGCTACTGACCTGCAGGTCACGGATCAAATCCCGGCTGCAGCGGCTGCATTTAGATGGCGGCGGAAATGCTGTAGGTACATGTGCTCACATTTGGGTGCACGTTAAGAACCCCCGCTGGTTGTAATTTCCGGAGCCTTCCACTACGGCGTCTCTCATAATGATATGGTGGTTTTGGGACGTTAAAGCCCCCATATCAATCAATCAATAAATAAATAAATCGACTGCCACGTATAACACATGAGTTTGGTTCCGGCTAGACATATAGCTAATCAAAGTGGTCGATTGGGTCAGTTGGCGATACACGATCGACGTATACTGGGCTATAGAAAACACGGACTTCGATCTGGCTATACGCCTGTATTTTACATTATTTTTATCATAGTCACGTGAGCTTCTGTACATAACGCTCAATTTCCAACACTAACGGCTTATGAAGCACTGCATAGTTTCGCCTCAATATTTTGCCATAGGCTCCCAAAGCGACGCTTGGTGGCGTTGCGACTGTGGACATGCAGCGCCACCTCTGGCAGAAAAAAATGGAAACAGGGGATGTACAGCCGTCACCACCTTTAACACGAACGCTACGCCACGTGTCCTGCAGTTTGATTGACGCTGACACCACGTACGTTTGGGTTCTGTCGCCAAGATGCTAACCATACATGCCGACATACTATCAAAGCCTATCCGAGGTATAATCTCGGCAAAAGCGCCCAGAACTTCGCGGCTGTCATCAAACTAGCCCTGGCCACACATCGAAGTGTTCGTGTTAAAGGTGCTGACGGCTGTATACGTCGACCGTTTTCACTTCTCTCCGCCGCTCTCTTCCGCGCACTGCACCGCTTGAAAAAAAATCTCCCAGCTGGACAGGCACTTCGAAAAGCGAACGTAAAACAGAAAAGTTTGTTAATGACGTTTACGTTCTGGAGCAGACGACAACGACGCCCGCCTTAACGCGAAATTCGTTTCCAAAGTCTACGACAGCGAAATTTTATTAGGTTCACATGCATATTTCGCATTCTTCATATTATTTTATCACTTTTCTTGCCTCTCTTATGAAATCCTTTAGTTCCCTTCGCCATCCATGCAGAGAAGCAGGAGATAAATAGACGCAGGCAAAAATCTGTTTTTCTAATAAAGAAACTCTCTCTTTCTCTCTGAAGTGCGAAATGAAGCTACACGTGCGGTTGATGTTCCACGTTGTCAGTTAAAACACGATTGTTGCTTCGATGTGCATGCTGGCAGCAGCAGACACGTACTTTCATGAACGGATTTTCGCGGCATTCAAAAAGTAAACGAAGATGACACGGCCATCGCTCTAAAAACCGAAATTACACCATCTGCCACTAAAGGAAACCATATGTGGATACGAAACAGCGGGTACTATCACTTACACTGGCGGCGACGTTGACGCTCATCGCGCTGGAAAGAAACCTGCAGGGAGGCGCAAAGCACGCAGCGATGGACCGGTGCTTCCTATTGGAAAATTCCAATTGCTGCTAATGGGTAAAGCAAGACAGAAGACTCCAATTGAGCACGGTGACCCGTAGTTCACTTTTAGTTAATGCGCTCGCTACGATTTTCAATTGTTCAACAATTCGCACCGGAGAAATCTTCCACCGGCGCATTCCTTGGAGGTGAAGATGCCAATGAACGGTTGTGCCGTCAGACAAACAAATGGATGGACGGACAGAAAGACGCACGGACGGACAGATGGGTGCTTCGTCCCATTATTTTTATTTTATTTTATTTTATTTTATTCATACTGTTAGCATACATGCGAAAACAGGAGTTGCTCATCTGGGCACACAAATTTCAGAAGTCAATGCAAAAGTGGAACATCTCACAATTTGACACAAAGAAAGCAAAAGCAATGCAAAAAAAATAAATAATCCAACATTCAATGCGCACCCTGTAGCATAACACGGCAGAACTCAGGTGAGCAAGTGAGTGCCTTGTCACAGCACTGTTCAACATTTCAAACGCACATTCAAAATCTTTAACATTGTTACACAGTACAACGTCATTCCGTAACTTATTCCAAGTGTCAATAGCGGATACAATAAAAGAATTCTTGAACGATTTCGTGTTATGCTTCAGAGGTTTAATGTTTTTGGTGTGCTTTGTCCACGGAGTTAATTATTGTCCACGGAGTGAATGATTATCATCATTCACTCCGTGGATATGCTGTGAGTTTTTTTCCACTGCAGTGATCCATGCTTGTTTTCTTTCTCTCCCGTAGTAATTATCCGCTGATCGATATTTTTAAAGTGGATCGCGTGCCTTGGTACTGTCTGCACTGTCGTGGCACACGACAGTACTTTTAGGACCTCGCTGACGCTTCCGTGGGGTAGCTTCAGCCATCGCGTTACGGCAACTCCGAACAGTGAGGGTCTCGTTTCAGTGGCCCAAAATCAGGATGACGGCATGGTGCTGAAGTTGCCCACATCGACTGCAGAACGCGTGCTGTTCGTGTCGCGCGTGCCCCCGCTGCTGTGAAACACGTTGAATCTAAAGGCACTGTAGTTGAATCGGCTGCGCGCTTTGCCGCACCTATTTCAAATGTCCCCAGAGCTTGTCGCCAAAACCACAGTGTGGCGTTGTCGTCGCTCCGTAAACTTGAGCTTTGTGTCCTTATATACACATATGCCCAACTCAAGCTGCGATTCTAGCGGTTCATGCCAGTGAACAATTCGAGGTCAGAAAAGTAACCCCCGTATTCTAGAACCTCCCTTCACTCAACGCTTCGCCTTCACTTGAGGAAGCCGACGGGAGCGCCATCTCTAGGCAGGGCACGTCACTGCATATGAGCGATAGTCTGCTGAGATTCTCGAGTAGCGCAGCGTGATTTTCAGCCAAGTGTTGGCGCAAAGCTCAACTCTGTCAAGTGAAGGGTGAAAGTCGAGTCGAGGAGCGTTTGTGAATACGGGGTAAGTTTTCATGAATGTGTAAAGTGAAAAAAAACTTCTCATTGTTTATGTGAAAAGCACGTGGTTTGAAATACCAGTTTTGAAAGGTCTGCTTTTGTTACAAAAGCAGGCAGATTTCCTGCCCTGACGGCAGTGCTATGAAACTTGATAAGGTCACATGACGCGCCAGCGCACGATGTCTTATTGCGAGCTGCTGTATGACTGATAAAAGTTTATCTACCAGCCAGAAAAGAAATGTGTAATTGAAAAGAATAAGAAGGGTCACGGTTGCGCGGCGGTCGTCGGGTTTCTCGATCATTGGGCAACATCCTTTATTTTTTGTTGTTTCTGAGTTTACCGACAGATATGCATAAAAGAGATACTGCAGCGCTATACGAGACGGAGCCGCGGAACCGACTGCTGCTTGTCGCTTCAACAAAACTGAGCTACAACTTCACACCACTGTGGACAAACAAGCCGCCAAGGAAAAACTCAACGAACAGGAAGAGATTCGAACAGCTCCAAAACAGTACAGACCTACACACCAAAATGTGGCCTTGGACACACTCCCGGTGCGAGATTACGGTGTACGCACTCCAACTCTGAGACGGTGCACGATAGCCTGCACGAAAGCCCACGTCTGTTGCGGCTTCCAGAATGCACGCGCTTTAGGCTCTCGCTTCCGATGAAGTGCGTTTTGCTTCCCCACTCGTTTCTACCACACACACACACACACACACACACACACACACACACACACACACACACACACACGCACACACACGCACACACACACACACACACGCACACACGCACGCACGCACACGCGCACACACACGCGCGCACACACACACGCGCACACACACACACACACGCACACACACACACGCACACGCACACACACACACACACACAAAACATAACGTTCGCCATGTGACGCTTTCACGCCCCTGAAGCCTGCAGAAATCAGCAGACGCAAACCACCGTTAAGTCATGTTCCAAAGGCATCGCATTCTAATGTTTTCCTTTGGAGTTCGGAGCGCACTTACTTAACGCGTCGAAACAGAAACCGAGACGAGAGAAAAAGTTCACAGCTATTTCATCAACTACGGGAGTATATCGAGTAGAATCATTATGATATTACATCTTTTCTTCCATCAAGTGTAATAGTCCACGAGATTTAAACCATGAAATGGATTCTGAGAGAAGCCGTAGAGGAGGACTGCGAAACTTTCGACCACCTATAGTGTTATTTCTTGCGTACGATGCGCTCACATTGCTCAGTGCACAAGCCTCTGGCACTTATGTCTCCATCACAAATGCGGTCGCCGCGCCCTGGATTTGATCCCGCCGCCTTCTTTCATCATGGAAAAAAAGAAGTCAGAATACGCATTGCAGTATATAAAACCAAGCGCTCCCATCTTGCACCCAAGTGCCTACGCGCCCGGCGGCATATACCCTCGCATCCAGACGCCATTTTGCACTGAACTGCCAAGGCGTGTATCTGTTCCGCCAAGTTGACACGGCAAGTGACATCTTGTGGGTTTTAAAGTACTAAAATGCACTCGTTTCTGCCACTCTCGCTTACAAGTAGTCGTCACGCCACCTCTGCTCCGTGTTTGGATGCGAAAACAGTGTAACAGGAAGATATACAGCACTGTCTGTAAAGATCACAACGCGACGCCGGAATCACGCCGGTGCGGTTTTGCAGATTTCGCAGATTTCCATCCGCAACGAAAAACGCCGAGCTCGGGCATCGTTGGATGACTGCAATCAACAGGAAAATGTACGTGCCCAGTAAAAGCGTACGAGCAAGTTCACTTACTGCGTGTATTCAAGCGCGACGCCAGCTACTTTGCTTTATAACATGTGTGAAGTATGCCTGCCGTAGGTGGTATCAAATCACTGCTGTGCTCTTTCGCAGGCCGCATGCCAATAACAAGAGATATTACGAAGCGTGCACGCGCACTGCGCACGTTTAGTACAAATGAAACAACGCCTGTGTTAAAGAAACGGAAAAAGCGGAAAGGGTGGCTTATGATTATAAAACTGCGGCGTGCCTTGGTCACTGGGCGGATCTAGTGTTTTCAGTCGGCTTCGCCATAGCGCTATAAAATATTGCTCTGTCGGGCACTTTTGCACCACGTGTGTGTTCCGAGTGCCAGGCCTGGCAAATGATAAGCACATTCGGTGCATGAGCACAAGTAATTGGCACAAGCCGGAGCGGCATTCTGGCGCTACGTTCGTAGAGAAACATGCTTACATAAAGAGCGGACACTCCCGTAGGGCCCTGTGGCCCAGCTAGATGGATGGATGGATATGGCTGTACCCTTTAGATCGGGCGGTGGCTAGCGCCGCCAAGCCGTAATACTTAATGAACCAAAAACTATATTTTTTTTCCTTAAAAAGTGAGTTTGAGGATTCGTACTTTGCACTGAAGAGTTTAATTTTCACTCGTGCCTTGACTTGAGCCACCAATCACATAACCTCCTTCTAGTTAAGTCTACCCGCTTAAAGTCTATTTTGCCATCCCGGTCACTAAACCCCAGTGCTTTGAAAAACTCTGTGCCATCATCCTGAACTATAGGGTGAAGCCCTTTACAGAACATTATCAAGTGTTCGGCAGTTTCTTCTTCCTCTCCACACGCACTGCATACTGTGTCTACACCTTCGTATTTGGCCCAATATGTCTTGGTTCGCAGTACTTCCGTCCTGGCCTCAAACAGTAGAGAACTACCCCCGAGTATTATCATAGATCCTTTCCTTCGCAATTTCCTGCTTAAAAGTTCGATAAATCTCTAGTGCGGACTTCTTAATCATGCCCATTCTCCACATGTCAGTCTCCGTTTCCTTCACTTTCTTGTTAACCGATAGTTCTTTTTGGTTTGGCCACCTGCTGTTTTCCAAGTATTTACCAGTCAACTTCCTGGTTCGCTTTCTCCATTTTGTATCGACATTCTTCATGTACAAGTAGCGGAAAACCTTCCTAGCCCAACGCTCCTCCCCCATTTATCTCAATCGCTTCTCAAATTTTATCTTGCTGCTAGCTTCCCTGCCCTCAAATGATGTCCATCCCATATCACCTTGTACTCCCTGATTTGGTGTATTCCCGTGAGCTCCTAAAGCAAGCCTACCTATTCCACGTTGCTTAATTTCTAATCCTGCTTGAACTTCTGATCTCATGCACAAGACCGCATTGCCGAACGTCAGCCCAGAAACCATGACCCCTTTCCATATTCCTCTCACAGCATCATACCTATTGTAATTCCACAGTGCCCTATTTTTCATGACTGCTGCATTCCTGTTACCTTTAGTGGTCACGTATATTTCGTGTTCCCTCAGATACTCGGTCCCATTGCTTATCTATACGCCCAGATATTTGTATTCATCTGTTATCTCTAGCGTGACCTCCTGTATTCTAAGCTCACTACCTTCGTTGTCATTGAAAATCATGACTGCTGATTTTTCCTTACTGAATCTAAAATCTAACCTATCTCCCTCATTACCGCAGATGTCCATCAATCTCTGCAAATCTTCCTTGTTGTTGGCCATTAGCACTATATCATCTGCGTACATTAATGCTGGTAGTGCCTGATCAATAAGTTTTCCTTGTTTGACTAAAGAGAGGTTGAATCCCAGTCCACTTCCCTCTAATTTTGCCTCTAATCCTTGTAGGTACATCATGAATAATAAGGGTGACAGGGGGCACCCCTGCCTAAGCCCCCGTTTTACCTCTGCAGGCTTGGATACCTGTTTTTCCCACTTTATAACTACCTTGTTACCTTTATAGATACCCTTTAAAAGATTAGTGACTACATGTTCCACGCCTAGTGTGTCCAGTATTCCCCACAATTCCTCTTGAACCACGCTATCGTACGCTCCCTTGATATCCAAAAATGCTAGCCACAGGGGCCTGTGTTCCTTTTCTGCTATTTCGATGCACTGCGTCAGTGAGAACAGATTGTCTTCCAACCTCCTGTGTTTCCGAAACCCATTCTGCAGTTCCCCCAGCACCCCCTCATCCTCTATCCACGCCTGTAGTCTTTCCTTTATAATCTGCATCGCCAGCCTGTAGACCACTGATGTCACTGTTATAGGACGGTAGTTGTTTGTCAGCTTTGTCCCCCTTTCCTTTATAGATCATGCTCATCCTGCTAAGTTTCCATCCATCGGGAACTTCACCAAAGATTATTATTGTGCTCACTGCTTCTCTCAAAGCCTGCTTAGACTTCGGACCTAATGTCTTTATCAGCCTAATTGGAATGCCATCTGGGCCTGTTGATGTACTACTAGGAACCCTTTTCTCAGCCCTTTCCCACTCTTGTTGTGAAAATGGAGCCGTTGCACCACTTGATTCGTCCTTGTCTATTGTGGTGCATAAAGTACTTCTTTGTTGAAATTTTTCTGTCACCCTTGTTCTTATATATTCAATAGCTTCGTCCCCTTCTAGCCTAGCACCTTGGGCTGTAGTTATAAAACTCTGCTCTAGGTTCGTCTCATTTCTTAGGGAGTTTAGATGGTTCCAAAATTTCGCAGCTGCCTTTCTATCTTTTTTATGTACTTCTGCCAGCCACTGAGCTCCCTTCCTTATCTTTTCATTGATCAGAAGGGATGCATCCCTTCTACAGCTTAGAAAGGTTGCCCATTTTCTTTCAACATCATCTGTCGGTTCACCCCGCTGCTTTGCATGTCTGTGTTCCCTAGAGGCTTCCTGACGTTTTGCTATGGCTCTCTTAACTTCCTCGTCCCACCAACTTTTGGGTTTGTGTCTTCTTTTCCGGGGTGACTTGTCACGCGTCTTAGCAAGCTCTAGCTCAAAGAGTCTAATTAGATTCTTGTAAGCCCACACTGTCTTATTATCCTCAGTGATTACTTTCTCAATTTGTTTAGTGGCTATTTCAATTTGCCTTTCTGAATAAAAATTTTCCTGTAGTTGCTCATCTTGTCTCCTTCCCACTTTCACTGCTCTTCCAAAACTTAGCCTGATACGTTTGTGATCGCTACCCAGACTTCTGGAGCCACCTTCATCTATGTGCATTCCCCTGAGCTTATCATACATCCTATGTGACATCAGTGCATAATCTATCGTCGACTGAAGCCTTCCTACCTCCCATGTTATTTGCCCTTCACACTTCTCGGTACTGTTGCAAATGATCAAATCAAGCCTTTCACACATATCCATGATCATTTTGCCTGTCGGGTCGGTATACCCATCTATATTTTCTATGTGCGCATTCATGTCTCCTAGTATAATTATCTCGCACTCTCTTCCTAACTCCTGAATGTCCTTTGATATACACTCTACCATTGCTTGGTTTTCCTCTCTGGCCTTTTCCCGTCCACAAGTACACCAAACCAAGAAGTGTCATTTGACCTGCCACTTTCCCTTTTAGCCATAAATGTTCCTTGCACTCCTGCTTGACCCTTTGCCAGTCTGTACTTTTATGAATGAATGCCCCAATACCACCCCCATTTCTGCTGCCTTCTGTTCTATTACAATATTCCCACGCGTAGTCCGGATTGTTCGGAGGTTGTTCCATGTCCCTGAGATGTGTTTCTACAAAACCGTATACCATCGGCCTCTCTTCCCTTAGCTGTTCTTCTATCTCTTCCCACTTCAGCCTGTTCCTACCACCCTGCATGTTAATATACCCTATGTCTGAATTGGCTCGGCGCTCGTGGCTACGTCTATTTATGCCCCGGACTCTACCTATCTTAGATATTGGTGCCACTTTGGAATCGTATCTGTCCATACCACCTGTCGAAGAGTCTCCCTGGTTGTTTTCGTCATTACTAGCTATCCTGCACCCCGAAGGGCTCGCTTGCCCCCCAATAAAGCTACTGCGCGTCCTGCAAGTCGCCAATCGACCTCATGACCTAGCCGCCCATCGAAGTGAATTCTGTCTCGTTGAACCCCCCCCCCCCCCCCACCTATGCACCTCTCTGTTTATTTCCACCACCTCAAAGCCTTTCTCTCGACTCATCCGCCATATCTCTTGGTTTGCGTTGACCACCGCTCTTTGCAGGTTGCTATCACGCACCGGTACCTCCGGTATCGTGCATATCACTACCTGTACCTTAGGAGAAGTACTGCGCTGCTTTCAGCGCCACGAGTGGGTTGTCAGATACGATAATATCTTCAGTATGAATAACAAAACTTTCTTCTTTCCGATGATGGGATTCGAACCCGCCCCCTCATGCTCTGAAAGCGAGTGTCTTTTCCACTAGACTACACACCCATGCTTCCGTTACGGGAATACATGTGCAGCACATCCCAGCCACATGAATGTGCCTCTTTGTGCAAAAGAAATGCAAAAACACAACACTTTCTAGTCGTATACTTTACTGTTTTCTGTTGTAAGGCATTAAAAGTCCTCAGCGAAAAATGATTTAGAGCAGATAAGAAACAATTGCACAAAGTAACAAAATTTCTTCTTTGCAAAAAAATCGATGCCAAACTTGGATAATCATTGTACTTCTGATAAGGCTAATACAAGTGTTAATAAAGACATAAAAGCGAAGATGAGTATACGCCATCTAGCAATGGGTCAGACCCTTCTTTGATGGGCCGCGAAAAGGCTCCAGTGGCCTTTCTTGATATACTATATTTCTCTATGCTACGGTGACGCCGGCTGAAGGAGCAAGTAATAGAGGAATAAAAGCGAAGATAGGTACGCCATCTAGCGATGGGTCAGACCCTTTTTTGCTGGGCCGCGAAAAGGCTCCAGTGGGCCGTGGCCACTCTTTACTATATTTCTCTATGCTACGGTGACGCCGGCTGAAAGAACAAGTTTTTGCCTAGTCGAGGCATGCCGCAGTTAGACTGAGTCGAAATCCACGCTGTCTGCT
Organism: Rhipicephalus annulatus; assembly: GCA_013436015.1. Taxonomy (NCBI): domain Eukaryota; kingdom Metazoa; phylum Arthropoda; class Arachnida; order Ixodida; family Ixodidae; genus Rhipicephalus; species Rhipicephalus annulatus. Next base: position 73,139 of record WOVY01009521.1, read on the forward strand.
GTTCGCGTTTGTTTACGTCGTGATTGTCCGTACGTGATAAACGAAAAAAAAAGATGTTACTTTGCTTCATCACTGAATCATCAGTATGCAGTGCACAAGCTGTAGATATTCCGAATTCTTGAGGAAAGTCTTCTCGAAGTTTCACAAAAAAAGTTGCGTGAATTTTTAGGAGATTAAAAGCGCTAAACATGCTTATTGCCGTACTCGGGTTGGAAAATTTCGCGTTGCGAATCGCGGAGCGCCTGCTTCAGGGTGTTGCTTCACCGCTTTTGCGACAGATGACAAGACGTACTGCCTAAATATGGCGGCACACACCAAACTCGCTGTGTTCTGCATGGTGTATAAGTGGGAAATAATAGTTTTATCATCTACATTGATTGCGCACAAGTTTCTTCCCCTATATATAGCCGACTGCTTGAGTGCATTTCGTGTTTTTTATTAATTCAGTTTTGGTGGTAAAATATTCTGAGAATCAGACACGTAAACAGTAGAGTGTATAAAGGTCATGGATGTGGATAACAGTCAAAGTGAATGAGTACTAGAGATCTCTCCGAATAGGCGAACCAACAATTTCACGACTCGAAGCCGTCCCCCTCCTCCGCCACTCCCTTTCTCCTATTATTTAAAGTGCGGCGTCAATTTTGCCCAAATCTTTACTCGGGCTGTGTTCCAATTCTAGACAGCATCGCAGGCGGTCTACGCGGACAGCTTAGAAGGCAGCATCGAATCTATGTTGTCCGATAAATGAAACGCGTCTGGATGCCGTCTATACGCCACGAGACGCGACCCTCGCTTCGAGAAAAAAAAAAGCTACGATAAACGAACGTAACTGTTATTCTTTAGCTTATTTCGTGTTCAAATATACGAAGAAAATGAGCATTACTCACATTGAGCGTCTGAAGAATCGTCTGCTTGAGCGCAGACGGCCATTCGGACGATATACGAGCTTTTCGAGCAATTCGCTGAGCCACCGTCTTGTTAGGACAGCAAAGTAGCCTACATCGTATTTGTCTACGATGCCGTCATCTCGAAGCAGTCTATATTTTGCCGGCTATACGTGAGACTTGGAGTGGGACTTAAAATGGCCGCTGTCCACTTAGCTGTCGATTTAGCCGTCTACGGTGAGTATTGGAACACACCACCAGTCCTACCTTTCTCGTCATTTTTCAATGCTCAGGGTTATGCACGTGTTTATTGGCAATAATGGTGACCAAGGGCCCCTAGTGTCACATTCGAACATTTTTTTTTACTTTAAAACTTTATCCTGGAAAGCCGGGAACCAATGGCAGGCCCTTGTGAGAGACGCGCCATCGCTTTTTTCTTTTGCATTTATTGCGGAATATGTTTGCTTTAAGGCTTGATATACAGCATGGAGGAGGCGAGCAGGGGGTCGGCGGTGAAGCTTGGCATCCTTCTAAAGGAGTAGCCTGCTCACGCCTATGGCCAACAGTCGGCACTATCGGTCATTTAGACAATATTAACAAACATTACTTTATGCTTGTACTGCAACGCTAGCTACGATTCAGCCAACGGTACATACTTTCGTACGAAGTTTTTCTTGCTTTTCGCCGCTCTCTATTGAAATAGAAAGTGTGTTTTTTGCCTTTTCAGCCATTATTATACGTCATTAAGCTATAGCCGTAGATGCAATCCCGACCGAGGACCACTTTCTGCTACATTATCTGTTTACGGTTTTATCATTACTACTCCAAAGCGCCAACGAAATACTACACGGCTTTAAAGGCAGTGCCAGTCTGTTCTTTAGCAGTTAGAAACTTTTCGCGTTTACATTTTATGCACTCAAAACGCCCGCGACGTATGCACTCAACGTAACAATCACATAAAAAAAGTAGCTTATTAGTTCGTAAAACGGGGGCGCGCAACTCGTAAGTTGACATGATTTGATTGGTTGATTGATTTGTGGGGTTTAACGTCCCAAAACCACCATATGATTATGAGAGACGCCGTAGTGGAGGGCTCCGGAAATTTCGACCACCTGGGGTTCTTTAACGTGCACCCAAATCTGAGCACATGGGCCTACAACATTTCCGCCACCATCGGAAATGCAGCCGCCGCAATCGGGATTTGAACCCGCGACCTGCGGATCAGCAGCCGAGTACCTTAGCCACTAGACCATCGCGGCGGGGCACTCGTAAGTTGACAGGAAACGTCAAAGTAGGAGTACTACCCCTCGAAATGAGCAATACTTCTACAGTGCGTACATTTTGAAGCCAACAGTGTCAGAATTGAGCAGACGAAGAAGAAGTTAGGACTATATGCACTAAGCTGGGTTAAGCTCGCAAGGTCAGAAGCCTCGAAGCTGCGCTGTTTTTTGTGAGGCGTAATTAAGGCAGCCGACACCAGAAGGTATAACACGAGGGAAAAAAATCTAGCAGGCTGTAAAAAAAGGCAGACATCTAAAAGCTTCGAAGGCAAACATGTGCGTGGGCAAAAATTGGATATATGCATTAAGGGACAAGGAAGGCAATGTCATAACCAATATGGATAGGATAGTTGAGGTGGCGGAGGAGTTCTGCAGAGAGCTGTACAGAAGCCGAAACAACCAGTGTGGTATCGTAAGAAATAGCCCAGAGGATTCCGACATCCTAACACTAACGACAGGGGAAGTATTGAAAGCCTTAGAAGGAATGCAAAGAGGCGAAGTTTCTGGTGAGGATAATGTAACAGCGAACAGGCTAAAAGGTGGCGGAGAAATTGTGTTTGAAAATTTTGTAGCCTTATATAGGAGGTGTCTATTGACGGGAAGGTACCATAATCTTGGAGGAGCGCCAACAGTATGTTAATCCATAAGAAAGATAACGTCAATGACTTGAAATATCATAGGTCGATCAGCTTATAGTCCGTTCTCTACAAACTATCAGTTTACTGTCCTTTCTCTACAAACTATTTACAAAAATAATAGCTAATAAAATTAGGGCGATATTAGAGTTAGGTCAACCAAAGGACGAAGCATGATTTCGTACAGGCTACTCCACCACCGACCATATTCATACTATCAATCATGTGATAGAGAAATGTGCGGAATACATCCAACTCCTATACATAGTCTTTGTAGATTACCAGAAGGCATTTGACTCAGTCGAGACATCAACAGTATTGCAGACACTATGGAATAGGGGCATCGATGTACCCTATACGTAAACATACTGGAAGAACAGCCTTCATAGCAGATGCATAGCCACCATAGTTCTCAACAACGAAAGCTACAGAATCCCAATAAAGAAGAGTGTAAGGCAGGGAGACAAGATCTCTCCAATTCTATTCACCGCGTGTTTACAGGAAGTTTTCAGGGCCCTATATTGGAAAGAGTTAGGGATAAGATTTAATGGAGAGCATCTTAGTAACCTGCGATTCGCTGATGGTATTGCCTTGATGAGTGGACGAACTACAGCTAGCTCATGATTACTGAAGTGCATGTATACACGAAAGCAGAAGAGTAGGTCTGAAAATTATTGTGCATAAAGCTAAAGTAATATGCAACCGTCTCGGCCGAAAACAGCGCTTTGGGATAGGTGGAGAGACGCCGAAAGTCGTAAAGGAAGATGTCCACTTCGGACAGATAGTAACCGCGGAGCCGAACCATGAGAGTGAAATAACTAGAAGAATAAGGATGAAGTGGATCATAATCGACATGCATCCTCAAATCATGAATGGTAATCTTGCGCTAACCCTGAAGAGGAAGGTATATAACAGCTGCATCTCGCCAGTACATACCTACGGAGCAGAAACCTGAAGGTCTACAAAGATTTCAGCTCAAATTGAGGACGACACAGTGAGTGATAGAAAGAAAAATAATAGGTGTAACCTTAAAAGAGAAGAAGAGAGCAGAGTGGGTCAGGGAACAAATTGGGGTCAAGGATATCATGGTTGAAATCAAGAAGAAAAAATGGAAATGGACTCGGCACGTAACGCGTAGGCAGGATAACCTCTGGTCATTAAGAATAATTGACTAAATTCCCACAGAAAGCAAGCGGCTGAGAGGGAGACAAGGAGTTAGGTGGGCCGATGAGAATAAAAAAGTTCGCAGGTATAACGCGGCAGCAGAAAGCACAAGACCGGGTTGATTGGCGGATCATGGGAGAGGCCTTTGCCCTGCAGTGGGCGTAGTCAGAGTGGCAACGATGATGATGATATATCGAGCAAGTTCTGACAAAAGCTGCTGATATGCGTGTAAATACTGCAGGCTAGGGCACGTGATCGGCGCCCATCGCTCTTCACGTATCGCGAGGACAATCACAGATCGTGGCATATGCTCCCGCGTAATGTGACCCATTTCTGTTGCGCCGGCCACGCTGATTCTTGTCTTGTGACTACCTCGATTGGACCTCGCATGTCACCGCTAACCGTCTCTCATAATCACATCGTGGTTTTGGAACGTTCGAGTCCGATCCCCACCGTGGACCGGGCTCCATCAAAAACACTTACGGCTCGCCGATCCAGTCGTACGCGCACGGTGTGGAGGAGTCGTGCCTCGGTGGCAGCCGGTGCACGGCCCAGCGGAAGGTCTCGCGCGGCTGGCCGCCCACCAGCGAGACGCGCACCGAGACGCCGTGAGGGGCCGCTGCCAACGGCTCCACGTCAACGGTGCCGCGAATGCCGGCCGAGTTGAACACCGCTGCCAGGGACGTGGTCGCTGACAGCGCCACCTCCATGGACACTGCGGCGACAAGTATGCAAGGTTGGTCTGTAGTTTTCTACACGTACGGAGAAAGGCGGGAAAGACGCTTACTTGCAACAATGTTTATTCCAGAAATGAAGGAAGTAAGGAAAATGGGAGGACAAGAACGGCAGGGAGGGTAACCAGCCTATAGGCAGCCGGTTTGCTACCCTGCGCATGGGAGGGGGATGTGGAAGATGAAAGATAATAAGAGGTTACCGTATGTATATATATATATATATATATATATATATATATATATATATATATATATATATATATATATATATATATGAATGAGATCTAACAGACAGTAATGCCAAGGAATGTACAGGGGAAGTTATTAGAACCAATGAAATGTAAATAAGAAGAAAGAAAAGTGGATGAAAAAATAGCCACTTCTTTCCCTTATATATATATATATATATATATATATATATATATATATATATATATATATATATAGGCAACCTCGCTGTTCAATCATCACGATTGCACGCACTTTGCAAATTCACATACTCATATCTTTACGCACATAGGATAATTCCTTACACGAAAGTGCAGTCGATAGTTTAGTGATACAGTTATCTTTCATCCTATCAATCACTTTTGCCTCAACTCTTTCGCGGCTCTGCTGACCTCTACTAGCACCAACAATTGAACACTCGTGAAAAATCGGCATGCGCATGGTCCGGACCTATTTTTTGTGCTTCGTTTTTAACTCCTGCTTGTCCGATGAGGCAGGTCTGGTTAGTCTGCACAGATCCTGCAATTTTGTGGGAGCAGAAAACACTATACTTTTGTGTTCGTACACTGCCCTATCTTCTTTAGCCGGTGTGATAACCCGTGGATATACGATATGATTGCGGCTATTCTCGCATAAACTGTATACGTCACGCTACACTGCGTTAAAGGTTTGTGGCGTAATTTTTGCACGGACAGTAATGTCGCATTTTATACCCCTGATCATGTCATCAGGCTCTGCTTGGAAAGTGTTTGGTTTTGATATATAAGTCGTTATTGATTAGAGGAGAAGAAAGAAAAGGCGCTTGGTCGTGTCTCCCTTATTGGAGACATGACCAAGCTTCTTTGTAAGCTTGGAGGCTTTCTGTAAGTGGTTGTTAATTTATCAAGACGTCAGTGAAAAAAAATGAGAAGCAAACGAAATACTACACATTGTTCCGCTAGTGAGAGAGAGAGAGAGAGATGCATAGAGAGAAAAGGCAGGAAGGTTAACCAAGCTTGGCTTGGTTGGCTACCCTACACTTGGGGAGGGAAAGAGGGAATAATAGAAAGGAAATAGATAGAAAAAAGGAGCGAGAAAGAGAAGGATCAATAGTCAGCTCGAGACTACACAGAACGGTCTCGCACAGTTCTTTCATAAGCGGTCGTGAAGTCTGGTGGTCCTTAAAAAGTACAAGAGGGCTTTCGTGGCTTTGCGCGTACGCGAAACGATCAGCCAAGGTCCCAGGATCTTCCTTTCTGTAAGCGGCCGTGAATCCAGCTGACAGAGCTTGGCTTCCATAATACGTCGTTGAGACGGGTATGCTGGGCAGTGGCATAGAATGTGCTCAAGCGTTTCCTCGCAGGCGCCGATGTTGCTTGCTGAACTGCTCGCCATTCCAAGGAGACGAGAATACGCATTCGTAAATGCAACGCCCAACTACAGTGTAGCCCAACCTCATGTGACACAGCAAAGTGTCAGCGCATCGTGGGAGCCCAAATGGCAATCGAAGTTGCAAGTTTGGGTCGATCGAATACAGGTGCGCATTGGAGAAACTCGGTGTATTCCATTGTAGGAGGGTTATACGGCGAGCAAGTTATTGTAGTCGCCTTGCAGCGACCGTTCTCAAGAGTGGTATAGGCGTACGCAGGTCTAGGTCGTGAGCCGATCGAGCAGCTTCATCCGCGTGGTCATTTCCGATAATTCCGCAATGACTCGGCAACCATTGCAATACAATATCGTGACCTTCCTCGAGCGCTTCGTGGTTGTCGTGCCTTATCTGATATACTGATTGTTCGTGTAACCCGTGCTGCATAACGAACCGTAGTGTCTGTAAGGCTGACGTCGAGTCGCAAGAGCTGGCCAAATTGATTAGGTTGCTGCCGAAGAATGTACTTGCATGGTAGCTGGATGAAAAAGCGCACGGTGCGCCCTAGTGGCCGTTGTACTTGACTGCACCTTGAAGCGTTGCGAGTTCTGCTGCTGTCGACGTCGTGGTGTGAGAAAACTTGTATTGAAGCAACACATTACCAGATGGAACAACCACTGCTCCTGTAGAGCTGTTGGAATCAGCGGAGCCATCGGTGTAAACATGTATGCGGTCAAAGAACGTTTCGTCCAACAGACGCAAAGTCAATTGCTTCAGGGCTAGCGGTGACATGCGTGACTTCTTAACGATTCCAGGAATCGTTCAGCGCACGTCAAGTTGACGGAGACTCCATAACGCAGATGCTGGACGTATCGCAAGTTTGAAGCAAGGCGATAATATGTCTTGGTGTTTCGTCAGAATACCACGGAACGAAGAATGGGGCCTCCACGCTGTCAAACACGCTATATGATGTGACGGAAGCCGTGATAATTGCCGAATGTGCGCTCTCAGCGTCTCGACAATGATATGCGTTGTGACCGGTTGTTCTTGTGCGATAACAATAATTGCCATTGTCGATGAGCACCTTTGAAGGCAAGGACATTTCCGAAGTGCTTGGGCTTGTACGCTCTGTAGTGCACGGATGTTAGTCTTGCACGTGTTGGACAGGGCAGGAAGGCTGTACTTGGGAAGTCCGAGAAATAGGGCTGTATAAAGCTGCAGCACGAAGTGCACGTATAGGCCCCATGATTTTCCGGCAACGAACTTGAATACATTCTCAATGCCGATGAGCTTTCTCTTCAGATATGCGAGATGTGGGCTCCGGGTTCAGTCACGATCCACGATGACACCTAAGAATCTATGACTGCTCTTATATGCGATTGATCTGCCATCGATGCACAATGGTTAAAAAAACATTGGTTTATGTGTAAACGCCACCACAACGCATTGTTCGGTGGCGATAGTCAAACCTTGCTGGCGAAGGTATACCGATGCCATTGTTGCCGCCTTTTGTATCCTTGCGCGCACTTGAGGCGAGTCATGCGGAACGCCCAAACGAGGATATCATCAGCGTAGAGAGATATATAAGCCGTCTGTGGCAGCATTTCGGTGAGCCGCACCAGAACCAGGTTGAAAAGAGTCGGACTCAAAACACCGCCTTGTGGCACCCTACGATTTGTAAAATGCTTATTCGTAGGCCCATCGTCAGTTAGAACAAACATGGATCTTTTTGTGAGGTAGCTTCTTACCCATCGAAAGACACGACCTCCAAGTTCAGCTGCTTCGAGATCATTGTGAACAGATGCATGGGTCACGTTGTCAAAGGCACCTTTCACGTCTGAGAACAGAGCTACCGACAGCCGCTTTTTAGCTTTCTGTTGCTGAACAGAGATCACTAAGTCAATGGCGCTATCGATTGAAGACCGACCTCGCCGAAAGCCAGCCATATCATCAGGATAGATGTTATAATGTTCCAGGTACCATTCCATGCGTGTAAGCAGCATCCTCTCCATGACTTTGCCGACGCTGCTTGCTAGTGCTACAGGCTGGTGTGATACCAGATCCAATGGAGACTTTCCGGGTTTCAACAAAGGCACCAGGTGACTGCACTTCCACTCATCAGGCACTATATCACCGTGCAAGAACTTATTGAAAATTTCCAGAAGAAAGCGTTCAGCCTTCGGGCCTAAGTGACGTAGGGTAGAATAGGTCACTCCATCCGGACCTGGGGACGATGAGTGCCTGCATGTGTTCAATGCTGCATGAAGTTCTTCAATAGTGAATGCAATCTCCATCTGCTGATCTTCTGCGACTGGAACGTCCAATAGGTCGATCGGTATAGAGATGTCGCCGGCAATCTTTGCACGAAATTCACCAGAAACATCAAGCTGTCAGCGACGTTGATGTAGCGCCATAGCAGCGAAGGGATGACGCTGTTGCGGATGCGAGTGAAGTATACTTCGCAAAATCCTCCATACGGGAGACAAAGTCTCTGGGAAGTTCCTGTTGAATGTATAAAGACGCTTGCGTGTTATTCACGCAATTAATAGCCACACCCTATGCGAACGTGGATTTCTCACTGTGTCGCATTAAAAGTATGTAGAGCAACTCATTTTTTGTAGGGCGAAGCTCCTTAGGGTGTGCGTCACGCGCCCGTCATCTAGAAGGACATGTGTAGCCACCTCTTCGTTATGAATTGCTCAATAGATGGCGCTGTGTGTAAATGTCCTTGAAAATAATATCACTAGATGTCGTTAGTGGTTTTCGTATAGTTGACGATGTCGTATAATGCACAGACGGACGGACAGACAAACATTCAAGTGGATGGATGGACGCTTCGCCCCACTCATCATAATTCACTCGAATGCCGTTAACGTCAGCGGCGTTGCCAGAAATTTTTCTTCGAGCCTGTATTTGTAAGTATGTGCATAAGTATGTATATAGAAAACTTAAAAATTCCTATACGAGTGGACGTTTTGGAGAGGAGGATGAGGAGGAGGAGGAGGAAGAGGAGGAGGAGGAATAACTGTTATATAAGCTGGCAGTACCAGATGGCGAGTGGTTGAACATGCCAAGCCACTGCCTGGGCATGTCTATGTGCTCAGAAGGACAAGTTCCCCCTTATGTCGAGGCACGTGCATAAAAATCCGAAGTATAGGTCTGCTGGCTACATACACGGTGTAACGAACACACCCACAAGGCTAACAAGATAGAAGACTGAATGTGTTCATTGGTTCAGGATATTTTGAAGCGCAAGACGCCACGACGGCATGGGACAAATGGTAAGTTATACACACACGTGGAGCACTTCGTGTTTTGTTATGACGCTGCCCCTTGTCCGTTACCATCGCCGCGCCTTACACTTCAAAAGGAAGTAGCAGCGCACGAAGTCCGTTGTCATTCTCTTTTTACGCTGCAACATCTGCAGCCACAAGCCGGCCTTGGACTGCCCGTAGTAAATGTGCTATCATGGCCTTTGGAGATAATCTTTCCGCTGAAAACCTGAAGCATATACGTCACTGACTGTGGCAAATAGACAACCACTAGATAAAATAAATCCTCCCGTTTTCACACTCGTATCACACATGCGCGTGGGTGGACGTACGTACCTCCGGTCAGAAGTGCAAACAGGAGCGACTTCGAGCCCATGGCGACACATCCGAGACCAACTGACGTGCTGGCTGTACAGGGCGGTATACGCTGCGGTGTCTTGGGAACGAAAACCGGCGATCTCGCCAGAACCCATGCGCTGACTCTGCAGGGGACGCCCGTAGCAAGAAACACGATATCTCCTAGAAAGCGAGCCATGCCGAAGACGGACGCAAGCAGTCCGAGTTCGCGTCTGGTATCTACAAGAAAGGGCCAAGTATCCTTCTTACAGATGGTTTGCGTAACATGTTCAACACAAGCGCAGTACAAACATTCGCAATGACAACTTTAGGTGCTTACAACACAGACACAAGTGGCACAAGATTACGCTCAGCGGGAACGTGATATCAGCTTCTTTAGAATACTTTACATTTTGTTTATTTCAGTCAGCGTAATGCATTCGCAAGACGACATGTGCCTTTTCAGTGATGCCCTTATATTTTCCCTTGCACTTACCATTGCTCTTGCTCAATTGAGGTCATGCGATCTGCATTCAGTGTACTGAATAGTGAATTCAACAATTAACATTTACGGGTCACAATAGCCACACACTGATTTCGGGAACTGCCGCTGGCACGACTGTACATTGTCTCTGTACGATTCCAACGTTTAAATGTGTTGTTAATGTTTGTTTCCTGTGAATTTACAGACAAACATCCACTGCCAGGTTTACCACGACACGACAGAAACATAATGTGCAGTTTATATTTCGGCGTCGCATTGTGCCAAGTTCCTACGTGTTCCACATTGGAATCTCCGACAGCTAGTTCTTTATGTCACACATGCAGCTCTCACGAAACACACAAACACGCACATGTTCCCGCTAAAGCCACATAACAGCTATAGCTAGCCGCGTGACTAAAGTCAGGAGTCACGTGACATGCCTAGTCAAGTCAAGCCATACTTAGTACTACTAGCAAAAACTGAGCATATCTGGAAACAGCTAGGCATTTTTAGCAAAACTTAATACAAAAACCGTTAGGGTTTGACGTCCCGAAACCAAGATACAATTGTGAGAGATACAATAGCGGAATGCTTCGGAAAGCTTGACCACCTCTTTAACGAGCCCCTTAATCTAAGTAAGCTCACAGGTTTGGTCGCTGCCCCCGGCAAGGTAACTTTTCACCCACTTTTCTTTTTTTTCACATTTACATTACAATTGCCTCATGTAACATCCCCTACACTTTTCTTGGCATTATTGCCTATTAGATCTCATTATTATTGTGTCTAACAAAGAAAACGAGCGATTAAGTGTACGCTTCTTTCATTCAGTCATAGCGAGGGTCTCGTTCTGGCAAACTTGGTGCCTTCAGGTAGTATACGAGGGATTATTAGTCAGCTACCAGCGCATATAAAGATGACGTGCTCCGTGACACCAAAACAGGCAGAAAAAGTGTTCCGCACTCACCATCATGGCTACAGGTGGCGCTGACCGACGCTCCCACGTTTAATACACATATATACCCCATAAGAATGGGGGGGGGGGGGATAGCCAGCTCAGTCGGTAGAGCGTTATTCGAAGGTCACAGGATCTATCCCTGCCCATGGCAAGTTATCTTTTAATCCACTTTTCTTGCTTCCCATTTACGTTACAATTACTTCATATAATACCCCCTTTACTTTCCTTGACATGAATTGTCAGTTAGATCCCACTATTACGATCCTGGGGCACTTTCGCCTCAATCAAAAATGCGCCCGGCGCCAGAAATCGAACCCGCGACCTGCGGGCAGTGGAGTAGCCTGGCGATGGCACACCGAGCCCCCCCCCCTTCTCATACATTTTTTTTCGCCATGACATACGTAGCCCAAAATCACCATTCGCCTGCCCAGGTCTCACTTGAGATGGAAGAAGTGACGTCTCCCCCTAAAAAAAAAAGAGAGATTTGTGCATACATCTCTGCCTGCGGGTCCGCATTTGAGAACCAGATCCACTAGGCCACCGTGGCGGGTATTTCTTTTGCAAATCATAATAATTTGAATAATTAATGAATTGACTGATTGATTGATTGAATGGTACGTCGTGTTTAACGTTCCAAAACTAGCATATGAGTATGAGAGACGCCGTAGTGTTGCGAATCTTATTATGTCGAACATTAGTTCTGTTGATGGTTCAAGCCTTGTGCACTTTTTTATTAATACTTCAAATTCAGAGTGTATAGATTCTGAACACAAAAAAAGCTTCAGCGCAAATCGATATATAAGAACAGGTTGCTCGGCCTGCTAAGGTATACGCGAACTCTTGGGTGGGTTGGCCTCGCCCTTCTCTCCCCCTCTTCCCGCCGTTCTCGTAGACCACTTCCGGAGCCGAATCCCCTGTACACGCATAGTACGCAGATTGGGAGCAGTTTCAATGCTGCGACGCTGCACAACAAAGGCCGAGCGTTTTAGTCGAAAGCCGAGTGAACGCTTCTCTTTCCATACTTACTCATTCGCCCTCATTTTCATGACTTCGTCCTCGTGTCAGAGATACGAAGAGACACAGAACCAACAGACTATCGGGGCAGCTGCTCAATAGCACACCACGAACGTCATTGTCCATTGTCAGCCATGACCACGCGTCCGTTGAGAAACAGGTCAGTAAATTCGTATAACAACAGTCGACACCACAGACAAAACAAAGGGCGATAGTGTGATAACGTTACTCAGAGAGGCGGAGGTGAGCAACTAATCAATCACAAAAGAAGCGAATGACTTATTAATTCTGATCACACTAAGCGAGCCGATGCGTACGGCACTGTATACTGTGTGCGTAGAGCCCCGCCGCGGTGGTCTAATGGCTAAGGTACTCGGCTACTGACCTACAGGTCACGGGTTCGAATCCCGGCTGCGGCGGCTGCATTTCCGATGAAGGCGGAAATGTTGTAGGCCCGTGTGCTCAGATTTGGGTGCACGTTAAAGAACCCCAGGTGGTAGAACTTTCCGGAGTCCTCCACTACGGCGTCTCTCATAATCATATGGTGGCTTTGGGACGTTAAACCATACATATCAATCAACTGTATGCGTAGATACACAGACCTAATGGGTGTAGCCGGAGAGGTGCGGGGAATCGTACGCGTGTTTACTAATGCCTCTTTGGCGTACCACATGATCCACATGGCAACCATAGATGAAATTAAATGGCGCGTGACAACAAGCACCTGGCCAAGAATTTTCGCTCCATCTCCCACCGAACAATGGTGTGCCGAACCTTCCCTTCATGCATTCCATTCTCTCCCATGGAAGAGTGGCCTGATTACGCTATCGATAAACGCAGCATTCGTAGCCTTCTCTCCCGCTGCTACAAACAAATGAAATGTAGGGCATTACAGTACGGTCTCAATTTTACCACGGCGTATAGTGTTGGTGGTTCCCGTTATTTCATCATTGTTTCGTTACGTTTGAATATTGTACTCTTGGTCTCTCCTCATTTTTTGGTATAATTCTGCATGAATGCCTAATTTATTATTATGTGTATGATGATTATATATGCAATATATGGACAAAACAAGGGGATCCCGGCTGCGGCGGCTGCATTTCCGATGGATGCGGAAATGTTGTAGGCCCGTGTGCTCAGATTTGGGTGCACGTTAAAGAACCCCAGGTGGTCGAAATTTCCGGAGCCCTCCACCACGGCGTCTCTCATAATCATATGGTGGTTTTGGGACGTTAAACCCCACATATCTATCTATCTGGACAAAACAAGGGAGGAAGATCTGTTATAAAGGTAGATGAACTGGTACTTTCGTGAAATGGAAACTTTGTAATCAAAGGTAAACATATGTGACTTAAATATGTCGGACTGGGTGTAAATATAAGAATAAAAAAGGCTTTCCTGTCGAGCTTGATTTTTTAGTTTTTAATTAAACAAAAACTACCCCGACGTTTCGAGACCCGTTATGTCTCTTCTTCGGGGTGTGACAGTCCGACCGGCTTCGAAACTATAGCGCTGTTTAGTGGGTGTCTTCTTCTCGATCGTCATTCTTCTTTCCGATGCGTTGTCTTCTCCCTTGATTTCGGAGACTGTCTTTGCGAATGATTTCCGAACAGCGGCAAGCCTTCACAACGGTATAGAGCGTGTCGTCCAGTTCAATCAATATATCAATCAATCAATCAATCAGTTTATTATCATGTCATAAAAGGATGTTACAGGGAGTAAAATATACAGACGAGGGTCCCAATGTACACGACTGCAACGGGACCCTCAGTGGTGATTACAAATAATAAAAGCACAAGCAGCTGTTAGAATCGTAGAAACAAAAATATACAAAGCAGAATGAAAACAAAAAGGCATGGAATCAAAAAACAAAAAATCAGCATAAAACAACACAAAGAAGATAGATCTACTATTTAACAGGTACTCTTTTAATGAGTTTTTAAATGAAATTAAAGAAACTTTGCATTTTAGCGAAGTGGGCAAATTATTCCATACGGTGATGGTACAGAATCACCACTGACAGGCATGCGCATATGTGCGTGCCTGTCTATGGCGATAAGTGGACGACGCGCTCTATACCATCGCGACGGTTTTCCGCTGTTCGGGTTTCATTTGGCGTAGATAGTACATACACGCTCAAGGGTGTCCCCGTTGATCGGTTGTTCTTTGCAGGTGTTTTGTATTAACGCGATATTGTGAAAGAGCTCACTTCACAGAAATTCCAGCGTCGGCGTTAGCGAAAAAACATCACTTTACGCGTGACCGAAAAATTGGGAACGATGAAAATAAAATAAATGACAAAATATGTTGGGTCAGAGAGGGGAACCGAACCAGGGTCGTTTGGGTTTGAATGGGGATCGAACCCGGGTCGTTTGCGTGGCAAGCGGATGTTCCACCACGTGGCCACGCCTCTGCTTGTAAATAGCGAAAATAACTTGTTCTGCTTGGAAATGAAGTTAAAGTATAGCTTTCAGGCTTCACAAACACACGCGTCCGGCATACATGCTTCACAACACAACATGAAATATAGCAGTAATAATGCGTGATAGAAGCGCTCATTACCAGCGGGCCTCAGTACATGTGATTAGCAAGATGTTTTCGTGGTTTAAAGCCACTCACCCACTACAAAAGGCACACACGCTACTGCGTCCATTTGCCTAAGGTCACGTAGTGGATGCATAGCAAGTTCGAAAAGGTTCCATGCACTAAGACTGGTGTACGCACTAGGAACAGGGAATCACTATCGCGTTCAACTACTAAAGGCGATGCTTTAGGGTCCCGTATTTTTTATGTATTTGCTGTAACGGTGATCTTTATCAGTAGTGAACTCCTCTGCGTAGGACACGTGAAATTTCGGTACAGTCAGAAATATGGGGTTGATTTTATTTTTGATAGATGGGCTTGCTACTTGTGATTTTTGGGCATACTCCGTGATTCGTCGAGAGAAGAGAAAGCAATTTTTAGCTGACTGATAATTTATTTTGAATTGAAGGGCGTGTGCTGCGCTATGATATTTGGCTCGCGTGTTGTCGGGAGCCTCTACTACCGATCGGCGGCTTTTTCTGACCATGCTCAAAAAGTTTTGCAGGGCCCCTTTAAAAGACGCGCACGTAAACGTGTGTTGTTAGGTTTGGCCTGGGGATTCATCTCTAAATCCCTTCGGCGCCCAGTCTTACCGACGCTGTCAAGTGTTTGAGTGATTGTTTCAGACCATCCTGAAAATGTATGCGCAGGCGAACAAGGACAAAGAAAGGAAGACAAACTGGCGCAATCTAACAACTGATTTATTAATCGAAAAAACATTGACTTCCAACTAGGCCGAACTAGATTCACTAGGTCCAACTAGATTCCAACTAGGCCGAATCGCAGTTATGTTTCAGACCAGGCGGCGGGCAGGGGCGAGTTCACGTCCTTCAAAAGCGGACCTTTTGTCGTCGCTTCAAGCAGAAGTGGTGACTAATGGACTCGGCGACTCATCGGGCGACGGCAAAGCTGGCGTGGCCGGCGCCGGAGCTGACAGAGGAGCGGTGCTCCCTTTTGAGCCCCATTCACCAAGCCGACCGGCAGACTGCCTATGCTCATCATGCATTGTACGTGCTAGCCGGAGGGCGAGACGTCGTGTCGCCAAGACGCCGATAACCATTCGAGAGAGGCCAACAGAGACAGCACCTTCCTGGAGGAGACCAACGGCCACCGCAAATTGCCCCGCTAATTGAGCGAACAAAATCGGCGGACCCTTTGAAGTATGCTGCCAGGCTCGTGGGAACTCTCAAGTGACGGCACACACACGACGCGGCAGAAACCTCCACAGGACATCGAACTATACAAACAACGACGCCCGGTTCGTGCTCGCCGCCCTCGTCCTGTGCAGTGCGAACGGTGCGGTCACTACGGCCACACGGACATCACCTGCACAGCACACGAACGTTGTGTGCGTTGTGGCGGGCCACATCCGCGTGCCGACTGCACCGCGCAGCGCCCGCGTTGCATATTCTGTGGCGCCACCCATCTGGCCACAGAACCCCGCTGTCCTCGCTGGCAACAAGAGCGTCAGCTACTAGAGGTCCGCGCGCAATCGGCCCGCCCCATGACACGCCGCGAGGCCTTTGCAGTTGTTCGCAAGAACAACCCCATGGCACACAAATCTGCCACTCGAGAAGGGTTTTCATATGCGGCGGCCGCTGGTGGCTCTACTGCTGATGCATCAACAAACACCACCACCGCTCCAGAGAACTCCTCGGCGATCTCGGTGCTCGCGGCCGCAGTTCGTGCCGCGTTGGACTTCCTCCCTCGCGACTGTCCGGTTCGCCCGCTCTGCATAGCAGCGCTGGCTACGCAACAAGCTCTGACACAGCATGGCGAGTAAAAACTGTGCACGGCGGCCGCGCATCCTTCAGTGGAACTGTCGTTCTTTGCGCCGCCGTCACAGTGAGCTCGCTGAGTACTTGCTGCTCAACGAGTACGACATCGTCGCACTACAGGAGGCTTATGTACGCGGAAGCGAATGTAGACTCACTGGTTACTCGAGCTACCACTGTACAGCGAGGTGTCAAGTGCGCGATTGCGACTTAGATGTGTGCTGCGACCCCACACATCCTCCCGCCCGCTCTTACGCCTCCATCTACGTGCGCAATGGACTCTCACATTGCACTGTTGATGTTTCCAACACCTTGTGCAGTGAGGTTGAATGTGTGGCGGTTAAAGTGCGCCTCGGGCAGTGCGACACGGCAATGGCGTGTGTTTATGTCCATCCTGTCCACAGGTGGGACACGACATTTGTGACCCGTTTGGTGCGACGCCTACAAGGTGACTGTGTGATCTGTGGAGACTTCAACTCGCACCATACGGCTTGGGGGAGTGACCACATAGACTGCAGAGGCAGAGACCTGTTGGATGCCATTGCTGCGACAGGCTTGCTTATTATAAATACGGGCTGTCCGACTTTCGTCCGTCGCGGCGTAAAAAGCAGTGCCATAGACCTCTCACTTGTGAGTGACCATTGCCGGTACGAATGGAAGAGGGAGGCAGACACGTGGGGCTCAGATCATTACCCCCTCCACCTAGAGCCACTTGATCGGCGCCGCGCGGGCACGCGCACATACACTGTCACTGACTGGCCACGTTTTCGGCAACTTTCGGCTGCCTCCCCACCTTCCGGTGTCGCCTACTTCTCGCACGTCGCCCGCTGCGTCGAAGCGGCCTCGCGCAAGTGCACAGTGCCAGTGGGAACACCAGCTCCGGACATAAAACTTCTTAATTTACGCGCGGCTCGCCGGAGGCTCCAGCGCCGTGCGACTAAAACTGACCGCAAGGAGCACTGGACACTGTATAATCGCCTTGACGCCGTGTGTCGCCGACACGCACGGCAAAGACGCGACCGCTCCTGGGGCAGTCTATGCGTCACGCTGGACGACCCGCGACGCTCCGCGCGTGCGTGGAGGATATTCAGTGCCGTCCTCTGCCCCGTTGAGTTACGTTTCCCAGCTCTCGCCATTGCTGTTGCACATTGTATCACTTACCAGCAACTGGCCGAGCTACTGGCTGACACCCTCCGCCTCAGCGCTCCTGAAAGCTTGCCCGAGGTTCCCCAACTCCCACTGCACCATCGCCGAGAGTGGTACAAACCTCGCCGCTTTTTCCTCACCACCAGCATGCGCAATCAAGTACGTGCTTTATGCACTGAGGATTTCACTCTCGGGGAGTTGCGCCTGGCTTTGGCGTCGCGCAAACGGCGCTCAGCGCCAGGCGCTGACGGCGTGACATACCAGATGCTTCGCAATATCGATCAGTCCCAGCTCCCAGTGCTCTTGGCCGCCTACAACGACGTGTGGCGCACGGGGATAGTGCCGCAAGAGTGGCGCGAAGCCATCGTCATCCCCGTGCTCAAGAAGGGCAAACCCGCCTCGGAGCCAGCGTCCTATCGCCCTGTTTCCCTTACCTCCGCCGCGGGCAAGCTCTTTGAGGCCATGGCACTGAGGAGACTTGAATGGATTGCCGAAGCACTGGATGTTTTCTCGCCTTCGCAGTGTGGCTTCCGCCGTTCGCGTGCTACTGCCGACGCCCTTGCGGACGTCATCGCAACGCTAGAGGAGGCACAGCACAAAGGAGAGGCCGGGTACCTCATCCTGTTAGACATCAAGGCGGCATTCGACTCCCTGCCACACCCCACCATCTTGAACGCGGTGCGCGATCTCGGAGTGACCGGTCTCCTCTTCACGTACATCGCTTCCTTCCTCGGCGGCAGAACCATGCGTGTGCGCGTCGGTGGAGTCCTTAGTGAGCCGCGTCCCGTGAGTGTCGGTGTTCCGCAGGGCAGTGTACTCAGCCCCTTCTTGTTCAATCTCGCCCTGGCTGACATCGACGATTACATCCCCCGTGCTCTCCCCTGTGATGTGCGCCTGGCGGTCTACGCGGACGACATTGCGGTGTTCGCGACGGGACCTGTGCCCAGTGGCCGGTGTATTCGCACCAGTGTCCAAACCGTCCTGGACTCTATTGACGCGTTCATCACGGGCAGGGGGATGACGCTTTCACCGGCGAAGACGGAGGCGATGCTGCTGCACCCCAGTTATGGCGCCCAGCGCCACACACCGAAGTTCACTCTCCAAACGATCCCCATCCCTTGGAAGAGGCGAGTGACCTACCTCGGAGTGCAGCTGGACCAACGCCTCAACTGGTCACCAGCGGTCAGCGACCAGCTTCGAAACGCGCGAAGGGTCGCCTCCGCCGCTCGAGCGCTCCTTGCTCGCGGCAATGGATGCACACCGTCCCTAGCTCTCCGCATCTACAACGGAATGGCTGCGGCGCGCATTTTGTACGGCCTTCCTCTCGCAGCGCTTACGCGTTCCAACTGGGAGACACTGGACGCAGCACATCGTATCGCGATTCGCCAGTTTTTCAGCTTGCCCAGATCATCTCAAATCGGCCCAACACTTGCTGAGGCGGGAGACATGCCACTGTCACTCCGGGCCGATCTTCGAGCGCTAAATCACATAGAGCGTATGAAACGCTCGCGCCACGGACAGCAGCTGGTATTCTGGCTCTCCTCACTTCCGCACTCACGGATGGGGCAATGCGCTGAGGCATTCTACGCCCTCATCCCGAGCTCACCGGATGTGAATGACTATAGTGCCCCGCCCTGCCGCCATCGCCCTCTCAAGATTCGGACACAGTTACCGGGAGTGGCAAGCAAGCGGACGACGCCTGTGTGTGCACTTCGGCACGAAACTGCTGCCACTTTTGACGAACTCGCGGGACGACTCCTCGTCTTTACTGACGGTTCAGTGTTGAACGACGGGTGTGCCGCGGCTGCGTGTGTGGTGCCTTCGCTGGAGCTTCACAATCAGTGCCGCCTCGCCTGCGCGGCATCGTCGACGATAGCCGAACTCGCCGCGCTTGACCTCGCCGCCGATGCCCTCATTCAACTGAGAGTTCCGTCGGCTGCCGTTCTCTCGGACTCACGTGCTGCTCTCCAACTACTCGCGCAGGACGCCCGCAGACCTCCGGTTGCCACGCGCATCGCGCGAAGGCTCGAAGCAGTGCAGGACCTAGGATGTGATCTTGTGCTGCAATGGATACCAGCGCACGTTGGAATATCCGGCAACGAAGTGGCCGACGAGCTGGCCAAAGAAGCACACTCTCCGGGAACCCCTGTGACTACAGCGGTGAGCACATTCGACGTAGCAAGGCTTCGCACACGGTGCTCTGTCACCGCTCGCCACCCGGACCCACGAGTTGCGGCAGGGCAGCCACCACGCCCACTCCCGAAAACAGGATTTTCGAGAGAGGAGCGTGCCCTCCTTCTCCGCCTGCGCATCGGCTGCTACCGCACGGCAGAACGGGTTCACAGACAGTCTGGACGTGGAGACCCAAACTGCCGTCATTGCCCACAGCCCGAAACACTCCATCACATTATCTTCCAGTGTGAGGAGTATTCGGACGCGCGCAGATCACTCTTGGATGCTTACAGCAAACTGGGACTCTGCACCAGCACTGTTGCTGTGATTCTTTTTCCCCGTGCGCACGCATGCCTGGTGAAGCGCGCGCATGCTGCCCTCATCACCTTCCTGAGGACTTCTGCGCTATTTGAGCGCTTGTGAACTGAAAGAACATTAGTGCCTCCCCATCGATGTCCACTGGACTCGAATTAGTGAGTGCTACGGTTTTCCGTACAGTGTTTTCCGTACAGAGATTGCGCACTTCGGCGAGTGCTTCACGCGCTTTGTACGACGCGCCAATCAAACCGTTGTCCTCCTCTCGATGACGATACCTCTCCGGCCCTTGGGAGCCTTCCTAGTCAGCTGTGCATGGCGCGTGGGGGCTTGTGGGTCCGTTGAGAAAGCAGAACGAATGACCCTCGCCTTTCTTTTTTTTCTCTCTTTTCCAATCTTTCCCTCCCTATATCTTTTATTCCCCATATCCCATTCCTGTGCTGACCTGTTGAGGTGTCCTTGTAAGGAGAGACAGTTACGGGTCGGCACCTTTCTTTTCTTTTCTTCTGTTATAACCACTTATATATGGCGCCACCACCGTGCAGTGTTCACGTGGACCTTGCATGCTCGCCTCCCTCACCTGTGTGTGCGTGATTGGTGTTCGACTCTGAGAGGAGGAGCCCGACAGGGCATAAAACGAAGCAGCAGAGTGCTGGACGGGGCTCTCTGAACCTGGCTCTGAACTATGTAGTGTTCAACCACCACGCTCGTGGTTTGTGAAACCACCATCCCTTCTTTCTGTAAATATGTGTAAATAATGTCATAAAACCCCTGTTATGTTTTCCCGTATCCTCCTGCGTTCCTCCTTTCGACCTGAACAACTGATGGCAGCGGTGGAATGCCATCATCCTTGCGTTCCTCCTTCCAACCCGTAACAACTGATGGCAGCGGTGGGTTGCCATCCTCAGCGACCTGATTCCTTCCTTCGACATCTTACAACTGGTTGGCAGCGGTGAGATCGACTTCGCGACATGGTGCTGTGCTGTGGTGAGTGCTTGGTCTTTGCTATAACTTTCCAGGCTTCATTTCTTGAGTGTGCGTTGATTAGAAGCTGGATTGTGTGTGAGTTAGGGAGATCACCTATTTGTGTGTTAGAGGGATCCCCTACATTTGTGTGAGATGCAGGACCAAAGTACAACGGCAATCATGTCGTGGAAGGCAATGCTAAGAGATGAACTTTTGTGTGTGAGTAAGCATCTAGGCATTGAAATAGAGGAAAGAATGGGCAGGACAGCGATTTGGATGCTGATCTCGCAAAAAGCCAGTGAGGAGGATATTAAAAACGCAGTAGAGATTTTTGAAAAGCAGGAAATTGAGAAACAAGAAAAGAAAATAAGGGATAGAAAAGAGCGGCTCGATCAATTGGAACAGAAAATCGAGGCAATGAGGCGAAAGAGTCAGCCATTCGAAACTGTAGCGCACGAGAAGTGCGATAATCA
The DNA here is from genome assembly GCA_013436015.1 of Rhipicephalus annulatus. Classification (NCBI taxonomy): domain Eukaryota; kingdom Metazoa; phylum Arthropoda; class Arachnida; order Ixodida; family Ixodidae; genus Rhipicephalus; species Rhipicephalus annulatus. Next base: position 94,900 of record WOVY01009521.1, read on the forward strand.
AATGAGTGAGGTGCAGTTTAGAGCCAAAGAGAAGGCTAGCACACGTGAACATAGCAGCAGATTCAAAGGCGAATCTAGTTTGAGTGCTGCGAATGATGCTGCGCCAAGTAGAGAGGCCGACGAAGGCCAGAGCGAGTGCGACGAGGTGCTGTGCCAGTCAACTGTTAGCGGAACAGCTAGGATAGCTGTAGAAAAACTGGTACAGACCTCACCTGTGTTTGTCGCGACGGTGGATCTTGCAGACAGTGTGGAAGTATGCAAGGACACCGAAGAAAGCTCACAAGCAGCGAAAGTAGGTAGCGGGGATATCAGTGCAGTCGCAGACAGCTCTCAGCAATGCGAGCTAGAGTGTTTGCAGGAAAGCAGCTGCACTGTTCCTAAGAGCGTCAAGCTGTCCGCCGATCTAGAGTGTGAAATAGGTGGTTTTTTCGAAAATCATCTAGACGGAGCGGCGTCGACAGCTGACGAGTGTAGAGAGAGTGTTAGCGACCTTGAGCTGCGAGCAGTAGGCTCAGAAACGAACCGCAAAAAGCGGCGCAGACGAAAGCGACGTCGGAGAGCTGCGAGCCAGACAAAAGACACTAAGGGTGTAAAGAAAAGCTCGACATCTCTGAGCGTAGTGAACAGAACTAGGTGTTCTGCATCGGCGTCGAACTCGGCTTGCATGCGTCCTAGACACCGAAAGAAAAGTAAAAAGAAAGCGGGAATGCAATCACGGGGAAAGAGCAAGTCTTATGAGTTGCCTTTGAACTGTAATACTGCCGACGACTCAACCCGTGACAAATTTCAAGGCAGTGCGGGACAGGTCAGTCGCAAACGTCGCCGTAAAAGAGGTAAGCGTACGCGAGCGACAAAGCGAAGGCATGAAAGAAGTAGCAATAAGCCTGGTGAACGACTGAAGAGTGGGTTATCGGCCAGTTCGCCGGGGAGGCCTTTGTGTCGTGCAGCAAAACGCCAGCGGCTAAGCGGTAGGCCATGGCGCCAGTCTACGCGACGGTATGCGCGGGGGAGACTTAGAGCTTTTCACGGAAAAGAGTGTCGACGTGGTCCTAGAAGAAAGACCACAATAGCTAAACACCGCTCGGCTAGACCAAATAGGACACTGTCACTCTTTCCATTGGATTGCTCGGGTTCCCTCTGCCAGATTGACAAAAGCCGGCCGAAATCGCAAAAGAGGCGTAACGCTGCTGTTCAGCTGGAAGCACGTGCTCGTTGTAGACCCGGACGTCTCCGAAATTCACCAAGACCGCGGCCGCCGCGTGTACGACTGAAGAGGGAGCGACAGCTGTAGGCTGGAGAGTCGGACACATGAGTTTTTTTTTTTTTTTTGGAAACACATTTGTTTGTTTATATTCGGTTTTAAAGTGGTGTTCCTGTGTCATCTCCACAGCTAGTTTGCTTGGATATTTTTTTTTCTTCCCTCTAGATTTTGTTTGTGTGTAAGCTTTGTCAAAATTTTGAGTTAAGTTCTTAAGCGGTATGCGGAAGCAATTACCCGCCTCGGTCAACTGACTGCATGAAAGGAGTTTTTAAGATAAGAGCACGCATGTCGCAGATGAAGTTTTGGTACGCCCACTAAATTTGAAGGAGTTGTGGCTATAGGTTAGAGCGATATGACCTATGATAAGGGGTGCGATTGGTGTGCTAACGCTCTTTGGATGAGAGTATGATGTCGTGCTAGGGCGCACAGCAATGTGCGTTCTTTAAAAACTTGGGCTGACATGAAACTACATTAAAAAAAATGAGCGTGTTAGTACACGAGTTGCATTTCCCTTGGTGATTTTAGTATGTGCTCAGGGATCAGGTGAAATTCTTTAGCTGAGCGTATGTTATATCGAACGTTGAGATTAGAGATGCGTTTTAAGGATTTACTCAGTTCGATATCTTGAGAAAATTTACGTTCAGATGAGGGTTTAAGGATACCTAGGTGAGAGAGATATCGCCTATGGTTAGGTGTTTGTTGGTATGCTAGCGTTCTCTGGATGAAAGTATGATGTCGTGCTAGAGCGCACAGCAAAGTCATGTGCGTTCTTTAAAAACATGGGCTGACATGAAACTACATCGAGCAAATGAGCGTGTTAGCACAGCAAGTTGACTTCGTTTTGTTGTTTTTGTGATCACTTAGGGATCATTTATGATCACTTGAGCTGAAAGCACTGCGTTCACCAAAATTTTGAGACTAGACACATTTCTAGGATTTATAAGACGCAGTTTGATTTGATGTGAGAGAGTTTTGTTCGCGTCAGGGTGTCATAAAAGTAGGTACTCTCGACCACACCTTGCAAGTATGTATTGAGAGAATAAAGAAAGCGCCCAGATAACTTGTGTATAGGGTATGGCAGCATTGGTGTGAAACCTTTGTATTTGGTTGTGTTTCATAAAATTAGTCAGGAAATTAAATGTCAGTTACAACTTAGTAGTGCGGGTGGTAGGAGAAAGCTAGTTTTGAAGTAGTGTGATTACGGTTTATGGGGCCAAATTGTATTTGCCTTTGTGTGCTTTTCTCACACGGCAATTTGTTCCATCTTTAGTAAGCATCTCCACAGCCATGATTGTTGTAACTTTGGCGGCACAAAATTGTTTCAAAATTTTAGCGTACAGGTTTCTCTTTTGTTTGTGTTTTGAGAAGCCTGGAGGGTTTTAAGCGGGTCCAATGTGCTTGACTGCAGCATGGTATTGTGTTGTGTGGTTCGCCTTGCTGTTGTCGGTCATTGTGAGCTGGATTGGGAGTTGGTTTCGAGTACGCAGCTGGAGAGAACAGCCAGGCCATCGTCCTCGTCACCACCCATTCTCTTCGTGCCCAGCGGTTGGGAGCGCTGGCCAGCCGAGATTTTCCGGGCGGCGGAGGAGCTGTTAGGTTTGGCCTGGGGATTCATCTCTCAATCCCTTCGGCGCCCAGTCTTACCGACGCTGTCAAGTGTTTGAGTGATTGTTTCAGACCAGGCGGCGGGCAGGGGCGAGTTCACGTCCTTCAAAAGCGGACCTTTTGTCGTCGCTTCAAGCAAAAGTGGTGACTAATAAACTCGGCGACTCATCGGGCGACGGCAAAGCCGGCGTGGCCGGCGCCGGAGCTGACAGAGGAGCGGTGCTCCCTTTTGAGCCCCATTCACCAAGCCGACCGGCAGACTGCCTATGCTCGTCATGCATTGTACGTGCTAGCCGGAGGGCGAGACGTCGTGTCGCCAAGACGCCGCTAACCATTCGAGAGAGGCCAACAGAGACAGCACCTTCCTGGAGGAGACCAACGGCCACCGCAAATTACCCCGCTAATTGAGCGAACAAAATCGGCGGACCCTTTGAAGTATGCTGCCAGGCTCGTGGGAACTCTCAAGTGGCGGCACACACACGACGCGGAAGAGCACTGCTGGCGCCACCACCGTGCAGTGTTCACGTGGACCTTGCATGCTCGCCTCCCTCACCTGTGTGTGCGTGATTGGTGTTCGACTCTGAGAGGAGGAGCCCGACAGGGCATAAAACGAAGCAGCAGAGTGCTGGACGGGGCTCTCTGAACCTGGCTCTGAACTATGTAGTGTTCAACCACCACGCTCGTGGTTTGTGAAACCACTATCCCTTCTTTCTGTAAATATGTGTAAATAATGTCATAAAACCCCTGTTATGTTTTCCCGTATCCTCCTGCGTTCCTCCTTTCAACCTGAACAACTGATGGCAGCGGTGGAATGCCATCATCCTTGCGTTCCTCCTTCCAACCCGTAACAACTGATGGCAGCGGTGGGTTGCCATCCTCAGCGACCTGATTCCTTCCTTCGACATCTTACAGTGTGAGCTGCCGCTAGAAAATACCGCAACCATACATTGTCTTCCGTACAAAACAAATAGCTTCATGTGTTCTGCACGGCCATGATGAAGATTGTTGGGTGTCTTGTATTGGTTAAATGTGCAACGTTCCACCACACAGATCAACGTCACCACTGCACAGTATATTGAATGCGCTCCTTGGTGCGCCCACTATGCGTCATTTAGTCATATCCTAAAGAAATGAACGCACCCAGACATAATCAGCGGAGCTGATAAAGTGGTGTGGACCTCGCAACGGGTCGCGATAACACTCGCGTGTTGTAATATTGGGTTTACAGCTGGTGCTGTAGTTTCCGGCCATGGTGACGCGTAACACTGCCGTTGGGCTAAGCGTTTCGTGAAGTTATGGTCTTCCCAACAAACAATGGAGCGCAAAGCATCCTGTAAGCACGCATAAAGCAAAACCGACTTTTATTATTTTCCTTACAGATTGTTAAATGTTCATCCGGTGTGCACTGTAACTTTCCAGGACACCGCCGCCACGGTGGAGAGCAGAAATTGTTGCGAGCAGTTGAAATCAAACAGGGACGAGAATATTGACGAAAGCACCAATGATTGATTGATATATGTGGGGTTTAACGTCCCAAAACCACCATATGCTTATGAGAGACGCCGTAGTAGAGGTCTCCGGAAATTTCGACCCCCTGGTGTTCTTTTACGTGCACCCAAATCTGAGCGCACGGGCCTACATTTCTGCCTTCATCAGAAATGCAGCCGCCGCAGCCGGGATTTGATTCCGCGACCTGCGGGTCAGCAACGAAAGCACCAATGATCCATATCATTTCTATAAAATACACTCGTCAAATTATTTGCAATTAGAAACACGGGGTCCACAGTATATTGTTCTCAGCAGCTTGAAAGAGTGAAAAATAAGGCGTTTCGGTTGCTACTCCACAGTTACAGTACAATAATCATGACGGAAAGCAAGCGCAAGTTATCATGGCAGGTTTTGCAAGGTCGGCGGAAAAACCTTAGACTGAAATTTTCTCATGCTGTATACTATTCTAAAACCGGCACTGAGCGAGAAAAGTATATTAAGTTAGCCACTTACATATCATCGAGACGCGACCACGCAATGAAAGTTCGCGAGTTCCCTTTTAAGGGTGACGTGTTCAGGTATTCTTTTTTAGATGCGGAAGCATCTTATACTCGCGCCTTGTAGTGCGCCGTCCGCGCCGTCCGCACCGCCTTAGTTGAGCTAATTCATTACGTCTGATACAATAATCACTCGTTCTCTGCTACTGCAATATTCACGCGTTCATCAAGTATAAGGTTATTTGTTGCACTTCAAAAGCATACATGTGTCCGAGTTAAAACGGTCAAAGTTTCACATTAAATGCACCAGGAAGGTAAAGTATTGGTACGGAAACCAGTAACACAAACATGAGCTTGTACGGTAAAGTTAGCTATTTAAAACCTACGCGAGCGTCGGTGCACACTGAACCATGCCTGTGTATTCAGGCATGTGTCTAACTCTGTTGCCAGCCACTAAACTGTTTTAGCGGGACGGCTCAGTGCTCTCCCATAGTTGAGTACGAAGTACTCAAAATCGTTCAACATATTAGATGCGGAAGCATCTTATACTCGCGCCTTGTAGTGCGCCGTCCGCGCCGTCCGCACCGCTTCTCGAACATTCGACAGCTGACGCGCGCGCATGCGCCGTCGCCCACCATCAGTGCCGCGCGCGCTTCTCCTTCGAGAACATTCGACAGCTGACAGCGCATGCGCCGTCGCGCCGTCGCCATCTGTGCCGCGCGCGCGCTTCTCCTTCGAGAACATTCGACAGCTGACAGCGCATGCACCGTCGCGCTGTATATATACTCAAGGTCGGCGCTCGCTCGCTCAGTTGCCGCTCGTCCGTTGGTTCGTCGCAATAAATAAAACACCGCCCTTTCGCATACGTGCCGTACGTGTTCACTCATTTAACACCCCATTTCACAACCGTGCACGTTAACCAATTTAGCCATCGACCCAAGTAAGTCGCAATTTAACACCCGTTAACCAATTACATGCTTCCGCATCCTCCTCAGTGTTCCCCCGAGGGAAGCTGCGGGCAATTTTTTTTTCCACGAGCCATTTGAGAATGGAAAGCCCTATCGCCTGATGTTGTAAACATTTTGGATAACGATGTATTTGGAGTGTGTGAGTGTGTTTACTTTGTATATTTTTGTATGTATACCCCCTGCTGTAATGCCCAATGGGGCGATGCAGCTATGCAATAAAAAGAATAATCATGGAATACAATCGGTAGTTCTAAAGGAATTAAGCGTTCATAAAAACCACATTTCTTGCCACGAACGTCTGTTTCCACCGCTATTCCTTATATAACGTGCCTTAAAGCTTATTGAATACAAATTGGCGTATTATTCAATACTTCTAAGTGGGAGTGTATGGCGTCGTTATCATCATGTGTCGATCGCAACACGAACATCGCTCTAAACATATATAGATGTCTGTAAATATTGTCGCCTTATACAGCCACCTATAGCACAGCATCTATTTTGTCTTCAATTGTACTCCCTCTATTTGATCCAAATTGCGATTCTTCGAATGAACGGCCAGTAATCCGGAGTATGTCATTACGCAGTCATCCCAATCCCAGGCATCCCAGTTTGCACTCCGCTATTTGCCGCTTCTAAACATTACGCTTGTTCTGTTTCTTCCGCTTTGCGAACCACCTTTTCCTCAAGCTTGTCCTCCTATAGTTTGGGCTCATATAGGTTAGTACTATTAAAAGTTATAGGGCAGAATCTTGGAGCACGATGAAGAAATACGAGGAGTGAGCGACGATATAGGCAACGCACGTAACCTGGACAACGAGGGGGGTCATTTGTTTGGTGACGTCACTCGCGGACGTGCTTGAACAGACAGCGCACTTAACGTCGTACTTAAAGGGGTCGTGAAACGGTCGCTTTACAACGACAATGCGGCACCATCGGCAGCCACGTGCGCTAACCGTATCATCAGCCCGAGTGGACCAGCATAGAGGCTTTTCCCCGTCGAGGAACGCGAAACACTCTATGGCATATCGAGCACGCACAAGAGGCGCTCATTGGCGTCTGCCATACGCGATCCGCGTCCCACAAGGACGCTGCTTAATATGGCGTCAGAGTTCAAGTTAGCGCTGATTGAGTATGACTAATGACGAGTGTCCCAGTTGCACGCACGCAAGTACCGAAAAGTTCCGCGTTCCTCGATAGGCGAAGAATTACTTATGATGACGTCACCTGGTTAGTTCGTGTGGACGCCGGTGGCTTCGCATTGTCGCTTTAGAGCGAGCGTTTCACGACCCCTTTAAACAACCAAATCACTACACTTATATGGCAGTGTCGAAACAAGTCAAACAAATGCCACAAAAGTGCGCGTTCGCATATGACCCGGCCGTCACCGACGACGAAAGCACGACGACGTAGCCTTCGTTTGCAGGCTGTAAACAATTTCCTGTACTTCGGCAACTTCACGCTTTCTTGCGGCATAACCGGGCACGCAGATAAACGGATCCGGTTACTAAGAGCGCCGAGTAAAGACACTTATCTAGGAAGTGATGCAAATATACCCCCCTTTTTTTTTCTTCCTGCCTCAAACTTCGTCGTTGGGTGAGTGAACCCGTAATACCACTTTAATGGGTCCTCCTGCTAAGACGCCTGCCTTCTTCCACAAACTGTCTATTTCTTCATCTATTTTTCTTCTATTCTGTTTATCCCTCCTTACCCCCTCCCCTATAAGGCACTGCGCCGTGTCGCCCCTGAGGCAGACAGAAAGTAGGTGCCTTTTTCTTTTTCCTTCTAACCACAACCAAACTCGGCGAGTTCATCATTCTGTTTTGTACCTTGTGGAAGTGTTCAGTCATTCGAAGCATAAAATGACAGGCCCTCCAAGATGCGAGAATCATTTGCTTTCGTTTATATATATATATATATATATATATATATATATATATATATATATATATATATATATATATATATATATATATATATATATATATATCTATATATATATATATATATATATATATATATATATATAATTACTTTTTTGGTGATCTATACATCGACTTCACTACACACTACCTGTTTGTAATCGTTGCTTCAAATAACAAAGTTGGTTTTTTTCAAGTTTACAAGACCTGAAGTTTGGGCGAGTTTGTATACTCATTCACATTCATTACTTACAGCTATATTCAGATACAATCACAGTCATAGAGCGACGATCTATACTTGCTCGTTTTTGTTTTTCAGTCTTCTGCGCTACGAGTTCAATATGGATTTGTCAAAGCTATTGCTGTTTAACCAGTCGATCTGCCCGTTCCTGTTGTCTTAGTATACGTCTGGGCCTTCTTTTTGTGGAGGACTTGTATACTATACCCTGAAGTTTAGACTAAATAGGTAACAAAGAACTTTGATTGATTGATTGATTGATTTGTGGGGTTTAACGTCAACGAAGAACTTTGCATAAAGCGTCTTTTTCATACGTGATGTTCATCGGTCTCAAACAGAACCTCCTGCCTGGACCGATTGTGTTGGGCGAATTGTCTAAACTGGAGGGATTTCAATATATCCCGCCAACCAAAGTGGCCTGACACGTTTTACATGCTCGTACGATGATGTACGGCGAACACTCAACATTGAAAGAAAAAAAATAATGTCACTGTCTAACATGTAGCACTAAAAGCAATGGTGGTAGCATTTCAGCATTATAAGAGTATACAAGGAGAAATCTGTAGTGCTTAATCTGTAGTGCTTAATCTGTGTGATAATCTGTAGTGCTCAAAGGCGAGGCCAAAGGATAGACACTTCGTGTCGAAAGTTGATTGATTGATTGATATGTGGGGTTTAACGTCCCAAAACCACTATATGATTATCAGAGACGCCGTAGTGGAGGGCCCCGGAAATTCAGACCACCTGGGGTACTTTAACGTGCACCCAAATCTGAGCACACGGGTCTACAACATTTCCGCCTCCATCGGAAATGCAGCCGCCGCAGCCGGGATTCAAACCCGCGCCCTGCGGGTCAGCAGCCGAGTACCTTAGCCACTAGACCTCCGCGGCGGGGCCGTGTCGAAAGTTGGCTGCTTATATACGCCTCAGAGGCTCGACATAGAAGAGACGCGAAGTCGAGGAGACGGCCCAGTTGGTGAAGAAGTGCGTGCTACAAACTTCAAGCGTTCCAAAGGACATTGTGAATTCATTTGCTAAGTGACAAACGCTTACTTTTACATTTATTTTAGGGAGCGGGTTGAGTCGTAAAAGAAGCGATGATCATAAAACAGAGTGACAAAAACTCCGCGAAGAAAGCGTCACGCGTGGACTTGAACCTCGGTCTGCAGTGCGCGGAACTGTAAAGACCGGCGCACCGTTGTTAAATAAGCCATCGAATTGCTCGCCGGAAAGATAATGAGGCGAAGGTCGGCCAGATATGGCTGCCATATAACGGGTCCCCCCTTCCACGGAAATTCATAGTCGGCGATAAGTGAGACCGCTCCGCACTCACTGTTCACGACTGCGAGATTTTTTTTACACCAGGGTATCTTTGTGGACGCCGTGACTCGCGCCATTTTGGACCGCAGGGATTCTTCTTACGTGCGACATTGTTGGCTGTTTACGTGCAGCGTACGTCCAGTATATATACCCGGTGCCTGCCACTTCCTTGCTATCGTGCTGTGTGCGATGAACTATAACTTTGTGCAGTCATGAAAGGAGTCGCTCTTTTCATCGCCTTGCTCTGCGCGTCGAGCACCCTATGCCTGGCGCAGACGACGTCAGTTACGAAAGGTGAAGTCCTGTTCTACGTTTTTTTTTTTTTTTTCGTATGCCGCAAACTGCAAAGCCCTTCACAGACGTGAGTTACCTCTCGGCTTGGCTGTTTCTCGCTGGTCTCTTAAAGTGCATCGTGAATGGTGGTAACTGTATTGGTTAAGAAGGCCACTCCTCTGATAATCGCCTGCCTATATGACCGCTAGTGAGGAAGTAAAACGATTAGCCGGCTCCCCTGCGCTTCACTACTGCGACCTTCTCTCGTTCTTCTCATCGTTCAGTTCTCTTTCTCGCTCTCCCATCAGGGCAGCCAACCAAACTCATCAGCCTGGTTAACTCCCCTTCCTTTCCTCTTATCACTTCTCCCGTTCGCTCTGTACATCGTCCGCTGAACCCTGTCAGCTCGAGCGGAGGCGACAAAAATACTGTTTAATTTCTTGGTGACAACAGACTTGCAGAGACGGCTGTATATATACTGTTTATCGTGACTGACGAGCAACGTCGCATAATGCACGAAGTGACTGACTGTGCAGTTTCGTAAAATGATCTCGCTCTCTGTCTCTTTACACCTTTAGCTTTCAAACTCACTTGTTCCTTTTTCCATTGTAGGGTATATACCCGTTATTGCGAACTAGCTAAACTCGATGCCTTTTCCTCTCTCCTGTTTTTTTTCTACAATCTACCATGGCTCTGTTCAACTTTGGTATAGATATCGATATTTGTTTTCTTTTCGATCTACTCCTAATGTTTTTTTCTTTTTTTTGTAGTACCCTTCAGATTATTATTTCCTCAATAGCTTATTGTGATGATTGTACTTGTGTCTTTCGGTCTGTACCCAAAGCACCTCTGGGTACACCCAAAGCCCAGCAGCGTAGCCAGGGGATGGCACACAAGATATGCCAAAGCCCCGCCACCTGACTGCACTCTTTTCTGAGGACGCTCGGGTTCTTTGTGCTCCCGGCGGTTTGCGCGTAGAAGCACTGAGTGGGTGCTCTAAATCTAAGCCTCCTGTTGGAAAATTACCACCCCTCCTTTCCGCTCGTGATACAGCTGATGCAGTAGGTGCTATCAATGCAAAGTATAGTCGATATCATGGAACTGTTATGAAAGTGTGCCTTAATAATGAGCTGTATTCAAGTGCTTATCAAGACTACGAAGTATACGGGCACGGTTGCACGGCAATCAGCGAGCACTGTTATACGTGCAATTGAAATTTCAAGCGCGATCTGGAGCGAGGGCAAGTGAAAGGCTGACACCAGTGCTTGACCCTCTCTTGACGTTGTCACAGTAGAGCTTGAAATTACTATATATATATATATATATATATATATATATATATATATATATATATATATATATATATATAATATATATATATATATATATATCTATATATATATATCTATATATATATATGTGTGTGTGTGTGTGTGTGTGTGTGTGTATGTGTGTATGTGTGTATGTATGTATGTATGTATGTATGTATGTATGTATGTATGTATGCGTGTGTGTGTGTGTGTGTGTGTGTGTGTGGGTGTGTGTGTGCACTTGTACATACTCTCCATCTAACTTACGTTATACGTGCTATCAGAGTGTCCTCATCATTCAATACTATTACCGGTCATAAACCATCGGCGAAAGTTCGATATAGGGACAGGGCAACCGCTGTATATAGGGATGCCTTCATCCGCACGGGGGCATCGGAGCGGCCCCCCGTCACTGCAATTGTACGGCAAACGCCGGAACTGTGAAAAGTGTATAAATGCACCCGTGAAGGTTGATTACGTCTTCAGAATGATGTTACCTTCAAGGAAATACGGGGAAGCTCTAATACAGCGAATATGAGGTCTCGAAGATAGAAATTCGACGGCAACCAACGCAAGCTGATTCCACTATAAGATATGCTACCGATATAAAAGCAGGCTTTTCTTTTTCCATGGACAATCTATAGTTCTTCAACGACTCCGGTATATCTTGACGCGTCGCCGAAGTGCAGTGGTTGCAAGTCTTGACAGCGCATATCCCATGTTTCAGGCTATATATACATATCTTAAAATAGCCTCATATTTATCGAACTACAGCCATTTTGTACGAATCAGTGCTTTTAATTTAGCTAATGATGGAGATCAAGCAGCACTTCATGCGGCTTTTTTTCTGCCAGGTTTTCGTGTTTTGTTTTGCGTTAACACCACGGTGCCGTATCGCGTTCAAGATCCGGTCCGTCATGCTATGTGTTCCCAATCTTTTCCCCTGCTGTGTAGCTTACTCATGCTCTGTTTTCCCTGTCCTTCTGTATTGTTTTTTTAATATTAAGGGGAAATCTTTACAAGCCTCCTCAAACGTGAAAATTGATCAACTGCGTGACACGTCGGCGGCAGCTATACTTGTGACGCAAAAAAATATCTCCACATGATCATGAAGCACTTTTTTCACGCTTTTACAGCTTCCGCAAGTTCTGCACAGTATTTTTTGGTGCATCCTCTCTTGCGCCGTTACCCTGGCAAGCTTCAATTGGCAGCACTGAGGTCTCTGTCCCAAAGCAACGGATGTGTGCAGTGAATTTTTCGCGCTCTGAAGAGCTGCATGTCGCTCCGTCTGTTTGGCGTGTCACCTCTACACGTTTGGTTATCTCAGTGTCTGTATAAAAGACAACGGCCAGCATTTCACTCATCGAGCTTCTCTATTATTGGCATGCAACGAGGAACAGGTGCCAGATGCTCGTTCGCCTTGAATAACAGCGTCTTATCCACGGCAGGTGTGTCAAAACGGCTCATGCACAGTGTCGATGCATCCTCAAAAGGCTAGCGTGCAATGGACAAGGTCACATCTACACACACGTTGCCCTTCACTTCTCTCTCTCTTCTCCTTTTCTCCCCTTCATCCCTTCCCCAGTGCAGGGTAGCAAACCGGACGTGCGTCTGGTTGACCTCCCTGCCTTTCATTTCTTTCCTACCTCCTCCTCCTCAACAGGCTCGAGCTAAGCTGACGGTTCCCGGTGACGACTGGCAGGCGGGCGAGGTCAGGGCCTTTTTGCACTATAGACAAATACGCCGCCGTGGAAAATCCTCAGCACAGCGTCCGGCAAAGGTTTCGGAACAACGTGCGGCGTCTTCACAACAACTCCTCCGATTAAGCCACTGCATGGTTCGCACGAAATATCCCACTCGCATCGAAGTGCTTTTCGCACAGACGCACTTGCAGGGGATCAAATGTGAAACCACCAGTTTCTTGTCACACTATACAGTGCGCTCCCACTTTCCCCACCGTTCGCTGTCTAGACAGCCAGTACATGGATACTTTTTCGTCATTTTCCCTTAATTGGATCGACACCTAGATGCGCAGCCCGTAGCAGCACCCTTTTCGATCTTCGGACCCAACATGCACAACACCAAACACACGATGAAAAACGCGCATTGACATGTCACGGTGTGCGGCCGCCGTCTGCCCGATGCCCCCGACGAGGACGTTGCGCCGCCCCGCAAACCTCCGCTTGCAGCGCACAAAGATTTCCCACCGAGTTACGGCGCAGCTTCGTGACCAGTTATGATAAGGATGCAGGAACACACCAGCCCCTAGCGAATAGCCTCAAATACCAATTCGATAGAAACTCGAATGACGCTGTTAAAGATAAATTGGAAAGGCCAACACTTCTCAGCGCACTGTTGGTGCACTCCAACCACGTCTGCTTTTTTAACGTGTGCTCAGGGCGCCACACAGAGTGGTACTTTTTTTCTTGTTTCCGTTTTGATCGCTCTTACACTGTGGTTCTGATGTATCTTGGTTTTGTGTGCGATGCACATACACACAGACTACTGGATGAACAGATTAAGAATGATGCTATGCCACCGTGCTCTACTTCATTTTCGAGCCTCATCATCACGATTAGCCGGCGACACACAATCGGACGAATTAGAAGCAACCTATCAAAATCTGTGACAAAGTGGTACCCCGCCCATGTTGCAGATCACAGTAAAGATGTTGCTATATAATGAGCACTAAACCAAAACCACACACGCTTACATGTACAATCACAATCAATCATAAGTGAGACGAGTAGCACTTTAAGTAAGTGATAGTCCTGGAAAACTGCAACACCCCCCCCCCCCCCCCCCGCAGACCGCTTTTTTAAAATCAATTTCCTTTCTTTTAAGTAACACAAGAAGACCCTTCGACGTGTGTCAGCGTGAACATATGCAACTATAACAGCTACGAATTTGAATACGCTTCTACCTCGCATTTAATTAAGCCAGATAGTCTAAATCGAATACAAAGAGAGTTTCCGAAATTATATAGAAGTAAACACGTACTACATATAAAGATGGCTGTGCCACAAAATATTTAGATGTATGCTCACTAATTACCTAGAGACGCGTTCCCAGTTATGCTGAAATTATTAGTCTATCCCATACAACTTGACGTGTTGTTAATACATTTTTACAATATCCAGTCTCTTTTTTTGCAACGTCAGTGGCTGAACCTTCTTCATATGTAAACTTCCACGGTTTTTTTTTTTTTTGACATGTATACACATTATCTCAAAAGAAGATACAGCACACGGGAGCTTCGGAAGAGTATGTTCTTGAACGGTAAAGCAGTGACTAAATAAATTACGTTACACGACCGCGTAGATGTCACAAGCAGCAAACGGCCCGTGTTCTTCTGCTACTGGGGCACCTGGTCGCACTACCGCAGTGGCGCCGGCAAGTTCTCGGTTGGCCAGATCGACCCATCACTGTGCACCCACCTGGTGTACGCCTTCGCCAAGCTGGAGAATGGAGTCATTGCAGCCTTCGACGCCTACCTTGACTTGAAGGACAACTACGGACTCGGTAAGACTATTTTTCTTCGATATATCTTTTTGCGTGGCGTGCTATGAAACGTCATAATAATGGAAAACGACCATTGTAGACGATTTTCTTGAAGGGCCTCGCTGTGTCTACGTGCAATACGCGGCAGTGTATAGGTGGCCTGCTCTGACGTCACCTAAGCCACCATGTTGGAGGACCAGCAATATCGGGAAGCTGCATTTCTTATGGCTCCACTGTTATCTCACTGATAACTCATTGATTTTTGGTGGCAGTGAAGCACTCTGGTCCTGATACATGGACATAATTATGAAGCCAGGAGCGCGGGCAGATTTTTCTTCTTTTTTTTTTGACGGATGAAGGAAAGGGGGGTCACTCGCATCACCTGAAGCGGGGCCCGGGCAGGCACATGTGGTGCATGTGTCGTTTTGAGGTATGTATGCCATGGCAAAAAAAAAATAGCTGTCTTAGCTCGGTTATGCCAAGACAAACGTATACTATAGCGTGAGCTCGCACAGACAGACTAGCTAGCAAGCGAGCTCACGCAAGTCAAGTGCCAGCCCACTAGTGACACGTCACTCCAGGAGCTCGCAAACCTTCTACGGCGCGCCAGCTGTGCGCTCATTACCGAAGCTATAGTGAACTATTCTAGTTCACTATACCGAAGCTAATGAAATTGCTCGGCGTTTAGTTCTTTATTACTGCTGCATATCTATATCCTCGGTGTGCTGCGACGCGGTCTAAATAAAATCTGAGAGACGTCAAAGACACGTAGAGACGTCAGAGACACGTAGAGACGTCAAAGACCCTCGCGCCAGCAGGCCCACGATTGACTTCTTATCCGATAACTGCCACCTATCGCTGGCTCAAAGGTTAATAATCGAGAAATCAGCGCTGGAGTTCCCGCGTACGTGGAGCACCACCCTGTCGAGCGCGGTCGGAAACATTCGGGCGTACAAACAAATACTAACGTGAACCATGCCACCGTGCGCGATGATCGGACGAGGAAAAAGATGCTTCGAGACCGGCGTTACTGTTGTAGTCCCAAATGCCGCAAACACAAAAAGGTTTTAATAAGAAAAAAAATAACCCAGACCATGTATATTTGACTCCCTCCTGCATCGATTTCCATCAACGCACACGAGTTGGTGCTCTGAAAAATATCAGAATTATTTTAACTAAAAGGTTTGCCTTGAAAATGTTCAAGAAAGCACATGAAAACTTAGGTTGCGTAATCATCACGCCGTATATTACACACAACGTATCTATTCGATTGTAACATGACCACGATTGTAACGCGAGGGGTGACATTTCATTACGTCTAAGAATAAAAGAAAACAGAATATCGGTACCCGGCATGAGAGGGTCGGCTTTAGTAGCAAAAGTCGGAAAGAAAAAAAAACTATCTCGCCGAAGGGAACCCTGACGGGTGCGAAGCAGCCGCGGTGCGCACGGCGTTGACCCGGTTGAAACGGGCGTCGACACGGGTGCTTGAAGAACGGTTCGAAGCGAAACTCGGTGTAATCTAGAGAACGTTTGTTTGTCGCGCAATGACACGGGAAGCGGCTTCGGCTTCGTGTAAGATTTATCGCAGATAAACGAGCCGAAAGAGCAGACAGATTTCTTTGCGCGTCCGTAGCAGCCACACAGACGCAGCCTGCTAGCCATTATTTTCAATGACAAGCCGCATCCGCATGGCTGCTGCGTACGCGCAACTAAATAAGTCTAGTGTTTCCACTCAACGTGCGGTCGAGCGTTGCGGGTGAAGAGAGAGAGAGAGAGAGAGAAGTGTGTTGCGAGCTTGTAGAGGGGCCGGCAGCTGCTGCGGGTGAGAGAGAAAGTGACGTCAACGCGAAGCTGCGACTTGACCTACTTGGCACCGCTCCAACACCTGCGGCGAGGTGGTTTGTACAGACGTACGGGACAGCATTACGCGGGCTAGTCAAAGAGCTGCTTCGCATCTAAAAAAAAACTCGTGTCAAATTACAGTACATACGGTATTATATGTGACTGCCACGTGCACATCTCCAGACCAGTTACAAGACGATGACTGCTACAAAAATAGTGATGATCTACGCATGTTCCGTTACTGACCCCACACTGCATGCCAACTATGGAAACAGTGCACCACAATGTCAATAATCACGAGGCTGTTCAAAGGCACTTTTTTTAAATATCAGGCTTGGACGACGGCCGACCGCAATCTTGCGAACGGTCTGCAGACGACGGCGGGTCGACTTCGTTAAAGCACAACCACTGCGGCATGTCTGCATTTCCGCTAACACCACTAATCTCCGCTTTACACTGGCCTTCCATGTGAAGGTTGCCTTAGACATTCATTTCACCATTCAACGTCAGCTTCAAAAATTTACTTTAAAGAATGCATGCGATACAAGCATTTTGTGGGTTCACGCTATATATAGCCGTTGAACACACCGTATAAGAAAGTGCGCAGCGAAACAGCTTCTGTAATATATAGTGGAAAGGCTATGACTATACCAACTACGCAAATGATATGTTCTAGCTTAAAACAGCTCTCACTGGGTCCGATGCTACCTCTGAACTGCTTGAGAAACTACTAATTTTATTTCAAAGCGGGCTCGTATACAATAAGCAACGTGCACACTACGTCGAGCTTCACAAGCGCTATTTGAACGCACCTATACCTGTAATTTTACGCCGTACAATGCTTGACAGTATACGTCGAAAGGTCACACTGTTTCTTGCGCGTCATAGACGTACAACGCCATTCGGACAGAGTCCGTTCTTTCGACAACACAGTCTCGCGATGGTATCCGACAGCGCGCACCACATCGCTGAAACCGTAGCGGAGAATAATCGGCTGGTATCGTTGCTCGCCAACTGCGTCGCAGTTTTCAGCGAAATTTCCAAATATTCGCGGGTCTTGCACGTTCCGAAGCACCTAACACGACGCACATCGGGCAAAGCAGGGGTGTGTCGCATGAAGTTCATCAAGCGTTTCAGTGCGTGCGACGTGTACGAGGGCACGTTAAAACGTGCCTCAGTGCACTTCACGGCGGCTCTGTCCGAAAATCCGATTCTCATCGAGCTCGTCAGAGTGGCGCATCGCGTAAAATTTAAGCGCGCCGCACAAATTTTAAGCGCGCCACCTGGGTAGCGCAGGCTTCCCATAGGCGCTTCACGTAATCTTTAGCGCTTGTCTTGTGACACGCGTTAGGCATCGGTTATGATTTTCTGTTCAGCGTTAACTTTGTCTTCTTTCTTTAAATTTCACGGCTATTCTTCGTAAGCATGACTAACGGATTGATTGATATGTGGGGTTTAACGTCCCAAAACCACCATATGATTATGAGGGACGCCGTAGTGGAGGGCTCCGGAAATTTCAACCACCTGGGGTTCTTTAACGTGCACCCAAATCTGAGGACACGGGCCTACAACATTTCCGCCTCCATCGGAAATGCAGCCGCCGCAGCCGGGATTTGAACCCGCGACCTGCGGGTCAGCAGCCGAGTACCTTAGCCACTAGACCACCGCGGCGGGGCATGACTAACGGAAGACGACGTGACATTTCTGCGCAAACGTAAAGAACATTGGCTGAAGTGTATAGGTCATGTGTGCGCCCGATAATACCTTTCTATCTTAATCTTGGTTTGATTAATATGTGGGGTTTAACGTCCCAAAACCACCATATGATTATGAGAGACGCCGTAGTGGAGGGCTCTGGGAATTTCGACCACCTGGGGTTCTTTAACGTGCACCCAAATCTGAGCACACGGGCCTACAACATTTCCGCCTTCATCGGAAATGCAGCCGCCGCATCCAGGATTCGAACCTACGACCTACGGGTCAGAATATAGCAGTGTCCATGTAAAGGGCGTAGCCCGATCTTTATTTTTTTTTTGGGGGGGGGGGGTGAGAGGGGGAAGGTTCAAGTGTACTTCATGTATCTTCGTGTGTGCCTGTGTTCATGGGCGTGTCCTTTCGCCACAGCACCTGTTCGGCCGCGGCTGCCTGCGTCATACCATTGGCTCAGACAACCGTCCGGTGCCGACTTTCTTTTCAATCCAGCTACACTACAGTTGAATCGGCCGGCTTTCACTTGGCAGCAGACTACCTCGCTGCCGCGTTACCCCAGCTGCCTGTGGCGATTCTGTGCGACTCTCGACCAGTCCTACAAGCGCTGTCCCAACCAGACCAATCAGGCCTGACTGTGGCGTTGCTGCACGCCAAATTGACCGCCATCAAAGATAGCGGTGTGTGCCTGTCCCTCCACTGGCTTCCCTCGCACGTTGGAATAGATGGCAACGAGGAGGCTGACGCCGCCGCTAAGGCAGCACACCACTGCGACACGCCAGTCCCCAAGGCGGTAGCCCAGTCGGATTACTTACGGCAGCGACTGCCGATGCTCCTATCAACGGCCCACCCTGACACACGGGTGGGAAGCGGCAAACCTCCACCATCCCTTCCGGACACCGGCCCGGACAGATGCGAGCGGCGGTTGTTGCTTCGCCTGCATATACCGGCAGCGCCTGGCCTGCGGCACGCATCTATTCCGCGGGTCGCTCTTCATCGCCAGCATGCCGAAGTTGCGGTGATGACGAAACGCTCCAGCATATAACTTGCTACTGCCCTGACCTGGCCACAGAGCGTTGGGTGCTGGTGAGCCGCTATCGTCTGCTTGGTCTACCTGCCACAACCATGGAAGACACACGTTTTCCGGCGCACTCGAAGACGCCAGCCCTCCGATGCCTTCGTCGAATTCTTTGCGTGTGCGGACCACGCCGCCTTATAGACGAACGATTTTGAATCGCACTACTCACTGTGCTGACAAGATGTTCTCTTGCCATACCTTTCACTTCTTCCTTCTCTCCTCTCTTCTTCCTATCATCTTTACTTCCCCAATCCCTAAAGGCGCTGAACCACGCCCCGCGACGGGAGGCAGAAAATAGCGTCCTTTTTATTTCTTCCTCTATCATTAACCTCTCTCTTTCATTTCTTCCTCTATTTCTTCCTCTATCATTAACCCCTTGTATATGCGGTAGATTGCGCGTCTATTGTGTGACAGCGGGACACACACGTCCCTTTTTCTGTCTGCCAAAAAAAAATTGCTTCCCACATCATTCATTGCCATTAGCGCAACTTTAAAACACGCGTATATTACCCAAGTCTTTGTAATGTCGAGGAAAATTGTTTTACCACACTTTTACAGGGTGGTTCAAAGGGCGAATGTAGTTTTATAATGGCGTTGAATTTTGGTCATTCTATTTTTTTTACAACAGCATCTGAATTTTGCTCTTATTAAGGTATATATAAAACGTATCAATCAAGATGTTGAATAATCCCCCCCCCCTTTTTTTTGCTGGTTTCTGAGAGAGGCTATCTTAGCCCCTATTCATCACGTTTTTCGTAAATTTGAGTAATAATTTCATCGATAAATGCACAAAAACTTTCCCCTGCGGCGCCCCGTCAGGGTATATAGTCTAGTGGATAAGGTACTCGGCTACTGACCCACAGGTCGCGGGATCGAATCGCGGCTGCGGCGGCTGCATTTTCGATGAAGGCGAAAATGCTGTAGGCCTGTGTGCTTAGATTTGGGCGCATGTTAAAGAACTCCAGGTGGTCTAAATTTTCGGAGCCCTCCACTCATTACCATATGGTGGTTCTGGGACGTTAAACCCCACATATCAGTCAATCCCCTGCATGCAAAATGTTCTCGCTCATCCCTCGGTAGAGTTGTGGATATTGAGGCGTGGAAGTATTTTTCTTGATATCATATACCTCTTGAAAAGTCGGCGAATGTTCAGGGACAACATATGTACTTGACTATTTCAGCAGCAAAAGAAAGGACAGTCAAATTAACCAAAAAAAAATAAATTCGGCAGATCACACGTACCTAGGAATCGACGTTACACGAAGCGTGCGGAGGGAAGGCGACCGTGTTGCATTTTTTTTATTGAACAACACGTCATGAAATGACGCTAAATATTTGTACATATGTTGCACGCACAGACATATGTTGAAGAGTTGGAGATGTTTATATAACCAGTTGTTCGCACTTACGCAATTATGTCAACTGGAACATGTGTATTAGCTCTGTGGTAGAATGCTCGACTGCCACGCAGGATGCTTGGGTTCTTGCTGGGACTCTGAAATTTATTTGCATTCGTTGGGGGGTCAACGCTGCCTATGTGAGGATTTTCTTAACACTGACATTTATTCTATGCTTTCGTTGGGTAGACGCTATCGATGGCGGGTTCCGCTAACGCGTTAAAATTCCCCATGTCTGTTCTCGTCGTTCTTGGGTAGATAATAAGTGTCTAAGTGTCAATCACCTGTGTCAAATGCCCGCATACCAGCGGCACATCAACTTTCACACATGAAAAGATAGATAGGGACCGGAACTTGTAGCTGGAAAACAGACACACACACACAAAAAAAATAGTTCTTGTATTAGATACAGGGGCCGGCAAAGTGAAAATGTCGCGTTATGCCACGCGTCTCGTTTTACTTCCCCCTACCCTACTCTTAATGAGTAAACAAAAAAGAGCCACACTGAAAACTCATACAAAATACTTAACAAAAGACTGATGGCTTACGAGTAGATTTTCAAGTTTTATTTTGAACAAGTGGAAGGTTTTGAAGATATCTGATATGGGAATTCGGTTTGTTTCAATGCAAGGTTCCTAAAGAATTGCGACGGGAATCGCTAATAAGGCTGCAATAGAGGCTTATTGGTACGTCTTCATGTTTTGATGCGCAGCCAAGTAGGACATTATTTGAAACCTCGATGTGCTTTCTTTACTTTTTATTTTGTCTACTTTTTTTTATTGCTGCACATCCCTTCCTTTCGTGTTCCTTTCTCTCTTGTACATAAGTCTGTCCATGCTCGAAGTGAAGCAGCTGTTGTGTATAAGAATAGAGAGCTGAACTAGTTGGTAGTAATACATTTTGGCAAGCGTTTTGAGAAGTCCTCGTCTATTTTATGCGCATAGAATTCTTACCAAACAGTAGTTGCTAGTTCCCGCATCACCCTGTGTTATGTTTCATTTTTTTTTTCGGTCCGTGTCTTACCTGGCAGCGCATCAAAACATGTGACGTAAGCTTTTGATGCCAAAAAGAAGAAAAAAAAACATGACGCGTTTGTACTCGTTCTGCGGCAGGCATGTACGAGAAAGTGAACAAACTCAAGGTGGCGCATCCGCACCTGAAGACGCTGCTGGCCATCGGTGGCTGGAACGAGGGCTCGGTCAAGTACTCGCAGATGGCCTCCACCCCGGAGGGCCGCCAACGCTTCGCGCAGAGCGTGTTGAGTTTCCTCGACAAGCACGGCTTTGACGGCCTCGACCTCGACTGGGAGTACCCGGCGGCCAGGGGAGGTGTGCCACAAGACAAGCAGAACTTCGTGTTGCTGATACAGGTACGCATGTACAAGCGAACGAACACGCAGCTCTAGACTCCACTTCCTGCCACGAACCCTCGTTGTACGCTAAAAAAAAGTCATGTGACTCTATTTTTGTCTGAGTACTGGCTCGCCATGTGTATGACTGTCTTTAGAAGACACATGAACTCTCTTTCATCATCGGACTCTCTTGGGAGAGTCGTGGAAACCAAAAAGAGAGTGAACGTGTCTATTTAAGGAAATTGATATACATAGCAAGTTAGGCCTCACGCAAAAAAAAAAGAGTTCTTTTCTTCTACTTTCTTTTTTCGATGGTAGCGAAATTTCTTCATCTAATCTTTTTTTAATTTACTGGCTGCAGTACTTCCCCAATGTTCAGCCACGCTAGTCTCCACGTGCGACTGTGTGCAAAGCGGGAAATCCGCACAGCATCACACACGTTTGCAATGCCGAGGTCAGCTGTAACTTGTATATACGTTGGTCTTCCAAAACCCCCATGTGCAGTGCTACAACTTAACCGAGGATTGTTCGTGTTCCACTTGAGGAACTGAAGTGACCTGCGGATCCAGAAGTGGGGGACGGGGGGGGGGAGCAGGCCGACATCTTGACACCCTTCCTTCCATAGCTGTATTTCTTTAATGTATAAGCTGTGTGTGGGTGCTGACACCTTATGCTCAGCTTTTAGGTATCGATTTCCAATGAGCTGACTCCGCCTCCCTCCTGGATAAATCATATTCACCCCTGACTGAAGGTATTTGTTACTGTGAGATCAGATAACTAATTAACAATAATTGAAGTACCATTGCAAACGCAATGTATCGAATGTAGCAAAAATGATATTTCGATTTTCCATATCTTTTCTGCTTTCACGTTATACGTTTTTGCCAAACTTCCATGCAGCACGCGGTAGAGTATTTCGCCCTACCACTCCTCTTTTGGGGCACCTCCGTTTTTAACTGAACATACCGAAGTGCATTTGAAGCCCCGAAGAATTCGTTATAACGAAGCATTGCTGTGTTTGCTTTCGCGTAGGAGCTGCGGAGAGTTCTCGGTCCGGGACGGCTTTTGACGGCGGCCGTCTCTGCCGGGGAGAGCATTGTGGACGGGGCATACGACGTGCCAGCGATCACAAGGTTTCAGTCATCCTAATATGAAAAAAAGAAAACTTCACGCACGCTTTTGATGCATGCACGCTAATTGCACGTGGAATGTTAATACGCCTTCTCATATAATAGCGACCGCTATCGGATGTCATATATTGCGCTCTAAATTCCAGGTATCTTGATTACGTCTCCGTAATGGCGTACGACTTCTTCGGGGCTTGGAACAGCTACACGGGGCACTGCTCACCGCTAGGCGTTCGCCAAAACGCCAGCGAAGAAGAGAAAAAGCTCAACGTGGCAAGTATTATTATTATTATTATTATTATTATTATTATTATTATTATTATTATTATTATTATTATTATTATTATTATTATAAATACTAACCGAAACAAGCGAGACCATGATTTTTTCACGAGGGCTCATGTAAATTTAAGATTAAAATAAAAAATGCGCTTTTTTTGTTGCGCGAATATTCGTTATTAGCTTATTAAAAAAAGAAGAGAAAGAAAAGGGCATATTGAAACAGTTGCGCACATGAACTTCAATTTATAGGAGTAATAGCAGTAGTAGCAGTTAGTAGCAGTAGTGAGCTTTAGTTTTCTTTTCGCATGTAGGTCATAATTTCCATCTCTTAATGGCAATAACTAGCTTTCTGAAGAACTAGACGTCTGGGTTGAAACTATGTAATAATTACACATTCCCATGTATTAATTACTGCTACTTCGTCTCGATACATACATACATGCAAACATGCTTGCTTCGCATAATAGTATAATTTGTGCACCTTGTGCGAATTCGTCTCGGTACATTACATATATGCATACATACGTACAGGCAAACTGCAAACATACCTGCTTGGCATAATAGTTTAATTTGCGCACATGGTGCAATTTTGATAAAGTCACGCTTGATTTAAGATTTTAATTCGGGTAATCGCGAGCTGGAAGCTACTTTTTCTTTCGCAGTTCTTCAAAGACGCGTGCATCGTCTTGCCTACACATGGAGTCGCTAAATTACATTGAAAGCATAACGTGATCAGTAAGAACCGTTTCTTTGTCTGTTCCACAGTATGTGTTGAATAAGTCTACACTATCATATTTCAAATGTGGCGCCACAGCTCAGCACTGTTACGTCAATCTGACGTCACAGACTGCCACGTGTCTTCTTTGAAGTTCGGCTGTTGCAACACAGTAGAGGCTCTTTTAGAGCTCGCAAATTGACTCAACGTTTGGCACCTTAAGATAGCAATTCAGTAACAAAATTAAAGACGGGTTCGAACAGAAGCCGGCCAAATTTATTACGTATAAGGAGCTAATGCCGGAACTACCAAAAAGAGTCCGCACTTCCTTTGCGCCACGCCTCCAATTTGCGGTGTGGGCACGCGTTTGCACAGCTAAACGAACACTTTAGGGATCCGACTTGTCGTCCGTCCAGTCCAGTATCGCATGGTCACGCAGCGAAGACAAGGCTATAACAATGCTCGAAACCCGTGTAAAATGAACTAACTAGGTCTGAAGTAATTTAAACTACAGAAAAGGCAGGAATCCGCCTTTTTTCGTTTCCGATGCTGCTCTCTGCCGTTTTGGCAGAGCTGCAAGACAAGGACGGAGCTACTGCACATGTATTCCTCCGCGCAGTCCGGTTAGGCTTGCGTTTCGAATTAGAGCCGTGTTTGAATACGGTGTAATTACTGTCTTTGAACATTGCATACGATTTCCTACGCCTGCTTAGACGGCCATTTGTGGGTGAAATTCGTCACAAGCTCCATCGGCGAGTCATCAACATAGCTGGAGGGCAACGAGCGCTCACCTGAAAACGAAGATGCCATTTGGTCTGTGAGGTGCGCCGTGCACGTAAAGCGTGGGACGTTTTCATGCTGCGTAAAGTAAAACAAATATAAATATATCCTATACTGCATGTTGCGTCTTTGTGAACATCATAACGTTGTTGTTGTTTTTTTCACGATTTTCACTGGGAAAACACGACCATATCCTTCAGCGGTGGCGCACGCCCGCTTTGGATAATTCTTTTCACTGGCAAGTATAGTTGTTCTAGAGAATCGACATTGCCAGAGCGCAGGCTGCCGACGCTAGAGGCATTTCGCGACTTTCGGGAAAAGTGCATATGTGAAAAAAAAAAGGCGGATTGATCGCAACGATTAACCTAAAATCTCTAAGAACGCTTCTGAAACGGTCGCGCAAGATATCCACGCCGCGCAAGACAGTGTGCTACCACCTCGGCAAGCGCGCGGCTACACACTTTCTTAGATTTCATAGTAGTGGTGCTGTACTTAAAATTCAAAGCATTTTGTTGCGTACTGTAAGCAGTTTTGGCATCTATCTATCTATCTATCTATCTATCTATCTATCTATCTATCTATCTATCTATCTATCTATCTATCTATCTATCTATCTATCTATCTATCTAGCAGCTTACATTTGGGTACTATCGTTTGGGTACTACCGAAATTAGCATGGGAGGGTAAGATGGTTTTGACGAATATGCAACGCGCTGGTTAAGACATGAATAATGTCGCCATTTCGTCGCCTACGCCTTCAAATACTTCCCGCCAGGCAGTGGCACATACCGTCACCCCCGGGGGTGACGCACATACCCATGGGCGGGTATGTGCCGCTGGTATGCGGGTATGTGCCACAGGTGATTGGCACTTAGTAGTATCTACCCACGAACGACGAGAACACACATGGGGAATTTTAACGCGTGAGCGCTAGGGAAAACCTGATATCGGCTGCAGCGTTGACCCGGCGAATGCAAAGAATTAATGTCAGGGTTCCAACAGGATTCAAACCCGAGCATGCTCCGTGGCATTTAAGCATTCTACCACAGAGCGACGCCAAGTCTCGGAACTGCTTTTCAAATAAACAGTAGTGAAAGGCTAGTTGTGGTTGCTGTGCTGGCTATCTGATTTTATAAGGTTTGCATATGTACTCCTTTGATACAACCGTCACGGCGGGTTAATGTCATTTGTAGTTGGCGCCGCCGTGCGCTGGAGCTGATTTATGTAGCAGTGTCCAGGGCTACCGTCCTCGCGAGCACCAGCGCTTCATATCAATTTATCGCTTCTGGTGAACTCATGTTCCTGTTGACATGGTTGAGCAAGTGCAAACTGGTTACCCTAACATCTGTAATTCTTCAACATAAGTCTGTGCATGCAACATTTATACATATATTTAGTGTCATATCATGACCCGTCGCTCAATAAAAAAAATGACAACATGGACACCTTCCCTCGCATGCTTCGAATAACGTCGATTACGTGGGATCTGCCGTTTTTTTTTTCCTCCTCAGTGGAAACCATTAAGTAGTCGAAACTACACCGGTAGAGGCACTATAATTCTTACCTCGATCAGTTCATGAAAAATGTATTGCTCCGCAGGAGACGGCCATGAAGATGTGGCTCAACAAAGGTGCGGAGCCGAACAAGCTCTTGCTGGGCATGCCCCTCTATGGTCGCACCTTCACGCTGGCCAACCCGAGCAACGACGGCTTCCTGGCTCCGACAGTTGGTCCCGGACAAGCCGGTCCCGTGACCGGAGAATCAGGCTACCTCGGCTACATTGAGGTCAGCATTGTTCCTGTGACTGCCTTGCTGTTGTCAGATAGGAAGGAGACGCAGTGTCCGGAGGCACTTTGTCCCAGAGTCTCACGTAACTCATCAACCCATCATCATCCGTACGTAGGTCCCGGCACTACCTCCCTCCCAGGGTTTGTTAAGAGGGAAGATTTATTTTGGGCAGAGGCCCATACCCTGGCAAGGGGGCCGCCAGACGGCGCCAGGCGCCAAACAGACGCAGCCTGCCTCTGCTGTACACTAATCCGGGAACTTTGCCTCAATGAACATTTTCCACTGTGCATGGGTACGTCACAGCGTGACGTCACCGGCGCACGTGCAAGCTAACATTCTCGCTTATGCGTCAGCATGGTGCGGTTTCACGCATCTGACCAAGTTTTCTTTTTTCTTTTTCACGCTTAAACTTCAGCTTACTGTGGCAAGATTAGATAAGGTAGGTGCCAGATAACATAGATGTGTAGTAAACTGCGTGACGAAATACTCGCCGCGCTGGCTGTGGCGGCTTCCGCGAGGAACTAAATTTAAACACACGTGCCGGCATGCGCGAGGAACAACGGTATAGTTATCGAGAATGTGCGTTGTTTACTGTAGCGTACAGTGTGCGTTGAAAGGCATCGGCAATGCTGATTCACCTTTACGAACGGAGAGTATTGCGTGTGGTGTCACCAGTGTGTGATGCGTGAATAACGATGTCCCTTGTTTGCGGAAACACTGGCAGCCGTTGCGGGCCGCTGGCAGTAACCGGCTGTCGACGGAACTTCACGATTCGACATTTTAGTCAAGGTAAAGTGCATTTGACGCGATTATCTGCAGGTGGATACATCTCAGCGTTTGCGCTGCGTGCAGAAAAAAAATTGCATATCCACGGAGGGAATGATGACGAGAGCGGGGAAGCCTCGAAGGGTTTTATCGGCAAACCGCGAATCATCCGCTGGCCGCGTCCGTCCATCCATCCGCCTGTTCATCCGTCCGTCTAGTGAAACACTCCAAGTACCACCATCCCGCACATTTTCATCATATAACTGCAAGTACCGCCATCCAGCAGACATTCGAAGGACTAAAACGAGAGGTCGCTGATACATACATGAGAGGACGACCCACGTTTTGAGGGGCCCTGCAACACTTTCTGAGCATGGTCAGAAAACGCTGCCGATCGGAAGTAGAGGCTCCCGACAACACGCGAGCCAAGTATGATAGCACAGCACGCGGCCTGGAATTCACAATAAATTATCAAAGTCAGCTAAAGATTGCTTTCTCTTCTCTCGACAAATCACGTTATATGCCCAATAATCACACGTCAACGACCCGTATATAAGCCATTGGCTGATTTGAACATGGCGCGCTCGCTCGTTACAGAGATCGCCGCGGGAGGCCGCTACTTGTCCATGCGTGCGCGCGCGATCACACTGAAAAGCCACGCATTCGAAGAAAAAAAAAAAGAGAGAGAGAAATAAAATGCTCAAGGTCGCGAAGCGCACGTGACGTTTTCCTCTGGCCCTGCCATCCTTCCCTGCTCAGCTTGCAGCGCTTTCGTCGGGACGAGAGAAGAGAGAATGCAATTGCAGCATGCGACAAACTTTTGTAACTCCACTCACACTGAACGGATTCTTAAAATTTTTGCGGCGTTGAATTCGTGAGGCAATAAGCTCTTCCAGTGAATTCATTCCATGGTTACTTGAATAAAGTGTTTCAAGGGCCCTTTAAGGAGCTTCGCCCCTTTAAAAAAAAGAGAGTGCATTATCTCCGGGCTGAAATATACGAACATCATAAGCTATTAGCATGTTTTAACTTTGCTGAAGCTGCACATACGCTGCGCCAGGGCGAAAACGCAAACTCAATAAATGTATAACTCGTACTATCAAGGCCCACCTCGTACGAGAGGCCGACCTAACGCCCCTCTTATAAGACCCAATGTCCTTGTTGCCTAGTCACCTACATCAGTGGCGCACCGACGGGGGTGGGGGGATCATAAGTTGTACCCCCCCCCCCCCGAGGTCGACCTGCCTCCCTCCCCCCCCGTAAGTGCAGCCTTGTTTTTCAAGTTGTCATTTCAATCCAAGAAGTGGCTTTGAGGGCGAAATTCCCCGATTTATTCTAATAATTATGTCGTATACACATATCTACTCCTCGATTGAAAGAGCAGAAACCGCATGCTCTGTGGCACTGCGTTCACTTCTAGTGAAGCAGCTCTGCACGAGAAAAAAAGATGCTTTCACGAGTCATCAGTCTGACCGTTCTTATTTTATTCTTGGTAGAAGTCCAAGAGGGGCTGTGCAGTACTCCCAAGGGGTGGTAAAAGGAAATTAGGGTCAGGAGAGAGAGGCCACCAGGTTCACTAGCTGCTTTCAGTTTTTGCACCACTAGTTATTAGTTGCATCAATCTTTTTTATAGGACATTAAAACAGAACACTGAATTAAACGTTTGTGAATTCGAATGCTAAGGCAACCTGCTTTTATGAGGTGTATTCTATTTGCGGGCACATGCATGTTACACGCGAAACAAGAATGATAGCCAGCTGTAGCAGTAAAAACATATCAGGCTCTACACAACTGAGTGTTCTTTCCTCCAGTCTGAAAAAAAATAATTGTGCAATCCTAGAAAATAATAATGAATGTTGCTTATGTTTTCTGTGTACTCCTTGCACACTTATTCTGCAGACAAGCAGCCACTTACCCAGATTGTACCAAATCATTTCAGAAAATCAAACGCTACATCAACTAATGGCATGCATGCTGCTGTTGCCCTAAAATGGTGGTTTGATAATAAATTTCCCGTGGCCACCTTGCCAAAATTGCTGTGCCCTTTGTGCCTCCGGTAATTTTCATCGCAGTGATCCATAGTGGTGCTGTTTTGTTGTAGTGCCAGTTCCTTTTCACACTGTCAGAAACTCGATTGAATGCCATAGAATTTTTCGACGACTTGCAATTTTTCAGATATGTGCCCAGCTGAAAGCATCCAAAGACTGGAAAATAACCCGAGACCCAAGGGTGGTTGCCCCAGTAGCTGTGAAAGGAAACCTGTGGATCGGCTACGATGATGCCCAAAGCCTCACGGCAAAAGTAAGGAATTCGATAGCTGCTAGAGTGACAGGTGCACAGCATCAATTTCAAGAACGTACTATTTAGATAAAATGGCTTCCATAGTACTGGCTCAATAAGCAGCGCAAGCAGAAGTGAGCAAACACATTAAGTTACTTCTGCTTCTTTGACATGACTCGAGCTGCAACATAGAACCGAAAAGTTTTGAGAATGCCAGGAGAAATGGTCACAGGAAGCTATATCAGCTCTCTTAATTTTTGACATACTGCCCCAGTTCACTTATAAGATAGGGTAGTATCACCTGTGCCATCTTTTACATAGGCCACATAGCCTTCTACTACAAACTACACAATGCCAGGTGGGCTCAACGAAACACACATGCCTCCCCCAGCCACACCTTAGCAGAAAACGGTTCCTGGGGGAATTTTAGGAAGGTGACCTATATATCTGATAAGCTTTGTACTTTCAAAGTGTCTAACATGCGTTCCAGAGGAACATGTTTCGAGCATGACTGACGCCGTACAGACCTCGCACATGCTCATGTTATTTAATTCATGCCTCGCAAGATAAACATGCATTATGTAAATAATGCATGTTTATCTTGGGAGGCATGAAGTACTCTAGTGCTTTGGTGGCAATGCTTAAAGTGGCTAATTTGTTTATAAGAACGACTTTAGTTACTTCTCGCACTAAGCTTTCTTTCTTTTGCCATGGATCTTGCCGATACCCTGGCTTCGTCATATACTTAGCGGAAGCATATATGGAGGCTCACTTCAAAGCACAATTGGAGATTCGCTTGTTCAAGGTTGACACAGCCTCTTGATTACATCAACACAAAAGTTTAGTCTGTATATGTTACGAATGATACGAAAAAGTGAAAAGCAATCTGCTTAACTACAAGAGCATTTTCTACAAATGTGTTGCTTTCCTGCACAATAGGTCCTGTTTGCACGGTCCCTCGGCCTTGCTGGTGCCATGGTGTGGTCCATCGAAACAGACGACTTCTCAGGAACATGCGGAGGAGCGAAGAACCCCCTGCTGAGAGCTATAAGAGATGCACTTCGAAGCAACACCACCATACCACTCCCGACCACAGTAACAAGTTTGCCATCGACAACCCCAGCAAAGTCAACACCAGCAGAAACAGTGTCAACTAAAGAAACTAATTTGCAATCAACGACATCAGAGGCTTCTAAATCAGGAAGTGACACTAACGTCAGTGTTGTTACGACAAGTGTGCCTACATCAACAACAGCCGCACCAGAGTTAACATGTCCTGCTGATGGCTTCTACCCATATCCAAATGATCTACACCGATTTTACCGGTGCGTTTTGCTAGCTGGTGGCACCTACGCAATCTATGTCTTTGACTGTCCAGCGGGAACAGTTTTCAATCCCTCTGTCAGTGTGTGCACATTCTAGGAACGTACTGTTTGTGTTCTGTACACACCAGACTCTGGCATGTGCTGTCTATAGCAGGTGCAAAGGTCAAAAGCTGAAAGAAGCTTACACTGCTTCTCTTTAAACCTCCATCTTCTTATCAAGAGCCTTTGTGCCAGTACGAGATCCACTGGAGGTTCAAGTGGCCTTAAATGATCCCTATAAGAAATGTTTTCTTTTTGTGGGGTTGCAAAAGCAATAAATCATTTTTTTAATCAGCTTTATCATCGGCAAGCTTGCTTGATGAGTTAATAACATTCAATGCGAATGCAAAACTAAGCATAACTGTATAGCAATCTCAGTAAACGCGTGAATTCACAAGACAGCTTAACTAATGTCTGCGAATATTGCAAATAAAAGAGACATTGAACTTCACTTTGCTGCATGTGTTCGACTTGTTGATGAGGCTGACATGTGCAACTTCACACAGACTCAATATAACGAACACCGATATAACGAAAGATCAGTCATAATGAAGTAAATGAAAAAAAGCCTTGCCAAAGATACAGTATTAGGAATAACCTTTATAAGGAATTTTTTGATATAACAAACTTATTTTCTTGTAAGATGCAATTTTGTTATAATGAGGTTTGAGTGTATAACTACTGAAAACATTTATAGTTACATTGGAATAATGGAACTACGATGAACCACATTGCACATAGCAAGGGAGGTAAAACAGTCTAATGTTTCTACCAGTCAATACAGCTGAAAATGTAATGTTTAACTATGTTTGCCTTTGCATTTTGGATTGTCATGCTGCATCAAAATATGGTATAATAATATCAGTCCACCTAAAACACTGAAATTAAATGAAGATGAAGTTCACATAAGTTTTACGTGCTGATATGCATTTGACCCTTGATTTAAAAACATGACATAACAAATTTCTACTGTACCAATGACAAAATATGACACAGTACACTGTAACAAACACAACACAAACAACGTTGTGAAACAATATGTCACCTATGTGACATTGCATGGGCCAGTTATGATTGCCAAGACCCAGTCACAGGTATTGCAAAAAGCAGAAAGACCACATTTTCCATAACCCTTTTACTAAACTTCATAAAAAAACATATCAGTATATATATATATATAATATATATGTATATATATAATATATGCATGTATAGTTGCAATGTAGTGTACAGTGTGTTATCATACAAGAGTAGCTGCAATTTCTAAGCAGTCACTGTGTGTGCTGGCATGATGGTTACCGCGTGCATGTTGGCGTACGCATGAGCAGAGTGATTTCAACAGTGGTTGGATGAAGACAAGTGCACCGGTTCAACAACAACAACGGCACACATGCGTATTAAATTCACTTTAAACAAGCAGGAGACACTCGGGTAAGAGCACATTGCACACAATGAGTTGCTGCTACCATCTATGGCAGCTGCCCAACACCAATGGCTGAAAAGATGTTGAAGTACAGCCCGATTACATGAAATGAGAATGCAGCATGTAAGCATGACAAGTTTCACGAAGAACGGTGAATGGGGCCACAATTAGTAACAATCATTTTCCTACTGTTCAGCTCTTTCATCATCCATCATTTCTTATGCCAGTGAGACGATGCAAGCAATATAATGGTGGCATATGTTCCAGTGATGATGACGAAATCATAACAAGAGAAAAAACAACGAAATTGTTACTAAATAGGGCCCCAGCCTTTTTTTTTTTTTTTGCTCCAATTTTATGAGTGAGCATGACATGAATGCCTGTGCCTAAGAGAAAAACCTAGTCAAGTGCTTACAGAATTAGTATACACGATTGAACACGACATCTTTATTAGTAAAAAGAAAAAAAACCCTAGCTGAAAGGAGCATGGCAATAACAAAGCAGTTATACACTCATTAATCACACCTACAAAGTTTATGGGGGCATTTCTGAAGGCCTGACTCTGAACTAGCTGGATCATTGCTTCAGCTTTTTGTGGCACATTTTGATGAGTTTTTTTTTTCTTTATCGCTTAAAAATTGTTGTATGTCTATACAATGCCATGCACAAAAAATTAACAACGGTGGGTCAACTACATCATCAAACCACACAGTGTATAAATAAGACAATGCACTGCTTTTGTAAATTATTTGATATAGGCTATTTAACATCGCTCAAGAAGGCGTAGCACTCTTGTAGATGGACTACATTTGCTAAGAGAAACAAATGCAACAGTGTTCTCACAATTTCAACAACAATCCGCTGCACTGTCTTGATCGTAAGCTCTTCGGCGTCAAACCATGACGGAGCCGAAGAGTGAAGCGACACCTCTTCCGTTAGACTGAGTGTATGGTGCAAACACAGCATACCACTTGTTCAGAGTCAATGTGAACATTCACAGCATCAAGTGGAAGAGGACGGCTTCAACTCCAAGTCCCTGAAGTACTTGCGGCAAAGCATGGCACGCACTGACGGGTACTTGTCACACTTGAACAATGCAGAACGTTTGGCTGCCAGTTCTTCGTAAATTTTGACATAGTCACGGTAGAACAAATCTGCAGAAAACATTGACGTAAAGGTGACTCTATCGTTTCCACAAAATGATTTTCATTTACAAAGCTCAGTTGATATGACTCAAGAAGGATTAAGACATTAGAAAAAAAGCAACACCAGTCAGGCACTGAAAAAAATAAACAGCTAATTCCATTGTATGCATAGCGATGCAGCGGAAGAGATGGCACTTAAAAAAAAGCTAGCCGTTTATTCATAGGTATCTAAAGGACATATATAATTGAAGGAATATCAAAATATAAACAACTTAATAACGCTCAGTCTCACACGACCACAAGCTATACAATGCTACACTGAGTTTTCGTCATGTTCTCATCTTACACAGCTTTTCTTAACTTGTCCTTTGACATTTGGGTCAAAACTAAGATTTGGCCTAGTTTGGATGTTTGGACATTTGAATGTTTTCCTACACAGTTTTGAGGTCTGCATTGCTATATCCAATTTCATGTGCAGTTCCCAAGGCCACATTGCAATTTTGTTACACCCCCTGCTCTGAAATGAGAATAGGAATTACTAAAGTTCACAAGTAAATACTACAATACATTTTATGGGCTGGAATATTTGAAGAGCAACAAGGCCAGGGTTACTCACTCTGGTTGAGAGCATCCTTGCCAAGGGTGGCCAAGGACAGGAAGAGAACATCGCGATAGAGACTGGGCCGGCGCTGCTGGCTGCGTGCCTTGTGCCTCTCTCTCACCAGCAGCTCCACCGCCTCACGCACATTGCTCTGCTGCACACAACTCAGCACTCGTTCCCGCAGGCTGTCAATGGAAAAGGGTACCAGATTGAAGCCGTACAAGAACAGGTGAGAAAACAGACCTGCATGCGCAAAGGAATTAGCACACAGTTTACTATTAAACTAAATGTTTTGTGCATCAATGGTTCCTCTACATTTTTTTTTCCTCTTGTCTTTGTATTCTTCCAACATTGTAGTTCCCATTCACCTTTCTGGGAATAAATGACAGCACCTGTTTTTCTATGTCTACAAATTACCAGCTTAACCAACGAAAAGTGAATGGGACTAAAGCTTTGGTTCTAGACCCTGGCTTCAAAAAATAAATATGGCATTTCATCAGAATGCTGATGGCGCAAGCTTGAAATTCCACCAGCGACCTTGTATTCTGAGGCAGTACATCACAACCAGTGAGTCAACGCGGTTGGTTAGTAAATTCTCCTAGACAAGAATAAGTTCAACATGGCAGCTGCCATCACACTATACTACAGTGGGCTATGTTGCACCTCGTGAGCTTTTCTTCCCGGAAAACAAAAAGGTGCAGGAGACTCGTATCATAAAGACTATACAGACATCTGAAGGGTCCGTCCAGCCGTATGTTTTGTCGTCCTTTCTCGTGCTCTATGCATCTGTCATGACAAAGGTAACTCACCATACTTCCAGTAAACTGAAATTTGCAAGCCTGCCACAATGAATACAAAAAGGAGCAAATAAGAAGAGAACCTATAGGCAAGTTTGGCTCTTTGTGTCGATGATAGGCACGGCTGGAAAGGAAGGAAGTGGCTTACTCATTACAACACCCTCACCTTTTCGTAGGTTTGTTGTCCTCCGTGACCAGTGATTGCACCAAGGAGGACATGTCTGCCAAAGAACATAAGAGTTGATGTACACAGGTATGCAACAGCCGAAGTGGAATTCAAGGCAATTTTCAGAGCAGCAAAATGTTACTTTTGGAGCACTAAAATCCAAACTTGGAGCAGTATCAAAAAGAAGGCTTACATTCAGAAAAAAAATATATGCACAAACCATTCAACATCCTCTAAATGGTGCAGAGTGAATATGAGCGCTGCTATTTCAATAAAAATAATGCAGTTGTACCACTTATAAGAGGCATGCTCCAGGCAGCAATTTTTGCTTTTTATATGAGATGTCTCTTATAAACCGGGTACCTCGTATGCATTTTTTTATCAATCCACATTTTACACTGGACACACTGGTGCCTTTTATATTCGTTTGTCTCTTATATCAGTGCCTCTTATAAAGGGAGTGTGACTGTATTTTGAACCACCCCACTCAGCGAACAATGGTAATGTCCACATTAGCATTTGCCATGCCAGTCAAATGCTCTGACAGACTCTGAGGGTCAAGTGTGGATCTGCCAAGCTGGCAACCTTAGGGGTGGTGAAACAAAAAAACTAACACACAGTATTGTTTGATTTTTTTTAGGGCTGCACTAGTGTTGTACAGTGCTCCATACGATTGCCAATTACCTTTTTAGACTTCAGCCATCATACTAGTACTCACAATTATGCAGCGTATACATGCATGAGTAATTGGACAAACTGTGCTGTGTCCAGCGACTGATGTTAACAGCTCTTCCAAATCATAAAACGCTTTTGCGCAGGCCACCAGTGTACTGCGGCAAAGCTGGCTTAAGCGGAATTCTGCACGGGTTAGAAAAAGGCCAAGAAACTTTAAAACCGCTACAGCCTACCATCCCCCCCCCCCCTCCTTTTTTCTTATAGTGGAGTTATGTTTAGGGCACAACTTCTCAGCTTGCTTGCAAGGTGCATTTCACTAGATAATGCTAACACCAGCACGTGCCCACAAGCCCGGCGACGGCCCCCACATACTTAGAGTATGTGCCGTTGCTATGGCAACCAAAGTGGCCGCCTGCAATGGCTGCGTGCGCAGTAGATCGAGTTTGTTCACGTCCAGTAACAGCGGCCTACGCTTCCAGCATCAGCCAGTCCCAAGCATACCATAACCATGCTGGCTAGCAAACTGAATTAATTCATAGTTACCGCAAAGTGTTGCTGGCTATGGCAATGCATTTTTGTCTTGAAGTTGCGTCGTATCTGCTGCGGTTAGCAGACGGATAGGTGCTTGGCATTGTTACGTCATGTGGCTGATGTAGTTTCGCGAGAGTCCAGTCGTAGTTTATGGTAAAGGTCAGCGTGCCTGAATCCCTGGATTGATTGAACAAGTGGCCAACGTAGCCTTTATTTCTCGCTGAATTTAGCACAAGTGGGAAAATTTTTAGGCTAGTTGGGCATTTTGGTGCGGCGTAGTGCAATTTTGGCCAATTCCATGGTTTTGACGCAGCCTGGCACAAAAATGAAAAAAAAAATTGTATCGAATTGGCAGAATTGGCGCAGCTGTTGCACCCCTGTGTACACTTTTCATGCTGGTAGACAAACATGTTCCTTTGCACACCGTACTGGCTCGCAGGGTAACAAAGATGGAGGCAATATAATCCCAATATGATGAAATTACACAAGAAAAAAGAAAAAGAAAATGCGATGGCAGCCTGCTGCTTAACATTGTATGAACTTACTACTCGCCCTAAGGCCGACCTTATCAGACATGATAAACCGAAAGGTTAACAATGAAGAAAAGGCGGAGGGCAAGACAATTTCACGACACAATGCATACTTAGTCTTTCATTTGTTTTTTTCTGCTAGACATTACAAATGGTGTAAAACCAACCAATTCACCTTCAAGCCATAGCAAATGTAAATGTCATTAGACAACTATTCAGCAGGTTGAGATGCTCTCCACCAAATATTTGTGCCTGTTTATCGCTCTTTCAATTTTTAATGAGCACACAGAGGTACAGGTGCAGCCACTGGCAACAAAATATAAATGCAGCAGTTTCACTCAACTGTTTTTGCCAAGCTGCGTGTACATGTATGGTACCATGTTGTTATGCAGCCTGGGATTGTCCCAGCAGCAGCTGATCACCACCATCTTCCCTTCAAGAGACTGCCATAGCTCAGGGACCTATTGAAGAAAGAAAGAACCAAAGAACATTATTTAATACCTCCAAAATGCTTACAATACACAATATAACATACCCTCGGTGACAGAGGCTTCTGGGATATAATTCAAAGTACACAAAAAATGCACGGAGAATAGCGATTTCTAACGCTCCTTTCTCCTCCTAATTAAGGGATGTGTTGAACAGATTTCCTGGTCACTTTGCCTTTCTTATAGTGAGTGTGCATACTACACTAACCACCACCAGAGCGCTCCAATACTTTCACTTTTATCTAAAAAGAAAGGCTTTTTCGCTTACCTGGCGGTCCCTAAGGAGAGAAACAGCTTGCAGGCACAGTTCCGATAGATGGCTTGGTAAACTAAGCCGCTTGAAGTACCAAATCTGCACAAAGAATGTTGTTACATGAGCCACAACCCCATCGTATGGTCTGGTTCACGCTATAATGCTGGAGTTACTTGCGTAAGGCCAAACCGAATATCAAAGCTGCATTTTTGCCATAAATTCAATAAGGTAAACTATATAAAGAAGGAAAAATAAAGGGGAAAAGGAAATCTTCCCTAGTTCACTTACTGGGGATGGCAATGGTGAACATAAACAAACAGTAGACTCTCAATGAACAGAAATCTGTTAAACGAAACTGCTGCTTGAACGGAACAACTGCCTCTGATATGATTGGTTTGGTATTTGCATTCTGCACCCATACTTTTCTCTCAGTAAAGAGATATCCTGTTAAATGAAACGTATTTTCCTGGTCTCCTCACATTCCATTTAATGAAATTCTACTGTATATTTCAAAATCCCCTCCACACCACACACTACAATGCACAGATATTACCATATTTACTTGTGCAGTGAACCCACCTTTTTTTTTTCCAGAAAAGTTGATGCCAATTTTGTGGGAGGGTTCATTATGCAGAAAAAAATGTCGTGGAAGTTATAACAGTGAAAATTTCGCATGGCGGTTTTGCTTGTTCAGGCTTGTGAAACGCGCGACGTATATATTTTGTAACCCGAAGCTCTTGTTTTCTCCAATAACGAAAGCGCACGGATCGACGCTGAGGAGTCGACCACCGCTCGGCTCTCATGCTCCAGCGCATGTTTGACCAACTTTCAGTTTAAAACCAGCCATGTAGCCAGCGTACCGGCCAAACGGGCCCTGTGCAGCAGGTGTCCCCATTAAGTTCACTACGAAAAATCTGACAAGAACGCAGTATTGGATGGCGGCGTACAAATGTTGCAAGTGCGCAGTGCAGTGGGCGTGGTTGCGCTTTGCATGGCCTCTGAGAGGGTGGGCGCGTGGCATAGAAACGCATTGTGCACCCCTCCCCCCTTGGAGGTCATGCGCTTTGATTTTTGCTTTGTTTTTGTGCCGCTGTGCTTGCATAGCGCTATAAGTAATCAGGTTTCTCTTTCATTCGACAGATGGTGCTTTGCTGCAAAAGACACGAGTTTTCAATTTTAATTGACGTCCGCGCTTGCGCTGCTCGCAAATGTTCGGCATTGTTGTGAAAGTATGTTTTGACTTTTATTGCTTCGTTTTTTTGTGATATAATGGCTTGATTTAACATTGTTTCGATCGTCGACTGCACTGGCTATCACCGTGAAATAAATTGAACAAATAAACGTAACTTTTTTTCTTTTTAATGACCAAGGTGAGGGGGGGTGGGTTCATTATGCCAGTGCACACATTACGCAAGTAAGTATGGTAGTGCAGCATGGGTAGATATGGTACAGAATATTGCATGGGTAGATAAGGCGCAGAATAAATTAATAATAACTAAAGATGTTTAACAACCTAATGATGTGCAAAGAACTATTACAAGCACTGTAATTGAATGCCCCCCAAAAAATTTTTCACAGCCAAGATTAGATTTAGCAATAATTCATTTTTCAATCCATTCCTGTGCTCATAAGTTCTGTTCTGCGTGTTCATAACTTTTTATAGATAAACAGCTTCCTGAGGTACCGCAGTTTGTCTTACAGCACAATTACAGCATAACTACACATATCCCTAACTCTAGATAAGCAAATTTCTTCAAGATACTCCTGACACTCATCCGCACATCTTTATTTGTTGCCGTTTCTGTCGCAAATAGGCTTGAAAACTGATTAGTAGCAAGCTGAACGTCCGAACTTTTTAGTAGCATTGATTTTACACATAGCATGAAAGCTTTTTAATACAACACTCGTTAATTTGGAAAATCAGATGATTGGGACATTTTTCCTGGTGCCTGCCAGCATGTTCAATGGTTGATATGGTCACATTTGGTTGCCGATTATTCTTGGAGCTCGCCGAGCACGAAGCACTGCAAATGTGCAATGCAAGGGAATGAAAACGGCGTTCGCAAATGGCCAAAATGGCCGCAGGTTTTCAGAAAGGCCTGGTCACCATCCACAACATGGAAGAATAAAAATAAAGGAGGAGGCATTACGTCACACAGAAGAAGTAC
This sequence comes from Rhipicephalus annulatus, assembly GCA_013436015.1. NCBI lineage: Eukaryota > Metazoa > Arthropoda > Arachnida > Ixodida > Ixodidae > Rhipicephalus > Rhipicephalus annulatus. The sequence goes on from WOVY01009521.1 coordinate 134,536, forward strand.
CGGCCCAACACATGATCAAAACGTCCAACCACGTGGTATGATTTAGTACTCTCGGCGTTGTTCCATTTTTTATCCTTCTGCCTGAGCCGGCTGGTCTGTGCCGAACAAGCGTGTTTTACATCAAAGCTACCGACCGCCACACACTAAACTATCGGAGAGTCTCGTTGCTGGCGTGACCTTGCGTAAAAGGTCACGTGTAGGGTTGACACTGCTGGCTTCTAAAAGAGTTGGCTTGCAAAGGCTGGCGACGCGACGTCATGCTCCCTTTTTCCTTTTTCTTCTTCCACGACCCACAATCAGACTGTTAGCACGTAATGAGATATGGCTTTGGGTTCAGAGCACATTTCAGATTGAGACATACTCTTGAGCTGTGTTCATATTGTGAATGAAGCCACAGACGACTAAAACTGCATCTTTTATATACACTGCTTTTGTGTAAAAAAAAAAAAACACCTTTGACTAAGCAAATGAAAGTGCATTGATGTAATAAATATTTGTTTATTGGTTTTTGGTACTTTTGATAATTAGGCATTTGGTTAATTCAACAGTTTTCCCAGTCATGTGAAATTTGAATTGACAAGCTTTTACTGTACTAGTTTACTTGGAGAGAGTGCACACTTAAAGCATACCAGGTTCCAGTACAGTATGGGGTGGTGGTCAACAAAACCAGCACTTAGAAGGCAGTCGTCGCCCTCGTGTTCCAGCAGGTTCTCCACTTCCTTGCGAAGCACCAGAGGGCTCAGGTACGGTACCGTCATTGGATCCAGGATCACGGATGGCCCCAGAGACAGGCTCACCCGGGACGGACTTGCTTCAGGTGTTCGGAAACGGAGAAGACGTCAGCGTGTGAGCGCTCAGTGCTACAACCTTTGCTCCGTCAAGAGCGAAACATGGGCAGTCCTTTACACATCTCTTTGTCGGCAGACAAAGCATAAAAGGCAGATCACTTGTCTAACATAGTGCACCTGATATTGCGCCTAACAAAGAAAACGAGTAGGCTTGTGCAAATAGTAAATTTTAGGTTGGAAGAGAATTTGAAGCAAATGGCGATTTTGGTCGAATAATTCCGAATCAAATTCAAATAGTATATATCACATATTAAAAAGAAAAATTTGCTTATTTGTTATGACCTAATAAACCTGTACAGTACTTTTTCAAAAATGAAACAAGGCCTGTGCAAATGCCATTTTTTTGGTTCAAAGGAAGATGAAGCAACTTTTATAGCAACAGGATTTGACTTCCTGTAGAATGCAAGACATAACCTGCAAATTATGTTGATTTTATAATTTACTACGCTTAGAGCATATAAGCCGGTGTAACAAGCTTTTAAACTTTACCATTGACGAATGAATGTGAGGGTATGGTGTTCCTTTAACCTTCAAGAAAGGCTCTGCGGCAGTGCAGATTTTCCTTGCAAAAGTGCTTTCATGGCTTCGCGCACCTCCACTGAAGTGTAGGAGAGACACTGCTCTTAAAGAAAAGTTTTTATTGCTTGATTGATTTTGACGAAACTTGGTGAACTTATATATATGTGTGTGTGCTGATTTTAAATGTGCAATTATTTTCCTCATATATGGTGTAGTTTTTAAAATACAAAATATTTCATGGGCCTTTTGTGGAGCAAAATTTTCTTAAATCTAAGTCAGCTACAAAGTAAGTTGACATATCACAATAATCTGGAATCAGGACTGTGTGCAATGCTACAAAAATGGATGATCTAAATCAATTTGAACAAAAGTTATGGTACGCTGGTACGTTGAATTTGTGTGTGAGTCAATTTAAACCGAGAATTTCACTGGCAAGTGTTCAACATTCCATACCTTTTCTTCTAGTTGGTTTAGAACATTAATTTTTGTTGCATTGCAGTCAGCTTTGATTCCAGATCATTTTGATATGCTTATTTACTTTGTAACTTTCTTAGTTTAGACAAAGTCCCACTCCCCAAAAGGCACACGAAATATTTAGTATTTTAAAAAATACACGGAACACAAGAAAAATAATTGCACATTTAATATCAGCACACATATATACATACACTTGCCAAGTTTCATCAAAATTATCTCAAAATAAAAAGTTTTTATGTGTGCCATGTCCCCCCTGATACCATCTTTACGAAGAGTTACATGCGGATTAATTCGTATACACCTATCCGTTCATTTCGAATACGTTGAAATTTTCAGCAATTTAACAACTCGAGTCGAAGCAAACTCGAATACTGTAATATTCGTTCGAATATTCGAAGCATTCTAATATTCGCACAAGCATAAAAACGAGCCTTCAAATTTACACTTCTTTCCTCCATACTTCCGTACAGTACTTTCATGCACATGAATAAAACAGAAATTAGAGAATATTAAAGGGCCCATACACCACTTGGAAGTCTAAATTTGGTTGCGGTGTTGCAGTTGTGCATGAGTCTGCAACGAAGATGTAGCCACGAGAATTTTTCGGATTGGTGCCACAATGAAGGGGTTGCATGCGTTTGATGACAAAAACATGACCCTTGGTCGTTTTACTTTTTCCTTCGCTGGGCTAACCTCTCCTCTTGGCCGAGCATTCCTCCTTGCCATGTGAGAAGGAAAAGCAGAGAGTGCTCATGCCTTCAGGTACGCAAACAGGTTCTTGCCGCTACTGACGACCAGATTCTACTCGTGACATGGCACAACTCTGGGGATACCATAAGTCCCAGAGAAGAGCACGGGATAATTTTTTATAATTATTTTTAATTTGCCCACAGTGCATAGCATAGGCGCATTTAGCATGGTTGACTGCGACAGCATCCTGCGCTCTTATGTGCCCGTTTACTTGGATCTTGCTTTGAAAAGTGTCTTAATGGCATCGACAGATGCACTGGCCTAAATCAGCACAGTTTTCGTAAATAGTAAACAGCATTCATTAACACTGAGGATAAGTGTAAAAATAAGAGGTACGCCTGTTTCAGTGAAGCGGCAATGTGCCTGTGCTCACCTGAACCCAACTTGAATAAGGGCGTAGCACTGGCAGCAGACTGTGGATCAAGCAGCAGTTCAGATGATCCCATGCGGCCTGCTGCAGTCCGTAAGCCAAGAGGGGCATCCCCAACAGTGACACGGCGAGTACGATGCTCTGCACGGTCACTCGTCTCATTAGAACCAGACGATGGAGATGCCTGCGTAACAGATCCCGAGTAGTACCATATTTAATTAGCATGCTGTACAATCTACTTTAAAATCTCACTGCATGCAGAGGTTTATTATAAAGCCATTCTGTAGGATCCTCTCTAGTTTTGCACACATGGTATTTAAATACTACTGTGTTTGTGCTTCACTGTGCTATTGAATAACAGTCTGTACAAGAAGATAGTTTTATTAAATTTAATTCTAGGGCGACAGAGATGTAAGGTTGTTATTTTTCACATTCTGACACTTTTCTTATTTTCTACCACAAGGAGCTACCTGCTGTTAACCTCACAAGTGCTTCGGGCCCATCTATTGCGGTCAATAATGGAAGAGGACAGCTGCTCACAATTCACTCTAACATTATGAGATATTCACACATGCGTATGCAGCACAAATAATTTACAAAAAACTGCTGCCTGATGTTCCTCAATGTACTGCAGAAATTTTTGCATTCTGTATTCACTGCAGTATGATCTCATGTTCGGCAGTTGAATGCTACAACCATTGCGTCACTATGACAGATGCAATAGTGCTTGCTTACCACCATGAGGCTTTCGTTGGCTGTAGCCAAAGGGATGTCGACAGGAGCTGACAATGCACGGCTAGTTGGACTGGCCAGGTACGAGGCTCCTGCCTGACCTGGTGGGCTGCCCAAAGGAGATTCGGGACACGAGTCACCCACCCTTGGACCATCTGCTGTAATTAAATCAGATCAAGCTATATGTGTTGACGTCCAAATTAATACAGACACTTGAAGTGGAGCTTCCCAGTCAAGCTCAATCCCTAGTGTGGAGCTAAACCTGTGTAGACTAGCACCTTCGTTTTGGCCCAAATCAGGATTGTGGGGATCTGAGGCGCGGCTGCGACCATTTCGCGGGCATTTCGCCGCACGGCCACACTCTTTTGCTTTTCCTGCTCTGACAACGACGCGTGGCGATAGATGGCGCCACGTACGAGCGCGGCACGCGGTATGCGCGCGCCGAGGGAGCGTTCTCTCCTCCGTGGTCGCCGCCGGGTAAGCATGTGTTTTCCTTCGTCCGCGTCCCCTTTGGGAATCGCCGGACTGTAGCCTTGGGGGGAAGGTGGCCTTGGGCATCTCGGCAGGCGTGTTTACTTGAGTGCTAGCTTCGGTAGCGTAAGCAAAGCCCACAGCGGTGCGTAGTGCTTGAAGTGGTCGTACCACACCGAGCCGCACTTGCCGTAGGCCTACGCATACGAGGTTTGTCCTAACACTCGCGCCTAGGCCCATTGGCCATCGTCAGAGTGCACAGCATAGCCGCGAGGGACATTTTCCCAACCCACGTGTCAAAGCTCCCCATTGCCAGCTGCGACGTGCTTGCAGTTTTCCCCTTTTGTGAACGTCTGCGTGCGGGTGCCTTTGCTACCTGCGTCCCGGGAGCGGACGTTGTACTGTTGTTCGGAGTGCCGCCAGAGGCAATAAAGTGTTGTGTATTTTGCATTAGAACACTGTTTTGCCGCGCCGCGCTAAACTCCTTATTAGATGAGCGCGCGCGGAGCGGTGCGCTACATGCGGGTAAGTTACGGAGTCGCGGCCCTGTGGCTCACTAAGCGTGGACCCGCGGTGATCATCTACTGCAGCTAGTAGCGGGGTCACCATAGGATGCAACTGCCGTAGTAAGCAATTGAACCCACAACCACAGTAGCAGAAGAGTGTCATGGTTGCCAAGCCAAAGACTAGTGTGCTGAATATCACTGCATCAGTTCATATGGGCCCACATTTGACACAAAGTGATGTAAGAATAGGACAGACTCACTGACGAGTACCTCTTGCATCTTCATAGAATCAACATGCCACAATAAGCAATGTCAAAAGCAAAGGAACACGATAATTCTGCATAAAAAAAAGTGAAGGACAGCAAGCAAAATCTTAAACAGCAGCAGAATGTTTGTGCATATTAACGTCGTCAGTAGAGAGTGTCTGGCAAAATAGTACCCGTAAAATGTAGCTACAGGAGTACACTCAAACTTGAGAAGTATGTGAAGCATTATAGACTTTTCATTACATTACACATTATAGAATGCCTTGCCAAATATGTGACTATGGCTGAGCTTATTTGAACATCTGCCCACTGTGGCAGTCGAGCGGTTAGAGTGCTCAGCTGCTGACTTAAAGGTTGGGAAATCAATCCCAGCCACTGCTGCAAAATTACCCTAGAAAGGAAATGCTAGAGGCTCGTACGAAGTGAGATGTCGGCACACTTTAGAGAACACCAGATGAGGAAAATTTCGGTGCCGTCCACAACTACATGCTTCATAATAGTACCATAGTTTTTGCATGTTTGTATTAATATTTGAATATTTATATTTAGAAAGTAAATAAATCAGTTGCTATATCTATGTCACAGATTCTCAACACTGAAAAGACAGAAATAAAAGACGGACATTTTTACAAGATTAACTTTCACATACATTTTCACCTTCATGGCCATATCTGACAAGACTACATTCGTTCCCTGCCGAGAGAAAAGCAGGTACGATCCGTCCATTTCTCACAAGTAGTTACCACCCGAGATATCTCAAGAAATGTGCCACATCCACATGTGCACATACCAGCGTCTGGGCTCTCTTCGAGCAGCAGGAAGCCATCGTTGCCACTGTCTATGCTATCTGGCCTGCTGGCATGAAAGTCAGCACCCCGACTGTCAGGTGTGACGGCACGCCCTGCTGCAGACTCGGGACGTGGCCCTTTGGCCAGCGGACTGCGCTCCGGGCTGAGACGGGAGGACAGGCCTGCAGCACTGGGCAGGCTCTCCGTGGAAGGTGCCAGGCTGCCACCCACAGGCGAATCCTCCACCCGATAGTCCTGCCAGGAAGATTTTCAATTGCAGCCAGATGTGAGCAGTACTTACTAACACAACAGATAATGTATGCTCTATATGGCATTCTGGAGATTATAGACGCACTAAATATACCCAGAAACCTGGTACAAGATGGGATAATCAATTGTCACTTATTATGAAGAAGGTAGTCACCTACGGTTTACTAGGACGCTGAAAATTTGCACATGCTAATTTATTTGGAGACCTTCACAGCAACACCACTCCATCTATCACAGTAATGTAATGCAATCTTACAACTGAAAATCCTGATGCCCCACATAGTGTCATTACATTTTTCGGACGCTGGCAGGCTGATCAAGTGCAACGTCGATTGCCATCACACAGATGTTTACAATAATTTTGCTAGGTTGCCAGCACTAAAAGGCTCCACTGGCCATAACTAGAGGTCGGGCCAGCCATGTATTCCAGGTCATGCCAGGCGCAGAGATTGCTGATCTCAAAGGCTATGTTTGTTCGCAACAAGTAATGAGCCAGTGATGCATCTATAGTATCTATTGAATGGCTACCATTGCCAAACAGCAGGTAAGGCCAACCTTGGAGTTGGCTCGGCCAGGCATTTGAGGTCTGAAGTGAATGCTTGCACATATGAGTACGTCACTGGCAAAGAGAAAGCTAAACATGAGTACTGCAAGACCAACTAGCGCAACATAATTCCCCTTTTGACATTTGAGGGCGTGCATTGTCGGGAGTTTCTGCTGCTAGGCTTGATCTGCGTCTCGCGCTTCATCTTGCCCTCTAGTCTGGTGCTTGGCCTGCGAGGCCTGATCTGCTGAAATTGCTTCAATGCTGCTCGTTCCATCTGCACCGCCAAGACAAATGAAAAAACAAAATCACTGCATATCCTTGAGACGAATGATGATGAGTTGGCGAAGCAGTGGGGTCGTACGGTGTTACCGTCAACCACCCATGACTCGAAGGGAGCACAACATTGTTCGCCACATCAGTTGGACTTCCACAGAAGTTGAAAGAGGATGAGAGGCTGAGGAAATTGCATCTTTGCCTTTCACAAGCATAGTGTTGTCGGCAGCACTTTAATTGCACTAAGTCATGCACATAAATACAATGCGGCCTCTACAGTGCCTCATTTTTTTTTTTTTTTTGCAGTTTCAGTTTCAGTTTATTTCGGACATAGTTACATGACATGAAATATGTCCACGAGGCAAGGCAAAAGGAGACCCGTATGTCTCCTGACGAGGCATTCACCCCGGACTTACACGTCGGACAGCCAGGAGCAAAATCAGAGAAAATAAGTACAATGCTCATTGCACAACTTATATAAACAAAAAACGAGCAGTAAAAAACACATTCGGACAAAAATTATACAAAGTTTACATTGTTCAGGTTTAACAGTTTTATAATGTTACATAAATATACAAAATTACATATTTTCGTGTTGAAAGCAAAATAATTGTAATTTCAAGGAGGCAGCAAAAGTAGCTTTACTTGTTTTTTAAAATGAAACATACTTGAGTTCTGATTAGCCAATTCGATTAGGGATGGGTATGCATTCAACAATGAAATAATCTGATAATCTATAGTTTTAGTACCATAATTAGTTCTTGGTCATGATCCCGTCAATGAAATAGTGCGAAGGTCATATGCCACTTGTCTATTTAGATATTTGCTTGAGAACATGGTGCGATCACGTTTGAATTCGCGGAAAATCATTGCTGCCAAAGAAAGCTGATATAACTTTGAGAACGGTGGTACGTTCAGACTTTTATACAGAGAGTCAGTTGATGGGAGAGGATGGGAAGAAATCATTTTTAGGCTCCTTTTTTTGTATAGAGGAAACACGTTCAGCATCCGTCTTGTTGCACGTACCCCAGACTAGGTGACAATATGTTAAGTGGGAATGAATAAAAGCGAAGTACAATTGTTTTCTAACACGCAGCGGCAATAAATATTTTAGCCTGTATAACATAGCAAGAGATCTACATAGAATGATAATGATAAGATCTAGATAGAATGAGATCTGATAACTATAAAACACCAACTGCCAGCGCTTCATTCAGCTAGCCAAAAGAAACACTTTTATATTGCTATCTCATATTAACCTTTCATAAAAATCCTCTGCAATATTTATTTTTTCCATTATTTTGCTACCAAGTATTTGAAAAATATTCTAAAATTATTCTATTCGATGCACACTCCAATATTCAAATTCCCTTTGAACCCAAAATTTCGTTACTAGCACAACGCTAACAATAATCCTTTCAACATGATCCTTAAGAAAGAAATTGCTGTTCTTTATGTTCTCTGAAAACTGCTTTAGATGTGCATAGTTTTCAGATAAGCATTCAAATAACAACTGTTTTGTACCCTAATGATTATTAGATCAAGGTAACTGATGATCCCCATCAAGATCAGCCCAGTATATGAAATAAAGGGTAGATAAGAGATTGTCTGGTGAGTTAATTTATGAACTTCAGTGCAGATGCGGGGGTGCTGTGTCAGAGAGGAGCTATAAGTCTAGCTTGTGTAAGCTTCACACCATGATACTCAAACATGATAATGCTCTATGTCTTACATGAGTAAATGTAGTATTCGATACGTCTGCAGCCATGAAAATTGAGCCCTTACCTTGATGTTCACAGTCAGGAGAGGAACTACCGTTCCATTGCAGAAGTAGCACCTGAAAAAAAATTAGTAGAGAAAAACTAAGTGACTAGTACACCATAGATTGATTAGCGTTTTTTATTGCAAACACTCACTTATGGCACTGATGCAAAGCCATAGCTCCCACCGAAAATCTACATCTACACAGCTTTTACAGTAGTAGTGACAAGCAGCACAGTAACTTACTTTTAGTATAAATAACTAAGATTTAATACATTGTTTGAGTAAATGAAACTTAATACTTCGCATTTTGTTTTACCACTGCCCATACTAATGGACTGAACCGATTCCAGTAGCGCAGTGGCCAATACTGACGCGATGTGCCGAAAGATGCCTCAATGGCGCAAAGAGAATGAAGGTGCTGTGCCACTGTTAGTCAAAGCAAGCTGTGTGTGCTGCATTTTACCCACAACCTATGATTCGATTGTAGCCTTAGAGACATAGTGATGGGTAGCTGAAAGATGTCTTGCGACACTTGCCTAGTGTTGAGGTTTGAGTCGTCCGCTGTCCAGCCGTCCATAATCTCCTCATCATACAGCACGGATTTGCATGTGTTGCACTGGGAGCAAGAAGTGATAGACACCTCTAGTGCCACACGACTGGTACTGCCACCACTTGCGGTCGGCACAGACACCTCAGCAGGTTCCACAGAACGTAGCAGTGAAGAACCGGCGACGGGAGTACCAGCTGTTATTATAATCGTAGGGTGTGTTATAATTCATTCCAGATAGTCAAGCTGTCTTCAGCTCATTGTCCAAGCAAAAATCTTCCTTATAAAAGAAGGTTAGGCACACAAGCATACACTCTCTAGAGAAGAAAATGAGATAACACAAACAGCATTTGTGTTGGGCTGCTCTCTCCTCTAGCGTCCATGTCTGCGTGCCTTGCATTCTTTCATAATGAATTCCTACTAACTAGCTCAACTTTTATTTTGTTCTGAGCTTTCTTGTTCTAAAGCCTGTAAAACTAAAGGGTACCTATTCCTTCCTTAAACTGCTCTTCTGCTTGAATTACAATGTAAAAGATGACCTAGAGGATGGCTAGTCATGCGAATCACTTTCAGAAAACTGTTTTTGTGTTTCCTGAAGGATGGTGACTCCCGTGCCTCAATGAAACCTCAGCCACATCAACAAGCACTAAACACAATTGTGAGTCTACCTCAACAGAATCGACAAATAAAACATTCAACCACTGTGATTTAGTGTGTTAATCCCTGCAACCCCTGCATGCATGTAACTATTGCTACACATGGTATTACCGTAAGTGATCTTTTCGGTACCTGCGCTTTTAACCAAGCCATTCCTTGCCGATCAAAACAAGAAACCAATGAACAGAAGGCTTGATGAGCCACAAAAGTAACCCACCTATTGCACTATCTGCTATAAGCAAGCTGTCTTCAGAGGCAAGCTCCTCAATGTTTTCTTCTCCACCGTGCCCCATCAAAAGATCCATGCTTGCACGGCGGCTAGATTCGAGTGATAGCGAGCTCTCTTGGTCATCATCTTCCAACAGCAGGTGCTCATAGCCCCGAGGCAAGGAGTATGAGGAACCTGCAAAGATGCACTCCCTTCAACGTTCTTTTCATGCAAGTCCTGGAGTGGAAGGTGAGCTTGAGTGGCTACTTCAAGACTCAAGCCGCCATACCTCCCCACAAAATAAAAGAGCTTTTGAAATAAAAAAGAGAGAGACCTTTGATGGTGATTTGGCAGAGCTACAGAGAATATAATTAGGTTGAAAATATGCTAGTACAAATGCAAAGATGGAGTTTACCATTTGAATCATCATGTCAAATGACTCGTTCGAATCTGACTAAAATGGCAACTATTGTGACAACAACACCTATTAATGTTACTGCATTTCTAGAACCTGGAATGCCTGGTAGATGCATTTGACAACCATGAAATGCAAAAATGCATAAACCTGTATGATGAAAGATACTAATAATAACATTTTCAGAGGCTTGTGCCATTAATTAGAATGTACTGAAAGAATATTTTATATATAAACCATTGAACCACACAAAAATATGATCCTGTGATTTCTGCTAGACTGGCTTCAAAAAAGTTTATAAGTGCAACCGATGTAGTGGACAAGGGTGTGCTAAAGTCGAGTACGGAGTTCCGAATCTGCCTCATCGACGCTAATCTATACCAACATCTGAAATTTTGGTTGCTAGAAACAATTCTTTGGACTTCCCTCACAAATTTCAGGTCAAAATCAGCATTAATTGAGCCTCCTCTCCCCCCCCCTCCTCTGCCACATCTATCATCTTCATGTTAGAACCAGTGTTTTAAGGTCGATACACTTCAGACGAATGCAGGGGCTGAAAAGCAGCTTTGCCAAAAGCGAGTGTGTGATGGGATGAAGCATATTAAAAATCTGAAGGGGCCCCCACCAATTGGCTGTTGACGTAGTTGTTTTCGGGAAGTTCTAATAGTTCAATTAGTGAAATTCCGGTGAAAATCAAATTGAATAGCAAATACTATTAAAAATATTCAGAATTCTGAGTATTCGCACACCCCTACTCATTACCAAGAAAGACATGAATGGTGGCCACCTATTTTGGAAGAAACATTCTGCAATCTAGATGTGCATGTTACACAGCTATCTCTACATTTTTTTTTTCTACAATTCCTTTGCCCAAAGCCTTTGCCCAATACAACGAACATTCAGTTTTTCAGCCTCCCTAGAGACTGCAAAATTATCCAAAAAATCAAAAGTGCCAAAATCTAATTCATGTTTACTTATTTCACTCAAGCGGTCAATCACCAAAGCAACATCGGAAATAGCTTTAATGTATCGCAGCACACTTATGAGGCATCTTGGCGTGCACACAGGCCCTCATGAATTTACCTGGTACCTGCTATGAACCCCACTTAACAATGTACCAACCACTAACAGCGATTTTGAGTCTTGTAATGAACGTCACCAATACCAGCAAGACACATAAAAAATTGTGGCTTTTACAGATGCAGAGTTTGGAAACAATGACACAGAATATGAAGGCTGTTACAGAAGAGCTGACGACTCGTCCCGCTTTCCCCTATGCCTGTGCACACGTCAAAAATGTGCTACCGAGGAAACATCTCCACAGATCTGCAGCATCTGGTGTTGCATGGAGCCGATCACACCTAGTTGTGCGCAGAGCATCGCCAACTAAGTCGATCCCGTTACTGTTGGGGCACTTGCTGTACTGCACACAGCACATTTGTCATGAAAGTGTTTGTTATGCCCCCTTCGTTACTGACCGCACACAGGTGCAGCAAAAGTGAGTGTCTTCTCTTCCTGAAGGTAACATATCTGTACAGTGCACTTGGCAGTCTTGCACAAAGAGGCATGAATGGTGGCACAGTACATTAGGGCTGTTGCCCATTAAAAGCATGCAGCACAATCACAACTGTGCCTGACCACATGTATTACCAAGCAATCAGCTAAAGATGCTCCTCATAAAAGGTTGACATATTGGCCTGTTTACTGCCTCCTGCTGCCATCATGCCTCCATGCATTTACCATGCTTATCTGTGAGCACATCGCTGCACTGAGCCAAGATAGTGGCCCTTAGGGATTTTCAGTCTGCTTAAAGCGTACTGACACAATTTTTCTATGACATGTTTACCATGTCGCACAAATATTTTGTATACAGAAACTTGGAGCACATGTAGGCCTCAGCATATGCTGGTAAAATATTTTATTTTGATACTAAAGTGAATTTTATCTTGGTGTACCTGCCGAAATTGGCACTAGCTTGAGATTAGACTACAGTACTAATTCTGGTGACTTCACGCAGTTGTGGTGACTTCAGACACCCAAACTTCCAAAATGAATGCTTGTGTGTCACCAGAACACTCAACAAACACGCTTGTGCATCACCAACGTAGCCAGAGAGCGGAGCAGCCGTGGAAACGCCACGATATCTTGCGCGAGCATATGACAGGAAGCTCATGCCGTGATGCGACATCAGCATACAGTAGAAACTGAAACTCGCTTTTAAAAACGCATTGTAATTACTTTTTCATGGTGCACTCACACATACCAGTGCATTTTCTAGGTTCTTAAGAGCTCTGCCTTCCATTTGACGCAAAAAAAAAAACGACAACAGAAAATTTTAATGTCAGCACCCCTTTTGAACCCACAACATTTACGCATTGCAGCAAAGATGACTTTCGAATACTGCTATGGCCGCGAACAAATCAACTCACAAAAACACTGGTTCGAACCTATGATAGGATAAATGCGGCAGAGGTGACGGCTTCAGAGCCACTTTGGCCCTGCAATTGGGGCAGAAAGTCTCAAAATTTGGATGCCATAGAATTTCAACGTCCGAAATTTTTTATGTTCTTATATGATGATGTCTATGAGGCTTGTGACAGCACCCGAATTGTTAATCACATCGGCAAAATCTGCAATTGACTGTAGATACAAAACAGGGCAACATGCTGTGTCCTCGGTACTCCAGATTTGAAACCATGGAGTGTGAAAAATAATTCAGGTGTCGACACCCTTTGCTCACCTTGATAGAGACCGTGTCCAGATAATGTTCGGCTTTAGTGCATGTGCTGGCCACAGTATCATGGCACAAAAGCAAAGGGGTGCTGCAACGAGGAGACCTAAAGAGACCGAGAGCGAGAAGGCACACGGATGTTCCCCTTTTATGTTATCCTTGTATTTTTCAAAACACTATGCACGCTAGCTGCTAAAGCTAGGAGCGCGTGCTGTGTTTTTAGCAACGGGAAAATGCCACGTGGGGCAAACGCTGCAGTTGCCTCCACTGCGTTCTTTCTTGCACAGCGCTGTTACGGACGCTACTTATACAGCTCGTCGTCTATTGTACATACGCTGGCTACAGTTGCATGGGGGGCGTTGCAACGTAGAAGCCTAGAGGGACTGAAAATGCTGAGCATTACTTGGACGCACGATGTGGGGGAATGTTCACACTTTATTTTTGTTACACAGTGTTTGAAACTAACCTCTGGTGGGTGTGTTGGAGGCCGAAAGTGATTGCTTTATCTCAGTGAACTTGGAGGCCATTGAGTTGGCAGCAAGGCGGAGGCTGTCAACCAGATACTCTGAATGACGACTAGACAACCGTGACAGGCCAAAAGTGGATGACTGCGGTGACTGGCCACTGGTCAAAGGAGGGGCCTCTCGAGATGTCGGAGGGCACTGAGGAGAGTAGCGACGGCCAGGAGAGTAAGGCAGAGTAGACGATCTCGACAAGCCTCGTGGAGTAGACAAAGCAGGACCGTCAACCACCACAGTGGACTCCAGCGGCATTGTGGCCCTTGGGCTTGGTGATGCAGGTGGTGCATCCTGCGACATGGGCATGATGTTCAGCATTCTTTCTTTCATAGAAGGAGCGCACAAAAGATGTAAAATAGGCACCCATTGAAGGACACAAACAGAAGCACCTTTGTTTACGTCTTTGTATGTGGCGTATTTTATGTACTTTTGTGGCTGCTTCTTTAAAAATCATGGCTCACCAACTAGCCCATCACTACATATTAAGCATTCTACCATCTCTTCTGAAGGAACATTAGTGAAAGATATGACTACTTTTTCACAATTCTTTCAAATGCTTTTAGTTTTTCAAACTACTTTTCCTTTCTATAATTAATATAATGATGCTGCCACCCATACTCGCTTGGCCAGTGCAGTGGGATGGGCTTTTGCGAGGTTTTGCGTGAGCAGAAATAAATGCATCAGCATGAGTGACAGCATTGCTGGCACAGTGCGAAGCGTGCGTCTTCACACAGCGCCGTAAGCAATATTGACCAACGATTCCAAGCATATCAGATGTTAGGCGGCCACAAAGTAACTAACAGTTGTTACCGCGCCTGTGTGCCTCCACAAGAATGATGTTTTTATATTTCCACCTGCATGTCGCGGGTTGGGGCCAGAAACATTCTTGTCCTGAAAAAAAAAAAAAAAAGATCGCGCGCTTTTTCTTTACTCAAGAACAAGCCGCAACGGACGAGTTTTCCGAGAGCCAGCTACTCCGTGGCTAATTAAAAGACCACTACACTCCTGAAGTCTTGTGACAATATGTCAGCCCCATGAAATCACTGCGTGCTGCTGTAGACTGACCTGTTCCACAAGGGATTCCATCTGAGACGATGACCTCGCAGGTGATGACCGCGCTGAGCTGGACTTGTGGTTAGAGTGGAAGGTGGAGCTTCTTGTCACAGACGCCATCTTTGAGCCCAAGGAGAACTTGCGGCTCTTAAGCCCCAGTGTGGAAGAGATGGAGGCAGCTGCCCCTGACAGGTCTATCTGCTGCCAGGCATCTCTCAGGGGGCTCAGCGTAGAACTGATGAACTCCTTCGACTGCTCCAGGGTGCGAGCCAGATTCGCCGGTGACCCACCAGTTGAGAAGCGATGCATCTGGGCTGGTCGCGGTGCGGACCGGGGTGGTGTGACGACATCCGAAGAGCGGCTGCTTGGGGCATCTGGAGCAGGGCTGACAGTGCGATCTTCCTCCTGTGGTTCCTGAAAAAAAAAAAAAGAGGCTCAAACAATCATATAGGAGCAAAGCTAGCAATCAAGCATCTGTTTGGCTACTAAATTAGCCCAGGCAGCAGAATTATTGATGATGCAGCACGACTATGAAATGTATACAAACACATAAACTCCCATGTATCAACTCCCTTAGTACTTTTTAATGCCGTATGTCCAATATGTCGGACTCTTGTGATAAAACAATAGAGCCTTAGTTTCTACAGCATATCTGGCCATGCAATTGTAAATTGCTTCAAAAATAGTAAAACACAAAGGAAATACAAAACCAAAATTTAAGTCGAATTTTTTTTTCAGAAATACGCAATGAAAAGTCGACGCTCGTCTTATAGCGGTCATTGGCAGAAAAAAATGTGGCATTCTCTCAACAATGGACAGCTGAAGCCAAAAGCCTTCATTGCCATCATGAGCATTAGCAGCGGCACCGTTGGGCAAGGCTACGCGAGAATTACAGTGTTCTAGCAACGCCATTCTGCCTCAGTTATATGTTGTCAATCTGCTGTTTTCTTTTTTTTTTGTTTCCTTCAGAAATGAGTGGTAGTTGACGACAATTTACGATAAGCTTTAGGAAAACAGTGATCGAGTATGCTGAAGCACACGGCAACCTGGCAGCACAACGGGAATTCAGTGCACCGGAGCAAAGCATCCGACACTGCAGCAACCAAAACAAAAACTTTGTTTAGTGGACGAACTGCAGCGCACCCCGAACTGGAAACATTACTCATTGAATTCGTCTGGGAGCTGCATGCAAAGTCGCTACCCATAACAGCAGGGTGCATCCGGGTGAAAGCCCCGAGATAGTGCGCAACTCTGGGCTCACGATTGTGCAATTCAAGGGATCGCCATCATGGGTTCACCAATTTATGAAGCGGAAGGGCTTTGTGCTGAATTGGCGTACTTCCGTCTTTCCGCAAATGCTGCATCAGTAAGGCAGTGGATGGAGCGGAGGACGATGCACTCAGGGACATTACTAGTGAAAGACAGATGTCGTCGGACTCATGTTCAGAAGAGTCTGAGTGACAGCACTTTGTGGCTTTCTGGTGTTTAACTACATAATATTACAGTCCAAATAAAAATAAATGTCACCACAGTGCAGCTAGTTGTGTCGCGTATTTACCAAGGCAAGGGTGCGCCGCGATACTTTGCAACTTTTAAAAATTTATTTTTTCCGAGATACAAAGTTTGGGGGTCGACCTATATTCCGGTCTGACCTATATTCCAATTTCCACGGTCAAAACTGACAATTTGAATGCAGTTCATCAACAAAATTTATCTTTTACAAGTTTTCCTGAATGCCGACACAACTATTACAAGCTCACAATGCAACTAATGTTACTATAAACAGCAGTTGTAGGATAAAAAAACGAGCTCATGTAGATAAGGTAGCCAATGTAAATTCATACTAAACCACTACACCATGAACACTTTAGCGCCGTCCAAATTTTCTAGGGGTTCTTCTGGAAGCAAGAGAGTCCTCTTGCATTTGTGCAAAAGTGCTTCTCGCAAGATCAAAAGTCATTCTCTGAATTAACTTGGGAGTTGAACCCTAGCGAATGCTGTTTGCAGTAACTGATTTAGGAGAGCGAGAAATTCAGCGGAGTTTGGGAGTATTCCTTTTGGAAGTTATAACATGGGCTGTCATGCCTGTACGCCACCCACCTTGGCAAGGGGGCTCTCGGCAAGTGCGTCCGAGCTGACTGGTGTTTCCGCAAGGGCTGCCAGGTGAGAGTCTCCCTGTCCCAGGGCAGTTTCCTCCCCGCCGAGCGTCCAAGACCTGCCAAGTACACGCAGGTTTCTCCTCCTGGCCGGTCCACGCCCGCAGTGCAGAAGCCGGGCAGAGCAACAGTGCAGTGTGCAAAGCAGCAGGGAGAGGGAGAGCAAAAGCATGAGAGAAGAATGTGCACAGCAAAGAGCAGGCAGATAAAGAACATTGCCAAAGGACACGGATCTGACAGTGCACTTGAAGGTCTGGTGAAATTTGTTCCAGGTGAAAGGGAAAGGTGTATATACACTTGCACCACACAGCCCGATGTTGTAACATTACATTGCTTTGCTGGAAGAAAGTGTGATAAGCCTATTGAAATTAGTCTTGCAAAGCACTGTTCATAAAAGCGCTGCAGAACGAGAAAGCCAGAGGTGCAAAGGCAAAGCTAGAGGTACAAAGGGAAAGTATTCACTGCATTCCCATAGGCAAGCACCTGTTCCATATAATGAGCCAGCATCACAAAGTCTAACTCCCTACCTAATCAGACTGATGGACCACTTTGCAAAGGAATAGAATGTGCAATATGTGAAGAGTGGCATTACAAATGACATAGGTACGAGCCTCGACAAAGCACATGCAGCTGTAATGTTTGTTCATATTTAGAATAGTGGACAAGACTCTAGCCCAGATCCCCTACAAACACATACAGGCCATTTCCAGTGCCACTCCAGGCTTCAACACGTCAAGCAATCACCAAGCCCCTGTGCAACGACAGCTACCCATGCCCCTTGCCTGCACTGTGGAGGTACTTGCATGTTAGTGGGCCTCTGCTGGTTGGCACGGTCACTCGCGCTGTGGTAGCGCCGCCGACCATTTTGCAGCCTGTCAACCATAACGCCTCCATTGCTACGCAGGAAGGCATTCTGCCGCATGGCTTCACTCGTAATCAGGACCCCCGCAGAAGGCACTACAAAGAGGTTAGTACAAACATGAGCTCTTCGAAGCGTCTGACCATGGAACAAGAAACAGGAATGAGAAAAATTATTGTCTGGTTCCTTGCAAAAACTGCAATAAAAGGCAGAAAGCAGCTTGTTTGCAATGCTGTTTCCAGAAAACCACTTTGGCTGATACACACTACAGATTTACAATTGTTAAGACAGAGACTGATAAACTGGCCACTAATAGTGTACTCACAATGATTTAAACATGGTCAATTCAAAATTCCATTTAATTTATGCTAACTAAATCTTTGGTGAGTTTACATAGTGAACATACCAATAATTCATTTCAAAACATTTTGATGCCCCACGATTCACAAAAATATTTGACTTCAAAATTATAGAGTTCCAGGGTGGTTAGAGCAGCACTGCCAAACATAGCTGCTAAGAGGATCCAAAAGCAATACTGCCTATAAATGAAGACCACGAAAAGTTGTTTGCCTTATCAAAATTTCATTTTATCAGAAGTTCAACTCATCGAAAGTGCCCACAAAAGAGGAATTTACTATGTGCAAGGTGCGTCCAAATGCAGTAGACTCTCAGTAAACGGAACTGCTGCTTAAACGGAACAAGTGCTTCTGATAAGACTGATTTCCTACTTGTATGAAATACTCTCAGTAAACCTACTCTCAGTGAACAAAACTCCTGTTACACGGAACATGTATTTTCTTGGTCCCTTCAGGTTCAATTTATTGAGAGTCTACTGTATCTATCACTTGAAAAGAGCAAATCAAGTGGGTTCATAATGGGCAGCAACTACAGAAAAAAAAGAGCACATGGCTTTACATAGTGTCTTCCAAGAACTCTTGCTAGGATTTATCAAGTCTGCAATAATTTTGTTTGTGCTTTTAGACAACTTGCCATACAGCAACGGAGTAACACCTCTTAATCTGCCTCTTAATCTGTAGTGTCGGAATGATTTGGTGAAGGCGATTTCAGTCTGGCATCCTTATGGCACTCGTCATGGTCCTGGCACATGTGACCATGATGACGTTTTTATTCGTTCAGTGAACTGGAAGTGCAGGAACACACAACAGATAGAAAAGAGCCACACGGAACAAGCGCCCTTCTCTGTCTGTTGTGTATTCCCGCCTTCCCAGTTCGCTGAAGGAATATTACCTACCAACTAGCCCACCTATCTGTCCTATTGCAATGACGACGTCTTTTGTTGGAACTGAAATTAGCTGACTGTAACATTGTTTTCACATAGTTCAGCAAATCGTCAAGTTCAGTTTTACGGGGTTCCTCTTGATGAGAGTTTAGACTATAGGCTGCAAGCATTGTGAAAGTCCACTGTTCATCTGCACTGAATGCTGCTTTCAATACTACAACACATATATTGGACAGATGTAGCACTTTGGGCGTACTTTTTTTCTTCTATTCTGTGAATGCTTGAGTGTGCTGATGGGATGTGCAACTGTTTCTAATTTATTTTCCTTCGGTCGCTATGCTCTGCTATGGTTTTTAGCACTTAAACTTTCTGTCAACCTGCTAAATTTACTTGTACAAGTTCCATCAGCACATGTATTTATCCATAAAAAAGCAAATAGTGTTGCTGAGGTAATAAATGAACTGCAGCTGTGTACATATATCATAACTCACAACATTGCCAATTAGTAGTACACTACACACAGACCACAACACATGCACCACAAACAGCTCTGGTGTCATAGCCACATAGTTCAAAGTACTACTGGCCATGACTAGTTGAAAAATATGCCAATTTTTTCTGCCTGAATGGTTATGAGATCAACAGAAAAAACACTCCAGGCCTTCCACTGACACATTTAGTAAGTAATGAGTGCGAAACTACAAACAAATAAAATACAAAAGCCGTGGCAAACGGTTTAGTGCTTACGTGTAATGTGCAGCAGGAACCTAATGCAATGAAGAAAGCAGACCTACAGGTCATGAAGCTTAAACTGTTTCCATCAAACTACTTCTAGCGTAATGTCTAACTTTTCAAGCAATGGGGTTCGCCACATGCTTTGGCCGCAAATAACACAAAAAAAAAAACACAACGACAAGCACAAGCGTTGTGTGTTCCTTCACTTTGTGTTATTTGCGGCCAAAGCATGCCGTTAAGCAAGTACCAACTAGGCCAACAATCAGTATGGGATTAACACATGACAAAAGCACTTGTCCACAGGAAACAACAATATGAGAGAATAGATACGACACAGACAACAGGAACAAAGAGGCAGTATGAAAGAGGCAACTTAGCAAAATGCAAATACAAGATGTACTTTCAGGGGCATGACCCTATCGCTATTGTTAGGCAGTTTATATTCATTTGATGACTACCAGCTCCTGAGAACTTATCACATGCCAATACAGTCGAGCCCACATATAACAGTCCCTCTTAAAACAAACTTTCGCTTAAAACGAACAATATCCACGTAACCATGAAAATATACATTGGTTTAATGGCACAAAATCGCACTTACAACGAACGTCTATAAGCGCCGCCAATCGGTTACAGCGAACGGGGTCGGCACTCTGCCAACTTCCCGGGAAACCACTTTCGACCACCGATAAGGCATCGGCGAGGTGCCCATACATTCTTATTGTTAAACGCCGACCCTGCCTCCGCACCCCTCTAGTTGCCACTCTCCCCGATCGCTTATTGTTATGCACCCCTCCGTCTTTTATCCCCTCGTTACTCTGAGCACCTTGCATCGCCAGACGAGGCCCGTGTTTTCACACTGCCACCAATCTTTCGAAGACTGTTCCTCCATCTCCCCTGTTTTTGATCGCTGGCACTGTCATTGGCCTCGCCGGCCTGGAGTGACCAGACCATTTGCGTCGGCCACCGACTCTATCCAATCATCTGCCTATAGTACACGCGCGTACGTTACCCCACCGATTCTGATAATTCGCGATTCGTTTCTTGTTTAGGACCTGTACTCGCTCACTTCGCACTCGGCTAAGCATGCCATCCGCACGCGTGTAATTTGCGCGGAACGGATTGCGAAATATCGAAGTCGGTGAGGCCACGCAAACTCGCCAGAGCAACAAACGATTTTTTGACCACGGCCGCCGATTATTTGAACATCGCCGCGCACGCAGATCCAGGTGGCTGTGCTTTGACCACTGCGCGCGCGAACACTCTTATCAAGTTTTTCTACGCGCGAGTGGTGCGTTTCGCGGACCTTTCAGCAAGCTACCCGACCTGCCTTCTTCCCACGTGTTTTGGTTTTCAAGGTCGCGTTCCCGCCGCATCTCCATCTCTCTTCGCTTTATCACAACTCCTTGCCCTTCTCTCACAAATCTGCTCTCCTCTCTTGATCACAACCCCTTCGCTCGTCTCCACCGCTCCGCAAAGCCAGCCACGCTGGCTTGAATTAGTTTCGTTTTCTGACGAGAAACGGGCCCAGAGCTGTTTCACGCATTCTGGCATGTGTGTCGCGCGTGCGCGTCTTGCTTGCTCTTGGTGTGAGTGTGTAGCCAGAATGGCAGACGGGAGACCTTGCACGCTTTTTACTGCCGCTCAACAAAATGTCGAAAGTGTGACCGCTTGACTTGGGCATAATCCACGCGTTAGGTGCCGCAGTGCGAAGCACTTGCTCATAGCTGTTGACCACCTGGCAGCCAACTTGCCACTTCGGGGGTCCTGGTATTCCGCTGTGGAGATGGTGAATATTTTGTGGGCGGCAGTGACGGCTACGTGCGCGCGAAACTGTTTTCGCGAGGCCAACTTCGTCGACATCGGGCCCGATGCCTTGCTTGAAGCTTCCGAATAGAACCACTGTGGCAGCGCGTCGTTGACTCCAACATGAGAGAGCGGGTGGAACATCTGTAGCGATAATTTCATTATAGCCGATGATGATGCTGACACCACCGAACTGTGCACAGATTAAGGCATTGTGAATGAAGTACGCGGCAAGAGTGATTTGGAGGAATCAGATTGCGAGAACGGCGAAACTTTAAAGTCAGTGCCTCATGCAGCTTATGCCACGGGCCTCAGCAAACGAGCACGCTGCCGTTTGAAATAAACTAGAGACCACCCTTATTGCTTCTGCTCTTCTAAACACATGCATCACAGACTTTTTGGGGCAAAAAAAGTTTGTGTTTTTACTCACAACTTTTTTAAAAGCTGTGTTTCATCTACTATGAACTCTGGATACAGCGAACGGATGCCGCATCAGGCTCAGGTTCGTTATAAGCAGGCTCGACTGTACACACAATTTAACAGAGTTTCCGCCATTAAGTTTTGAAAATGTCCCGCATCAGCAATATGATGACATTATACCATGAATGTTAATTTTGATGAAACACAACAGTGCAAAAATATGCTACGTAATGCATAAGCATGCTCACATTACAGTTCATATGGCAGGTTAATTTTATGCACTGGGATAGATAGCATAGCGTTTAAGGTTTGGATCTAATCCTGAATGGTCTTCTAGAAGCATATAAGAGAACGAAGAGCAAGCTAGATGCAGAATTACAAAATGCACTCAGGCAGAAGGGGTACATGCCTATGGCATCTGTCAACGATGATGCACTTCCAAGAGCTCCAACTGAACCACGGATTAGGCTGTTGACCCGGTTCCGGAATTTATCCGACTCGGTGAAGTCCAGCTCCTCAAAGCGCATGCTCTGGACCACAGCACCACTTCTCCTTTGCCTCCGCTGGGGAGCTGCAATGATAGATTGTAGAAAATTCTCCATATCACAAATGAGTGCAATGTAAACAAAAAATTTTGTTTTACTTTAATAATTGGAGAGAGTACGGAGTAATTTTAGAATGACCGTTCCATTAGAAGTGTGCTGTCACACCAATATCCTGCTGCAAAACTTCAACCTTAGGTACAGGCAAATGCCGCTATGGCACCAGTATGCCACAGGTAACGTGCATTACTGCATGAAGGTTACGTCCCTCTGCTATTAACCCTCTGCCGTCGAAAACTTTTACCCACTTTTCGCTTCTACCAATCTGGAACTGTTTAGCCAGTTTCTGGAGCTGTGAAGAAAAACACAAACTGTCGAGGATATTTATTTTTGCTCATGCATTCTGCAGGCAACTCCTTCAGGGATATTTGGGTAGTGTATGATACCGCTCAAAGGATCCTTTTCTGTGCAGGGTCCTCCTGGGGATCCTGGGTGTGTTGTCGGGTGCTGCCCAAAACGGACTGTAAAGGGTTAATATTCTTGAAACTGAATATTTCAAAAAAACTGCCCAACTGGATGCACTTTATATACTGTTTTTACTTGACTGTAACCTGTAGGATGAGATTTAATGACACCCAGGAAGTAAAAAATAAAATAAAATGTAAGGAAATGTAGTGCATCAGCATAAAAACAACTTGAATGTTGTGAATTCTGGTATTAGATTGTAACACAAATGTCGACCTCAGGTAGCAATAATTTAGAAAAAATCTCGTGTTACATTCGAGCAAATACGGTAATTGAAACTTTTGAATGGTTCCAACTTAAAAATGGCTCTACTGTTCCTGACATTTCGGAACCAACACCTTTTTGTTTTCAGCAGGGAGTGACAAAAGAGGAGGAACCAACACAAAGAAGAAACAGAGATTTCTGAAATGTTGAGAACAATGAGTCAGCTTTTGGTTGGAGCCACTTAAAAGTCTTTATTAGCATTATTCATCGCATTTTATGACTGTGTTACGATAAAGACGAGTAGAATCCGCGCTGCACAAGCCATCCACATTTCGAGCCATCATCTTGCACATTTTTTTATTCATATCTTGAGCTGCCTTTCAGACTCAATGCCTTTCTAAACAGCACCTATCTAAACAGTGCTATTGCATCAGGAAAAAAGAGGTAGACGTAAACCACAAAGAAACACTTGCAGGCGCCAAGCCCAGCACAGCGTTCTATATATCACTTGTGAGCAACGGCTTAATGCATGTGTAAAGCACTATGCATTCACAGAAATGTTAAGTTGCTTCACCAAAAGAATGAATCAATATATTTGCATTATACTACGTCTTTGAATATTCCCCCAAATTTGAAAAAATTCGATGACGAGTTGACGTTGCTGCCAATGTGGGAAAGAAGAGGGCTTGCCTGTTCTCTCTTTGCTTGGCTGAGGTATGGCTGACAGCTCCTGCCATGATGCTTTGGCTGTCTCATCCTGGCTGGTAGAGCCGTAACCTGCATCTGACTGGCCTCCTGCAGTAGTGTGAACCCTTGGCTTGGCCACCGCATCTACATTCAGCAGCAACTCCCCAGTCAGTCCACCGACCATGAAATGGGGTCAACAAAACCACTATACAAACATCGGATGGCCTTAGAATACCTCCTTTTGGAATGGTGGAAGGGGCAAGGCATGCCTTGCTGCGCACTGCAGCACATGCACGTGTGGCACCTGGCAGATGCATGTTATAGTGACCCGAGCCCATGATAGTACACCGAAGTCTTCTTTAACTACATACAAAGCAATCCTTGGCTGAATAATCCCACGGCACAACCTTGCACTTCTCCAAGGAAGGTAGATTTTATTTACTCTTGCAATAACAGCATTACTTAATTGAAGCAGGTGCGAGCAAATCTTTAATCTCAATTTCAGGGAAATCGAATCCAACATGCATCTTTCTTCCAATAAATTGAATCCGAAAATTGCCTGCACGTGAAAACAAAACTGATTGCCAAGAGCCTCCCATCAGAAGAGGTAAAAACACAGTGTCATCGACATCACACAATGGCGATGCACAAGTTCATGAGGTTTCATAGAATACTTTTGTGCGTGATTGAGCTGTGCGCATTGTAATTTGTTGCCTTGTGAAGTGCAACTAGTCATGTCCTGCTGTTATATAGATATGTTGGCATCAAGCGAAAGTTGTTTTGCACAGTGAAAACAGCTGCATCGCATCCTTTTGCGTGCTCAAGCTTGACAGGGAGTGCCACGAACCATGGCAGGAGATCAGCAGTACGTCAACGAGAAAACCTTTATACAGACCAATCAGGATTTCAGAAATGAGCTTTACGGCCAGCTAAAGCTGCTACAGACGGAGCTTCTCTAGCAAACGACCCAGCGTACACACGAGATCGAGGCGTATGCAAAAGTGCATAAACGAAGAATAAATTTTCCATTCTGAAAAGACAACCTGTCTCAATCTATACTTGCCTAATCATCCCCCTAGGCGAATGTAAGTTTTCATATTTTGCCCTAGTGAGTACTTGCTCGATGTACGATGCAAGTAAAGGTGCGTTCTTTATTTCAGACAGAATTGGAAAGTCATGATAAGATGCGGGGTCGGTGTAAAACTGGGTCGTATAACTGAGGTTTTTAATACATTATCTATATTGAGATTTTGCCGGGACCAAACCGATCCGTAGTAAAATGCAGGTCGTCATAAAACTGGGGGACATATAATAGAAGCTTCACTGTACTTTCATCTGCCCACCTAATTTTCTGTCCCCCTTTCACACGTTTGCATTCTCTTGGACTTCAATTATTTTCTTTCAAAATCAATTATTCTCAATTTGTTTTACTTAATTAAGACACATTACTTTGTGACACAGTGGACAAACTTTAGCTGCCTCTGAACTACCAGAGCGTGTCCTGAATGGTGGCACACCAGAAAAATAGAAGTCTGAATCTGCTGACCCCCCCGCCCCTGCAGACAAGTGGCCATGGGCACTTCAAGAGTTACTAAACAGGCACAAGAATGTTCTTGAATTCCACACCATAGCAACATGGTTGCCGTGCCTATGTCTGTACCATTGACATCATGCTCAGCGTGAAATGTCTTAACTAAAAACCTATCATAGCAAGTGACAGGAGCTTGGTAGCATAAGTAACGCAAGGTTCTTTCTTAGTCTAAAACTAAACTTTTTTGGTAAGCGAACTCAGTGCAAATATGGTGCCAGGGTGCCCTATACAAAAAGGCACCTAAATATGAATAACAGTGCTTTGCGATTTCACCTCACAGGGGTTTTTCTGACTGGCTTTCCTGAGCTTGCAAGAAACAAAGAAACTTAAAACACACACACACATAGCTGATTCCACTGTCAGTAGTAAGATCTTGCAAAGGGCACTTTCACAAGTGATCAAGCACAAAAGTATTGTGCAGAAGCACGCAAAGCACTTACAAGTAAACCAATAATTGAAGCGAAAACAGCTTCGCGAAGCCTGAACCCTAAAAACATAGAAATCGTTTCAGAAATTTTTTTCAGCAATTTTGATGGGGTGCGGCCCTTCCATGGAAGTGTTAAATCTTCATTCACTCTTTTATTCTACGTATGGAAAAACCTACTTAATCGTGTCATATGTATCTAACAATGATATATCTGGCATATAGCTACAAATGTCTATGCTAGAAGTCTTCATCGGTATCGCTGCTCAGGCTCGGCTCGTTGCCTCTGTCATCCGCATGTTCATGCATTCAATAGTCCTCAATGCTATGGCACTGGAAATCCCGGTGACATTAAAACTTTTTGCACTTTAAAAATTTTTGCAATAATGTCCGTGTATACCACACACCATGCGTTTAAAATCCAAAAGCAGACCAGCTGAAATGATGTCCTCCTTAGCAGCGACGACGCTGCTGTTTGCAGGTGAGATTTTTTCTTTCCAAACTTGGACTGCCAAGTTGTGGGGTGGGGCCCTTAGTCAAGTGTATACGGTAAATCCTACTTTCAGTCATCAAAGATAAAACAAATGGGAGCTGAATGCAATGCAAAATAAATACAGCAATAGGAACTACAACCTAAACACAACTGCACAGTCCCAATCAAGGATTCGATCCTCTGTACTGTGAATGGTTCAAAAGTTTAAGAGAGAAATACCGACTGACTGGCACATTGCATTGCAACTACCATGCAATAAAACAGACGAAAAATGGGTCACACTCTAACCAGAGCTGGATCGGTCATCTGTCTTGGTGAGCAGCTCAGGCAGCAGCTCTGGAGTCACAGCCATTGGGTCAAGCTGGGGCCTCAGGGTCTCCTCAAGACTGGTGCGGCTGCTGCCCACACTACGCGGGGCGTCAGGCACTGTGCAGCCTAGGGAACCCTGAGATCGCCGCAGCGCACGCTTGAACTGCGACACAGCAAGGACAACGTTGCGCAGCTTGGCCCAATGAGCACTGTCCCCTGTGGGCCAGGCACACTCCAAAACAGCCTGGAAGAGAAAAATATCAAATCAGAGTGATGTGATAACACGGAAATAGCTTCACTACAACATAGTTGGCGCAGGCTACAAATTATTCCGCATCGCCAATGTTTGCATATCTCATATCAGCACCATAAACACATCAGAAGGCAAATATCACAGGTCTCATAAGGTAAGCTGAAGCTCTAAATCTTGAAGTTCAACAGATGGAAATGCTAGCAGAGTATTTACTTCTCGGCACATGTAACAGCACGCAGATAATTACACACTGCTTCAAGGAAAGCCTGATCCACTATTCATCCGCTATTACATGCGATTATGCACATAGGTATCTTTTATATTTAATGAGATCCATGATAAAATTCAGTCAGTAAAAGCTGAATTGGCATTATTTGTAGTAATTCTATAACACAATTACCACCAATAATGTTTCCGATACTTTCCCTGGCTTAATTGTCAGTTCGTTCTCAATACGGTTGCATAAAAAAATTAATAAAAATGAACCCCTAAAATTCTTCTTTTTTCACCTACACGAATTTAGTCGTTCAGTCAAACAAATGAACAAGTGGCAATAATAACTTAAGCAGTGCCAGAGACACTAAAAGGCATGCAACACCAAGACACTGAAGACATGCAACACAGACAATTTCAGCCTGTAATGTTCTTCAACATGAAGTTGGAAATTGCCAAACAAAATAAAATAAAAACATGCAATTCACATTTTGTTTCTCAATTAGAAAGCAGATCTGTGAACTTAAATGTGATATTTAACAGAGCTCACATGAATAGCAGTTCCACACATTTATTTTATCCACCACAAAAATCCACAAAAAAAAAGCATGCGCATCAACAAGGAAACAAGAAGCAAAGAATGACAAGATAGATAAAAGTATGTGCAGTAAATATAGCTCATTACCTTGTTGTAGTAACCATAAGTAATCGCATTAGCTTGAACACCATGCTTCTTCATGTCGAAAAGGATCTTGACAGCTAGAGCCGGCTGACCATATTGGCCACAAAGCAGCATAAGGATACGATAAGAGACCTGAAAAGCCCAAAGAAAAATACTACAATTATATCTCTTGGTTCCATTCCTGCAAACAAGGTAAAAAAGAATTAAACAAGTCTTTTTTCAATGCTGCAAATCTTGAAACTGGAAATTCATGGAATCGTGTAATTCATATGTAGTCTAATACAGTACTTCCGTCCCGTCAAAGAACTAGGTACCTTAAATTCTTAACATTATTATGGTATATCAGATTGTGAACACAAAAAGAAAAACGTTGTTCAAAAAGAGATTTACCACTTTGGGTAGTTATTATCTGGACAAGCTGATGACACATGTTAATAGCTTACATCATCACAAAACAACAAAATAAGAGAAGTAGAAGTGCTGCACATCATCTGCTTTTTTTTTTGGTCTGCAGTTTCTGACTTTCAAAGTTATAGGCTCTGATGCAAATGAATATAAATGCACTTAATGCAGTATGCAATGCCCTCTTTAGTGCAACTCTTTAGAAATCAGCAATAGTCATCAAACCGATGAACATTAGAGTAAAGAAGGAGAAGAGCATTCCCCAGGTACAAAGACCCATGAGTGTGTTACTAGCCGTATGACCCGGTGCAACTAGCACTACAGAGGTATTATATAGAACATGGTGATGCTTTCACAGCCCATTCTTTTTGTATGCACCTCATCAAATGATATACTGAGCTCACATGCACTCAAAAGTCATAAAAAGCTTTATTTAAGAAAACTGACAAAAGTTTAATGCAATCAATTTTAATAATGCACGTTCAATGTCTACTAAAAGGCATGGTGGCCAAAGCAAAATAAAAAAGTCATTGAAAATAAGTACGCTTACAAATATAATTTATGACAAGAGATATCAATTCATTTTACCACATAGATCATATTGACTAGGCAGGTCAAGAAAATAAAGGCATGCATATGCCCATAACAACGTCCATCAAAATCAAAATAAAGTAAATGTAAGGTGCATTACACCTAAAAAATTCAAGCAAGCATTGTCTCAGCAAGTTTTAGTCATGCTTAAATACCTATAGACTTAATAGCTCAAATTAAAACTTTATCGTTTGCCCTTCTTTAGAAGCAACACACTTGATGTCTCTTCTCTAGTTTCATTTTTGCAATGCCATACCATACGAGACCTTACTTTCAGCACTAAACAAACAAAGAAAGGCCAGGTAAAGGACTCATAGGTGTTGCTGTATCAGTCTGCCACTTTAGAAAACAAGAAACAAGTGGCTGCATCAGAGTATCATGAAGTTATACAATCGAAAATACATGACCACAAGAGGAGCTAACCTCATCAGGAGCTGGTAACTTCAATTGCTGCATGCGTTGCAGAACTTCATCGGCTACACGTAAGGCCTTGGCTTTGGATGCAAAGGTCTTGGTGTAAGCCGGTAGGTGCATGAACCAGACACTGTAGCTTGTGCCAGCGAGACACCTGTAACAACACAAATGGGATAAACATCAAATGAAACACCCAGGAGTCATGCTTGCGTCAAACAATAACAACAAAGTAGAGTAGAAAACAGTGTAGAGTGGGTGCTGCTTGCTACTTTAGAGTGCTTTCAAGGAGAAAACCCGATGCGTTCGAAACTTTGTCGCAGAGTAGAAAAGTTCAGTATTCCTGTTTCATTTAATGAGAGTTCTCATAAAAGCTTTTAATGCCTGTGAACCTTGAAAAACTTCAATGAGAGTCTGCAATGCATATTTAAAAATTCAATAAATCAGTGCTGCTTATAGGTAAGTTTAGCTGTACACCTCAGCCGTGTACCTCATAGTAAAAGCTAACTTTCCATGTTACCTCAAACCTCTCAGCATTTGCTTTGAGGGGTCAAAGAACATGATATGAAAAAACACTTGCCTCACTAGTATACCATTGTATTCACATGCATGTACCAGTAAAAAAAAAAGCGAAAAGATAGCTCAAACTTACTTAGCCCAGCTAACAGGACATTCAGCTTGTATCCGGGCAGCCTGCAAATATTGTAACAATTATTTACATTCACTAGTACTCCACTGCAAAATAACGTTAATGCAACTGCGTGCACCAACATTCAAACTGGTCACATAAATGCGTGCGGGAGCCACCTACAAGCCCACATCCAGCAATCGCTACCCCATGGTGCGCTTTATTGATTTTTAAAACTAGAAACTACCATATTTCTTTATAGGTAAAGAAGCTGTTCCTTTCTATGTGCAGTGCTACAAATAGAATTTCATCTTATCATTTACATATCCTCGATGAGCCATTATATATTTCAAATCTCAGGTATCCATACTGGTATTTTAAAGAACAAAGTTTAAAAAATAATAAAAATGACAAAAACTCAAGAAAGAACTTCTGTGGTGTGATTAGTCAGCTGCCGCCAGCCTTGGGCATGTGAGGATCTTTCACGCTCTTCGAATTTTAAAATAAACGTTACACTATTCAAATTTACTACGACACAAATTTAAATGTTGGAAAATGTCAAAGTACT
The DNA here is from genome assembly GCA_013436015.1 of Rhipicephalus annulatus. Taxonomy (NCBI): domain Eukaryota; kingdom Metazoa; phylum Arthropoda; class Arachnida; order Ixodida; family Ixodidae; genus Rhipicephalus; species Rhipicephalus annulatus. The sequence continues at coordinate 164,985 of WOVY01009521.1, forward strand.
CGAATGAAATAAATAGTCATCGTCTAGCCCACCTTAATAACGGTTCCAATGTAGTGTGGTTGTGCTTTGCTGTGAAACCATACCACTTATTCTGGAGAAATACACACTGCCACAAAGCCACTGTTCATGCCCCAAAGTGCAAACGGGCCCTATATGAGATGCCGTAGTGGAGCCCCCCAAAATATTTTTGACCAACTAAAGTTCTTATAAATGCAATTGATTTGAAGTAAATAGACATTTTCTGCATATTACTTCCATGCAAGTGGCAAAATGTAAGCAGTATGTGCAAAGATTGAATCCACAACACCATGCTCAACACCAGGAACTCACTCACTTAATGACAGCAGCATGTCATTATTGGGCAACAACTTTATACATAGCAACAATTAGAATTTGTGGGTTTTGGTGGCACCTCATCTTAACGCTCTGTATGCACTTGCAACGACAAGAGGGGTTGCTCAGAGAGGGCACTGTGCTGCCCCCATAGTCCTTCGCACCCTGCCCCATGGCTGAAGCCGAGATGCTCCGTTTCCCTCCTTTTCAACCTTTTCGAGGGACACACCTTTCCGGAACCCAAAAATGCATGTCGCCTTTTCGGGGGCCCTCGGCCTTCTTTCTTGGGAGGAGGGACTGGCCACATCTGAAGCAAGTCGAGAGCCCCGCCGCTGCCATCAACCCCTGCAGCGCCTGGACATAGAGCTACCACCTCGGACAGGAGTGTAAAAGAGGTGAGATGTACTGCTATCACTCCCTCGTGTTTTGCTTGCCATTCGTTCATAGTCTCCCTCAGTAGCACGGAACTCCCTGCCACTCAGGTGCTAATTAGGATGTGCCACTGTATTGGTTACAATAGGCAGGTGTGTAACCAAGGTGAATAAGCGCATAATAGACTTAATATTTATAGACTTGCCTCTGCCCTCAATAGCCTGAATCTCACCACAGCCACTACTTAACGCGAACCGTAGGATAGGGGGTCACAGCTCTGACTGTTAGGGCTGCTGCGTGGTAGTAGCAAGAGTGACTGACATTCATAGCGCACGGAACGATCCAAATGAAGGACAAGTTCACACGCATGGCTTGTTGTTTTCATTCCTCCAAGAAGAACCCCTATAAACTGCATGATTAAACTTTGCATGGTTCCTGAACTTACTCGTAGAGCAGACTTGACCTCCTGCTTCGTGCGCCGAGCAACGGGGCTCGCAGACGGTTGGCACTCAGGCACCACTCGCAGCAGTGACATAGCGGGCTGCCGGTGAAACAGGGCTGGGTTGAGAGCACCAAATGTGCCAGGGCTCCCATTCAGGCCATCCACCAGTGGGGGTTCAGGTGCCGAGATGAACACTGTGTGCTCGTGGCTTTGCATGGATCCTGCCACCTGAATTCAGGCAGAAATCGGATCTTTTTTAGCCTACTGACCAAGGGTGACAAAGACCGAGACTCTAGGCAATATCTAGAGCATAACATAATTTTATATAAATGACAGTATATTCTGAGCAAAAGGACGATGAAATAGACAGGTAAGGTTAAAAGGAGTTGTGAAGAGTGTTAACAATACCATTCTACATTCACTTATATTAATTTTTGATACTGTGAGCCTAAACAGGCCCATACAGGAGTAAACAATGAATACATAGGTCAGTTTTGCAACTTGGGGTTATTATGAAATGGTAGCACCTGTGACTTTTTTGAATGTGCCATTTGTTCATTTGTGCACTGACAATAGATCAAATGCCAGAAAAATCTACAAACAATTCTACAACGATTTTATACACTAGTTTTATCATCCTTCTAAGCCCTAAGTCTTGCTTTATTGTACTTGCCTACATCTGTGCATTACTCCTACCATTTACTTTTGTATGTACCTGTCCTCGTTGTAGAGTCAAGAAGATGCAGCATGAAAAACAGCAATAGCATTTATAAGCAAAGTAATACCTCATTTTTAAAATTATTGCTAGGCACAAAACTTTTAGTAAATGCTTCTAAACTCACTGAATTCAGTTATACATTTACAACACGCTCACTTAACTTATAATTCTTAAAACTGCGTTAAATGTAAATGTATCACACAAGTTCTGATGTCTACTGCAACTACCGAGTTTTACCAGAAGAAATTACCATTTTATGAATTCAAATACACTCGTACCTCGATATAACGAGCCCGGATATAGCGAAATATTGGCTGTAGTGACGTAAATTAAAATCATCCTGTAATAAATATAGTGTTAGAAATAAACCTTTATGATAAATTTTCAAATATAATGAACATATTTCCGTGTAAGATGCTACTTTGTTAAAATGAGGTCTCAGTGTAGTAAGACAGTCTTAACTGAAACATGCAATAGTGTGTGCAGCAATCTCCCATGCAGACTCATCGAAGACACAAAACTTCAGATCCACAACTGCAAATTCAAAGTTTTCATAAACACACACCTCTAAAAGCAGATGCTCTGCAGATTCACCAGCAGCATCGACCCTTTCTGTACATTCATCAAAGAAAGCCAGGCTGACATCTTTGTCCGAGACGAATGAGCGCTCTTCAATGAAACGGGTGAACATCTGGGTGTGCATCATCAGTTGATAGAAACGATGGTACGCTCTGTCTCTGCTTTTCAAGAATCCTGAAACAATGTGGGAAGTTGGAAATTAGTACACTGTGTATGATAAAGTATTAAGCATGCACACCTCCAGCAATTCAAGCATAGAGCTCCATCAGAGAAACGTATGACTGCACTGAGGTACTGCTGTTGATAAACAAGGTGTGGTGGGGAAGAGGGAACTTTGGAGCTCGCAAGCTCACAATACTTGGCCACGTTGTCTCAAAACATGGCGTCCTCTCGGACCCAGAGAAGCTTCGTGCTGTCACCGAGTTCCCGAAGCCTACGGCCGTAAAAGCGCTTCCCAGCTTCGTCGGACTGTGCTCACACTTTCGCCGCTTTGTCAAGAACTTTGCTTTGATAATCGCACCACTGACGCAGCTGATCACTGGCGATGGACACCTCTCTGATTGGTCGCCGGCATGCGATGATGCTTTTGCAACATTATGCCATCTCCTTACTTCACCACCTATTTTACCCCAGTTCGACCCTACTGCTCCAACCGAGGTGCACACGGATGCCAGTGGCATAGGACTTGGCGCTGTCCTTGCTCAACGCAAGCCTGGCTTCTCGGAGTATGTAGTTGCGTATGCCAGTCGCACCCTAACCAAGACAAGCCTGCTCACAGCTTCCCCGTAGGCTCATTTGTATGGCTTTCGGTTCCATTCCAATCCCCCGGCCTCTCCCGAAAGTTTGCACCCAAGTACAATGGTCCGTACCGCATCGTTCAATGCACATCACCGGTCAACTACGTCATCGAACCAGCGACACCTGCCGATGACAGACGATGCCGTGGTTGTGAGTGTGTCCACATCAGCCACTTAAAACCTTACTATAATCCCCTTGTGCTTGCTTCGCCGTAAGTCGCCAGGATGGCTCCTCTTCATCATCGGGGCAAATGAGTGGGGAAGAGAGAGACAGTATCTAGTTGGAGCAGCTAGAAGACGACTACGGCGAAAACCTGAGCTCGTTACAGTGACTGACGCCCCTTGAACCAGGCAGTTGGTTTTAGTCAATAAACCTCCTTATAAAGGTAACTGTGCCTGTGACCGAGAGCAGGTACAGTAGCGCACACTCCAAATGTTAAATGTTTGCAAATAAAAATGTAGTACATTTCTCAGCATCGATAATTAATGAGCTTACCATTGATGTCGAAGAGTGAATTTGGGTCAGTTACGCCTGGCTTTGGAGCTGTAGTGATGGGTCGCAAGTAAGAACCAAAGTCTTTCAGAATGGCCGCCATAAACCTTAAAAATGCCTCTTGGATTTCCAGCTCCAATCGACGCTGTGAAAAGATGTGGTAAGCATTGGTGTGTCATCGCAAGACTAAAATGAACTGCTGCTGCAAGCTTTTGTAAACCATACCTCTTTCCTGTGGAGTCCAATTTCTCGGTCAAAAGGCCCCAGGGCACCACCGGCTGTTGTTGGGTTCTGTGCAGCAGCTGCTGCGATGCTGGCCACATTGCTTTCATACATGCAAACCTTCTCATACAATGACTGCAGGTTTCCACGTAATGTTCTTGCTGCTTTCTGTGCAAGACACAAACATAAAATTTTCTAGTATCGAAATGTTACTCTTGGTGAATTACACAAGCTGGGTTTTCCATAAGGCAGCTAAAGAGGAAAAAGTAAGGAGAATGAAGGTGTGTGCATCATTATGATTATAGTCTAACAAACAATAGTGAATGTAGTAAATGCATTTTACACCGCTTCTGCATTTAACAGTGCAACACACAAACATGGACACCTGTTCCTCAGTTTAATGCACCACTTTCTGTAGAAAAATTTTAATGAAAGACATGCCTGCAAACTAATTAAAGATACGATACTAACTCTTCAACATGACATACTATATTACTGGTAGGTTCAACAGCAGCTGAGCCCCCTTAGCAAACAAGGAAAAGAAATTTCTCCAGCATAGCATATACCCCATGCTGCCTAAACAAACCCAGTAACTTGGTCATCAACGTTGCTACTCAGATGCCAAACACTAGCACCTATAGCAAAAGCAAGGTTACACAATTAAACAGTCTTATTACTTATTTTTCCCTTCCCATGAGAACAGGAGTTGCAACAAGGGACACAGAGGTGATGACACCTATTCAACGAAAAAATGCCAACATATACAAGAGCAGAAAGGCCAAATTTTTAAAGCTTAATACTTTTCCTGCTTCACTTTCCCAGAAATAAAATGCATAAACGGTACCCTATTCCACACACCATTGCACACTAACAAAAGCACGGCCAGTTAGTTCATCACCAGCCATTCAAGCTATGCCATAACACTAGCAAGTGTGCTTGGTTGCTATAAAATTCTTTTATTTATCACAAAAACAAACCCTAAAAAAGTGAAGTGAGAAAGGATGAGTCAGCTACTTACCTTGGGTAGAAGCTTTGCAGTGAGGAAACTTTTTTCTTCATTACTGCAAAAGGCAGACAACATCATATTTCTTTCAAGCTTAGAGCAGTACACAATATCGGTCGATTGATCCAGTTCGATGCTGCTGGTCATTGTGCATTGCCCACAGTTTTTTATAACATGAAGCTAAACCTACGTACTCTAGCATGCTTGCAGTCTGACACCTTGCCACCTTCAATCTCCCAAATGCGTAACAAATTTTGGAGGTAACTGCTCGAGGCTTATTTGTTGACTAGTATTTCAAGGATTGACCTGAATCGCTGTAGAAATGCTGCGAATCGAATACGAGTACATTTGTAGGTTTCATTATAAAAACCCTAATGGTCTAAAAGCAAGCATATAAGAGATTTGGAGGAACCTCAAGTAATATACAGTCGGACCCCTTCATAAGGGACACAGATACTATAAGAGACAAATGGGTATAAGAGACACCAGTGTGCCTACAGTAAAATACAGGTTGATAAGAAAATGCATACGAGGTACCCAGCTGATAAGAGCCATCTCATATAAAAGAAAAGCATTGCTGCCCGGAGCATGTCTCTTATCAAGGAGGTTTATGCTTTTCTTTAATGTATACCATTTTAGCTTGAATGATTTTGCGTTATTGTGAGTTGGATGTTTTGATACGTATGAAGTCTGTAAATCCTTGCAGTTTTTCTGGTACTCATAGCACACTGTGACACAAGAAAAGCATGTTTATTCACACCTCACTAATCCAATGATTCTGATAATCAAACTGGATGATGCAATCCAGCCAAGCTTCCTAGAAAAAATTATTAACTCACATGCAAACTGGGTCCGCTACTACGGACTATTCAAACTGCATATCCCTGTAATGTTTCTTTTTTTTTCCGTGACGTAAAAATGGAGAAGCCTCACTTTCAGTGAAGCCTTATTATATACTCATTGTGCTGTAAACATCACTGAATGTGAAGTGCCACCACAGCTGATGTACAATAGAAATTACAAAAAGCAGCTGTGCCTTCAACTGTTACTTTTCCTAGCCAACGCACAGTCACTCCTCATTGTACAAACAATAAAATGGGGCACTCTGCTATCCTGACCAAATTTATTTTTTTTTAATCAAAGTGCTTGTAGAAACAATGATAAAAAAAAACCAAACAAAGCACTCACATGAAGATGGTGTTGGTATCGAGATCAATACAGGCCACTTCTAGCGGGGGCTCATACATGTCAAAGTACCTTGAATCCACACCTGTGCAATGAGACAAGTTTGGACTGGTTTAAGCAAACCAGATAATGTGAATATATTCGACACAGCAACTTCACACGTAATCAGCAACATCTAATGTGATGTGACAATCGTTCACTGTAGTCATATCCTTACTGCACATTAATTCATCCTACATGCAATGGCACTAAGGCAAACAGCAAAATAAAGCATGCTTGACTTCAGCTCTTCCAGCATCAGCGTCTGTCACTGGTTTAGCCAAATAATGTGCACTCTGCATAGAATCTTTGGGAAGTAGAACCAAAGCAAGCTCGTATTATTATCTTCACCCTCTAGCTCCAATGGAATAAAATGTAACGAAATTAGTTGAACCTCTTTTAGAGGTGACATGAATTTACAAGATGCACACTACATCTACGGCTGAACGAATTACATTAGTCTTAGTCTCACAGCATCCTTAGGTACTCATGTATAAGGCACAATGCTCACGGAGCATGAATAACAAGTGTAAGTGTGGAAACAGTACACTTAATTGATTGGACAATCAGAAAAAGCAGAAAGCTTAAGACACCTGCAAAAAAAGTTTTAAGAACAAACTCACCAACAATAAAAGGTAGTGGAGCGCTAAGTACATCAGAGAGGCCCAATGGACACAGTGGGATGTAAGGGCATTGCCAATGGAATGGGAACATCAACTGCAAGAAGGGAAGAATAGGATTAGCACGACTAATCGCATGTCGACTATCAATACGTGGATCATAAGCCCATTCAGATGTGAGTACCAAGATAGCTTTTAATAAGCCTGATTTCTTTCAAGAAGAAAACATAAATTGAAGATGTCAATCTGATAACCTTGGTTGTAAACAATCAACATAACTTAAGAAAACAACAATGCAGTTTTAGCAGCTCCCATGGCAACAACAATGCTAATCAGAGTGAATAATTTAAAAAGGGAGTGTGTTTTGCACTGATGCCTTTTCTTTCACTGCCACTCCTTGAGAAGAGGAAATGGAGCAGCTAGTTATCACTCTAACTTGTTACAAAGTAGCAAAAGTGTATGATCTTTATTTATAGCCTCGCATAATAATTGTGCAAGATATGTAGAAATTGTCAACAAACTGTTCAATATTTACATACTTTGAAGCTACTATAAACTCAAACCTCATTACAACGAAGTTGCATCTTACACGAAAACACTATGTTCGTTATATCTGAAAATTCATTATAAAGGTGTACTCCTAACGCTACAGCTATTGCCAGACTATTATTAACTCACTTCGTTATAACCAATACTTTGTTATATCAAGGTTTCAGTGTAATAATACTTTTAATTCATCGTTCTGGAGTATCTGGTGTTTCACTGTCACTAAATTGTGCCAAATTTACAAGAAAAAATTCAGTGTGTTCCAATACACATTTGATCAACACACGTCTAGCATGTGGAGATAAATTTGAGCAGAGCCGGGACACATGCTACATGGGAAGTGATGTACCAGAAGAGAGGGAACTCTCAAGTACCATGAATAGCATCCCTGTATCCCCCTTCTGAACAGATCATCATTCATATCTGTATCTGAGCCAATGTGGTACAACTGAAAAAATACCATCGGCAGATATGCAGAGAACAGTTCACAATGAGATGCTTACTGCCACCAAGGCTTCGGCCACACTGGTAAGCACATCCGGCCGCAGGGAGTGAAACAGCATCTTCTGCTCAGTCAGCGCCAAAAGCAGAACACATAGGCAGTTGTCGGGAGCTAGTGTCTTCAAAAACTCCCGGAAGGATGCACCACTGCAAGACAGAATGAGAGGCAAGTGCAAGACTTTCAATTTACATGAGGCTATCTCAATGCAACGAAAATTTCAGGCAAGGGAAGCGGGAAACAAAGCGCCCTACCTGAGTGGAAGTGGAGTGTCTTCCAGTTGGGAAAGCGAAATATGATCGTCTTCCAGCTGAAAACAAAAATCCGCAGCTTTTTATGTTAATCAAGGTCCGACTGTACCGATGCCTCACCTGTATCCATATCCTCGGTCGTTGTACAGAAGGAAATGGGATATCCAACATAAAATGAGAAATGTACCTGTGGTAAAAGAAGTGAATGCAAGCCCTATGAGCTTTTCTGAAAGCAACTAAAGGCATGGAACTGTTCTTTACTTTAAGGTCATCAGCATTTGTTACTTTTCATGTTTTACTTCTTTTATGTTACTTCTCATGTATTTTATCCCACGACAACTGTCTTAGCATTTCAAAAAAAAAAACATGACACAAAAGTAGGTGATAGCAGGCTGATGTTCTGATGTAGTTATTTTGAAGATTTCCCTTTAGGAACCAGCATACACAGGCTTTTATTTAGCAAAGCACAAACCATCACAAACCACTGTGGCATCTCTATTGACTAGGCTTGTGAGAATATTCGAATGATTTGAATATTCGAATAGTTGAGTATTCTAATTCACTTCGATTCGAATTTAAATTATCAAATATTTTTCGAAGTGTTCGCAATGAATAAATAGGTGTATATTAGTTCGCATGTAGCTGCCTGTAAAGGTAATTTTACTGCAACGTAGGGGTGATAAGCACTTATCCAGAGGAAATTCGCTTTGCCGCGAAGCCCCCTTCAAATTTAAAGGGGCCCTGTAACACTTACTGAGCATGGTCAGAAAATGCTGCCGAACGGTAGTCGAGGCTACCGAGAACACGCGAGGCAAATATTATAGCGCAGCACGCGGCCTGTAATCCACAATAAATTTTAAAAGCTAAAAATTGCTTTCTTCTCTCGGCAAGTGATACTACAAGCTCAAAAATCACTTGTCACAGCCAAGAAGGAATATACGGATCTGGTCACAGCCATTGGCTGATATAAGCATGGCACGCTCTTCGTTACCAGGGCTGCCACGGGAGGCCACCGCTTGTTCACAAGTACAAGCATGATCGCACTGAAAAGCCGCGTATTCAAAAAAAAAAAAAGGTGCTCAAGGTCACGACACACATGTGATGTATTTTCTTTCGCTGTACCATTCATCCCAGCTTAGTAGCTTGCAGCTATTAAGTCGAGACGAGAAGAAAGAATGCAACTGCAGCGTGTGACAAATTTTTGGAACTCCACTCATACTGGACTGATTCTAGAAACTTTGCGGCGGTAAATTTGTGAGGCAACAAGCATGTTTACTGCCTCTTTGGCTACTCGGAAAAGTGTTGCAGGGCCCCTTTAAAGGAACATGTTACCCTCAAATGAATTCTTCATTTAATTAGGCTTGTTATGATGGCTTATATGCTCCAAGTATAATAAATTTTAGAACGTTAAGTATCTTACAGGTTGTTACTCGCATCCTACCGAAAGTACTACTCAAGGCTGTTTAGACTTCCTTTGAACGAAAAAAAAAGGGCATTTGCATACAGCCCCTATTTCAATTCAAAAGAAATATTAAGTAGGTTAGTTGGGTCACGATAAATATTCTCTTTAATACATACCATTCGAATTCGATCCGAAATTATTCGATCAAAACATTCGCTTCGAACTTGCTTCGATCCTAAAATACACTATTCACACAAGTCTACTATTGACCATAAACTTTTCTTTAAGTGTTTTATCCCTAGCTTCATTTTTTGTAGTGTTAGCTTAGTAATTAGTATGTTAGCTTAGTGAGCAGTTCTCGAAGAACAATAGCTGCATATATTCCGGATAACACAGGCAACCACTGTAAGTTGGCATCCACCAAGTTTCAATACACTCACATCTCATTTACTGAATGCAAATGTGTGCCACCTGCCATTGCATTAACACGCAAGAGGTAAAGGGCACCATAAGTTATCCTTTGTGTAAGGGTTGAATAAAACTGTACGCCCCGTTACAGAAACAAATCCCTTCACATATAGCTAATAAATGTTCTGACCTTTCCACTGAAACTCGGGGGTTCTTGACAAACGACAGCCGGTAGAGGAAGCGCAGGAACTTTTCGAAGGTGCGAAAGAAGGGCCAGTGTGAAAGCAAACAGATGGATTTGTTGGCCGAGAAGACCTCTTCCTCAGTTGGCTGGGGCTGGCCTGACCTGTTGCTGCTGCTCAGCTGGGCTCTTTGAGCATCGGTCAGCTGCTCCTCGGGAAAACGTTCGTAGAAAGTGATGGACGCACCATACACCTGCACACACACACACACATGAATGTGTATAGGTAATTACAAATATGAAGCAAAGAATACAGCAGAAGCAACAGAGCACTTAAAATCTGAGCCTTTCATGAAAAGTCCTGCATTTAAGAAAACGGCGATTCACCATAATGCTAAAATTAAACCCTTTGTAGAAGAAGATTTACAGCTCCTCAATGAATTACTATTTCAAATGCTTGAACACGCTCCTGATTTCCTATAATGCCAAGAGCTGAAGGACTGTTTTCCACTGACCACTTGACTTTCAGCATGATGTCTTACAGTGAGAATAAGTATTTCATTTAAAAAAAGAGATGGGCGGGGGGGTTCCTTTTCCTCTTCTTTCTTAGTAAACCATTATTGCCAGTTAAGTATCTAATGAACAAAGCATCACTTTCTCTAACAAATGACAAATAATTAGTAACAACATATGTCGAAGGGACCATGACATGGTCACTTTCCTGGCAATAATTCAGAGCTGTCTATGATGTTGGTGCAGCACTCAGAAACAATAAATTAAAATGCATGCCAGCTTTTCTCTTTATTGCCCCCCCACCCCCTCCTTCAGCCTTTACATTATGAATTTCCCAGATACTTTCGAAGTCCCCACATAAGCAGCCATGTACATGTTAAAGTTTCTTTACAACACAAATTGGCGTGTTGCCACAGCTGAGAGAATTTCTGATAATTCAAACTTCCAATAGCGGAAACAAAACCCTGAGGTCACCTCGAGCTTGAATTAACAAGTGCCTGTGGCATTTTTCATTGCTCATCCAACCATGCAGATACTAAAAGCGACATCAGTAGACGCAAACACTTTAGGGCACAGTTTCCGTTTGTCATGAACGGAACAGGCCGTGCACGTGTTCCAATACTTTTTTGCCTACGGGTGGTGCCAGCCATCACGAGTGGTAACAAACACCAGTACCTTGTCAGCAGACCCTAGGGTTAGCACAAAGGTGGAAAACGTTGGTCTGGGCTGACTGGCCTTCTTGGGCCAGGCCTCAATGGTGGCACCCATGGGAAGGCAGAAGAGAGCCACTTGTTCGGGCAGAGGAAAGCTGGTGTAGTCTTCCCGTGGGAACCGCTCCAGGACAGCTAAATGAAAAGAAACAGGCGCAAAAATAACGAACAATCATGGCACTTACTAGATTCGATAAAATAAGTGTATTTTTGACTTTCATATTCGTCCATATTACCACACTTTACAGCTCTGTAAATGGGACTGCATTGTAACGAAGTCCCCATTAAGGGTAGATACTACATGAAAAAAAGTTTGTTTAATCTGTAGCCTAGGGCAATAAAATCTTTACTGCCAATAAACTTATATGCTGATTTCAAACATGTAATCAGTTCCATAGTAAGCTGCTAGTCTTTACTTAGTATCATGACAATGTGTAAAATATAGATCTTTTTAGACACATTTTTTCTGTCACTAGGGTTCTATATTTATGAGCCATAATGGCTCACATTTGCTCCACATTAACTGTAAATGCTGGGAACTTACTATAAATTTTTACTATAAACACTTCAATGAACAAGAAAACTTATAATATGAGAACTCTTTAAATGCTCAGCCTATATTAATTGCTTACAACAAGTTTCTTATAGTTACACCGGTAAGATCAGGTTTGAAAGGTCATAACTGTATGATAAGGAATGCATTGGAAAATTTTCATCCAGATCTGGCCATCATAAGTACCAAGAACATTATGTCCAAATCCAAGTAGCAGCCGAAAATTGCACTTAATCAAGCGGCTATTAAGTACAACAGTAATCTTCTGTAGCTCAAACACCTTTACAAAAAATATTAAAACTCCACACATCAGTCTACTTGAGCCTTGCTATGCATGATCAACCAGTACAGTCTGCCCCAAGGGTCGCCTAAACGACTCTTTTGTCACAGGGGAGAGTGTTCGCACTGACAAATATGGTGCTGTAAAACATGCAGAAAAAATAGTTGTTAAGTGTTTGTGCTAGCTCCGCTTGGCCCCAGACCACTTTGCTGGTTTCTTTCTATCCAGATCACGAACACCTAACGCGCCAAATGCTACATGCATACTATCAGGTGCAATAGTTGTGACGGAAGGGCTGTGAACAGCCCATGCTGTGTGAAATGGCAATACAGTGAAAACCCGCAATAACGAAATCGCGCAACAACAAAACATTTCTCTATCTCCGGCAAATCGCCCTGGGATTCAATTTTTCTCGCATTTCTCAACCACGAAATTCTACTAATCTCCAACACTGCAGCAGCGAAATCTTACGGGACTTTTCCCCACATATTATTCACTCTCACACAGTCAGCATACATCTCAGCATACACAGTCAGCATACAGCTGTATAAAGTACTACTACATCGTGTTTGCGTGGACGTCACTGTATTTACAAAATCGACCTGGTGCCGGAAGCAGTTGCACACCTCAAAAAGCGTGGAGCACAAGACTCAACGTCACAATCGACAACTTGCCACATTGCGAAGATATATGCATTCACTCATGGCAAGGACCTAAAAGGCAAGCTAAAAGGCAAGCATTAAAAGTTTGTTTTATGAACTATTTCTCTGTTTGCACTGTATCAATTGTTTTCCCATCATTTTTGTTATCACGGGTTTTTAACTTTAACATGTTCAGTTGCTGCAAGAAAAAAAATGTCGCTTACCTGGCTCGTAGCAAATGAGACTAGGCCTGTTCATGGACTTCTTGTAACAGAGAAAAACATCTGAGCCAACCTGCAGATATGGGAATATGAACAGGACATTTTCACAATCTGTTTTGTCTCGCACCAAGATAACTAAACTAGAAAGGTTGTGTGCAAATGAAGTCGGCCAAGGAGGCTGTGGTAGTTGGTCACACAACAAACCTAGTACTTGAGTGGCCTACGACTACGACTAATTATTTAACCATGGAGGACTTCTTCGATGCACGCACAGTCAAACAACATGTGTTAACGTATGTGACCGTATTACCCTGCAATTTATTATAAATAGTGCCTCCACTATACATCCTCTCTCTGAGTAAAAAGTGTCATTCAGTAAAAACTGTAGGACTGCTGCATGTTTGCCACCATTCTAATGATGAACAAGGGTTTACCTAGGAAAGAAAAATGAGTATATTAGGAAATTTTATGCACTCACCATGCCTTTATTAAGATTGCGGTCAATCTTACAGTATGCATGGGGAGGTGTCTCACCCTGAAAGTAAAGGAGGAAATTATTGTACATCCTTAAACCAAAATATTGATGCTACATTTTAAATATGTCCAGCAAATTCTAGTTAACTCTGTTACAACAACCATCTCAAGCCATATTCACTTTCAATGAAAAGTATGACATTAGCAACGTTATCATTCCTTTGTCCAATTTTGATGTCCCATACAACTAGTACTACATTTTGCTGCATGCCGAATAACCTGCATCTTTCTTGCATGATAGTAAATTTATTTGCTAAGATTCAAATATATTCCATCTTCTTGAATGATGATGATACGTGGCTTTTTATTGGTGCAAGGGCCATAATTGGCCAAATAGTGCCAGGAAAAATTACGTTAAAAAAGCATTGATGTGTGGTTTGCAGTGACATGTGAAAGATGCAAACTATGATGCTGCTACGTGTCTGTATAGGGGCCTAAAACTCCACACTTTAAGGCGGGTAAAAGATATATGTATTTACAATTACGAGGGTGGCATGAAATGCTTCTAACACAGATCAATGGCAGTGGTCACTGAATTTATAATGAGGTATATGGCATAAGCGCAAATGCCTCATCGATAGCCCTAGTGTCCAAGGGTCGCAAGGCAGGTTCTAATTTAATGTTCTAATGCAGCAGCAACCTCTACTTCGAGAGGTCGTGCTATGGGGATGCCTGGAAATATGACGTTAAAACTATTGACATTTTTTTTAAAACGCGAACAGAGATTGATAAATAAAACCTATAAACATCGAAGGGTGCAAGGGCATTTGATGGTGGAAGGGAAACGGGAAGTTTTTTGTTTTGTTTTTTGTTAAGTGTGTCTAATTTTGTGCACTTTAGTAAAACATGAAACACGGTGAGTGTTTTACCTCACTTATTGCCTAGAAATGGATCGCCACCGGACAAAAGATGTGAGTGAGTACTATGTGTGTGTCCTATCCTTAACCTGGTGAGTGTGACTTTGGTGTAGCGTGATCTTGAAACTGATGGACAAGTCCCGAGACGTGGCTTAATAACGTGAAGTTCGTTCTGTGTTTGTACGTCCCACAGCCGCTGCCAATGATCCCTCAGCTTTCGTTTAAGATAGGGTTTGAGGTCAAATGCAGGGACCGCTATAGATGTATTGATGGTGGCATTCTTGTGGGCGGAAACAGCTAGTCGATCCGCCAACACGTTTCCTTGAACCTCGCGGTGTCCTGGCACCCAGCAGACTACGACATATTGTTTCTGTGCGTAGATCGTGCATAAAAGTGAGTAAACAGAGGCAAGGACAGGGTTTGTGTGTTTTTTTAAGGGTTTTCAGGGTTGTTACCACGCTTAGAAAATCAGTATATATTACAGTTTCTGCCAACTTCATTTCTTTTCATAAGTTTATTGGCCGATAATATCGCGTATGCCTCTGCAGTGAAGATGCTCGTATTGAGGTGCCGAACACCTACATCCGAAAAAGATGGACCGACGGCAGCATAGGACACATAAGTATGAGATTTCGAGGCATCGGTGAAGAATTCCGAGAAAGTGTATTTGTGCTGTAGTTCAAGAAAGTGTGTACGATTATGTGCAGTAGGTGCATGTTTAGTGACCTTCGTGAAGAAAACATCACAGTGTCATCATCATCAGCATGACTACGTCCGCTGCAGGACAAAGACCTCTCCCATGTTCCACCAAATAACCCGGTCCTGTGCTTGCTGCTGCCAATTTATACCCACAAACTTCTTAATCTCATCTGCCCACCTAACCTTCTGTCACCCCCTAACCCGCTTCCCTTCTCTGGGAATCCAGTTTGTTACCCTTAATGACCAGCAGTTATCTTGTCTACGCACTACATGCCCAGCCCATGTCCATTTCCTCTTCTTTATTTCAACTATGATATCCTTAACCCCCGTTTGTGCCCTAATCCACTCTGCTCTCCTCTTGTCTCTTAAGGTTACACCTACCATTTTTCTTTCCAATGCTCGCTGCGTCGTCCTCAATTTAAGCTGAACCCTCTTTGTAAGTCTCCAGGTTTCTGCTCCGTAGCTAAGTACCGGCAAGATACAGCTGTTATATACGTTCCCCTTGAGGGATAGGGGCAATCTAACTGTCATAATTTGAGAGTGTTTGCCGAATGTGCTCCGCCCCATTCTTATTCTTCTAGTTACTTCAATCTCATGGTTCGGCTCTGCGGTTATTACCTGCCCTAAGTAGACATAGTCTTTTACAACTTTAAGTGCACTATTACTTATCTCGAAGCGCTGCTCTTTTCCGAGGTTGTTGTTCGTTACTTTCGTTTTCTGCAGATTAACTTTAAGACCCACCTTTCTGCTCTCCTTGTCTAACTCCGTAATCATGAGTTGCAATTCGTCCCCTGAGTTACTCAGCAATGCAATGTCATCGGCGAAGCGCAGGTTACTATGATACTCTTGTCCCTAACTGTTCCCATTCTAGGCTTCTGAAAACCTCCTGTAAGCACGTGGAAGATAGCATTGGGGAGATTGTGTCCCCCTGCCTTACACCTTTCTTGATTGGTATTCTGTTGCTTTCTTTATGAAGCACTATGGTAGCAGTTGATCCCCTGTAGATTTATTCCAGAATGTTAATATATACTTCATTTACCCCCTGATTCCGCAGTGTCTGCATGACGGCTGATATTTCTGCTGAATCAAATGCCTTCTCGTAATCTATGAAGGCTATGTATAGTGGTTGGCTATATTCTGAGCATTACTCTATTACCCGATTGATAGTATGAATGTGGTTAATTGTTGAGTAGCCTGTTCAAAATCCTGCTTGTTCCTTTGGTTGATTGAATTCTAATGTTTTCTTTACTCTGTTAGCAATTACCTTTGTAAATAGCTTGTATACTACAGAGAGCAAGCCGATCGGCCTGTAATTTTTCAAGTCCTTGTCATCTTCTTTCTTATGTATTAAGATGATGTTAGCGTTCTTCCAAGACTTTGGTACTCTTCCCGTCAGGAGACACCTCGTAAACAGGGTGGCTAGTTTTTCTAACACAATCTGTCCTCCATCTTTCAGCAGATGTGATGTTACCTGATCCTCACCAGCAGCTTTGCCTCTTTGCATGCTCTCCAAAGCTTTTTTGACTTCTTCTATCATTACTGGTGGGGTGTCATCTGGGTTACTGCTAGTTCTCATAGTATTAAGGTCGTGGTTGTCCCGGCTACTGTACAGATCTCTGTAAAACTCCTCCGCTATTTTAACTATCCTATTCATATTGGTACTTATTTTGCCTTGTTTTTCCCTTAGTGCATACATACAATTTTTGCCTATCCCAAGTTTTCTCTTTACTGCTTTGACGCTTCCTCCATTCTTTAGAGCGTGTTCAATTCTCTCCATGTTATACCTTATTACATCGCATACCTTATGCCTATTAATCAACTGCGAAACCTCTGCCAGTTCTATTTTGTCTGTTGCACTTGAGACTTTCATGATTTGACGCTTCTTAATTATATTCTTCGTTTCCTGGGAAAGCTTGCCAGTGTCCTGTCTAACTACCCTGCCTCCAACTTCCACTGCACACTCCATAATGATACTCGTCAGATTATCATTCATTGTATTTACGCTAAGGTTGGTTTCCTCACTAAGAGCCGAGTACCTGTTCTGAAGTGACACTCTTAATTCCTGTACTTTCCCTCTCAGTGCTAGCTCATTGATTAGCTTCTTGCGTATCAGTTTCTGTCGTTCCTTCTTCAAGTCTAGGCGAATTCGAGACCGTACCATTCTATGGTCACTGCATCGTACCTTGCTACCACTTCCACATCCTGCACGATTCCTGGGTGTGCACTCATTATAAAGTCTATTTCGTTCTTATTTTCGCCGTTAGGGCTCCTCCATGTCACCTTGTGGTTTCCTCGTTTTCGGTAGAAGGTATTCAAAATCCGTAAATTATTGCGTTCTGCGAATTCTACTAGTAGTTCTCCTCTGGCGTTTCTAGTACCGATGCCATAATCTCCTACTGCCTGGTCTCCAGCCTGCTTCTTCCCTACCTTTGCATTAAAGTCGCCTATCACTATAGTATACTGTGTTTTTACCTTACTCATTGCAGATTCCACGTCTTCATAGAAGCTTTCAACTGAAGCGTCATCATGGCTGGATGTAGGCGCGCAAGCCTGTACCACCTTCATCTTGCATCTTTTATTCAGTTTAATTATGATACCTACCACCCTTTCATTAATGCTATAGTATTCCTCTATGTTGCCAGCTATGTTTCTGTGAATTAGGAGCCCCCCTCCCAGTTCTCTTCTGCCTGCCAAGCCCCGATAGCAAAGGACGTGCCCATTTTGTAGTACCGTATAGGCCTCATCTATCCTCCTAACCTCACTGAGCCCTATTATATCCCATTTAACACCCTCTATCTCCTCGAATAGTACAGCTAGACTTCCCTCAATAGATAAGGTTCTAGCGTTAAACGTTGCCAAGTTCAGGTTCCAATGGCGGCGTGTCCTGATCAAGAGATTCTTAGCACCCCCTGCTGCGTCGTTGCAGATCTGACCGCCGCTGTGGTCAGTTGCTTTACAGCTGCTGGGAACTGAGGGCCGTGAGTTATTTGAGGTATGCATGTGGGAGGTAGTGGCCAGATGCTGCACCAGGGTGGCCAATCCTTCTCTGGTGAGGGAGTGCGTTCCCGGCGGTGGTTACCGGTGAGGCTGCACCCCAGGCCTCTTAATGCAGCTCCACCACGTGGATTTTTTTTTTTTATCCAGTTGGGAGCTGCACAGCACCGGGATTTGAACCACGGACCTTTTGTATGCGAGGCGGATGCTCTAACCACTACGCCATCGCCGCACACTTGATGGTGTGCGGCGATGGCGTAGTGGTTAGATCAAGTGTGCGGCGATGGCGTAGTGATTAGAGCATCCGCCTCACATGCAAAAGGTCCATCATCACAGTGTATGAGTTGCCATTACCACGGTGGGAGATTTGCAGTGAAGGCTGCCAGATGGTGTTGAGAGAAGTGGCACGCCCATTTCCTGAGCTAGGGTCCTTACACGCAATGAGTAGGGCTGCCTTAAGGAAGGACGATTGTCAAATAATGCTGAACTGGACAGATCGTTAATTGTAGAGTGTGCAGGGTGTTCCTTGTCACAGTTTACTTTCGGAAAATACACAAAAGCCGTGTAAGATCTCTGCAGGTGAAGCGACCACTCGTTCGATTCAAAGTAGAGGCTTTCTACAAGGCTCGTGTGAAAAGCATTCGTAGAAAGACGAATTCCAAGATGGTGGACGGCATCTAGCATCTTCAGGGCAGATGGTGTGGCGGACTGATAGACAATGTCTGCGTAGTCTAGGCGAGTGCGAATGAGGCTTTTATACAGATAGAAAAGACACTTCCTGTCACTACCCCACGTGGTGCGTGACAACACTTTCAGAGCATTCATAGTTATTAAACACTTGTTTTTTGTATATTTGATGTGGGGTATGAAAGTTTTGCGTCTAGTATGAGGCCTAGAAGTTTATGCTCGGTCTTTACTGATAGAGGCTGACCATAAAAATCAATATCAGGATCTGCATGAACGCCCCTCTTTCTGGAGAATAGGATGCAAGTGCTCTTCTGTGGGTTCAATTTAAAACCATTTTCGTCTGCCCATTATGAGACCTTGTTTAAACTTAGCTGTATTTGCCGTTCACACATGAAAAAGTAGCATGATTTAAAACCGACCTGTACATCGTCAACATAGTGGAATAAAACATATTGAGAGGAATGTATAGGCGCAAGGAATTCATTTTCACAATAAAAAGGGTGCAACTCAGTACACCATCTTGTGGCACTCCAGTTTCTTGGAGAAACGTTCGGGATAAAACAGCGCCTAATCGAACACAAAATGCACAAATAGACAGGTAACTTTCAATTATAGTCAACATTCTTCCCCGCACACCTAAATGTGACAGGCCTCGGATGATGCCAAAGCCCCACACAGTGTCATAGGCCCTTTCCATATCGAGTAACACAAAGAGAAAAAATTGGTTATGGACGAAAGGGTCCCGAATTTGTGCCTCGATACGGACAAGGTCCCAGACGGACCTTGTCCGTCTGGGACCTTGTCCGATACGGACCCAGACGCGCGAGCCAGCCACCGAACAAGCAGCGAGCGGCTACGATGATGATGATCACGGTGCTTTGTATGCGCAGGTGAAAGTGAAAATGATGAGCAACACAATCAGCGCTCACACTATTTCCCCCCTACACGAAAGCGGTCTGCAAGACGTTCATTTAGTAAGTGTATGAGCGCCGGATGTAAGGTTTCAGGCGAGACACATGGACGATCTCGGTCCCGCGACGACGGCGATCAGAAGCCGAAGTAACCGGAGCGACGCGATAATTTACGGCCGATGTTCGTTCAAGCACGGTGTAAGGACCCAGGTATCTGTGAATGAATTTTTCACAGAGGCCGGGTGTGCGAACAGGTGTCCAGAGGAGCACTTCGTCGCCTGGGTAGAATGACACAACTCGACGTGTCGCATCACAACGAACTTTTCGCTGGGCCTGAATGGTAGAGGTGTTGGCGCGGGCGATTGTGCGGCAGTGGTTGACACGGGCAGCGAATTCTTCCGGAAGGGACGCAGATGGGACAGAAGGCGTGGACAAAAAGCTGGTGTCTAGAACAAAAGATGGTGCACGGCCATACACAAGAAAAAACGGGCTGTAACTTGTAGTGCGTTGTAGGGCAGTGTTATAGGCAAACGTGACGAAAGGTAGTATTGTGTCCCAGTTCTTGTGATCGGGTTGGACATACATAGAGATCATGTCTGACAAAGTTCTATGAAAACGCTCAGTAAGACCATTTGTTTGCGGATGATATGCCGAGGTGGTCTTATGGATTGTGTCAGAGGCCTGTAAAACTTCAGCGAGCACACGAGAAAGAAATGTCTTGCCACGGTCACTCAGGAGAACACGAGGGGCGCCGTGGCGCAGGATAATGGCACGCAGAACAAAGTCGGCTACTTCGCTGGCAGCTCCAGTAGGAAGAGCTGCCGTCTCAGCGTAGCGAGTAAGATGGTCTACGGCAGTAACAATCCAGCGGTGACCGGCGGCGGTAAGCGGAAGGGGTCCGTATAAGTCTATGCCGACGAACTCGAAGGGAGCGGATGGGCACGGGAGAGGTTGTAGAGGGCCGGCGGGAAGAGATGTCGAACGTTTTCGGTGCTGACATGATGAACAGGAAGTGACGTACCTGGAAACACTAGTGGAGAGGCCAGGCCAGAAGCAGCGAGTCTTAATGCGATCGTAGGTTTTATGAAAACCCAAGTGGCCAGCCGTCGGGTCGTCATGAAAGGCTTCTAAGACTTGGAGTCGAAGTGAGCGAGGTATGACCGGGACCCATCGGCTACCGAGAGGATGGTAAGTTTGTCGAAGTAGCGTTCCGTCATGAAGTTTGAAACGCGTGAGTTGTCGTCGCAAGCGGCTGTTGGGAGCACGAGATGAGCCGGTGAGCCGATCGATGATTGTACGGCAGTATGTGTCTGCACGTTGGAGCGAGGTGAGGTCTGCGGATTGAAGGAAGTCATCCGGTGCAGTGGGCTCGATGGGACTAAGACTGGTCATCTGCTTGGTCTCTTGGCTGGGAGGTGCTGCGCAGCAGGTAGATGCGTCATGATTTTGCAACAGCGGACAGCGTGACAAAGCGTCGGCATCTTGGTGTTTGCGACCCGACCGGTATGTGACACTGTAGTCATACTCCTGCAGTCGGAGCACCCAACGACCGAGGCGTCCTGACAAGTTTTTTAATGATGACAACCAACAGAGCGCATGATGATCCGTGACGATCGTGAAGCGGCGGCCATACAAATAGGGGCGAAATTTTTGCACGGACCATACGATAGCGAGACATTCCTGTTCAGTGATGCTGTAATTGCGTTCCGCTGGGGAGAGAGTACGGCTCGCGTAAGCCACGACTTGCTCTTGTGAAGCCTGGTCACGCTGCAGCAGGACAGCGCCGATTCCGTGCCCACTTGCGTCAGTGTGTAATATAGTAGGGGCTGTGGGATCAAAATGGCGAAGAACTGGCCCTGACGTGAGGCATCGCTTCAGGGTCTGGAAAGCAGCTTCACAGTCATCTGTCCAAAGAAATGATGCACTTGTGGTCAGGAGTTTGTGAAGAGGAGCCGCGATAGTGGCAAAATCACGGACAAAACGGCGGAAGTAAGAGGCTAAGCCGAGGAAGCTGCGAAGGTCTTTGAGCGTGGTGGGCGTAGGAAAGTGCAGCACAGCGGCCACTTTGTCGGGATCAGGTTCGATGCCAAGCTTGCTGACAACGTGGCCTAACACTTTGATGCTGCGGCTCGCAAACCGACACTTCTTGGTATTTAGCTGGAGACCGGCTTTGGCTAGACATGTGAGCACCTCGTCTAGACGTTCTAGGTGTTGCGAGAAGCTGGATGAAAAGATGACGATGTCGTCCAGATAACAAAGACAGGTCTTCCATTTTAGGCCACGCAGCACCGTATCGATCATCCGCTCAAATGTGGCTGGGGCATTGCAGAGCCCAAAAGGCATCACATTGAATTCGAAGAGACCATCAGGAGTAGCAAACGCTGTCTTCTCTTTATCAGACTCATGCATCGGGATCTGCCAATACCCAGATCGTAGGTCGAGACTTGAGAAATATTCTGCACCCTGTAAGGTGTCAAGTGCATCGTCAATTCGAGGCATAGGATATACATCCTTGCGCGTAATTTTGTTTAGTGCCCTGTAATCAACGCAAAATCGCACTGATCCGTCCCTTTTCTTAACTAGGACAACAGGAGAAGACCAAGGGCTTGTGGAAGGCCTGATAACGTTGCGTGCGAGCATGTCATTGACTTGTTCCTCGATGACCTTGCGTTCTGAAGACGACACGCGGTAAGGGCGACGGCGGATAATACGAGAACCGTCTGTGGCGATGTGATGAGAGGTCACCGTAGTTTGACCTAAGCCGTCCGAACAAACGTCAAAACAAGTCTTGTGTTTTGTTAAAAGGGCCATTAAGTCATTAGTTTGCGTTGGAGTGAGATATGGACTCAAAGTGGCTTTAAGCGCATTAGATGAGCCTCCTGGTGGCGTACACTTAGCGACTGACGGCGGAGACGATACAGTGACGACACATACCGGTGCTATGTCGATAAGGCTGGCAACAGTGGACCCCTCTGGCAGTAGTTGTGGCTCTGTTGTCGTGTTGTAGGCGGTGATACTGGCATGACCACGCGAAAACCGCACTAGACAACATGCGATGGCGATTCCTCGGAAAATGCAGCGCTGATCGGGGACAACCACTGCGTCACCGTCAATGGTATCGCTGGATCTAATGGTGAGGATACGTTCTTGGGCCGGGGGCAGTACAAAGTCTGCAGCTGCAACAAGGTGAGGCGACGAAAAATCGTAAGCACTAGAATTTTCAGTGTCCGTAATGCGAATAACGGGCGGACCACACGAAATGACAGCGGAAGCGGCTGACAGGAAGTCCCAGCCCAATATAATCGGATGAGCACATGAAGAAAGCACAGCCAATTGTATATGGTGACGAATTCCGTCGATCAGAACACGAACAGTGCATTGTCCAATAGGGTAAATTCTATTTTCATTAGCACCACATAACACCGGACCAACATATGGAGTTTGCACTTTTCGTAGACGATGACATAGTTCGCGATCAATGACCGAAATGGCTGCTCCAGTGTCCACGAGTGCGTCAACCGAAATGCCTTCTACACAAACAGTTAGTAAATTTGCAGGGCGCGCAGGAGGAATTGGGACACTTCGACGACAGGCAGTTTCTCCTCCAAAAACTGCAGCTGCTAGTTTTCCGAGTGGCTGTCGAGGGGCATCCGGGCAGAACGTAAAGGCGAAGTAGTACGGCGGAAGGGCGATGGTGAACGACGGCGGGGTGAGCGGGAAGAACGAGGTTCACCGTGGGACAAAGGAGGCGAAGGCGAACGTCGTGACGAGGGAATGTAGGTTCCTGGAACGTAGGGGTCAGACCTCGCAGCCCGGTCACTCTCGTACGAAGAATAACCTCGTCGTTCATCTTGCTGGCGCTGACGGCAAAAGCGGGAGATATGTCCTCTTATGCCACAGTAGTAACAGACGGGGCGCGTAGGGCGCCAGGCAGGGAAGTGTGGTTGTGGTGGTGCCTTGGCTGCCATCGCGGCCAAATGGTCGTATACGACGTCCGTAGTTACAGGTGGAGTAGGTGGAGGAGGCCGTGACACGACTTCGGCATACGTAGGCACATGTAAGGGCACAGGAGGCGGGGCACGTGCGACGCTCGTCATCGACGCCAATTCGTCCTTTATAATTTCCCGCAGGTTAGGAGGGGGTGAGCGGGCAGGTGAAGTCGGTGCGCTGGCAGGAACAAGGCTGTGAAGTTCCTCTCTCACTATGGTGCGAATTAGAGCTCGCAGCTCATGCTCGCCAGTAAGACGAGTGTCATAGGAGGCGTGTGGAAGGCGCATTGAGTAAAGTGCGTCCAGGCGCTGGCAGGTGGTAATAATGTCCTGAACTGTTGTCGGGCTCTGCATGACAAGAGCATTAAAGGCGACGGAGTTGATGCCTTTCATTACTTGCCGAATACGATCGGCCTCCGGCATGTCCTTTTGGGCGCGGCGGCAGAGGGCCAGAACGTCTTCAATGTACGATGTGTACGATTCGTCAGGCCCCTGGATGCGGGTAGCGAGCTTCTGTTTAGCTACCTCAGAGCGTCCTGTAGAAGTGCCGAATATTTGACGCAGCTGCACCGTGAATGCTGACCAATCAGGAAAGTCGCGTTCGTGGTTATGATACCACGTCTTAGCAACCTCCTTCAGATAAAAGGGTACATAGCGCAGCTTATGTGCCTCATCCCAGTAATTGCAAGCACTGGTACGGTCGTAACTGTCCAGCCATTCTTCTACGTCCTCACCGCGAAGGCCAGAAAACACTGGAGGGTCTCGTTGCGAGGTACTCACGGTGTGGAGAGGCCCAGCAGGCTGAGCGGGTGGTGCGAAGAAGGCGGCAGGGGGTGGGTCGTTTTGCGCCATCACTGTTGGCAAGCACAGCCGTCGACCTGATCGGAGCTCCAGAGGTGACCGGTAGTGCACGAGGACTTGGGAATCACAGTACGCTCCACCACTTGTGAGACGACGTCAGGTACGAAGGAGCGACCGTTTTATTGTCAACCCAGACGCGCGAGCCAGCCACCGAACAAGCAGCGAGCGGCTACGATGATGATGATCACGGTGCTTTGTATGCGCAGGTGAAAGTGAAAATGATGAGCAACACAATCAGCGCTCACAATATATACTTCATTTACCCCCTGATTCCGCAGTGTCTGCATGACGGCTGATATTTCTGCTGAATCAAATGCCTTCTCGTAATCTATGAAGGCTATGTATAGTGGTTGGCTATATTCTGAGCATTACTCTATTACCCGATTGATAGTATGAATGTGGTTAATTGTTGAGTAGCCTGTTCAAAATCCTGCTTGTTCCTTTGGTTGATTGAATTCTAATGTTTTCTTTACTCTGTTAGCAATTACCTTTGTAAATAGCTTGTATACTACAGAGAGCAAGCCGATCGGCCTGTAATTTTTCAAGTCCTTGTCATCTTCTTTCTTATGTATTAAGATGATGTTAGCGTTCTTCCAAGACTTTGGTACTCTTCCCGTCAGGAGACACCTCGTAAACAGGGTGGCTAGTTTTTCTAACACAATCTGTCCTCCATCTTTCAGCAGATGTGATGTTACCTGATCCTCACCAGCAGCTTTGCCTCTTTGCATGCTCTCCAAAGCTTTTTTGACTTCTTCTATCATTACTGGTGGGGTGTCATCTGGGTTACTGCTAGTTCTCATAGTATTAAGGTCGTGGTTGTCCCGGCTACTGTACAGATCTCTGTAAAACTCCTCCGCTATTTTAACTATCCTATTCATATTGGTACTTATTTTGCCTTGTTTTTCCCTTAGTGCATACATACAATTTTTGCCTATCCCAAGTTTTCTCTTTACTGCTTTGACGCTTCCTCCATTCTTTAGAGCGTGTTCAATTCTCTCCATGTTATACCTTATTACATCGCATACCTTATGCCTATTAATCAACTGCGAAACCTCTGCCAGTTCTATTTTGTCTGTTGCACTTGAGACTTTCATGATTTGACGCTTCTTAATTATATTCTTCGTTTCCTGGGAAAGCTTGCCAGTGTCCTGTCTAACTACCCTGCCTCCAACTTCCACTGCACACTCCATAATGATACTCGTCAGATTATCATTCATTGTATTTACGCTAAGGTTGGTTTCCTCACTAAGAGCCGAGTACCTGTTCTGAAGTGACACTCTTAATTCCTGTACTTTCCCTCTCAGTGCTAGCTCATTGATTAGCTTCTTGCGTATCAGTTTCTGTCGTTCCTTCTTCAAGTCTAGGCGAATTCGAGACCGTACCATTCTATGGTCACTGCATCGTACCTTGCTACCACTTCCACATCCTGCACGATTCCTGGGTGTGCACTCATTATAAAGTCTATTTCGTTCTTATTTTCGCCGTTAGGGCTCCTCCATGTCACCTTGTGGTTTCCTCGTTTTCGGTAGAAGGTATTCAAAATCCGTAAATTATTGCGTTCTGCGAATTCTACTAGTAGTTCTCCTCTGGCGTTTCTAGTACCGATGCCATAATCTCCTACTGCCTGGTCTCCAGCCTGCTTCTTCCCTACCTTTGCATTAAAGTCGCCTATCACTATAGTATACTGTGTTTTTACCTTACTCATTGCAGATTCCACGTCTTCATAGAAGCTTTCAACTGAAGCGTCATCATGGCTGGATGTAGGCGCGCAAGCCTGTACCACCTTCATCTTGCATCTTTTATTCAGTTTAATTATGATACCTACCACCCTTTCATTAATGCTATAGTATTCCTCTATGTTGCCAGCTATGTTTCTGTGAATTAGGAGCCCCCCTCCCAGTTCTCTTCTGCCTGCCAAGCCCCGATAGCAAAGGACGTGCCCATTTTGTAGTACCGTATAGGCCTCATCTATCCTCCTAACCTCACTGAGCCCTATTATATCCCATTTAACACCCTCTATCTCCTCGAATAGTACAGCTAGACTTCCCTCAATAGATAAGGTTCTAGCGTTAAACGTTGCCAAGTTCAGGTTCCAATGGCGGCGTGTCCTGATCAAGAGATTCTTAGCACCCCCTGCTGCGTCGTTGCAGATCTGACCGCCGCTGTGGTCAGTTGCTTTACAGCTGCTGGGAACTGAGGGCCGTGAGTTATTTGAGGTATGCATGTGGGAGGTAGTGGCCAGATGCTGCACCAGGGTGGCCAATCCTTCTCTGGTGAGGGAGTGCGTTCCCGGCGGTGGTTACCGGTGAGGCTGCACCCCAGGCCTCTTAATGCAGCTCCACCACGTGGATTTTTTTTTTTTATCCAGTTGGGAGCTGCACAGCACCGGGATTTGAACCACGGACCTTTTGTATGCGAGGCGGATGCTCTAACCACTACGCCATCGCCGCACACTTGATGGTGTGCGGCGATGGCGTAGTGGTTAGATCAAGTGTGCGGCGATGGCGTAGTGATTAGAGCATCCGCCTCACATGCAAAAGGTCCATCATCACAGTGTATGAGTTGCCATTACCACGGTGGGAGATTTGCAGTGAAGGCTGCCAGATGGTGTTGAGAGAAGTGGCACGCCCATTTCCTGAGCTAGGGTCCTTACACGCAATGAGTAGGGCTGCCTTAAGGAAGGACGATTGTCAAATAATGCTGAACTGGACAGATCGTTAATTGTAGAGTGTGCAGGGTGTTCCTTGTCACAGTTTACTTTCGGAAAATACACAAAAGCCGTGTAAGATCTCTGCAGGTGAAGCGACCACTCGTTCGATTCAAAGTAGAGGCTTTCTACAAGGCTCGTGTGAAAAGCATTCGTAGAAAGACGAATTCCAAGATGGTGGACGGCATCTAGCATCTTCAGGGCAGATGGTGTGGCGGACTGATAGACAATGTCTGCGTAGTCTAGGCGAGTGCGAATGAGGCTTTTATACAGATAGAAAAGACACTTCCTGTCACTACCCCACGTGGTGCGTGACAACACTTTCAGAGCATTCATAGTTATTAAACACTTGTTTTTTGTATATTTGATGTGGGGTATGAAAGTTTTGCGTCTAGTATGAGGCCTAGAAGTTTATGCTCGGTCTTTACTGATAGAGGCTGACCATAAAAATCAATATCAGGATCTGCATGAACGCCCCTCTTTCTGGAGAATAGGATGCAAGTGCTCTTCTGTGGGTTCAATTTAAAACCATTTTCGTCTGCCCATTATGAGACCTTGTTTAAACTTAGCTGTATTTGCCGTTCACACATGAAAAAGTAGCATGATTTAAAACCGACCTGTACATCGTCAACATAGTGGAATAAAACATATTGAGAGGAATGTATAGGCGCAAGGAATTCATTTTCACAATAAAAAGGGTGCAACTCAGTACACCATCTTGTGGCACTCCAGTTTCTTGGAGAAACGTTCGGGATAAAACAGCGCCTAATCGAACACAAAATGCACAAATAGACAGGTAACTTTCAATTATAGTCAACATTCTTCCCCGCACACCTAAATGTGACAGGCCTCGGATGATGCCAAAGCCCCACACAGTGTCATAGGCCCTTTCCATATCGAGTAACACAAAGAGAAAAAATTGGTTATGGACGAAAGGGTCCCGAATTTGTGCCTCGATACGGACAAGGTGGTCAGTAGTGGATTTATCCTCTCTAAACCCACATCGATGTGGGTCAAGTAGATTATTTGTCTCTAGGAAGTGCCTGAACCGCCGGTTTATCATCTCCTCGAAAACCTTGCAAAGGGAGCTAGTCAGGGTGATGAGCCTGTAGCTTGACACAGAGGACGGGTCCTTGCGCTGTGTTAGCATAGGAATAATGATAGCCTCTTTCCAGACTGAGGAGATCCTGCCAGAAAACCATACAGCATTATACAGGGAGAAAAGGGCTTTTTGAGTTTCGGATAGCAGATGTTTCAACATTTCATATACTACTCGGTCAGAGCCTGGGGCGGATTTATTGCATCAGGTAAGGGAAGCTTGTAATTCAGCTAAAGAAAAAGGTTCATTGGATGCCTCGTGTTTCGTGTATTTTCGCTCTATTTTCTGCTTTTCTATTTTGGTTTTATGTCGCTGAAGTGCTTGAGTATAGTGCGACGAGCTGGAGACCTGTTCAAAGTGCGCCCCAAGAGATTTCACCTGGTCCTCCAAGCTGTTGCCTTGTGTGTTCACTAGTGGAAGTGAGTGTTCTTGTCGTCCTCCTACTTTACCAACCATGTTTCAAACTCTCGCCTCATCTGTATATGAATTATACCCGTTAAAAATTTCTGCCCGCTCTCTTTTCTCGCTTATCGACGCACTCTTCTTCCTTGAGACTTAATGTCTTTGAAACTGTTAAGATTCTCGGCTGTCGGTGAGTACCGAAGCAGCCTCCACGCTTTACTTTGCTTTTTGCGTGCATTTCGACACTCGCTATTCCGCCAAAGAACCCGTCGTTTTGCGCAGAGTCCCGTTTGTGGGATACATTTTATTGCAGCATCAATTAGAAAAGTGGTAAAGAAGTCAACAACTGCATCTACGCTTAAGCCACGTATGTTGGACCAACTTAGGTGAGCAGCTTTTCGAAACACTTCCCAGTCGACCTTGTCGATCTGCCATCTGGGAATCTGTGGAGGACATGCATTATCTATTGGTGTGCCCAGGATTATTGGAAAGTGATTGCTTCCGTAAGGATTATCAATGACTTTCCATTTGAGTAGGGGTAGGAGTGAAGAAGACGTAATACTGAGATTTATGGACGAGTAGCTATTGGCCAGGCTGTAATATGTTGGTTGCTTCTGCTTGAAAAGATTGATTGATATGTGGGGTTCAACATCCCAAAACCACCATATGATTATGAGAGACGCCGTAGTGGAGGGCTCCAGAAATTTCGACCACCTGGGGTTCTTTAACGAGCACCCAAATCTGAGTACACAAGCCTAAAACATTTCTGCCTCCATCGGAAATGCAGCCGCCGCAGCCAGGATTTGAACCCGGGACTTGCGGGTCAGCAGCCGAGTACCTTAGCCACTAGACCACCGTGGCGGGGCACCTAATTCAAAAGATATGCGCCCGATGAAAAAAGGAACTGTTCAATTAGACGACCTCGTGCAATGCAACAAGAATCACCCCATAAACTACTATGTGCATTAAAGCTTCCAAGAACAAGATAAGGCTCAGGTAGTTCATCTATCAAGGACTGAAATTCATGTTTTTCCAGACGGTACAGTGGAGGTATGTAAAGAGAGCAGATGGAGATGAGTTTATTCAAAAAAACTGCTCGAACAGCCACTGCCTCAAAGATGTTTGTAGTAGTAAATGTGTACATGCAACATCCTGATGAACTATAATGGCCACCCCACCAAATGATGCTACAGCGTCATTGCGATCCTTTCTGAATATTATATAACGACGTAGAAAATTGGTGTTCTTAGAATTTAAGTGTGTCTCTTGTACACACAGCCCTTTTGGTGAATTTGTGTAAAAGTTCCTGGATATCGTCAAGGTTTCTAAGCAGTCCTCTGACGTTCCATTGTATAATTTGTGTATCCATTGTGAGTGTAAATGAGTGCTGTGTGTACTAAAAGAAGTACTGCGTTACGTCAGGAGCCCTTGTCAGGTGCCGTGATGATGGTTTTTACTTTCTGGCATGCTCCAAAGAGCCCCGCCTGTCCTTTGGCGCCGAAGACACCGTTGGACTTGCTGTTGTGTCGATCACCTCGGACGGGGTGCTGGATGTCCGCTCACGGTTAATGTGTGCGGGCACGGAAGTCTTAGGGCTATCAGTCAAAACAGAAGGCCTGGCTGAGGCTTCAGGTCCGGAGGCCTGCAAGCCTTTTGGTGGCGGAAGAGCCTGTGCTACTTCCGCTGAAATGGTGAATGGCGCTGCCGCCCATCCACTCTGTGTGGTACTTGCGGGCGCCGCACATTTTGGTGGCACTGCCCCATTTCGTGCCACCTCCGCGAACGAAGGACCCTGCAAAGGTAGACGCTTGCGCGCCTCCCTAAACGAGATGTTTTCGTTAACATTGAGCAAATTTTTTTTTCATGTTTCTATGCAAGACGTGTGAGAGTAAGCGAGGTGTCCGCCGTCACAGCTTGCACAGTGGGGAGTTTCTTCTTCACAGTAGTCTGTAGCATGTTCACGCGAACTACACTTTGCACAGGTTTGAGAGACGTGGCAGCTCTGAGAGCCATGGCCGAAACGCTGGCACTTAATACAACATCGGGGGTTGGGGATGTAGGGTCGGACCTCGAACTTCAAGTAGTCCGTTTTGATATACTCTGGAAGTGTGCTTGTGCAAAATGTAAGAATGAGGTGCTTTGTCGGGGTTTTTTTTTTATGTCCCGCCTGATTTTAGTTCTCTGTACATGTGTTACGTACGGTTCGTTCCAGCCCTCAAAGAGCTCACTGTCAGGTTAATTAGGTCTTGATCAGATACTACGCCTCAGAAACTGTTCAGGGAACAATGTGGTGTGATAGATACACGTGTGGTTCCAAAAGAGGTGAGTTAAGTCAGGTTTTCATACTGGGTCTTGCTTTGAACTTCAAGAAGAAGGTCGCCACTAGCCATATGTGTGTAGCCTGATAACCTGGACCAAGGGCATTGGTGAGGCATTTCGAAACGACAAACGGAGAGATTGTTCTTGCGTCCTTTTCTTGCATTTCACAGTGAATTACATGGAAGCGCGGGAAAATTTCTTTTGGCTTTATTAATACATTCAGTGTTGCTTCGATGGGTCCCCTCTTAGGGAGAGGGCAATCAGACAGTTTGGGGAATAGAAAAGAGGCCATTAAGTATATATAAATTCAGCAGCCTTGTCAGCCGCTCACCATGGAGCCCAACATGGGGACACAGCAGCACAATTATAAAAAGGCATGCTAGCCCCAGCTGTACAAAGCCACTATAACCCAATATTATGTGACCAAGAGAGAGCACATACACGAGGTATGTGCTCCTGGAAGAAGGAAGTAAACAGAAGTGAGGCGATGACAGGAAAGATTTAAAGAGAAAAAAAAGATGGAGATCAAGGGAGAGAGAGACAGGAAAAGGTAATTTCCCCTGCCGATTTCCTTTCAGTGGGTCAGCCTAGGGGTGCCGTCTACATGAAGCTGGGGCCAAAGGGGTGTGCTGCGTCTGCTGGGGGGGCCTTAAAGGTCCAAACACCCAGTGTCAGCTCAGCCCCCCGGCTAAGCCTTGTATGGCGAGGCATGGGAGGAAGTCGATACGCCCTCGTTGGCTCGAGTCCGTGATGTTGCCACACACCACCGCAGACGCCCCAGCGGGGCATCTTTTTGAAGGCACACAAAATGTTGCTCTCGAAACTTCACAGTGTCATTACCACACTTAGCCACGGTACTTTCCCTGGTCAATATCAAACATCAGTTACAATAAAGAAACGGAATGGCTGCATGGAGCTTAGTCAACAAGTTGTCATCTCAATGGGATGCTGAACGAAAATTGAAAAAGCTGATGAAAACATCGAAGTTCTGCAAAGATGTTGCTGTTTCAATAAAGAGAATTTGTTTCACATATTTCTGAACAGCTGGCTGCATTTTTTTTAGGATTGTAAACGCACATCGGTTTCGTCAAAGCGCAAGCCGTGATGTCAAAGCCACCGCAGAAAATGCAGGATGCACGTTTTGTTCTACTTTTCTTTCCCCCACCACTTCTTTATGTCTCACTCTTCCTCTTCCAAAAAGGTGCTCAGATGTGCTCCGCCATTTAGAAGCCCAATCCTACCCCAGAACATTGTTCATTGCCTGTGCCGATCACAATGGTTAGAGGAACCGAAGTGGAAGCTGACCGGGTTTCGAGTTGTGAGTGACGGCTGGCATTATTGGCATGCCCATCGCTGGTGCATTAAACGTCGCCAAATGCCACCTCCTCCAAATCACGATGCAGCTGCTAGACGCAGCAATTCGCGAAAGACGCAGTAAATTCATTATTTTCCTCTAGCTTACACCTATGATGTAGGTTGTGCCTATCGTTTTCAGAACCCATTCTTTCAACCTGGCTGAAAATCTTGGCCACAAAAATTTTGTTCGGTATTTCTTTAATTAAGCATACAAGTTAAAGTAATCAAAGCAGCGTCCACAACAATAAATACCAGAAGAAACCTTTTATAAGCATACTAATGTCAAAATTTATTCTATTTCAGAATTTACCACATTTTCCCGCATAATTTTTTTCTACATATGAACTCATAAGCTGAATCACAATCCTGGCAACATACGTGCATGGTTAGATTACGGTCTCTGAAGTTTGGTACAGCCTCATGGTAATTACTACTGCATCAATACGGAATTATTACGTCCTGATGCAGTTTCAGAGCCATGAGGCAAAATCGTGTAGTCATACAAACTTCTACTTTGCCTATTGCTACAAGGAAATGTCAGAGGGTTCAATCAAATTGTATAAAAGACAAACGATGATTTTTCTCTTTCACGTAACTTTACGTGAATGACAAACAGGCTTTTCATCAATAAGCAATTCATTATGTTCGGCTACAAAAAAGTCACAGCTTTGATGCACAGGCAAGGCAATGAACGCGATAGCAACAAATTGGTAGTCATGCGCAGAATCGCAAGCATATCTAGATGTGCCCCGCATTTCACACGCACAAATAACGCACGAAACATACTCGCAGGTACAGATTAACGCGAATAAGTGTCTCAGTTATTACTTCGTTGTGTCTGAAAAGCGAGCTCTTTTCCAAATGGAGACTGTGCAATGATTGCAGTGATCTTGTGCGCTCAGTACTAACTACAACGAATCGTTCCGGCGAAACCCAAAGGCTAGCCAAGATGTAGGATCCTCCCCACTGTAATACAAGAGAGCGCGTGATCGAGCGTCCACCACCTCCTCTACGCGGGTCAAAGTATGCGGGGGCGATGAGTGCGAGCCGACGCGTCGTGACTATGTGTGGACGCGCGCTCACTGCGCCATCTTGCTGGTAAGGCTGAAAACACAATATTCCCCACCTCCTTAAGATGCTTGGCCCCAGCGGTAAGTGGTAGATATAAATAGCTTGTCGTTTGAACGTTGAAGGACGTCACACTTGCGTCTCAGTGGTCCCAAGTTCGATTCCACGCAACAGTCTTTTTCTTTATTTTTTTTTTCTTTCTTGCATTTTCATATATATAGATGCATACACATATACGGTGAGTGACGGCGAGCCGACGCCAACGCCAAAATCCAGCCGAGAGTGTCCATATAATAGACCCCTTTCATAATTCGCAAGTGCGCTTCTCTGCACTACATGTTTGCCCCTACTAATGGCGGCACCTGTCCTACTTCAAATGGAGACCATGTCCTAGTGAAACACGCTGGGGCTCGTCTATTGTGCGCAGCAATGTCGAGATAGGTAAGCCTTCATTTTCCAAGTCTTAGTGCAAGTAAACTGCGCTTGAACACTCGGTTTGCAGATAGTGACTAGCCGCCATTAGTAGGGCAAACTGCATAGCAGGAAAGCTAGCTTTACAATTATAAAAAGGGTCTATTGTGCAATAAGTAACCTAATAAAACTGCACTTGTAGCATGAAAGCGATTTATTCTGTTTTTGTCGGCATTTGCCCACCCTTGCCAATTTCGGGTAGGATGCAGAGCACCAATCACTAAAGCACTTACCATTAATTTTATGCTAAAGACTTATGAAGATTTCTTTTTGGCGGGAAGGGGGAGTCAATTTTCTATGTTTTTCCTATATTTTATTATTTTTCAATATTGTATTTTTTTTAGTTACCTCAAATGATGCAAGTGACAGTACATTGTGTTGGTTTCTTAAACAAGCACCAAGTTTGAAGCTATTGCTTTAAATAGGAAAGAAGCTCCGATGCCCCCGTATAGCTCACTAGAGAGCGCCTTAGTATGCTTTTAAAATAATTAGTGGTTAACTGTGGCTTGTAATTAAGATGAACTTAGAGTTACTAGGTAATGTTCCTTATTGAATTTCACTGAGACAAACTACTTATGGCATACATAACTCTGTGTAACAATAAAAATGGCTTTGCGGACACCTGGTGAATGCATACAATTCTTTACTCAAAAACTTCCAATACAAGCACTGTCAGAGAGTCTCCACAATGTCGCTAACATTTCAAAGAAGGCAGAGCTGTAGTTCAATTTATGAAAAATTGCAAATTTTAGTGAATTTCTCACTAAGCAGCAAGCTGATCATCTGCTAATAAAAACTGAGCACTTGCCTTGTTGGCGAGAATGACACAAAGGTCGGTGACAACCAGCTGATTGCATGGGGCATTTTCAGAGGCCCTGCGAAAAGTTAGGAATGTTCGAGAGCCACTGTTGTTCACATTCGCTGGCCTCCCATAAGGTGTTTTCTTGAGAATCTCACTGTCAGCCATGACACGCTGCTTGTTTTCGTACAGGACCCTGCTCAGACACATAGAAACAGGAAAACAATGAGGTCATGGGTTTGATTCCTTGAAATGATCACACTCCAATATAATGAAGAATGTACAAATGCAGTTGATTTTCTATAGTACATTAAAGCGCCAGCCATACATGGCCGCTATAAGCAAATATAACTGCCCAAGGTTGAGCAACTACCCAAGGTTATCCCTTAAGGAACTAGAGATCATCTACATTAATCTGAAGCCACCCACAAGGGCATGTGAAAACAGGATGAGAGTGGTTCGGAATATCTGGCAAAGTCTTGTTCTGCCCAGGGAGCTCAAATAAACTGATGATGACAATTTGTGATCAAGCCTGTACATGGTTTCTTGATTAGAGGAAGTACCTAGTAATTTTAGTGAAGTGTGCAGAAGAAACTTTCATCGGTAGTTGTCTGCATTGCAGCTTGATAAGGGCTAGCTGGTACTAGATTAGGGCAAAGGATGAAATAGCACAATTTGAACAAAGATAACAAAGGAACAAAGACCTTGCACTTGTTCTGTGGTCTTCGTTTCTATGTTTTCCTTGTTCAAATCACACAGTTTCACCCTCTTCTCTAGTTATCTGCATTAGGTGCTTTTTGGGTGAATGCCAACATTAAAATGCTCAAGTTATTTGAAATACTAATCAGTTCTTTCAAACCTTCCCACCATATATAAACCAGTAAATGAGAAAGGAGAAGCTAACCACTTACCCAATGTCCACAAGCGGAGGTTTGTCCCTTCCTCGGCGGTAGCAGAGGTATATGCTGGGACTCCTAAGGCTACCATGGTTTAGGTCGGCCGGGAATCCCATCGGAGTCTGTTCGATGCATTCGAATCCGGGCGGCGGTGTCTCGCCCTCGGTGCGCACAATCACGGCAATGTCCGTCACGGGCATAGACCCGTAGCTTGCCCCAGATGACTGCATCGCTACGCAGTCCTCTTCGAGGGGCCGTGGGTTGGCAGGAAGCCCGGCCACCACAAAGTAGTCTGCCACACGCTTCTCCTCCATGGCGCCTTGCAACCTCGTCTCTTATATACTATCACTTACGTGGCTGGCAGCGAGCTGCGCAAGGTCTTGCTTCTTCTTTCAGGCAATGATGTCATTTTCAGAGGTCGAAAAATTTGATTTCAATTACTTGCAAGTGGCTCCACTTCAGTTTTACTGCAAACCATCAAGAAACAGCACAGCTAAGCATTTCCCTCAGCAACAGATTTTTTATTATAATTGCCTTCCCACAATTTAGGCATTTGTGAGCAAGCACAGAATAAAAAATGTGACGCTTCAAGGGCTATTGCTAAACTTTCTTTTCATTATTTGTTAACAAGCAAGCAGTGAATAAAGGGAAAGCATGGTAACATTCAAATGCACCCTGTTTGCATGTATTTATGTAAAAAGAAATAATTACAGGAGCCCATGTGAGTAAAGGCACAAAGTAGGTAACTTTTTACAAGAAAACTAGACTCTGCTTTCAAAATTTTCTTTCTACGATGACATATCTCGTATAACTACGACATTTTCTTCCATCTCCCTAAGGGCACCTACAGCACTACACAATGATTGATGATTGATATGTGAGGTTTAACGTCCCAAAACCACCATATGATTATGACAGACGCTGTAGTGGAGGGCTCCGGAAAACCTGGGGTTCTTTAACGTGCACCCAAATCTGAGCACACGAGCCTACAACATTTCCGCCTCCATCAAAAATGCAGCCGCAGCAGCCGAGATTCGAACCCGCGACCTGCAGGTCAGCTGCCGAGTACCTTAGCCACTAGACCACCGTGGCGGGGCGACACTACACAATGTGTGGCTGCAGTCTACTCATGTCTCCTTTCACAGTAGCCTAAACAGCCTTCTTAAACCACTGCCATGGATCAATATAAGAAAGGCTGTCTGTTTTGAAAAACCAGACATGGGCTTGAATATAAATGTAAAAGAACGAAGAATTCCTTATTTTGTGCAGTGGCTATAACCAATCATCTCCAAATTGCAGTTCTGGTTAGCAATGAGTGTTGGGCATTGTTGAATAGCAGTAATAAAGTGTGAGGAAATATAAATATGTAGAATGAATTAAGTACACAGACACAAGTAGCAGGATGAGAACACTAAATTATGCATTAAGCCTCGTGAATGCTACATTTTGCACTATTTGTAAAATGGAAATAGTGTGATGTAAGAGAGATGATGGAGTGGGAAACCAAACTCAGAGGGCGACATGAGAATATGGTCTAGGAACAGGAATATAATTACACAATTATTTCAGGCATAACTTTGGTTATGGGTGTGGCATGAAAGAAAGATAAAGAGGAATTGTCACACTACACAAATGAAGCCAAGAAAAAGTGGTATTGGCCCAGATTTTCATTGCCACATCATAAGTATGCAGTGCTGGCAAAATTCCAGCATCACAGTCGTACAAACATACTGTTGCATGTCTGACATCTGCTGTTGGTTCGATAATGCTAGGAAATAAGGCTTCACAGAGCATACATTTGATAGGAATGGCTGCATAATGCAGTGTTATTTCCTAGCTTATTTCTTCCTCTATGCCTTCTACCAGGTACCAGCATAAACAACACCTGACATGGTCGCATACTTAATCATATAACTACGCATATGAAAGTATCAATTTGAAATGAACTAACAGGAGCAGTTGGGCGAGTTGACGCAAATTTTTTATTTCAAGAAAGAACACAAAAAAACAACAACAGATAAACGAAGAGACAGGAGGATGGGCTACTGGAAAATGAAGTTATTTGGAAAGCGTAGAAAGATACAAAGTGCAAAAACAAAAAATTAAAGAATCAAGCAACCGCAGAATAAATATGAATATGAAAAGCCTGCAAAAGTGGGTTTTTTGTGCATCAGCTATCCTCTGGTGGCACAAAGTCTAGGTGCGAGGTGTACACATTAAAGGGACAGACAACTGATTTTTTTCCGACCCAGTTTTTTTTCTGGCGCGTCAGAAATCTTACTCTTTGTAGTGTTCATAGCTGCAGTCATTATTCCTAAAAGAATGTAACTATTTTGTAAGCAGTATTTTTCTATCTGAAAGGCTCTGAGCACGAATGTCCCTTTTTGCCCAGCAACGCTGAGGATTGATAGCGATGCCGGTAGCCCTTCTAGCGACTTGTGCATGCTGTCATTCTGCTTTCGCAGGAGTTCCTTTAATTACGCTTAACCACATTTATTCTGAGCTTTAAAACTATTTTTAAAAATAACGAGCCACCATTAAAATGAGACGATGTGACTTTATACAGCTTCCCTGCAATTGTACACCGTTGCGTGCACCTGTGCCCAAGGTTGATTCGCCTGTGTCGTAAATGGCTTGTCCTGTCGTCATTACTCTCTCGACACACGAGCCAATCCAAGTCACCAAGAACGTCACTGCACATTTTCCTGGCCTTTCCGAGTAGCAGTGCACGTCATTTTTGAGACAAAGTGTTGGTAAAGAAAAAATTGCTCCAAAATCTAGGCAACCCGGAAGCAAGCATGAAAGTTGCTCAAGACTTGATGATGAGCATGGGATCATTGCGTCATGCAAAGGCAGCGCCCTTTTAATGCATAATACTAACGCAGGCCTATATTTACATTTTTATTAAGTAATATCTAATACTATGCTATAAATAATCTAATAACATAATGATCTAATACTATAAAAAGCTAACAATATTTCAATACAAACAAAAAATTTTCGACTGCATCTACTAACCTACGGTCACGTGTCAGGATGCATTGAATAATTGAAGTTTCTGCAACCAGGTGGTGCCACAAGCCATTTTTTTTTTTTTGCAATCTTCAATGAATAAAAATATAACTCAACTTCTCAAGAGGGAAAAAAAAAAGGTTGGTTTGAGTCGCTATGAGGGACAATCTTTCTATCCATGCAGTCATCTCATTTGATTTTCTGGGCAGTTGTCGGTCCCTTAAATCTTTCTTTCTTAATCATTTCAGAGTTCGATCTTTTTTGTGAAATGCATTTAAAAAAGCATTCTTTATTGCTGACCTAAATTATTCAGACAAGTCTATTTTAGAGAGAAATTGTATAAGAATTGTTTGGGTGACAGTAAAATCACAAAAATGTTTGTGTTGTTACAGGGACATGTTTTTCTTTTTCATGAGCAACTGCAAGATGAAGTCTAAAAAAACCTATATGAATGTTAAAAAATTATCTGTTGCAATAAACATCTGTGTAGATCATAGACATACAAAAATAAGTGAACGAAGTAGCGGTAAGTGGATACAAGGAGCGAGAAAGGCCACTTTTTATACAGTGAGTATCGTCTACCGGCACATGCTTTTAACCCTTTCA
The DNA here is from genome assembly GCA_013436015.1 of Rhipicephalus annulatus. Taxonomy (NCBI): domain Eukaryota; kingdom Metazoa; phylum Arthropoda; class Arachnida; order Ixodida; family Ixodidae; genus Rhipicephalus; species Rhipicephalus annulatus. Next base: position 204,260 of record WOVY01009521.1, read on the forward strand.
GCCCTGGAATTTTTATTTTCTACACAGATTTTTTTCGTTTAGATATTTGATACCTCAAGGACTCTAGAAACTTAACTAAGCAAAAAAAATTCATTTCTGCGATTATTTACCGATTTACATCTACGTCGTCAAAACCGCACATCAGGGCTCAGTGGTTGCGAAACAGCGAAAAGTTGGTTTATTGCTATGTGAAAAGTACAATATAGTTCCAAGCACAAATTTCATCACTTATGCATATGGAATGCTCGGAAGCAGTTTCGAGACTTGGCAAGACACACATGCACCTTACATTTCTCACACATTATACGCGTTTGTCCCGTGCAACCCTCCAGCTTACATCGCTGCTCCCTGCTGTCAGAGCGAATAGGCCAGTGTCCCACCTCGTCGTATCGCACATCTCGCACAGGCCTATTTTCGGTATATTTTGCTTCTTTAGAAGGTTGCAAAGGTGAGAGCGATGGCCTTCCGCGTTTTCTCGCCTTGGGCAGGCTCTGTACTCGTGCAAGGGCTTCTGCAATACTCAGAGTGAAGTCGAGCAAGTCCAGCTGACTGGCAGACGTCAGCCCTCGTGCGACTGCATCTCTTCTGTATTCAAGCCATGCATTCACGACTGAAGCATTGATAACATGAAATATCATCCTCAGTGTCCATTTTCGTGACCGAATCTTCGTGCGGTAGAGTGCCACTAGGAAGTCGGTTTTATCAACTCCACCCATGCTGCTGTTGTACATTCTTACAACAGCAGGCCGTTTTACTTCTATGTAGCACCCATCTTTCTTGCTCCAGCGCTTTGCGGTGTCTTCATCATCGATAGCCACAAAGTTCGATGCCAGAGTCACAGCCTTGTTGTCGTACCATCGTGTGACCGCCACTTTTCCATCTTTGCTGACCACAGAAGCGGAAGAACCGCGACCTTTTTGCTTTAGATTTTTCTCTGGCTCCAGCGGGCATTTTTGACATCAGTTGACTCGAATTGTTCCTGCAGCAAATATCTTCTTATCAAGGAGCATGCGCAGCAGAGGCAGTGACGTAAAATAATTGTCAAAAAATAGCTTGTGCCCCTTGTCGCAGGGAATACGGTGAGCAAGCTGTGACACTATAGCGCCTGTCACGCCATACTGCTGTTTTAGGCTTTCGTCTAGCCTTGTTGTTGACCCCTGATAAGGCAGGGAAGAATACACAATGCCAGACTCTCCACACAGCATGAAGATTTTTACACCCCAGGGGTGTGGCTTGCCTTTCACATACTGCTTTATATCGAGCTTTCCTTTGAAGGGAACAATTTGTTCATCGATACACAATCGTTCCTCCACCTTCAAGGACCGACACCTTGCTTCAAATTTATCAAGAAGGGGTCTCACCTTCCAGAAGCGATCCTTTGGGTCCGGCAGAGACACGTCAACGATGTGCAGATTGTTCCTCAGCTTTTCGAAGCGGTTGCGTGAGAGTTCAGTGGATGCCACCAGCCTAGTCTTCATTTCCGGCTTCCAATATAACCGTAGCCTTGGGTATCGCATCACCCCCATGATCAAGTGAAGAGAAATCAGCTGTCGGATTTCCTGTTCATTTGTACCAACGCATCTCCCTTCTTGCAGTAAAGAATACTGGTTAGTTCTTTCTGCCATGTCAATGAATATGCTCTTGGGAACGTAGTGACTGAAGTAGTCCCACGGTGAGGGCATCTCTTCGTTAGTATTCAAAAAAGGAAGTTCGTCGCACTCAAAAGATGTGTCTGGCTTTACGAACTTCTTTTTAGTCCAAGCTGCTGCCGGCACCTCGCAAACATCATCCGCACTTTCCTCCTCGCTGTCAGCATGTTCTTGCTCGGGCTCCTCAAGATCATCACCGCTGTCAGAGGAATTGTCTATTTCTCCTTCTAGATCAGACAAATTACCATTGTCCAGTTCATGAAAAAGTGCATCTGTGCTTTCTTCTAAACGCCTGCCGTAGAACGAGGATGCTGGTATACCTGGATTAGGTGCACCTGTAAGGAAAAAAAAAGCTCAATGTAGCCGGATGCCAACGCAAGTCGCCCGCCCGCCAGCACGCGATGAACAACCACAAAGCCCTGCTGTCGTCAAAACCGCACGCCGAAAAAACGCCTTTTTGCAAGTAATCCGCGCATGCAGTGACAATAATTCAAATGCCCGTGTTATGGGCTATCTGTTTAGATATTATAAGAAAAATTACAACTTGAAATATGAAGCGGTTCATGAATTACAAAAGAAAGAAAAGCGCACGTACCTGCCGATGCGTCTGCCATGTTTGTTGTTGTCATTTCTTCTTCTTCCTTCAACGCTCCTCTGCGGGATCACATGACTAATGATGGCGATGGCACTAGCACTTCCAATTGTACAACGAAAAAGAAAACGAGCAGTTTCGGTTCTGTTTTCACGTTGAAAATGAAGTTTTTGAGTCGTGTCGTCATTTGACGACGCCAGGGCCGAAAGGGTTAAGGTGTTGCTCGCTCATTAACATCTGACTGTTATAGGAACACTGCAACACTTTTTGAGCATGGTCAGAAAACGCTGCCCATCAGCACTAGAGGCTCCCGAGAACATGCGAGCTAAATATTATAGCACAGCACGTGACCTAGAATTCACAATAAATTATCACGTGACCTAGAATTCACAATAAATTATCAAAGTCAGCTAAAAATTGCTTTCTCTTCCCTTGACAAATGACGGAAGACGTCCGAAAATCACACGTGGATTACCCATCTATCAGCCTTCGGCTGATTTTAACATGGCATGCTCGGTCGTTACAGGAATCGCCGCGGGAGGATGCGGATTGTCCACGCGCACGATCACCCTCATAAAGCCGCGTATTTGAAAAAAAAAGAGAGAAAAAAAAGTGCCCAAGGTTGCGAAGTGCTCATGTCGTATTTTGTTTGCCCGTGCCATTTCCTTCTGCTTAGCTTCCAGCGCTTTCATCGGAATGAGAGAAGAGAGAATGTGATTACAGCTTGCAACATGTCTTCGCAACTCCACTCATACTGAACTGATTCTTAAAATTTTTGTGGCGTTGAATTCATCAGGCAATGAGCTTCTTTTATAGAATCCATTCCACGGTTACTAGAAAAAGTGTTTCAGGGCCCCTTTAACTAGTAAGTAACACTTCTTATGACGGGCTAATGTTTACTGAATCAGGTACTAGTAAGCCAGTCGAGCAAGGATAATCGCTGCTACACTTACTTTTGCAGTCGATAAACCGGCACGCATTTCCATAGCACAAGCACAATGTGAGCATACTTAAGAAAATAGTGTGTAATTGTGAGCACGTCCAAAAAGCAAAAACAAGTCTAAAACATATAAAAATGATTCATCTTATCGCCAACAAAAGAAAAGTGGTTCTTGCACGAGTCCCTCAAACAGGAAATCCAACCACAGCAACATTGTTCGTGTCCGTCAGCGCCAGCAAGGAAATGGGCGTTATTGCGTACCAGGGAGCAATAAATGAGATAATGACAAACCCACCCCCTTTTTCAAAAGATTCTAAACCAGAAAGCCGTCAGTTTTGCGGGAAAAATAAGGCGAAACCGGCCGAAGCACGAAACTGAAACTAGATGCAGCAAAGTTAAAAAAAACAACAGAGGAACATAAGTGCTAGAAAAAAATTCCATGTGTTCCCGAAACGAAGGCAGGCAGCCAAGCAAGAAAAATGATTGAAAAGGGTGCCCATTTTAAACATACAGGCAATGATATACATGTAGATCTCTGACCATCTTGTGGCTGTTTGGGATGACATACATGTACATATTTGACCCTCAAAAGATTCATCGGATGACCTATATGTTCTTGATCATTTTTTTTTTATATGCACACTCATTCCTTCGTTTTTTTTAACCTTGTTATTTTTGTATTGCATGTGTACGTTCTTTTATGCTTTCAGTTAAACTTGAGATGCTAGTAGCATGTTGTCCTGTCCACTTAATATCTTTTTGTTGTGGTTTTGTACCACTTTCCTCAAATATGTACTCTAAGTGACCTGCTTCGTGTGCAACTGCAGCATGACAGATTGTGAAAAAGTGGTGAATAAAATATAATAGTTTAGCAAAAGCACTATTAAGAAGACATAACTCCTCAATAGAGACACATCGCTAGTCACACATTGAACACAAAATTACCGTGAGGTGAAGATTATTAAACTCATGAAACAAAATTACCGTGAGGTGAAGATTATTAAACTCAAACTATTAAGCTCCAAAAATCCTCATTAGACAATCCTTAAGCATTTTGCTGTCCTGTTCTGAAATATGAATGCTCCCAAAAGACTGCATGCTCAAGCTGCTTAGGCAGCCAGTTGTTGCAAACAGAAAGAGGACAACGCTTCCTACAAACACTTCTGATTGTTTATCATTTGAAGTGTTCCATCACGTAGCCTATCACTTTATACTATGGCAGTTAAAGCTGTTTTTTCCAAGTATGCACTGGACAGACAATTTTATCAACACTGGTATGTTATGACTCTCCGACAAACCAGATAAACGTTATTTCAAGATTGTGGATAGTCTTGAAACAGCTACATTCAAACATAAGTTAAAAAGTACCGAGTTTTCACTCACACATTGGCTATTTGATGCTTTCAAGTCCCTTCTTAAGTAAAGCTAGTCACTACAACACCAAGAGAGTCCCTTGTACAGAGGGATATTCCCAACTTGGCATGCTCAAATCAGTTGGCACAGTAAATAATGCAGGACTCTTGTTCAGATGTGTAATTATGTACAAAAGATACTTCATATAACACATCAATACACTTACATACTGTGCATACTTCACACAGAACCGAAATTTGTTAGCATGTTGTCAAATAGTATATGTGCTCTCTCAGAACCAATGATACCATGCAGAATTGTTTTACTATTGTAGCATTACATAAATTTAACTGATCGATTATGTTTTCAATATTTTATCTGCACTTTTGGATAAAGGCTGTGGTTAATTAAAAACAAAAACTTATTTCTTAGGTAAGCAGCCAACAACTCCTTTCTGAATATTTCCAAACAAGCCACAGCAAGAATGTTGTGGTTTCGCAATGACTCCTCACATTCAGCAGCAATTTTTGTAACGGTCATTTTCATGCAATCAAATGTTTATGCAAGTTGCTAGACAGAGTTTCTCTTAAATGTACAAATGTAGTGCTATCTCTTTTTACTACCAATAGAAAATTATTCATCTTCTAAGATATGCTATGTAGCTTTGACAACATGGAGAGCTTTTGGTTAAGTTTTTAAGTGAACAGTTGCCTCCCAAATTCAATTTTTACATCCTTTCTGGCACAACAAAGCTCTCCTTCCGGTACTGACTAATAAGTGCAGTATAACAATTTAATCAGCCTAATAAATTTTTGCTGGTGTCCACAGCAATAATATACTATTGAATTCATCTTCACTACATAAAAGGTATTATTTCTATTATTTATTAATGCACCATACAGTGGTGTCCTGTGCTACCAATGAATAGCCCAACTTACACTTTCAGTAGCAAAGTATTGCAGAAAGATAACAAGAAAGAAACTGCATGGGTTGCTCGATTTAAAGCCTAGTTGCGTATAAACGTAGAGACCTCTGCCCTGCTCCTTCTGGTTTTTATATTTACTCCCTCATCAGCTAGGAAAGGCGTCACTGTTTCTAGTTCAGGTTCTTTACGCATATCAGTACAGTTTCAAACCTCAATTAACGGTAACTGCCCTATAAAATGACATCCAGTTCAAAAAATAACTGGCAAAATCAGAGACTGTGGTTCACTATATTGACTTCAAAAGTTTTAAAATAAAAATAACAAGAAACACTAAACAAATGTGAACGTAGTCCAGCTGTTTCAGTCAGTCATCTGTCAGGATAGTGTGAGCAAAAAAGCAAGGTCCTATTTTAGAGTCTATTTTTTGTGCATGATCCTTTTTGGAGCCATTCACACACAATCGAACTCAATGCTAAACATTTCAACAGTGGGGCACAAACCGAAGGTCTAAGCAACCACACTGGCCACACCCACCTATCATCTCAACACATGATCTCTAGAATTAGTATTCATTATTAATCTGCTAATTAACTTTTTTTTCAGACAGTTTTATATGGTAACATCACAAGTAGTTACATGCACCAAGTGATGGTGCTTTAGAACAGAAATGCAGGCAGAATGTCCACAACTGCTCAATGTTTCCCTGAAAGCTAGTTGTAGTTTCCTCAGGCACAAAACATTCATCAGCCTCATGAACCTCAATTCACTGGCAATATTTCGCAACACCAGTTAATGGGTTTACTCGTACACACCTCATGAATACTTACACCAGAATAACAAATATGCGTAGATAGTTTTGTTATAGTACAGAAATACCAATACCACCAGTGAACTCAAGTTTTATTAGCATAGTCTCTTATAGAATCATGACAGCCTTCATGAATCCACTAGAAATGTTTTGTTGGACAGCTCGCATTTTAACATTTAATTCACATTTACGACCACGTGGCAGTAAATAACTAGGAAAACGTGGTATTCTCACAGATGAAGCGTTCCTCTGTCTTCTTTCGCATTAGAAACACCCATCGGGCCGGGTTTCTGTTGCAGAGGCATCTTGTTCATTCAGGGAACCTCCATGCTGACTTTTCGGCGGCGATCCTGCACAGGTTTCAAACGCAGGCTTCAAGTGCTGAACCGGTTCGGCGCACTTGGTCGAGTTTAGTTGCCAATCGTATCCGGCAGAGATACGTGGATGTGCCTGTTCAAAACATGATCAATACCCTACCTTTATCTCTAAAGAATGCCCGCAATATCTGCGCGCGCAGCGACAACAGGCGTGTTCCGTGCGAACGTCAAACGCTTCGGTGATGCAAGAGATGGGCGCGTACACAACGCAAATCCCGACGGTACGCAAATCACGAAAGAAACTCACGTTTACCGCAACACGCGGTAGACAGCAAAAGCTAAACCATGCCACTCTGGTGTTCTAGAAGTTTCATTTAATAGCCACTCAAGCTTAATTGAATTACAAACTAAAGGGATGTGCACTATATTTAAGCGAATAAATACACAAACAGTTCATTAAAAGCTCACAAGTGAGCATCAGACGTGTTGTACTTTCGTTGCGCTGATGGACGAAAGCCAGGCCCTCTCAAATCGTTTACCCGCACCTGCATACGTGCATACGAAGACTTTTGAAGAGAAGGAAACGCACTCAATCAGGAAGATCAAGATATAGGAGTACGACACATGCCGCCCCTTGTATGACATCGCTGTTGACAAAATATTGTGGCCGTGCAGTGACCCTTTGACTCGGACTGGCAACCAAGTGATATTGGGTGGACTTGTCATCTACCCACTTTAAGGCTCGAATTAAGATCTCTACGTAAAGGCAATTTACGCGAATGTCATCTTCGCGTTTGTACAGACGCCGAAAATAAGCCTCGCATTTCTCGCTTACTTGTGTTTGCATGCTTATCCGCATCTTACGGGCACGACGCAAGAGCACATCTAGGATGCCAGAAAAGGGGGCTGTACCTCGTAAGGTCACAGAAGGCAGTTCGGACGTTATTTGTGCGGGGATTTTACTCCGATTTTTTTTATACACACGGGATCTCACAAGTACCACCGCACAGGGCATGAGTCATTCAAAATTCACCTTGCGCACACATGCCTGCCATGTTTGTTGAGTTCCGCTGCGTCTTCAAAGGTTTCCGGTTTTCGGCTTCGGCTACTAATCGCACGTAGCCCACTGGCGCTGCTACACCACAGCCGCCGTCGCTTTCGGCTGCGCCATGTGTCATTTGCGCGCGTTCATAGCCCGGCATGCTGCAATAATCTAGTTATAAACTGTGACGCTGCAGCATTTTGCTCGAGTTGCTCTACCCACACGTCGTGCGCGTTGCCGACCACTTCACCGTAGTGCCTTACTTTGCCGTGTCTGTACGAAGTGTGCATAATCAAAGGGCAAAAATGGTCCAGACCGAGTGCGTCGACCATTTCTTGGAGAAAATAAGCAACCTGGAACGTCAACTGTCCATCAAAGAGCACATAACCAAGCTGGAAAACCACATGTCGCTGGTCAAAGACTTGCACGACACTGCTACGCGGTTCGAAACTGATGTGCGCTGGGTGCTGGGTCAGCTTGTCATTATGCTCACTGATGTAAAAATAAGTGCTGGACAGGAGGACGGAAAGGACGCGGTGCTGCTCGACCTAGAGTTGGTCAGCAATAGCAGTACCGGCAACCGCTGCTGTCCGTGCCAGTGCCATTCAAAAAACGAACCGATACCGTCAAATAGTGGTGACGGCACACAAGACTGGAAACCACCGGAGGGATCAAATGTGAGGGCCATTAATTAGCTAACTTGACCGGACTGCTGGAAAAGTTCAATTCGGTTGCGTTACATAATACGAGTACCATCATGCGTTGTTGAATGAATAATGCGCCTGGCTGTCATAATGCTACAGCTCTGCATTAGTTGTACCATTTCCCGGCTTCAATCTTGCAGCCACACGGATTGATGTTCTTGCACAATGCACTGGTATTTTCAACTATTTTGTTACATAACTAATATAAAGTTTTGCTTGGGTGCGGCTTAGTAGAACCGTGTTTCGCATTGGAAAAACATCAAGTGTCAATTGTGAAAGATTACAACGTGAATCTCATAAACACAGACTAGTGGTGCCCTTCACATAACTGTGATATGTGATACATGGTGGCGTGAGATGTTTACTCAGTGGTGAACACGTGTACAACTACTTGGACGTTCTACATTTATGCTAATTCCACCTGATAACTTGTTAAACATTGCCTCACCCCACAGTTATTTCATGTACCGACCTCTAGCCCTCTCTAGCTTTCTCACTATCTTGGCTTGCTCATTCTCAGTCCTGCAGTTAGCTGTATAAAGCTTGTGTAGCAGTGATAGAGAAAAACAAAGGCAGGCAGTTCAATCCAGTTCGTGTCCGATTTGTTACCCTACACAGGTGGAGGAGGGTTAAGGTTTAAAGAAGGGGAAAGAACATTTAAGGTAACATTTTTTTCAGAGAGCACTTTGACGCAGTAGTTGTTCAGTCGATAGAAGATTTTTTTTGACGCAAGAAGCCATAGTGCAAAAGAGACAAGGACTACACAAGAACACAGAATTGAAGCTAACTTCCACTGTCATGTGTTCTCGTATTATCCTTGTTCCTTTTTACAGTATGTTTTTTTTTTCTAAGTCGTGAATCAATTTGCCCAACAAAACATTTTATAGAGGATGGTTGTCAAATTTGTGTTAAGTTTGACATGGGGGCTGCACCACACGGGGAAGTAACTGCTGTTGCTGGTCATCCCGTGTACAAACCATCAACTTGAATGCTATGGAAGCAGCACTTCTAAATTTAGAGCAGGCGGTTGCATGAAATCATCAGGATACTTAGCAGTTATTCCCACGCATGCACAAAACAGTCGGCAAATCATTCTTCAGAAAAGCAAAATGTGCATGTTACCGAAGGATCTGTTGCTGAGCTAGCTTGTGTCATATCACATTCATAATGTAGCGCAAAAAACGACAGGACGGACACAAGGAACGACACATTATAGTGCTTGTGGTGTGTCGTTCTTTGTGTCTGTCTTGTCATTTTTTGCCCTACAGTATGGATGTGGTGCATGTTACGGAGTGGTGCTGCTGATTCCACATTAGGCCTGTGCCACCCTTCTGTTACACAGGTAACAGTTGCAGACTTGGTGAAGGCAGCAGCGCAGGAAGCAGTTGACTCTACAGACTATGTTTTCAACGAAGAGTATCAGATGTACTACAGTGTCTCAACGGGTTGCTACTATGATCCAGTAAGTATTCTGACACCTACTTCATAATGCCTTGCTTGTACACTACTTATTTGCCTGCATTTCAAGATGTCAAATTTTCGTATCTGCTTGAAAAGCAAATGCAGGAGCACAATGGAGTCTTGGACATGTGCTTGCCTCTTATATTATTATGTGTTTTGCCTGTGCCTTCTCAAACTTCCCAGTGAATTTGGCATGTAACTATGTTTTCCTTTCTTTCTCCTCTGCAGTCAACGCAGCTTCTTTATGAGCCAAATTCAGGAACATACTACCGCTATAATTCAGACACGGGAAGCTATGAAGTGCATTCTCAAGTACAGCCCCGCAAGGCACGCAAAGCTAAGAAACCAAAGCGCAAGGTTGGTTGGTTTTGCTTTGTTCATACATTTCTTAAGTTTAAAGACCAAAGACACTATGCTCACCAACAATGATGCCCGTTTGATTTTTTATTTTATTTTTCAAACCATCACAGAGAATTTAGGTGCTCAATTTGGGCTAAATTTTTCAGTCAGTGACAGTTATTAGTTTGGTAAATCAGCTTGTACTAGTAAATTGATACTGCACGGATTCACAGGAACAGATGAGAGCAGCATGTATAGTACATCTGAATACACATATGGAAACACACCAGCAGCTGACACTTCCAGCACTCTATATCCTTATATAAAAGCTCATGGAATCACGTGACAGTTGCTGCCAAGTTCATTTAACATATTTTCTTTTTACTTTTGTGACAACCAAAAGTAAATGTAACACATCGAGTCATTGTTCTATGATTATTACGAATGCACAAAGAATCCTAATTTGTTATGGCTTTTTCTTCTTTGACATCTTGCATGTGAAGTTGATGAAAATTGACATCCGTACATATGTGGCATGAAGCTACAGGGGAGCCCATGCACAGGTTTCCCAGAAACAGAGCTTCTCAACGTAAAAAAAAATCTATTTTGGTTCAGCGACCCCAACTGAGATGATCTACAGTCCACCCTGACTTGATAGCTGGTCGAGGTAAACAGCGCAAAAAACAAAGACAGAGTAAAGGAATTGTTACCAACTTCCCCAGTACCAGTCGTCCTGACTTGCGTGAACTTGTGTGTCAGGTCAGACTAGCACTATAGGCTTTACACTCCCAGGTTGACTTTGCTCATATACTGGTAGCATGACGAAGTGTTGTAATGTTTACCAGGATAAACTACCATTATTTAATCATCGGTATGCATTATTAATGCCTGCACATTTATGGTAAGGAATGTGTTGCCACACTTGAACATCATGCACCGGTTTTACAGCCTTCATTTTAGAAATATTTTCAAAATTTTGTGTGGACTAATCAGATAGCGAAGAGCACCTGCTGCTTTCACCGTGTTGTGTTAGCGCATTGACATGACCTTGCACGTGCAAGATGCTGTGTTCCTAGTTTATTTGATATGCACAACCATAACACTGTGATGCTCCCATATGATATGCCTTTCAAGTGCGCCTTGCACATGATAATACACTCCAGCGACAAGACATCTGATTGAACAAAACGCACATGACAATGAACTTAAGGCTTATTATTATTGTTATACATTATGTTATGTTAGTTTCACAACATGCAGTGGCAATTAGTATACTTTCTGACTGTTAAACAACAACGAAACGAAGTGCGAAAAGAAACAGCTAGTAAACAGTTAGTGGGTGTTGTAGGCCACTGCAGAATAACTACTGCTTCCAACAGCGCAAGAAGCTCGAGCTGAGAGACGAGTCAGCCGGGGAGCTGTCTGTAGAAGAAGGGGAGGTGGAAGACAGCTGCAGCGATGAGACTGCCAGTACAACCGACGAGAGCAGCAGTGCGGGCGAGGAAGACCCGGCCAGCCAGCACCCTCCATGCATTCGCCTTGTACTAAAGGAGCCCCAGGACTTGGTGCAGCATAGGCTGTACCTGGTGACACTTCCAGGTGCCACCTTGGGAACCCACACTGACCATGCACTCTGTCTTCCCAATGTGGACAGCGTAGATGAGGCACGGATACCTATTGTTTAAAGTAACCTCAGAATTAATTTTTTTTTGTATGGCCACACCAGTCCTATGCATTAAGTTTCATAATGGTGGCACTGACAGTGAACGCACCATTTTAGTACTCTGCAATGGAAAAACCTCATTTGACTTGCATACTGCTTATCAATAGAGTACCTAGTAAAAATTTTTCATGCCTAATCAGGTCAGGTCCTAGGCTTTAATAAGCTTGACCTAGCCTCTCATATCCTGGCTATCCAAAGGGCCCGTGCGAGAACTCTAACCGTCCCCGAGTGGGCCAAGCCAGGTGACGTTGAGTTAACTCACGTCTATTGTGGACCTAATAAAGTTATTTCACTCACTTATAATCAGGTGAATAAAAATAGTATGGTATTGAAGAGAAAATTACTTTATCCTATTTGAGAAGGGTGAATAGTTCTTCCAAGTATTAAGGTAGCTGTATTATGAACTCCTTTCTCTTATTTATTCTTTGCTGCACTTCTTTTGCTCCATAAAATGGGAAAAAAAATTTTATGCAGTGACATTTCGTGAAAGTAAGGACCATAAAGTTAAAAGCCACGTCAGCATTATATCTTTTTGAATAGGCTTGTGTGCTTACATCTAACTTTGATGCAATTATGCGCAGCTTGCAAGGTAGTAAGTTTGCAGGTTGCAAAGGCTATCAGATACTTTTGCCACAAATGCTTCATTTCACCTGTTCATTTGCAACACAACAAATTGTCAGCTGGTGCCGTGCCTTCATTTTCTTTGGAAACCTGTTGCAAGATATCTATAGTATGTTTCAGTGGTCTAAAAAATCAATTTTGTATTTCAGAACCATGCAGAGCTACGCTATTCCGAGGATCAAGGGGGCTACCTCCTCAAGGACCTTCAAAGCCAGGCTGGAACTTCACTGAATGGCATTCCATTAGAGCAGGTTCGTTTAGAGGAAGCTAGTTATTAAAAAAAGATTACGAAAACAATTTAGTTAGCGCAATGCAGAAAACTGCCAAACACGAAGTGCAAAGAACAAGTGGGAGTAGGCTGAATTAAGGCTCAGGTATTCTTTAATAAAAATGATATGTAGTAGGTACAAAATATTTAAAAAAAGAAATACGGTATTATTTTAGCAATGGTGCTGGCATAGTGCATGGTGTATTCCATAAATTAAACAAATCTCTTGGTCACAAGTGACTACAGTCCTCAAGTTTCTTAAAAGTATCCGTAATGATACTAAAGCTTTCTTATTTTGGCCATGTCATGTGAGCCACAGTTCTGTGGAGCAGATTTAATGATAGGCAAACTGGAAACAACATGAAAGGGAGCCCCCCATGCACGAAAGGGTTGATGGTATTCTGGATAGATGGATGGATGAAAATCATTATTCTCCATTAGTGCGTCCTTTAGTGTGCAGTGAGCCAGTTCCACTTAGGTCAGAAAGGCTAAGCATCTTCTGTGCGTTGTAGGCCCTTTGGACAGCCCATCACTGTTCAAGTTTGGGAGGCCACGGATAATGCCTAGATGAGTGTAGAAAGCTTGTATAGTGTCTCACAGACAGCCAATGCTCATGGGGTCACCAGAAGTTGCAACCAAATACAATACACTTAACAAAAATTCAGCAATTAAACTCAACAATTTTTGTCTCCCTATTCTGTTCTCTATAGTCTTCAGTAAGTTATCCACTTGTAAATCAACTCATTCTGGCATGTCAGTCAACAAACTGGCTATTACTTCATTAAACCAAAACAATGTAATCAAAGGAAAACCTGACATTCGACATAGGTTGTAGACAGGTGAAACTGCTTGTGTTCGCTACAGTTGTGCATCATTTGTTACATGTTCTCTTCCATTGGAGGCAGCCTATATTGTGTCATAAAGAAAAGCCACGCCTTTGTAATCAATGTGCCATTGTAACCCCATGTGTGCACGTTTGTTTTGGCAGGGCCAGGAGTCACTGGTGCAACACATGGACCGGCTACAGTTGGGCTCCGTTCAGCTGGAAGCCCACATCCATAAAGGCCACAACACGTGCACTCGCTGTGAGCCAGGACTCATGGACTCACCCGCAGGAAATCAGGAGTCACAGAGTGCCCCACCGCCAAGTTCCGAGGCCATACGTCGAGCAAACGTGAAAAAGATGAAGGCTAAATATGGTCTCAAGGTAACTTCACTGTCTCTAATGTCAGGCAGTCACCATGGGTCACTTATGTGTGCGAGTGATGTCACTGTGATTCATAAATATTGGTCGTACATTGTGGAGGGACTGTATTCGTGCTCATTCCATGTGTGTGTGGGTATTTCCACTGTATCGAAGAGGCATGGATAGTGAAGCAAAAGCTTTACCAACATGGAGAGACAACCTATAACATAATTATAATTTGTATACAATTTTTTTTGCATAAAGCGCTCACCAAAAATGAAATAATGTGCTTAAAAAGTGGGAGTGTAAGTTATCTGCAAGAAATTACAGCACATACAGAGGACACGCTGATGAATTTATGTCTGTAGCATTTGTGTATCGTGTGCAGCGCTATTGCAGCCGGTTTTTTCTTGTCTGTGTTACAACTCTCGGGAACTACTCACTGTACTCCTCTGTGGTTCACTGTAAGTTTACTGTGGGCAAAAATGAGCACTGTAGAGGTTAGGGCAGATGTTAACTGGTGCGTTCCAGCATGCATGTTTGCAAGAGCTCTTGAGGCACTGCCTGTCACTCATAACAGCACGCCTATCCTGGGGACCTCTTACTTTTAACGTGATTCAGGGTGCATTCCTTCCTACAATCGAATCCGCATTCTGCAACCAATAGCAGCACTTTCCTACATTGAACACATTTCCATGGACAGGGTTTTGGCTTGTCTTTCCCACAGGTGCAAAACTAGTCTTTTTTTTTTTTTCATAATAATTACTGTTTGAGTTTTACCTCCCTGAAGACAATATGATTTTGAGAGTTGCCGTAGTGGAGGGCTCTAGAAATTTCAACCACCCGGGGTTCGTTTAAAGTACATCTGAATCTAAGTACATGGGCCTCAAGCTTTTTCGCATAGAAAATCTGGCCGCTAGAGCTGTGCGAATAGTAAAATCTTGGGTGGCTTAGGTGGGCAGCATATTTGAATATTAAAGAGTGAGTGCAGATCGAATCGAATATTTTTCAAACATTTCTCAAATATTTCTAGAATGTTTTTAGAATGCCTCAAAGCAAAATTGCAGGAAAAAAGTTGAGAATTCTCAAGTGTATTTTTAAGAAATAACAACATGAAAGCGTTTCTTTTGGCTAGGCTGATGAAGTGCTCGCAGGGTGGTGTTTCATAGTTGTCATATCAGGAACAAGGCAATGCAGAGGTCGAATTGTATTTATGTACATAACTTGGTGCAACCAAAGTGTTGCCGACAACACTTTACACGTGAAAGGCAAAGATGCTGTTTTGTCGGTCCCCTCTTATGCTTTAAACTTGGAAGCCCACCCAATTAACGGACAAGGTTGTGCATTCTTCGAATCTGTAGCTCCAAATCTGCTTGATAGATGTCAATATATACGAACATCTGAAAATTAAGATGCTAAAAATTTTCAGCGTCAAATTTTTCGAACTTGCTGTCCAAAGTACAGGTCCAAAACAGCAATAACCTGTGCCAAATTTATCATCTTCATGTTGGAGCCAGCGTTTTCTAGAGTCAGAACACTTAATATTGTAGAAGAGCCTAAAAAGCAACTTTGTTACAATATGAGAATGTGATGAGGTGAAACATAATAAAACTATGAAGGGGCCACTGTCAATAGGGTGTTGACTGCATTTGAAGCGTAATGAAAATCTGAAGGTGCCACTGTCAATCAAACGTTGACTGTATTTGTCTTTGAGCAGTTCAAATAGTTTGAATAGTAAGATTTCGGTGTGAATCAAATATAATAGCAAACACTATTCAAAATTTCGAACATTCGCGCATTCCAAGTGGCCACCGCAACCAGGATTCGATCCCACGACCTGTGGGTCAATTGTCGAGCACCATAGTCACTGAGACAGGTCCTAGTTTTTTTTTTTCATTTTTTTTCATGTTCTTTATGCTTATCAACAACACACATCCACTTGTAGAATTACAAGACAAGTGAATGCTTACCTTATTCCTCTCCTAAAGGTCCATTAAACATCCCAGTGGTCCAAAATTTATAAAAAAAAGATGACTGCGTTCTTTTACAATGTGAACAATTTGCTGCTAAAATTTTGCAAATAAATGCCATAATAAGGAAGTAGCAAGAGATAAAACAACAATATAATAGCATTTTAAGCAGGTTTTGGTTTGTTGCTTGCCCTCCATACCCTTCCCTGTTCAGCCCATCATTGTACGTCATGTTAGAGCATAGCATGATGTGAGCGACTTCTGTCATCAGCGCGCAGCCAACAACTGATTGAGCAAGGCTTCGTCCATGAGTCGCTCCTGCTGGTTACTCGCAGGTGTTGTGGTAACAAAGCAACTGTGAGCCAGGGTAAAGAAATACACAACATTGACGGGGTAAATAAATACGCAATGCCCACATCTGCACACAGAGAACCGCATCAACACAGGGCCAATATGCAGTTTCATAGCACTGAGGACCAATTGACGAGGTCAGCATTACATAATGTTCTTCATCGGCAACTTTATGTCACTTTGCAGATGAAGGGGCTGGTCAGGTGTGTGAGAATTGGTTTTAGAGCATCTGCGCCACGCTCCTATACTCGCAAAATGTAATTACCGTGGCTTTCTTTATGAATAGGCAAGCTTGTTTTGGAGGTGGTGAAAAAAAAAATTGTAGACCTATTTACTGGTTTTTCAAGCATGAGGAGATATGTATTTAGCTGACACAGTTGCCAGTCTGCTGATGGGATACAAGTTCACAAAAGCTGCAGTTTCATGTACCCTAATTGAAACACCAAGTATACAGAGATGTTACGCCTTCGACTGCCTCCCCCCCCCTTCTCTATTTTCTTTTTACTTATTTCTTGTGGATCTCGGCTGGTCTGTTTTGTTTTTCAAGGAAAGACGGGGAGTGCTATAGGCTGCAATTCCAAAAGTAGCACCTTGTAATGGTTACCAAGTGTGCACTTTTTCTAAACACTACAGGGCATCAGATTAGTAAGCAAACAAAAAACCATCATCATCACAATTGAAAGTGTGCTTGTTTTTTGCTGCAAACATATGTTAATGTGGAGTCAATGGATGTGTTTCTCTTTAATGTTTATGTGTAGGGCATAGAGTACGCTGCCCCACCAAAAGGTTACCACGACCGTGCTCAACAACGCAGAGAAGTAGTTGGAAGCAACTTTCCTCATGAACGGGACTCGGAGCCAGCCAGTGTAGACAAGTATAATTATTTCTTTTCACTCTTTGCTTCTCGTTAGGGATGTGTGCTGTACACCCACTAAATATGGGCACCAGCCTCACCACTGCACCATCTCACTGAGGTGCCTGCATTATAACCCGTTCGGTTATTTGATGTCTACACGTTAGATGTGTGGCAACCCACCTACAATGGACAGCCTTTTAGTAAAAATCAGCTCACTGCTAATTTAAACTCTTGAAAATAAACTTTTATGGATGAAATTTTCCTGTTAAATGGTGCTTAGAAGTTTGTTATATGGTGTAGCACACAGTGCATTTTTGGTTGGGGTTAGGTATTTCTACAGCGATAAGTTTTCTGCACTTTCACAAGGGAACCGGACATGATTATAACCGTGTTTCGTAACATCCTTGTTACATGAAGAAGCAATCACAGTATGACACTTTTGAGTTTAGCTGAATGCTGATAGACAAAGCAGTTAGGGACTTATTTTGATGTGGCAACTCTGTGTAAACTGTGTCACTGAATGCATGCTTTCTTTATAATTTTCTTTGGCAGCAACAGCAAAATTGACTAGATTGTTTTGTTATTCTGCTTCCTTTAATCCCAACTTAAGAAGTACAGCACCCCAGGAGGGAAAAATCTATTGACCTTGGGCGCGGTAAAATGCAAACAAAGGTCAGCAAGTCTCAGAGAGTGACCAAACATAGAGGCAATAATGGCTGTTCTGACTACTATTTTCTGTCTTTCAAATAGATTTTTATATAAGCGAAAATATTCTAAAATAAGATGAGTGTTTCTTCACAAAACAGTGCCTTCCACAACAGGTCTTTCTTTAATTCACCTGCACCACTTGGACAAGTTCACTAGGTGCAGTGCTAGTTCACAATTTTTCTGGACCCCCTATGCTGAAAAAAAATTTTTTTCTAAGATAGCAGAGTGCACATTAAATGTAATTGAGAAAAACGCACTTTTTTTCTGCTGACAATGTGGTTGAGCCTGCTCATCAAACAACTTTTTGCCAGTGTGTTCCTCTCCCTTAAGTACCACAAATCTATAATGTGGCTAAAATATACATAGCCAAATATTTTCAGTATTGTGGATTAAGGTTTGTATTTGGCTCATATAGATTTAAACATTTTATTTGGGCATGAATTATCTTGTAAAATAAGTTTAAAACAGTTCGAATGTATGGTATAGCAATATTTTGCGATAGAATCGACATCAGACTTGTGCTTTCGTCGGTGCCGTGCTTTGACGCATGGGCGTAATGGCAATTACTAGACTTGAAGATAATGGTCCTTCCTAACAAAAGGCGCGCTATTCTGGACTGTCATCATTGTTTTCTTGTTCCTGGCATCTATTGAAGGCCTTGAAAAGTGTTCCAGTTAGTTTTATGCCATGCCATTTCTGACCATTTCTTCTTCTTTAGGGAATAGATAGATGCCCAAAATATTTATATGATGCCCATTTTATTTCAAATATACAGTGTTAGAGTGAACGGAGCACAACATACTGTAGGGCTAAAGTCGAAAAGAATCACTAAGATGCAAAAGGAAGTAGGCAAATCAGCCTCTTACTCTCTACAATCGAGTTTTTCATTAAACATCATGTCCTTCAGTAAGTGTCGAATTGGGCTAGAAATCCTAATTGTAAAAGTCTAGTTTCGGTTTCTGCATTTGGCTCTTTAAAAAAAAATGCCTCAACGTCTTCTAATTTAGTGTGTTTTGTTAAGGTGCTTGCACCTTTAACTTTCCTCATGTTAGGTGAACAGTGTAAATTGAGTGAACAAAAATAAGGACTGCGCCATTTCGGCACCTCATTATTGATTTATGGTGTCATGCTGCACAATTTCTAAACTTCGTGTGTGCCGCCATGAACTGGTTACGCTTGGTGCAGGTGAATTGAACGGACCTAAAACAAGCGTTAATTGACAACATAACAGCCTCTGAGAAAAAAAAATAACAGATTTTAGATAGGCTCTCTATGCTCTTGAATGAGAGGGTTAATAAGATGGTACGTTACCATCTATCTAGATGGCCATTATTTTGGTTGGGTGCGTGCCAGGCAGTGTGCACTGATTCTTTAGGCATTGGCAAAGTATGTGCATGTGGTATGTACATATAATGCCGCTTGTGTCGCTGACTCCTCCCTCTGCGCAGACCGTTGCAAGGAGACAATGTAGGCTTCAAGATGCTCCAAAAAATGGGCTGGAAAGAAGGTGATGGCTTGGGAAAGCAACAACAAGGAGCCTCTGAACCTGTGAGTTTTCTTGAATTTTTCCGTAGGTTGTAGGCGGGGGGTGCAGTACATGTATAGGGGCAGGTTATGCACAAAAGAATACAGTAGGTGGTCTGTTTCTTGCAAGACTTAATTATGTGGAATTGTTTGGCACAATAGACGCAAACACTCTGACGTGCCAGTTTCTCACGGATGTTTAAAGAAAGTTCAGTTTATCAAATAAAGTACTATTGACTTGCAGTACGGGGGTGTGTGACTGAACAGTCTCCAAAATTGGGAAGTGATATAGGCTCCAACCAAAAGTATTTAAGAGACCCGACGTTTCGGAACCGACTTCGTTCCTTCTTCAGGGGTGACTGCGTAGGCTACGTAGCAGCAGCGTCTTCAAAGCACTTGAGGGGTGGCTAATGACCCCTCTCTCTGTCTCTCTCTCTCGTTTTGCCGTGGAGCGCAGTCCGTGTTTGTACACGGGGGGAAGGGTTCCGAGAGAGCAATTGATGTGGGCTGTTCCCTGAATGTGCCACGACTCGAGTAACAACCTTCTCCTCCAGTTCGGCTCGCTTTCGAGGATGGCTGTCGCTTCGAAATTTATCTTATGGTCCAATGTCTCCGCATGTTCGGCGACTGCGCTGCGCTCTTTGTAGAACTTCCGCACATCGTTGGCGTGTTGCTTCAGTCGTTCTGGTAGGTTTTTCGTCTGACCGATATACGATGCGGGGCACTCGGCGCACGAAATTTTGTAAACGACGCCGGGGCTTCTGTCCATTGTTGGCCGGTCTTTCGGGCGGGGGACGAGACGGCCCAGCATACACGAAGGCACGTGCATGATGCGAAGCCCCTCCCTCTTGAAGATCCGCGCCAGTGTCTCGCTCGTTCCGTGAACGTATGGAACTGGTAGTCGTTTCGGGGGGCTGCCAATTAAGGTTGAATGGGGTTTCCTAATCCTCTGTTGCTCTGCGTAGCGGGTGGCGGCTCGAATGAAGTTTTTTGGATATCCGTTTTTTCTGAGCTCAGCAATTACGCGGGCCTCTTCTTTCTTTCGCTCTGTGTCATTACAGCACAAGTTCCTGGCTCTCTCGAGTAGCGTGGTCACAACCGAGGCCTTGTGGCAGGCGGGGTGGGAAGAATCAAATTGAAGGTAGCGACCAGTGTGCGTTGGCTTCCTATGAATGGAGAACTCCAGGCCGTTGCGCTTTCTTGCCACCTGGACGTCAAGAAAGGGCAGGCAGTGGTCGTTCTCACACTCGGTCGTGAATTGTATGGCTGGGTGCACGGAATTCAGGTGTTGTCTGAAGTTTTCAACTTCAGGCGTCTTAATGACGCAAAAACAATCGTCCATATAACGCAGAAAAAGCTTGGGTCGCGACGAGAAGGAGCTGAGTGCTTTTTCTTCTATGTACTCTATAGTCAGGTTTGCCATCGTGACGGAGATGGAAGCTCCCATCACGGTTCCGCTGTTCTGCCTGAAAATAGTTCCTTTGTAGGAGAAGTACGTGCTGGAGAAGCAGAACTTCAGTAGACGACAGAGCTCGTCAACCGCCAATGGAGTCCTTTCACTCAGGCTTGCGTCCTCTTCAAGTGCAGAACGGGCAGCGGAGACAGCTAAGGGAACTGGCACGTTGGTAAACAATGACACGACGTCAAATGAGACCATGCTCTCCTCATTACCTATGCTCACATCTGACGTTAGCTGCACGAAGCGGCTGGCGTCACGGACATGAGTTGGTGTCTTCCGGGTTAGTGGGGCGAAGATTTCGTGTAGGAAATTTGAAAGGGCTCGGCATGGGGAGGAAGTGAAGTCTGCAATCGGTCGCAGGGGGACGTCAGGCTTGTGAATGTTTGGTAGTCCATAAAAACTCGGTGCGGATCCGTTAGGGCAGATTAGTTGCAGGTAAACTGTTCTGAGATCCGTGTATTGCTTGAAAATTTCCGCGAGTAGCCTGTTTAGCTGCGTTTGGGTTTGCTTCGTTGGGTCCTTTACTAGCTGCGTGTATGCGTCCCCTTCCAAAAGAGCTGAAAGCTTCCGATCGTAGTCCCCGCTATCCAACACCACCGTCGAATTGCCCTTGTTGGTGGGCAAGATAACAATGCTTCGGTCCCGTCGGAGTTCCCGAAGTGCCTGGTTCACCTCCGTGGTCAGATTATTTTTTCTATGTAACTGTAATTTCCAAAGGATACCAATTGATTTCAGCCTAATTTCTTTCCTGGCGCATGGCCTCACGCTTTGGACGGCTTCCTCTACAGCCGCGACAAGTTTCGGTAGACGGGGCGTCGTTGACATGTTGTAGCTATGTCCCTTTGCTAGGACAGAGGTTTCCCGATCAGTGAGGTGACGAGATGAAAGATTGGTGACAAACCTGGAATTTTCTATGCTTGGGGTGGCACTCCGGTCCAACAGGTAGGAGAGTTACTTATCCTTAGTGGTCCGGTGCTTTTTTGCCGTCAATGCCGCCACGGAGTCTGTGAACGCGTCGATTGCAGACATCAACTCCGGGATGCAGTGCTCAAGTTGACGCTTGGCGAAGAACAGGTCCAAGTCTTTTTTCCGTAGAGAGGTGTTAATTTCATGAAGGCGGGCGTTGATCAGTCGTTGTTCGGCTCTCGTGATGACCTCCAAGCCCTCAGGGGTCGGGACAGGTCGTTTTAGGCGTAGGCTTTGAGGAACGACTTTCCTTTCTTTGCACGTGCGGCTGAAGTCGAGATGAGTCTTGAAGACTGAGATGCTTTCCTTAATGCGTATGTAGCGCTTGACGAGCTGCATTGTATCGTGTCCGAAGTCTTGACTGATTGACTTGAATGTAAACATTTGACAGAAGTCTGTCTGGTTGGGTATGAAACTGGGAGATGGTATAGGCTCCAACCAAAAGTTTTTAAGAGACCCAACGTTTCGGAACCGACTTGGTTCCTTCTTCAGGGGTGACTGCATGAAGTTTTTTGGATTCATTCGAGCCGCCACCCGCTGCGCAGAGCAACAGAGGATTAGGAAACCCCGTTTCAACCTTAATTGGTAGCCCCAAGAAACGCGTACCAGTTCCATACGTTCACGGAACCAGCGATACGCTGGCGCGGATCTTCAAGAGGGAGGGGGTTCGCATCGCGCACGTGCCTTCGTGTACGCTGGGCCGCCTCCTCCCCCACCTGAAAGACCGGCCAACAATGGGCAGGAGCCCCGGTGTCGTTTACAAAATTCCGTGCGCCGAGTGCCCCGCGTCGTATATCGGTGAGACGAAAAACCTACCGGAACAACTGAAGCAACACGCCAACGATGTGCGGAAGTTCTACAAAGAGCGCAGCGCAGTCGCCGAACATGCGGAGACATTGGACCACAAGATAAATTTCGAAGTGACGGCTATCTTTGAAAGCGAGCCGAACTGGAGGAGAAGGTTGTTACTCGAGTCGTGGCACATTCAGGGAACAGCTCACAACATCAACCACTCTCTCGGAACCCTTCCCCCAGTGTACAAACACGGACTGCGCTCCACGGCAAAACGAGAGAGAGAGAGAGAGAGAGGGAGGTCATTAGCCACCCCTCGAGTGCTTTGAAGACGCTGCTGCTACGTAGCCTATGCAGTCACCCCTGAAGAAGGAACGAAGTCGGTTCCGAAACGTCGGGTCTCTTAAAAACTTTTGGTTGGAGCCTATATCATCTCCCAGTTTCATACCCAACCAGACAGACTTCTGTCAAATGTTTACATTCAAGTCAATCTCTAAAATTGCGCGACTTCCACTCATGACAACTAAAAGCTTTTTACTCGTTACGGACCACCCCAAGATGAGGATACAGCATTTAGTTGTGAAAACAAGAGTAAGTGGAAGCTTAATCAAATCTTGAACCTCATTCATCCACACGCTTCAGTGTTGCAAGTCATAGCAAATGCGATAGGACATGGGCAAACACCCAACAACGTGGCAGTAAGCCTGCTTTCTTTGAAAGTGTTTACCAAAGGGTGGACCACAAAGCATGTTCTAAGTGTTGAATGTTTACTGCTGAAAGTTATTCCTATCCTTGTATGTTTTAAAGATACATAACTCAGTATTTTGCTTACCATTAACATTTGAATTTCAGATCGAAGTGAAGTCCACAAACACTCGCAAAGGATTGGGCCACAGTGGCCCCAGAATAGAAGACCAGAGAGCCCGAATTCTTGGCAAGACACGGGAGCGCTATGAGGCTATTACAGAAAAGGAAACAACCACTGGATCAAGTCCAAAAGGCGAAAATACTTGACATGCCTTATCATCCAGCAGCATCTGTGGTTCCCATCATCATTTACTTTATTATTACTTAGGATGAAGGGCTTGTACATAACATACATAGACGCAGTGAAAATTTTATAGTGGAAAATGTTTATATATTTTATGTTCTAAGATGCTTACTTTCCCTATCCGTTCATCGTGCACATAATCTGTTCGCTGCAGTCATGTGTGAATGAGCGCAGGAGCTTCCGTCAGGCCTTGGTGCCTTTTGCTCTTGCGACTTTCTGTCATGTTAGTCATGTTACTGAAGAAATAAAAGCTTTCTTTCTTCTTTTTCTATATGGTTGGTCTGCTATGTTTGCCTGTAGGTACTAAGCTTTTAGTATCAGCAAAGCTGTTTAGCAAATCGCGGATTGTTCACACCGCACCGATGTTGACTTCAAACCAAAAAACTATCTTCATCATAAATGGGTATGCACTATAAAAGTTATGGAATCCCACTACTTGCCATTGCTTCACTAAATATGAAGAAGCCAGCAGTTAGCCCAACAAATGGGTATGTGCCACAGGAATTCATGCAGCCTATCAAAGTTTATCATCACAGTAGGCTTGTGTGAATATTCGAACGTTTAGAATATTCCAACAAACATTACAATTCATTACACCGTATAATGAAGTGCACTTTTTACAGGGACAAAGGGACTGAAATTATACCATACGTTATAATGATCAGTCACTAGCTAGCACAGCTCTCACACAATGTCACAATGTTCGAATTCACTTTGATTCGAATTTAATTCTTTGTGCAACAGCGGGGCACATATGTCCCACCGTTGAATTAAGAACTATGTTAAGACACTCACATGTTACGTAAGTTTGTAATCTCAAAGAAAATTCTTTTACCATGCTTTTGAAGGATAGATGTAGTGTTACAATGGCTTTGAATTTCAATAAACTTTTTATGATAGCAGAAGGTATCTTGAAGGGCCGCTTGGTACATGATACTGAGGGGAACAGCGCAAAAAACAAGACCGAGAAAGAATGAACACACGACACAAGCACTTGTGTCGTGTGTTCATCCTTTCTCAGTCCCCATGCGCATGCACTTAAATACAGTACTTGCAGGTTCAAATGCCACTACACATTTTTTAGCATAACGACTGGTATGCATAATTGCTCGAGATAACCACGTCATTACACAACAAATCTGGTCTCTGATGATAACGTTGGCTTTGATCTACGTGTTTGAATCGAAATTGCGCTGATATGGCCTAACTGAAGACAGTGGAAACAGAAGTAGAAAACATTACTTAGTCTTAAGTAGTCCTATCTCAATCCATGGGTACTGTACTATGGCAAAAGGTCGGACGTCGATTGATTGATTGATATGTGGGGTTTAACATCCCAAAACCACCATGTGATTATGAGAGACGCTGCAGCAGAGGGCTCCGGAAATTTCGGCCACCTGGGGTTCTTTAACGTGCACCCAAACCTGAGCACACGGGCCTACAACATTTTCGCTTCCATCGAAAATGCAGCCGCCGCAGCCGGGATTCGATCCTGCGACCTGCAGGTCAGCAGCCAAGTACCTTAGCCACTAGACCAGCACAGCGGGGCTAGGACGTCGATTGTAACACTGGCTACCAATCTAGTGAACTTTAGAAGGTAAGTTCCAGTGGAACAAGAAATGCTACCGTACATTACAGTAAAACAAAAGGTACCAATCAATTTTCTTGACAAATACTATTTGACAGGTATTGTAAAATATATTGCTGCTTCCTTACCATGAGTGTGCCACGATACTATTAGGCAACCAAAATATCAATTAATGGCAAGTACAGTGTGAATGTTGTTGAGCACCAGTTTCATGGATAAATATAAAGTGTTTGTTACATAAAAATATTATTACAAATTGTATTAATAAAGGGGGTAATGTATAATATAAGCAATACTGTGTACATTTTCAAAACTATGGAGTCATAGTCACCATAAAAGGTGCAATAAATACTGGAAAATGGAGCAGCCATTCCCAAGTGATATTGTTACGGAAGAGAAGAGATGCCGGATCGACGAGGCTGTGGATGAAATATATTTCAAACCAGCAGCAGCGGCGTGACCGATTGAACAGACACCAAGCGGAGACCACTCTTCATCCTCTTCGTCAGGCACACACGCACATCGTCCCACAAAATATCAACATGCATGTAGCATAATCCCCGGCGGCAGAAGCGCCGTCTCGGTGCATCTAGATGTCAACATCAACGGGAGAGTGGTAAGGCTTCAAGCGTGCCACATGTACGATATCAGTGGTCTGTGGTGCAGTGTAAGGCAATGAGGCAGCAGGGGCTATTTCATATGTCACAGGAGTAACCTCACGAAGAACTCGATAAGGACCTGTGTAGAGGGAAAGAAGTTTTTCCGACAAGCCGACTTGACGGATCGGGGACCACAGCAGTACCAATGAACTGGGTAAAAAGTGCACATCGCGGTGCCGTTGATTGTACAAATGCCGCTGGTTCTCTTGAAAAGCGAGAAAGTGAGTGCGGGCGATTTCGCATGCGTGGGCAGCCCGAGTGATAGCGTCAAGGGCATATTCGCTGGTCGGTGTCACGGTAGACGGAACGACTGTATCCGGGGGTAATGTAGGTTCTCGGCCGAACAACAGAAAAAATGCAGACTAAGCGGCAGTGTCGTAGCGAGAAGAATTATAGGCAAATATCATGTATGCCGAAGCAAGGTCCCAGTCAGAGTGATTGGAAGAAACATACTTTGCAAGCATATCTGTAACTGTTCGATTCAGACGCTCCGCGAGTTCATTTGTCTGCGAGTGGTACGACGTAGTGAGCTTGTTCCTCGTTTCACATGACTGAAGGATATCGGCTATGACCTTTGATAGAAAGGTGCGGTCACAGTCTGTAAGTAGCTGGCATGGAGCTCCCTGTTGCAAGATCACGTCGTGTAGGAGGAAGTCTGCAACATCTGGGGCGCAGCTTGTTGGAAGTGCTCGTGTGATGGCGTAGTGGGTGGCGTAGTCTGTGGCCACAGCTATCCACCAGTTGCCAAAAAAAGACAAGGGAAAAGGGCCCAGTAAGTCTAAGCCAACGTGGAAGAAATGGTCTGAGGAAATTTCAAGTGGTTGAAGGTGTCCGGCGGGAAGCGTCGATGGTGTTTTGCGGCACTGACATTTATCACAAGCCGCAACGTATCTTCTGACTGAGCGTGAAAGCCCTGGCCAAAAGAAGCGTCGGCGAATCCGGTCATAAGTGCGTGATACACCAAGGTGACTAGCAGTTGGAAGGTCATGGAGTTCGTAGAAAACTGCCGAGCGGAGGTGTTTCAAAATGATGAGCAGCTGGGCTGGCCCATCTGGGTAGAAGTTCTGGTGGTATAGGACGTCATCTTGGAGGACGAATGAGCGATGGGACCAGTCGGAAAATGGTGATTCGAGTCGTTCAATTATAGCACGCAAGGATGCATCACGGTGTTGCTCGTCACCGATGCGGGTCGGATCCGTAACGGAGAAGATGCAAGTATCGGTATCGGTGTCAGGGATGGTGCTCAATTCATCGACTGAGTAGCGGGAGAGGCAGTCTGCATCCTGATGTAGGCATCCCGACTTGTATGTGTACGTGACTGTATATTCTTGCAGTCGCAGAGCCCAGCGCCCGAGACGGCCAGTAGGATCCTTCAGTGACGAAAGCCAACATAGCGCATGGTGGTCCGTTATTACAGAAAAATTCGTGCCATATAAGTATGGGCGAAACTTCGTGACTGCCCAAACAAGAGCAAGACATTCACGCGCTGTTATTGAATAGTTGCGCTCAGCAACTGTGAGAAGGCGGCTAGCGTAGGCGATTACTCGGTCGTGTCCCCGCTGGCGTTGGGCTAGGACGGCTCCAATCCCCTGATCACTCGCATTGGTTCGGACTTCTGTCGGAGCGGATGGGTCAAAGTGGGCCAATATAGGTGGAGTCGTGAGGAGGGTGATGAGGTGAGAAAAAGCGGCAGCTTGAGCGGAACCCCACGTAAAAGTCACGTCTTTCTTCAGAAGGTCAGTGAGTGGTTGAGCGATTCTTGCAAGCCCTTTCACGAACCTTCTAAAATAGAAACAAAGTTCCACGAAGCTACGGATGTCCATGACAGACTGGGGTACAGGAAAGCTCGTGACGGCACTAATTTTCTGCGGGTCAGGCTGCTCACCTGATGCGTCCGACAAGGTGGCCCAACACCGTAATCTGCTGGCGGCCGAAGTCACACTTCGTCGAGTTTAATTGAAAGCCTGCAGTGCGGAATATGTCGAGAATAGCCGACAAACACTGAAGGTGCGTCTCAAATGTTGGGGAATATACAAGGACATCGTCCAGGTAGCACAGGCGCGTTGACCACTGGAACCCTTGTAATAGCGAGTCCATCATATGCTCAAACGTGGCTGGGGCATTGCATAGCCCAAATGGCGTCACCTTGAATTTGTATAGGCCGTCGGGAGTTACAAACCCAATCTTTTCTTGGTCTTTCTCGTTCACTGCAATCTGCCAATAGCCAGAACGTAGGTCAATAGAACAAAAGTATCGCGCGCCGTGAAGACAATTGAGGGCGTCATCTATGTGGGGCAAAAGATAAACGTCCTTTTTGGTGATTCGATGAAGATGGCGGTAATCAACGCAGAAGCACCACATGTCATCTTTCTTTTTAATGAGCACAACGAGAGATGCCCAAGTGCTCGAGGAGGGTTCAATAATTGCTTTGGCTAGCATCTTGTTGACTTCTTGAATTATTTTACGCTCTGTGGCAGACACCCGGTACGGTCGGCGATGGATAGCGGCGGGGTTGGGGTGACAAAAAACGGCAGCATTGCAGTGATGGTGAATGAGCGGTAGAGTGGCTGTTAGGTGCGTCAGAGGCAGAATACTCACGGCGGGGCAAATAACTACGGGGGTCCGTGTATGGGCGAGGAGAATAAAATTGGCTCCCACAAGGGGGCGTCCAAGTGCTGCGGCAGTAAAGGGGACATGGCCAAATTGGTGACAGCGGAAGCAGATTGGCTTGTCATCTGTTGTTCTCCATTCTGTCAGATTGCGAGATCTGGGCAGAAAATATGGGCCATGACGTGGTGCGTTCATTGGCATCGGTCTGTAGTCCGGTCAGGAGATGGAGCAGGTGACAGGAAAACCAAGGTTAGCAATTTCTTGCCGCACGATTGCCTGAATAACTGACACCGCCGGAGATGCTTGCACGGTGCCCTGGTCGAGTAGAAGTGGATGAAACGGCGCAAGACGGGCCGCCTCAAGCTCGCGCCAAATGATGTGTGCAACATTCTCGTGCAAGAGTGGTGTGGCACCGAGATCAATGCAGGTTGAGGTGACAGCCGTGTTTGGCAGCCACAAAAATTGAGGCAAAACTCGGCGGTTTTTTGGCCATTTCGAAGCGGCAGCATTCCTTATTTATGAGATCGATGGTTGTGACGTTGTTGTACACAAGTAAGTTGAAAGCGCCATCCGCCAAGCTCTTGAGTATGTGGCCTACCTTGACGCTCTCGGCCATTTCCTCGTCCACTTTGCGGCACAACGCCAGCACGTACTGTACGTACGAGACATACGACTCGGTTGATGGTTGTACATGGGTGGCGAGTTCTTGTCGCACGGCCATTTGTTGAATGGACGGGTCCCCAAAGATGTCGCGTAGTCGTTCCTTGAAGATGTCCCTGCTGGTGAGCTTGGCCTCATGAGCGTCGAACCATACACGTGGGGTACCATCCAAGTAAATAAACTGGCAGTCATCCTAAAATATTAGGTTGGCGAGCATCATAGTAGAGTCCGATCGGTGAGCCAGGCTAACGCGCTCGTACTTGCTGAGCCAGTAGTCGACGTCAAGGCCAAGCTGGGCGAAGAAAGTACCAGGATCACGGGGGTGGGACATTGCAAGGTACGTAGTAGCTGGTGCTTCAGCTGAAGGTGGTGACGGCTTGTTATCATTGGAAGCCATGGCCAGAGTCTGGACGGTGCAGCCACTGCGAAGCTTCGTGGTGAGAACGGGAAACGTTCGACCTCCACCGAATATGTTACGGAAGAAAAGAGACGCCGTATGAACGAGGCTGTGAATGAAATATATTTCAAACCAGCAGCAGCGACGTGACCGGTTGACCAGACACCAAGCGGAAACCACTCTTCGTCCTCTTCGTCAGGCACACACATGCATAGTCCCACAAAATGTCAACATGCATGTAGCAATATGAACGATCACCATCAGTTATACTATGTATTTCTATTTCATAAAAGGACACAAAAAAAGTTGACTATTCAAACTGTACATATTGCTCTGTTGTGCAAGTGCAATGCTTTGCCACTGACATGTTTCAAACAGTCCACATAAACACAATCAGATCAAAACAATACACACAGAGCTAGCTTCCCGGAATGTGGAAATATCCAAGGGCATGCTTTATAGGTATTTTCACCACACCTCCTTATATAATACTACAGCCCTCCTGCAGATGATGATGCCAATGAAATTAAATTACTTCATGCAATTTTTCAACATATCCTGATGCTGCTTCAAGAGTATACTAGTACAGAGATTAAAAAGTATGGTGGCCACTCCATCACTGAGCTAATAAGGAGTAATAAGGACACTCATGAGCCGATCCTTCACTGTGTTAGGTAGTGCAACGAGAGGGTGGTGCTGGAAAGTATAGATCATCTCTATTATAGCCAACTGCCTCGCACATGAGCCTCGCTCGTTTATGCACGGCAGGCAAGCCGCAGGTTTGCAAATGTAAACTCTATGAACTGTTTAGACTACCTCAACTAGTCTCATCTTATACGAGAGTTTTATCTCATGCATTGAAGAATGAGAACAGTCCTCATTTATACAATATTTAATCATATGCACTTACACTCAATACGAACTTTACAATATTCACACACATTCAACAAAGTTGCTCCTGGTGTCAAAAAGACTCCTCTTTTAACAAGTGCTGGGGGTGCCACTTCCACATATGTTTTTTCACATCCATAGCAGCACTTCAGACCACTACCTAATACACAAGAAATATCTCGCCAGGTTCAATTCCAGGTCCTTCTTGTGAGATGCCATACACTAATGCCAGTTAGACAGAAGTACATACTTTCAAAACGCGGAATGTCAATGTTACAGATGTCTTCCCGACCTTGTATATTCACTAGATGCAGCTCGAAGTTCATCCAGAAAGCTAAGAAAAGATAAAAAGGAGCATATGAATGCAACCACCATCAATTATAGTAACAAACATTATGCTTCTCGCAAACAATTTCAATTTTATTACAACGGCATGTTTCTTTTAAGGCCTGCATGCTCACAAAAACACTGCAAATCAGCTATATGTAGCAAACCACATCACAACCAAGTTTTTTGCTTTGCAGTTCTTCTAGTTATAGAGATACTATTATGCATGTTATTACTGCAAGCTGTGCACTAGTATAAACTCAATTTAGCAATGCAGTAGTGATGCCATGGCTAATGCATATCAAGAGAATTTTCATGGGCTCACAGGCTAACCTTGTCTCATTTTCGTTTTCTGGAATCCGGAACAGCGTGCTTGTTCTACAAATAGTACCAGCGGAGTGGAAATATGTTTCAAAAAAGAATGACAAGGAATAAAACAGTGTCTTGGTTCACATAATTTACTAAGTACAATCACTGCCATATGGATTACTACTGAGAGAAGCTGATGTATCTCTGCAGAGTTCTGACATACACGACTACCAGGCCAATTTTGTGTCAGTCTCTCATGACCTAATATAAGGTCACAGTCAACTTCACAACTACTATATGCAATGGCTAGTTGTTTGTTGCATCACACATGATACCCGTTTTGTCATGCCCATAGTATTTCTGCTAGTGCTTCAAAGATGGTGACATGCCAACGCTAGAAATAAAGGATGGTTGAGTGACCTGTATAGTATATCACCGTCACAAAAAAGAACATTTAAACCGGCGAGCATCACATTCGCAACCTGGCATTTGAGGCAAGTAACACTAACGTTGTACATAAAAGTATATTTGAAAAAGTTCCTTACCTAGAGAAGTTGTGGACACATGTTCCCCCCAACATGATACGAACTGTAGAGTTTGCTACATTGAGCTTGTATATGGAGAGGGATTCCTCATAAGTCACTCCGCCCGCAATGAACACCGTTATGTCTTGGTAGCGTAGAATGCTGCCACTACAAAAAAAAAAGAACACGTTTGAGTTCATACCTTATGAGAGTAAATTCTTGTGAAACTGAATGCGCACAAAGGTGCGTTACAGTATGGCTACAGAATACACTCTATATCTGCAAAGTAAGCTGCAAACGTTTTCACTCAATGTGATGTCAAATAATCCAGTTTCCAAATTTGAGGCAAAGAAATTGGAGAAATTTTTTTAGGGGCTTGTTTCTTTGTCAGACATAGCCAAATAATTTGAACATTGAGGCAAGTCTTTTATCATCCATTAATCTTCCTTTTATTACAAATTAAAAAAAAATGCCTCCACATAATTCTGCAAGAGACCATTTCTAAAAAGCAGCTCTCAAAGTCTATTGACATAAGCAATGACTGAAGAGCAAGCACTCAACCTACGACATTTAACATCAATAAAGTATTTACAGAGAACTTCCACTTTAAACTTCATGGGACCCAAGAAAATAGTTCACTTAACTGAAAGTTCACTGAACATCAACTAGAATATGTAATAGCTTTTGGCAACGGAAAAATTAAGTTGAACTTATGAAATGCATAGTTAACAACGGCACAACTATGAACCCACACCAACTCGCCCAACTGTAAGTGCTACTGAATATGAAATGCAATTAATTTTGGAAAGAATTCTGCAACTTTTATTTGGATTGGCACCATTAAAGCACAAAAAGAGACAAAGCTTCCTTTCTGTGCATTGCCTCTGGCACAGCTTGTTCCTGTGACACGGTCTCGCAACTTTCTAAAATGTATCCTACAGCCTCAGCAACAAGATACATGATTTGACCTGTCCCAGCCATTTACACCTTCTTCACTGCACTCTTGTTTTTTTACTTTGGCTTATACGCTGAAAACAATTTCCAAATTTAATAGCTCTGTGCAGGCACTGTAGCGCACAAGGCTCGTTTTTGTCTTTCGCACAGCCGCTTTGCCTCGAAGGCACTACACGCACAAGTGGTGTTGCATTGCCACCACTATATGGGTGCTTATAAGGTGGCAAGCATTGGCTACACCAGAGCTGCAGAGCGCAAAACTTCATTAAATTTATGTCAAATATCAGCCTAGGTCCACATATGAAGTTCGTTCAACTGACATATTCACTATTCAGTTTAACTAAAATATTGCCACATTCCATTCCTCAAGTTTTCTTATCGCCCCAATACACTACACAATTCTCAGCGCAAACCGCGCCTACAGCTTTCGAGAAGCTTCAGGACTGTAGTAGACCATTTCGATAAGATCACACCCACTCCGCGGCGAACTGTACAGATTATTCTGGAACCTACACCGCCGCCAGCGATAACGCTAGAACATTCGATGGCAAAAGTATAAATGCCGACGCACTTCGCCGCTTGTCAGTTGTTGATCGACGGCCGACGCTCCGTTCGCCGCTATCAGTCCAAGACTGCTACTGTAGTCCGACTTTTCGTTTACTGGGCACAGGTTTGCCCAAATAAACAATTTATTATTCGACTCGCAGTGTGCTCCTTTCGTCCAGGTCACGAGCCCGTGACAATATTTTACACAGACTGCATACAAAAACAACTGGGGATTTTACAAAGCTTGTTTGACATATTCGTTAAACCAACGCTCGTACAACTGAGAGTTCACTGTATACACTTCCAGATTACAAAAATGTGCTGGCCTTGCTAAAATAAAATTATTTTTCAATATACTAGTTAGTTACAGTCTCACCTGTCAGATGGTGCATATGCTTGAGGATAAGCGTTGTCTCTTAGCCGACCTCGCAACAAGTCTTCCAGTATGTCGTAGACAAGTGGTACATGTTGTGTGTAAATGTTTTCCACACCCTGAGAAAGGCATTTTACACATATTTTTATCAAGGTTATACCCTGCAGTGCAATCTAAATATGTTAAAGCTCACTGTTAACCCCAAGAGGATTGGGTTAACATCAAGTTGTTTGAGGCAGTATGATAATGGGACATTTATCTTTATAACGTTATATGCTTCAATGATATTGTGAGAACACAGAAACATGATGAAAAATATTGTACGGCAAAAGTGTGTTTTAATTTCAGGTGACAAGTCACCACTTATTTTCCTTCTTAAAACTTTGTAAGAAATGTGCTGTTCTAAATAAGAGCTGAACAGTCAACATTGGGACTAATTGAAATTGACTGTGATGCAGTAGCACTCAAACCTAGCGCTAGTGCGAACAGCAGAATTTTTGGTGCGGAGCGAACTCTAATAATGAAGAGGGAATCGAATCGAACATTTCCAGAACATTTTTCTAATAATTCAAAGCGAAATTCTAAAACAAAAAAAAAAGTTGTGGAGAGGACTCCTAAGCACATTTTTATGAGATGTAGCAACATGAAAGTGTTTCTTTTCGCTTGGTTGATGAAGTACTGGCATGGTGGTACTTCATAGTCGTATCAACAAGAATGAGGCAATGCAGAGGCCAAATGGTATTAGTAGATTATTTGGTGCAACGAAAGTGTTGCCAAGATTTTACACATGAAAGGCAAAGATTCTATTTACTCAGCCTCTCCTCCTCTTTCAACTTTTGTGGAAACCCAAATGATGTGGCATACAAGGCTGTGCTCACTTCGAGCTAGAAGTTTCGAATCTGCCTCGTAGACGTCAACATACAAGAACACTTGAAATTTTGTATGCTAAAAATTTTTGACGGCCGATTTTTCTGACTTCCTGCCCAAATTTCTGGTCAAAAACAGCATTAATTAAGCCCCCCTTTCTGCCGCATCTATCATCTCTATGTTGAAACTATCACTTTCTGTAGTCAATACATTTGCAACGATAGTGGAGCTTGAAAGGCAGCTTTACCACAATACAACAGTGCAACAAGGTAAAACATATTAAAATCTGAAGGGGTCGTTTACAATTGGACACTGTCTAAAAAAAGTAAACCATAACAAACCCTGAAAGATAGCTTTGGCACAACGCCTTCATGTAATGAGGTGAAGCATATTAAAATTTGAAGTGGTTATTTTTAATTAGACATGGACTGTTTTTTGGTAGTTGAAATAGTTTAAATAGAATTCCAGTGCGAATCCAATAGGGAACTCTATACAAAAAGCATCCGAAATTTTTAATATTCACGCACTCCTACTCACAATGTGAAACCGCAGTAATAGGGGAGACCCACTCAAGTTTGCCCGCCGACGCCAGCGCTTGCCTTTCCCCTGCCAGAAAAGGCGCACAATAGTAGCGTGTAGTGACCCTTCCGCTCCCTTTGGCTTCCACGCATTTGCGAAGTGCGCGCTGCACGTGAAACGTCCCTCGTTCCGCGATGTCACCCCAACAGAAAGGGGGGAACTACTCCTGCATCGTCAACTGTCACAATAACCGTGCAAACACGAAGGGGTCGACTCCACCAGTGAAATTCTACCGATTCCCAAACCGATGGTAGGAAACAAGCAGATGACAGGAATGGATTGAAGCAGTGTGCCGAAAAAAAGTAAGAAAACAATTTTTTAATTAAAATTAGCATGCACACAATGCATTCATCATAACGGGTGTTAATTCCTGCGTCACTGTTCCTTTTATCTATCGAGTTACTGGTAGATGCGTGTCCCCATCTTAAAAGTGTAAATCACCATAATACTTT
The DNA here is from genome assembly GCA_013436015.1 of Rhipicephalus annulatus. Taxonomy (NCBI): domain Eukaryota; kingdom Metazoa; phylum Arthropoda; class Arachnida; order Ixodida; family Ixodidae; genus Rhipicephalus; species Rhipicephalus annulatus. The sequence continues at coordinate 239,601 of WOVY01009521.1, forward strand.
CAAGTTCACTCTTTAGAGGAATGTTAAAAAATTGCAAAGAAATATGTTTATGCTGCTACTATTATTGGATATTGTAGGGGACGTAGTAGTTGAAGCTGTGTACACATGTGGTATTGGTGATGTGTGGTTACATATTTTTTAAATCTACGCAGTGCCGACAGAAGTGTGTGGTTGCCAAAAGCTTGGACAATGATTTGTAGCAGACATTTTGTGCGAAACTGCAAAAACGACTCAAGTCTGCACCCGTCCTATGTGCCGACAGTGTTGTTTCCAGTGGCTTACAACAAACGCGCACCTCACGCAGAAACGGCGCAAAGGTATGATAGGCAGTGAACGGCATAACTATCTATGCATTTTAAAGCATTTTCTGAGGGCTGTCGATTTCTGATTTCAAGCTCAGCGAGAATTCGTTCCGCGTATGCGCAATTATCAAGTAAAGCTAAAAAAGAAGGATTTTGATCAAACATGATACTTTCACACCACCACATTTTAGGGGTAAGGTTGGAACACCGTTAGTAATAAGCACATTGCTTTTTTTGATAGTTTTCATACAAAGTAAAAATTATTCAAGCAACAGACAATGCAAAATGTTTAACCAATAAGTTTTCATACCTAGCTATCTCCGTGAAGTTCTCGTATAAAATGTTTCTGTGCACACAGATGGACACAATTGCTAGTTTTTTTCAATGGGGCATTTTGTCATCGTACATGTTTTCATAGAGTTTTATTTCATATGCAGTACTTGTTTTATTTTGTGAATGTAAGGCGTTACTAACAGGATCACGGAAAACCCTTAAACGTATACTCATTTTCAGACTTCTTGTACATTTTATACTTGAAGAGGATAAAAAAAATATTATCTGGCACGCTACAGATATGCTCAATGTTGATCACCATACAATATCTGAATAAAAAAAAACTCCAACGTATGAACGCTGTTGTGAACGGCACGATCTAATCTCTGCCACAACCTTATTTTGCTTAGGTGGAAGCATCATTCTGTGAGGGCAGCCAGATCAGCACGAAACTCTGTGGAGCAGGCTGTGCCGCAAGGTATTGCTCAAGACGACCCAGCAATGCAAGATGAAGACAACTCTGTTTTCCTCGATGTCTATGACACGCTCTCAAGTGAATCAGAATCGCTAGAGATGGCAGCTATGCAATTACATTTGCCGCTGAGATGTGAAGCTCCCGTTTGAGTGGACACGACCACGACAACTACGAAAAAAATTTTAAAAATGCATTAGCCGTTGTTGCACGTCCATTGGCAGACACAGTGAACTAGTTGTTACAGAGTGTGCAGGGGCAGCCCGAACAACACGGCGCACTTAGTGACCAAGATAAAATGCCTTTAAAGCAATGTGCTCCTCTTTTGCAGATTAGAAACACACAAAAAAGTTTCTCTGAAAGCTGGGCACTCATCATGATGGTACGCACGCTGTTCGCTAACTCGAAGTACCCGCGATGAGAATGGTGATAATGCCAGGAAGGACACGTGAGATAGATGTAAATTTTCGTTTTGGGTCAAAATGAAGCCCCAAATAGACGATTTATTTTTAAAGTGCTGTGTACATACCCCACGATAACTTGGGTGGGTGCTAGTAAATTAAGGTATCCCAACTAATAGCAGTCACAGAGCAAGAACTGCTTAACCTAAAACACGAGAAGTGACCTGACCCATGCATCCAGTAAAAAACATAATGCATAGTACACACAGCAAACCAAATAAAACAGGTATTTAATTATGAACGTACAGAAAGCTGTATTCACGTCTAACTCCATGTCGTAAACAGCGTCGTCTTTCACTTGCGAAACGCACTTCGCTCTGACGAGGACGGCATCATCTGCTACAACTTGCTTCGCATCGGCTACATGGCTGAGCAGACGCTGCCCTTTTACCAAATTGCTCCCGTGAAAAAAATCCTCAATTGCGGCAATCCTATTAAACACAGACAGAAGCGTATACATCATAACCGCGCGCAACGCGAAACTCTCAAAAACACGTGCAAAACGCGTGCAGCGTGCAAGCAAAGCAACGCGTTTTCAAGGCAGGTTGAAGGGGACAGCGGAAAGGTCAACACTCGAGTAACCAGTTTTCACCCCACATTAACTGACAGCGCCAGGCTCTGCAGCGCCTCCCTCGGCGTGGGTCTCCCCTGTAACAAGTCTCCCTCAGCATAAAACTAGTACATTTTCTCCAGCCTATAAAGTGATTTTCATTGTGAGCTATCATAAGCTTAAATATTTGCAAACATGAAAAATACACTTATTAAATAAAATATAAAAGGACTAACCTTTAGACCTTTGATGACTTTTTTTGTGAAAGCACGAACATTATCAGCACTGAACTTATCATTAGGCTGGAGCTTGCGTTCTTGAAAGTCAAGCGCTGCCGGTATCATCTGAAAGGTGTATTATTGCTTAAAACAAGATAAAATGCAGTTTGCCAAAACCCAATCTCTCTAGTGCAAGTATTTTGCAAAAATAAACTGATAACTATGAGCCCAACAAATGAAGTATACTGTATTACAAAACAAACAACAGCACAATGTACATAAGACAGCTGTAAATCTAATATTCATGTCCGAAACACTTAATAATAAGTCTGGGGTGGAGATGAGATTAAAAAGAAAAAGAGAAAAAAAAATGCATCGGAACATAGAAAATTCTACTGTTCCCATTCTTCTCATCCGCCAATGATTTAGTGCTTCATAAAAAAGAACACGTAGCAGGAACACGAAAAAAAAAAAAACTGTGCAACCAATTTAGTTTGAATCTCTTCAATATATTTCAGTCTAACTTCATGCATAGTTTTCATTCTAAATAATGGTAACATAAACCACTTGAGACATTATCATCATGGTACCACATTTTAATGATGGTGAAGGACAAAAAATTATTTCCAAATGTCTAAAAAAATGTTGAACCATTACCGAATGAAGATGTCCATAAAAAGACGAGAAACACTCAAACTGCAATGCAGTAATTTACAACTGTAATTTTAAGTAGTTTAAAACAATATCCCATAATGCTCACAAATTGATTACACAAGACACCTTTTCAGAATAGCTACCACATTTAGAAAACTGTAATTAAAGGGCCCCTGAACCACCTCCAATACTTTTTCAAGCATTTCAAGTAAACAGGTGCATTATGTGCAGAATGCCATCAACATTAACAATGCCACATGTGGTAGCACTACAAACCAAGGGCGCGCCCTAAATTCAAAGAACGATCCGTCTTCATCTTCCGTCCTTTTTCCGCCTCCATGTGGTGTTGTAAAGCTGAATCTGTGATGCGCAAGTTATGCTGTGATTGGCCGAACAAGAACCTATGGCTTCCGGTTAGTCTGTAAGCAGCTGCCCAGGCTCCTTGTTGTTCGATGTGTCGCGGTGGCGGTGGCTCCTCATCTCACGCGCAGGTTCTCTGGCATGGTGTGTCACCGCACGGATCTATCATGTTGGCAATCCTTTGAAGGCGTGCACACCATACAGGGTCCATACCAGCACAATCGTTGGAGCATGGGCCGGTCTGGCAACAGCGGTTAACCAACAAGCACAAAGTTGGAGTCGTGGCAACCGGAACTAGACAGTGTTTCGAACAGCGCGTCAGTGATGACGGATGCTAGGCGAAATCAGGAGGGGTACTTGGCGAGGAGGGCAGGTGGCTTTAGGAGAGGAGACTAGTAGAGGGTAGCGAAGGTAAGAGCGAAAGGAGTGCTGGCCGTGTTTCTATCATCAAACGCGTCTAACGTTATGGCATCGTGTCGAAAACTCACGGCTGCGTGTTCATTGTAGGCTCATGCACAAATCATGACTACTTTTCGACATATGGATGGTTAAGGGAGTCCTGGAACCCTTATAGTAGATGCATCTTGTAAGGCAATAACTTGGAAACGATGATGGTACTGTGAGAAAGTCAATGATAAAGAAGTAGAAGGTAAAATAAGATGTGTAAGTGACATTACTATATACCTTTTTTTTTTTCCTTTGATTTAAAAGTTGTTAAGCATGGTCACTGACTTTGACACTCACTCTTAAAAGGGGTTCAGAAATCCCTCTGTTTTTCAGGAGATGCACCAGGCCGCTGAGGTCACTGCTGCTATGTTTATCGAAGTGCAAGCCATACAGAATGACAAGCCGAAGGCAGTCAATGTCACGGACTTTGCTGCTGCCAATCAAACTTCGCACACGCTGCAATAAACAACACAAAATAATGCAACAGACTTATAATCTAGTACTTGGTTTTGAAGGACCATTTATAGAGACATTTGTTAATCAGCCTGGACTGCGAAAGTACGCTTTCAGAAGTATCATTTCTGGTAGTTTTTGAGTAAGATGACTACGGCCAGCAAGAAATGAATGCACAGAGGTGAGACGCTGAATCAAGAAACATATCACGAAGTTGTACGTGCCCTCTTACTGTTAAGTACAGCAATAAAATGTGCAGGCAGGAACACAGGGCCCAATATTTATGTTTATGTTCATTCAAGTCTATCTTCAAAAACTGCCAAAACAAATATTACGTTCCCTTAGACAGGCCTCAAATGCGGGACCCCAGTTGTCTTGCTTGTGGCCCGTGCCTCCACAAGAAATGAAATGTTTATGGAGCAGTCCTCACATTATTTATTCACTTTTTGCCATTATAGACCCTTTGTTGGGGTAAGATACAGGGATCGAACTGGTCTCCAGCATTTGCTTTCGTGCGGCACTTCATGAGGTCACCATGTGCTAAAGCATGGCCATAGAACAAAACATCAATAGTAGACAATCTGCATCCACATTTCCATCATTGTGAAGATCAGTATAGATAAGGTCCTCTAATCCCGACACCATATTTCCTTCAGAAATTATCTGTGTGTGAAATATAAAACATGCATTAGTTCAAGTGGCAGCATTAAATAACTTTAGTTCACCTCCCCTTTACTCCCTTGAACCTGGTTCACTGTCCCAGCCCCCGCAGTCATGACGGCGGCCCACATGCTGGGGCGAGTTTGAGATCCCTGCATTAGACTGACACAAAGAATGAATTCTCACACAGTGCTGCTAAGAACACACCTTGAGAAGGTCGGAGTGGTCCCTGGTGGCCACAATTTCTTGCTCTACCTCGGACACCTCCAGTAGGCTATGGGCACCGACTAGACACGACAGCTCTCCCACCAATGTGACATGTTTGGCCACCGTCCCCTGAATCTTCTTGAACTGAGGGTAGTGCTCCACAAATGCCTGTACAGCGGGGCAGAAAGCACCGCCTTGATGAACTCTTGCTCTTTTTTTTTCTTTTAATACTACGAAATTGCAATGCACGACTGCTGTTATGTGTAATCATTAGTAAACTATTTAAGTGCCTTTGTCACTCGGGCTTGACCAATCACAGCTAAACAGAAATGCACCCAAGTTTCCTCTCATGCACTATATTTTTCCCTTTATGACTGAGCACACAAAAGTGCACCCCCTCCAAAAGATGTACCTTTGTATTCATTTTATGGCATGTGTGGCGACTCCTGCATAGCTCAGTTATCCAGTTATTGAGATTGTCACAGACTTAAAGGTTCAAGAAAATAGAAGCGAGAACGGGTACAAAGTAAAATGTTGTGTTGAGCTGGCAATCTCACACAATACAATGTGTTACATCCATGCAACTATGGCACATCAACAAAGTGTGAGTTCAAGCTAGCTGCTCATACAAACTGCCACTTTCAGTTGCCTGCGATAACTATTAATAATAACGCATGCAATTGGCATATACGTGTACACATTGTGAGCGTAAGTTTGTGTGCACGACCACACAAAAAACTAAGACATGGCTTGAACAAAAGCTCAAAAATTGCCGTGGTATTTGTACAATCAATTACATTATTAAAATGCCAACATCTTTTAAATGTCAATGATTTAATCCAACTAGTATTCAGACACTCATTGAGCAGGAACTAAAATATCTGAAAACGTTAGGTCTGCTGGCATGCAGCTATCTAGTTATCCACTGAAAAATTTTTGTATTCCACATACCTTCATGTCAGCTATAGACTCAACTTTCTCGTGACTTTTTGTTTTGGCTTGGAATTCTTCCATGAGGTCCTTGATGTTGGAACCAATCTCACCAAAATTCTTGTACATATTCTGCACAAACAATGATCTATGCAGCTAGCTGTCCTGTCCTAAACACTCCAGAAAGCTTACATTGCTGTAGAACTCGTCATTATCTTCTGACAGCACCATGTCCTGCAAGTCTCGTGAAAGTCCAGGAACTTGAGAAAGGTTCACTCGGTTGTTCTGGATCTTTAGCAGCTCATGAACCATTGCCTGATATGTCCACTACAAAAAATATACATAACACGAAAACAAGTCATTGCTTAATTGGGGCAATTTAACCCAATGACAGAAAATTCAAAAGTGAATCTTAGTGTGGTGATGATTGTTCTTTATGTTAAGTTATAAATTGGCAAGAGATATACTGATTTTGTCTGTTTTCTGGAGCAAGCAAAAAAGTATTTAGAAAACCAGACATGACCTGTGCCAAGTGCTTGAATGTGAAAACCAAGTGAACATAAAATATAAAACAAACAAAAATTATAGTTTATACACACACATATCTTTGTATGTGTGCATGTATGTATATGTGTCCCACAAACATACATACACATATAATATATACACGTGTGTGTGTGTGCTGTGTGTCTGTGTGCACACACACAAACAAAGGAGGGCTTCGCGGCTGCCACCAGGAAAAAAAAATTGCTGTCGTGATCAAGTGAAATGTTCACCTGCGGAAAACAAGACATCTTCAAAGCAACACGGCAGTGACACAAGGGCAGCTAGTCGCTTGTTCTTCGCTGAGTCAGCACATTATGATACTCTATTCGCGCATTATTTCTAGTAAAATGAAGAATTTCATGATAGACAGTGCCACGCAATTTGCTATGTTTTGGCTGAAAAACATGATCATTGAAGCTTTCGAACTGAGTTTCCGAAGTAGGCATTTACCAGCAGTTCAAGGGTGCGAATCACTGGAGCAACCGATAATCGGAGGTTCACATACATCGTGAATTCCGCCAAGCTGTCCTTGATTAACTTCTTCACAATCTCGGAAAGATAGGCTAAATCATGACCAGCTGACTTTGCGAGAAACATGCAATATGCTGCCCACGGGTCACCGCTGTGCTGCAGAGAAGCATGTCTTGTTTTCCGCAGCAGCATATTTTGATTAACAACGAGATCCTTTTATTTTATTTTATTTTTCCGCTGGAAGTGGCGAGACTGGGGTGCTTCAGTTGCCACTCATTAGTATAGCTATATTGCATTGCTTTTCGGTTTTTAAGAGATGTCGTGTCCGTGGGTTTGCGGCGAAATCGGTATCAAGACTTCGCACATGGCACCCAAAGTCCAAAGTTTTCGACTTAACCAGACCGGTGCTGATCGGCACTTCAAGTTATCTGCTTAGTCTCATATTGAAAAATGAGGGACTGAGAAACTTTTGGAATTAAGCGGAACTTCAAAATAACCGAGTTAATGAGGTAATAACTGAGAATTAATGAGGTATTGCATGTGCATGTGTGTGTATGCATATAAACACAATAGACTCTGAGTAAATAGAAATTTGTTAAACGGAATCGCTGCATAAATACAACAAATGCTTCCGACAAGGTTGGTTTCGTTCTTGCATTCTGCTCCTATGGTCATCTCTCAGTAAACGAACCTCCTGTTAAACGAAACATATATTTCATGTTCCTTCCGGTTCTGTTTAATAAGAGTCTACAGGGTGTGCACGTGTGTGCGTGTGTGTGTGCAGCCATAAGGCAGAAATTACTTTTATAACTGCGAGGGTTTAAGAAAGATAACGAATTGGGCTAAAGCAATTTTCATTTATCTTCTTCATAACCTTGCATGCAAGTATAAAAAACTTCACTGACAGCTTACCTGATTTAGAAGTGGCGTCACTACATCACTTCTACGGTCCAAGATTAGCAGTAATGGGGGCACCTCCGGTTTCCTGAAGTCAAAGAGCTTGGCTTCCCGTTTCATCCATTGCTGCAGGTCAAGTGAAGGTGAAATGAAGGATGAAACATGGTAAGCCTCATAAGACATTGATGGATGGCTAGTAAAACGAAATGTAAAGAGACCATTCGCTCTGCAATGACAGCGGTGAGCACAGGCAGCTACTTGAAATAACTTGTCACTATTATCAATTACTCAGCGCAATCACACTAAGACATTAAAAGAATCTCCATAGTTGCAGCCAGGAAGATCTGTTTTAAGTAACATCTGCTGATGTAAAAAACTACAACAAACATAAGATTACACTGTGCAGGAAAAAACTGCTATCACCATGGTCTAACATATTGGTGTATTGTACTATATTCCATACTTAATTAAAACACTGTTCAATACTTTATTGTATTAAAACAGTAACACTAATCCATTGCATCATATCAAAGAAAAATATACATGCACTTCAACAGGGGAGCAAGAAATTGTAATGAAAAAGTTTGCTACACGATAAACTTTTTGATGTTAAGGCTTCACTGCATCAGGTTTTGGTAGCAGGTACAGAAATGCGTCACTCCGCTCATCTGCCAGTAAATATATGATTGACTTCTTCCTGCAGCAACTATGTCACACCTGTGACAAAAAGGTACAAAGCTTAAAATGCTCAATGAAACTACATGACCTGCACAGTTATTTTAACATAACATTAATTGTTGGGGTTTTATGTGCCAAAAAACATGACATGATTATGTGGAACACCGTAGTGGAGGGCCCCAAAAATTTTAGCCATCTGATGCTCTCTAAACGTGCCCCTAATTTAAGTGCGTGGGCCTCCAGCATTTCACCTCCACTGAAATGCAGCTTCCGTGACCATGATTCAATATCACTATCTTTGGGTGCACAGTTGAGTTGTGCATCACTGACTATCCTTTAATCTTGAATGCAAGAAATAAGAGATCTTCGTATCCTATGTATGGTAGCCCGCTATGCATCAACTATAGAATAGTGAGTAACACCTGGATGACCAGAAAGTGCTCACCGAGACGCCTTCAGCAAGCCGCCGAGCTGGCTCCGAGTTGCACTGATAACGCACTACTGGAGCCTTGCGCAGGCTAAGAAGCAGCGCCACCAGACCCTGAACGCTCCTCTCAAAGGCAGCGGTGCTCCAGCGCTGACCCTGAATACATGGGAACAATTTATTTGGAGAATTGTAAACATCTCCTCGGTTCGTGCCTACCCTCACGTGTAGTACTACTATATCGCATGTCAAAACGAGAATATTTAATAAAAGACACGAGAAAAGGCTATGAAATGTAGGATGCACTTTGAGCAAATGAATGGACTTCATGGTATTTATTTCATAAGCTTCATTGTAGTGCAGCAAAGGAAAAGAATGATATGAAATGACCTACAATCAACAAGCCCACATACCCACCCTTTACGAGATTGATCTTATTGTAGGTTCAAACCATACGTAGCAAGAGACAAATTAAGAATTGAGTGCAACGGAGATATGGGTGAGCTTCTGTCAGCATGGAGTTATAAATCTAGGTGAGGCCTACTATTAATTTACCCATGTGCTTTTTCAGACACTAGTATCTGTCGTCTCCATAAGACTGGAGCTATCAGATTCAAAACTGAGTAATACAAATTTTATAACACCACATGCGAAATAAATGCTTTGGAACAAGACAAGTGTGAATGTCACTCTTTTCATCTTGAAGTGACGCGGAAGCAATTTTGCATGGTAGCAGGAGTTGACTTTCAGTATGATGCAAGTGATAACCAGTAAAATATGTAATGTTTTAAAATGTACTATACCTAAAGTATATAAATGTGTATAACAAGCTTTTCAAATTTAAAAAATATTATTTATTGTGAAGGTAGTATGCTCATTTGATCTTGAAGTATGGCTTTGCGTGCCTGCGCACCTTCCCTAAAGAGAATAGGTAATTTCAAGGCAAAGCACTCTTACATTGCAGCAAAAGCACCTTGACAAATGTGTACATGCAGTTTAATAATAGTGACATTCTCATCATGATCAGCACAAAAAGAAAGCACGAAGTCTTTTGTGCTTTTTTTGTGTGCTGATCATGATGAGTATGTTCCAACCAGCCCAGTTTGCTTCTTTACTTTAATAACGACATACGTTTTGAACAATTTCGAACAATTGAAATTCACGTCGAAGAAAATTCGAGTAATGCAACATTCGTTAGAATATTCAAAATGCTCAAATATTCGCACATGCCTAATTTCGTGTTTCTAGTTGCTCACTACTTTCACCATTCCAAACAGAGAGTATTTGAGTTTGTGACAAAGATGGTGTTTTTGCCCATGTTAAAGGACCCACGTTATATTTCTGAAGCATGCATCACATGGAATTCCATGTGGAAAGCATACTACATACGTATGAAGAATGCATATATGTACCTGAATGTATACGCAAGAGTGTACATATAAGTGTTTTTCCAGATACAAGAAACAAAAAAAAGCAGCATTTTTCGTAAGAAACAAGGTATTGCAGAACCTAATGGTACATACTTCTTGACAAGACAACAATTTCGCAGAGAAATAAAGATGAAGTTGTCATGATATTCCACAGTTGAGCAACGACAGGTGCAGAGAACATTTTTTGACAGTCGTACGAAAAGCAGATCCTTACCTGAAAGCAGCCAGTAAGGTTGAATGAAAATAGGTGAGGTGCCAAGGCCACATAGTCCCCAAAAAACTCCTTGACTTCCTGTATGCACTCCTGGTCATCAGCCTCCGCAAGCTCCTTGATGTCACTGCGGTTAACTGTGTTGCTAAAATCTGCAAATCGGAGACAAAAGGACACCCTTATGAATAATTCATCTGAAGATCCCTCTTTGGAAGAAATTCCTTGACTAACGACACAAAATAGTGATTTGCTCTTCAATGTAAGTATTGTATCTGCAAGGAAAAAAAAGTAAAAGAGGTTAATCTATCATAGTGGCAAGTTGCTTAAGTGGACACTAAACAGAAAAAACTATTTTTCGTATATTAGTAAATTATTTTTTCAGAGCTCGAAAATCATTATGTTTTCCACGAGAAGACGTCTTGTAAACAAGGAAACCTGCCAAAAGAAAATGAAGGTGGCAAAAACACCTTGAAATTCCCACACCAAACACGAGAATGTCATAGATTTTGAGGGCGAATACTAAATCCTACATAGTTCCTAATCAGTAAAAATAAAGAGCCACCTAAGGCACCCCTGAAAATACCAAGAATCGCATTATTCTGTCCCAGCATCTCCAGTCTGCGGCACAATTCATGATGCTAGCAGGTTGTTCACGTGACGTCGGGATCAAGTAAGCTCTTGATTGGTCGATCTACGAGATATATCTTTTGTAAATTGTCGCCTACTCTGCTTTATTGGCGTATCTAGAGGGAGCGGTAGGGGTGATCACCCTCCTCCCCCTAAATCTCTGTCAATGCCCCTTCCCCTCAAATCAGTGCTCGTAGTCTACCTCTCCTATCACCAATTACGACAAATTATTGAAACCACTGTGAGCCCATATTAACAGTATTTGTGCTATGAAGGGGTTTTTCCGCTAGTAACAATAAAAAAAGTCATGACCATGCACCATTCTCTGGTATTACTTTAGGTGAACCCCCCCCCCCTTACGATGAGTGGCCAGATTCGCCCCGGCTCTGCTTTGCCATGCAGTCGCATGGCCATTCTGTCGTGTCTAGCATGAACATCGTGTGTGAAAAACTAATTTCGCTTCATTTTCTGCATTTGTGGCTGCCCAAACATAGATAACAGGATGCAGTGTAAAATCGCCAAATCCTACTTTGTTCAACTCTTAGTGTGGACATTCCACAAGTTAGTGTGGACATTCCTACAGGGAGGTTAGTTAAGGCGATGAAAAAACTGTTGTTTTGCTTTTAAACTCTGTGGGTTAAGGGATTCTTTAAGTACAGTATCCTCTGAAGGTGCTGTAGACTCAACATACTGCAAATTCTTTTTTTTTTTTGTTCACACGGTAGTAAAGTGCAATCATTTGTCTTGTGACGAATTGTGCTGTAATAATGAATATTTATTTTTTTCCATGCTGTAGCCCCCCGGCTTACATGACATTTAGCAAAGCAGGGTATTTCTGTATAAATCAACAAATAATAAGATGACAAAATTTCATTAGTAAAATTTTGCTAAAATAAAAAAATACACTTTTAAATTGACATCACGCAAGAATTTTACTGTGAAATTTAAAAATGAGACTTTGGCCTTGATTTTTTTTTTCTCTATTGCTGAAACTATGATGGTGACATTAATGACATTCGAGTTCTCAGACAGCAATTTATCAACCTAATATTTATACTTCTGGATCATGGTCATATCATTTACAAAAATTGGCGGACGCTCGAGATTTGCCTTCAAGAGTAGGTTGCGATAGCATAATCGAGTTTTGTGCGCATCATCACCTTCCAAGCTGCTTCAGTTCTCAGTGCATGCCTCAACTGTGTCGTAAGGAACGAACAACTGTGCGTGTAACATTGGCCATTTCAAAGTATTATGACATGCCTGTTGCAAGAACAGTTGTTAAGTCCCCACTACAGCATAATAGTTTCTTTTGGAAATCGGCGTAGGATTCACTATGCATTCACAGAGCAACACCCGAACCTAGGCGACTGTTCACTATGTTGATGATTTTGCTGCTAATGATAATATAATATGTCTGAGTACTTTGCAATAAGTGAGCCTTTAAAATACCCACACCTTGCTCCATTGACATCTTTTGACGCCTGGCGCGATTCTATGCTTCTGCCACGCAACATATGAAGCGTTAAAGTGACTCCTCCTACTCCATGACATTCATATACTATTTTTTTTTCACAGCATTTCAAACAAATCTTGTAATTTTGTGGTGAGAGACCTGCTTATTACGCAGGCGGCCTGGATTTGATTCTCACTTGGACCAAGAAATGTTTATTATTTATTTTATTTGCATCTTCCAAGACTTGTCGGTCACGAACAAGATAATTTTTCACTCAAAACCAATGGCCCCAATGCCAATGAAAGCGCGAGAATTTCAGCGAAATGAGCTCTTGAATGCTATCGCGTTATAACTAATCTGCCAGTAATGTCTACTTATTAAAGTAAACACCATTTATAAAAGTTAAGGGCAAATCAGTGTCAATGTTTGGGTAAAGAACATTCATATTTATATAGCTGGAACAATTAGCTATATCTACTGTGCCTCCATGCCCAAATTAACATTTTGAGTTAGTCACTTTTTCTCTGCTCAATGAATGTTAATCTTTATTACCAATTGATAGTGCCTAGTTCCTGCTGTCTCTGAGCATTATCAGTCATCATGAAGCATTTTCAAAGAAAATTGTGAACTTTTATGGAGGAGATCAAAATTAAGGGCTTTGAAATACAATGATTAGGGTTACTTAATATGTATTTACTAGGATGCATTCAAGCAGAACCAACACATGCTGCATCAATACGTATTGCAGAATATTTTTGTATGGTTTAAACAAGTTATGCATATTAGATGCATGCAATAACTTCAGAAACTGTTAAAAGAGAAGATATTGCTCTATGCCAACATGTTTGACTCACAAATGTAGTATTGACCATAACGAGGATTTCTCAGTTCTTGGACGAGCAGCTCCACATTCTCTCGAATTGGCCGCAGGAATGCAATGCATTTCATATGCTTCATGGCTTCAGTGCCAGCGCACACGTCGATTCTCTCAAAGAGATAGACTTCCTTGAGCAGCATTTCTGACTGAGCGTACACCACACTCACAGTGGTCGTCTGAAAAAATCCAACACGGAGAGCATGTGTGTCGTGGTGTAAGTAGCACTACATAAGAAAAAATAGTCTAATAATCAACAATACAGGTAGACATACAACTGAATGTTCTGTTGAATACACAGTTGACCAGTATAAATGTAAACAAGTGGCTTGTGTACCAGAATGAGATATCCTTGCTTTTTTACAATGAAATGTTAGTGCTACCGTATTCACAACACCACACACAGTTCACTCAGGAGCTATGGAGTATGCATCAAGATATTAGGTTGTAGTTTGTTGGCAATAAATAGTGGCATATACTGCTTATACAAAAGATTGCATGAAAGGTTGTATGTGGGTATGTAAAATACTATATTATTCAGTTCCTGAATGCAACCTGCTAGGTACTGGTTGTGAACAGCAGTGGCGCATTGAACTGCTGGAAGCCAGAGAACATCACACAGTTCATGCAGTAGAATGGTAATTAGGCGTAAATATGTGTCGCTTTCCATGTAGCAATACATAACTTCTTGCAACACAAATGTAATTGAGTTAACATTAGAGTCAAATGTCATATATATATTGCGTTCACACGTTGCACACAATAAGATTTTGCAGTAAATGCAAGCAGTAAGCGTTTCCACCTTTTCTATCAATGTCTTTTAAGCATGAGACACTCCATACAAAGCTAAACAAGTAGATAGATGCCCCTATGACGTAATCACACCAGCATGATGTATGCCAATGAACAGGGAGAGATAACTGTACTTTCTCATTCGTTTTGGTGTGTCTGCATATTGTTACTTCTACGAGAACTATAATATCGTGAGATCACGCAACTGACAGAAAGATCAACGGCATTTTCTTATTAGCCACTCCATTTTACAAAGTGGCTATCATAGAGGCTAGGTATGTTTTAGTTTCAAACAAAACAAATGAATGCCTATAGCACTAGTTCCAAACTAAATTTAAAAATTCATGCAGCTACATTAGTACAAAGTGTAGCACTAATAATTTTTCACTCAACTAAGTGTCCTTACCGCAGAGTTGTAATTGCGTTTGCATGATGTCTATGGTGCAAGTGTTAACATTTGTTACTCCTAAGGATACACATAATTTGGTAGTAATAAATCATTTGGCAGCCTTGCTTATACGTTATAGTACAATTTACTTAGAATGAGCACGTTAGCTCCACGATTACTAAATGAATTGCAGTGTGAAGAGGTTTGCACAGTACGCCCCTACGTTGTCATCTTAAACAGCGAATGCACCTCCACAGCACAGTGCGACTTAAACACGATTAAACATTTCAAATACGTGGCTAGCTTACGGTTTCTTTGTCCATCATCAACACTTTCATTCCCGGCCCACTTTCTTCTATCATCTTGTCAATGTAGAGTCGAATCGCAGCGACGGCACTCATCTTGACGCTTCGAAACCGGCTGCTAGTTCAAGCCGGTTCGCTAAGTATGAACTATTACTCAAAGTACAGACACATGAGCGGCATGTGGGGACACATATACTGTTCGGCGTTTCGAAGGTTCCGACTTGTCTTCATGAAGACGCGACCAAACCCCTTCAGGCTCGACGGCAGGCACAACCGAAACTGTTACGTGCGGTGAACTGAGCAACGCCTTGCACGTAAAAGATATTACATACGCGCGTCTTGCGAACTGATATGAAGAGTGAGAGCCTTTAGAGCTGCATAACGACAGGAAAAACAACTTTCGCGAGATAAAACAGCTTCGATGTGAACTGTACCGGAATGATTAATTGCTGTTTACATGTGTATTACAGTGTTGATGTTTTAGATGGCGATTTCATGCAAAAGCTTAGTAATTTAAATGCGCTACGCACTACCTGTTTGCGTTTTCTTCTATCTACTTCCATATAACGCGTTTGAGTTGAGGGAGACCTTTATTTATGTATCATGTTTCACGCGCATGTCAAAATAAAATACGGCTGTCTTAAAGTATGGGTTACAGATCTCAAAGGTCACGCTTTCGTGTACTGCAAAAGAGGCAAGGTACGTCATGACCGCCATACGTCATGACCGCCATATGTTAGGCATTTTACTAGCCTCTCGTGCTGCTCTTTCGTCCAGCGACCTAACGGTATCGAGGTCAGCACAAACATACGCACGCACTCCGGTGAGATGTGTGTTGCCGATAATCGGGTGGTGTTGTAGAGCGTGCGATCGTGTCCTTCCTGGTTCACAAACGGGATTATGAAAACGTGTGTATTTGTGTACTGTACCGGTACGTTTATTCGCGCTTAAGTTACTCACGTAGCCAATCATATGGAGGTGTACATTTGGAAAGGTGACTGGGGCCTGCCCAGCATCGACACTGCTTGCTTGGAAGTTCTGGTAATTCATTTTGCGGTATCGCACGTCACGTGTGCTCCGTGTGCTGGAATTTCAATAACCACGATACCCTAATTTGTTCATTTCTGCATAGGCGTACGCGAAGTTTTCCGGGGCGCCAGTGAAAACCAGAGAAGTACGTCGACCCTGGTTTGGTACGTAAGCACTGCAGGCTAAAAACTGCTCTGCTAGCGATAAAAACAGCAACGCTGGTTTCTGCGACTGTTGCCGAAGTTCTGGAAATGTTCGCTTTCCTGACTCTAGCAGCCGAAGCCTTCCCGCGTGCGAATGTTCTATAAAAAAAACCCAGCGAACCATAGAGTTTTATACAATTGAAACTCTATGCAGCGAACAGTTATAGCCGCTGTATCAATGTGAAATGGTGCAATCTTATAGGATCGTTGCCGGTGATGCGACATGGACCTGAGACGAAGCTCACCAAATTCCAAGATGTCGTGGCCTACCTCCGAAAACAGGCAAGGAAGCATGAGCTCTTGATGACAGAGCGTAGTTTGTTTATTAGTTGCTATCTTTTTCATTGCAGAATTATAGCGCTGATGTAAAGCTGACGCCACAGCAAGCTTCAGATGCGAAGGCTTACATTGCCATGCTGAGACAAAAGCTCAAGCCCGCCTTGGTACGTGTAAACTATTCTCTACCATGTGAGGAAATTGCATTTGGGGCACATTTTGTCTGACAATGTTTGTATGGGTTTATACATGGATCAGTGACATTATAGACAATATGACAGTGAGCAGAGTGAATATGGTGCGCCCCCCCCCCCCAAAAAAAAAAATAGAGTGATAAAGGTATCGCAACCTGATGAATTGGATGCAGAGCTGCTTCAGACACCATGTAATGTCGTAAAACGTTTGGCCTTGTTAGTTTACGAGTACACAACCCGCTGTAGTGTGAACATTAACGAAAGGACGGCCCACCACATTCCTATGTCCATGTTATTTTGCACTGCAGTGAATTCAGTAACATGTGATGCATTTTGCAATGCTGGATCAGGGCCACTTTGGAGATTCACACAGTCACATTTTATTGCATTTTTGGCATCACTAACCAAGACGCACTAACAGCTTGCACACATCATTGAAGTTCATTTACAAGGGAGTGCTGGCTATGAGCAGAATACAAATAGACTGGAAACACACATCACTCTCTTTTCCTATGCACGTTATTCTTTTTTGCAAAGTGCCATTAGAAATGTCTAATTCGAGCCCCTTTGCCTGCGATGTATAAAGGCAGTGTTGCATCCTAAGTTTTCCTGTTAATGCTAATGCTTTCTTCTGTTCCAGCTCTACCAGTGGTGGGTCGATGCCCAGAACTACGTGGAGCTCACGAGGCCCTGGTACGCAAAGGCTCTGGGCTTTCCCTTCAACTACGTAATCCCTGGACAGATGCAACGGGCCGCCACTGCTGTCCTCGACTCAAAACTGCAAGGCTTTGACCTCGAAGGCGACCAGGCACAGATTGCGGTATGCATAGGTCGCTTAAGTGTCAACTTTATGTGGGCCGAGTGATTGCGCAACACATGGAAGAATGCATGTTTCTCAGTGGTGGAAACAGGCGTGATGGCATTCCATACATGTACAACTACGTAATTAAGTCAGCTTGCATAGCTGTGCGGAAAGACATAAGGCGAGCTTTTTTGTCATTGAAACATTCAGATTTAAGTGCTTATGCATTAGTCATCAGAAGTGCCCTGCTCTTTTTTTTTTTATATAATCTGACAAATTTAAGCATCTGCTGCATTACACGCTTAAAGACAACACTACTGGCTATATCTTAGTCCACTTTCGTGTGGTGCCATGCTTGAGGATATGCGTCTTAGACAGCCACTATCAGCCCAGTTTATATCGGTGCTTATAAATATATTATTTATCCTCCTAATGCTCCTTGGAATAAATCAAACAATTCTTCACAGCTTTTCAAGGAAGCGCAGGAGTGCATGACAACACTGTCGCACCGGCTTGGAAAAGAACAGTTCTTCTTTGGCCAAAGGTGAGTTGTCTGTTGGCCAATTAAAAAGCCCTTTAACCACTCAGAGGTCGAAATTTAGTAGTGGAATTGCAGTGGTGCATGTGCTCTAGTGCATTTCAGAACTACCTATTCTCTTTTGTCGGAATCAAAAGGCTACATATCGTGGGATCTGCGAGAAGACATGTTTTCACAGCTTGTACACAAAATTAAATAGAGATACGGAACCTGCATTTGACTGTGCAAGACAATTCTGCACTGTTTTGCTACAGGCACATTATGTGCTGGAATTTGGTGGCACTAGTACGAAAAAAACAGAACTGCTTGTTGCAGACAGTACGTTTTGCCTTAGCATAGTCGCGTAAGTGCACCACCACTCAAGAAAAAAACTTGCAAGTTAATAAAACTACCATAATATGCAGCTACCTTTGTAGTAACCTTACCAGTAGATACACTGCAAGAAAAATAGGTTTATGCCAAAATTAAGGAGCATTGTAGAGTTACAAAGTCAGAATAATGATTTATTCTTTTGAAACACAATTTTCTTATTTTTATGATGATATACTGATATTTTAAAAAAAAGGAATGAAGGTCAAAGTACAATTTATATTTAGTTTCACGCCAACACTCCAGTGCTGGTAAATCAGTGTGTCACGTTACAAAAATTTGTTTTATTTTTCTTATAATTTGGGCAACTCTGCCTCAGTCAGTATTTTAGCTACTTCTCAAGTTTAATTCCTGCTGTTTCAGCATTTTAGGAACCTTGAGAATATTACCTTCCTTTTGTCCCAACCATATCTTTGTGTGATTGGGGACATTTTTCATGCGTCATTATTGATAATCTATTGCAAACTTCTGGTGGGAAGAGCACACTTCTTTGAAAAGTCAGTAAGTGCATCGCAGAACTTTACTGACACCATTTCAGCCCCACTTCCTTGGACGCCATTGTGTTTGCCCACCTGGCTCCATTACTACGAGCACCATTTCCAAACTGTGCCTTGCAGAACCACCTCAAGGCATGTGACAACTTGGCGGCATTCGTTACCAGAATTACACAGCGATACTTCTCTGTCAAAGGTGAGTTCTTCTGCATCATTGTATGTATGAAGTCATCATCTTGAGTCACAGCTTAGCACGTTACACTTGCACAAATTATGCAGAAAGCTTTGCATCTAAGTTGTGGAAGTAAGTCAACCATAGAGGCCGTGTACATTTTAAAAATAGATTTTTCTCAATTCCAAAAAAATGCTGGGTCACGCAACGTGATATATTACTGGTGGCAACGGAGCAAAGTTGTCGAAAGGATGCAGCCTCTCTGCCAAGTTGCAGTGTCCATGAGCAGAATTTTTTTTTAATAGCGGGTAGAATATAAAAGCAGCTTGTGTTTTTTTTTTTTTTTTACGAGGATCTGCAAGAAGCACACTCAGTTTTTCTGCCATTGGCTGTAGTTGTAGTACACAGAGTTAGATCATTCGTATTGCTGTTACATTTTGCTGTGTGTGTTTTTTTTTCTTTATTGTCCAATATATCAAAGCGCGGACTCGCATTACTCAGAGTTCGCATTCAGGAGCTTACAATATTCAGTACAGTGCCTACTTTACAGCATAAGGTTATATGAAGGGATTTATATTTGTTTTGCTTTGCAGATACTGGCAGTGGAGACTCAGGAGCTTCAAAAGTATCGTCGGAGGAGTTTTCCTTCTCGTGGCTCAACTCATTGATATCAATTGGTGTGGCAACAGTCGCCATGGTTTCATATGCTCTACTATCAGGGCTTGTGCAAGTAAGTACTACAAGACATATTCATAACAGCAGGAGATGCATGAACTGCGGTTTGTTGAACATTGGATATCGGGCAGTTTTTGCATAACTGGAAAAGGTGCAGCCATCTTATGCTGTAAATGCAGAGGTGATGCATTGATAGAAGTCGTGAGCTAGTTTCTATTGCTTTAGCTCTCATACCGCACATGATTCTCTTTCCTTTGGACTTGTGGCGAATATTTCATGCTGCACCCCACTGCGTAAAATAGTATGACAAAATGGGGTGCTGCGCAACATGGTCTTTGAAGCGTCTTGGTTATCTGTATTTTTACATGTGCACAAGTGGCTTTAACCAAAAAAAGTAAAATTGTAAAAGTAGATGTTGCAAAGGCACGAAAAGGGGAAAAAAATATGTTACACCCTAAATTGTAGTTAGCAAGCATTGAAAACAAAAGCATATGCTGTTTAGTTCAAATAGGTTCATTAGCCATGACGGGCTTACCAACTGAAGTAAGAATCAAGTGAAATTAACTATTGCTCCCTAAAGCCGTTACTGTGAGGGCCTGTGAAACTTATTTAACTTGTTGTAGTTAACTTGTTGCTACTTTAACATTCTCATACCATCATAATTGTGTGAACTTTGTTGTCAGTGAATGCTATTGTTTTTTTTTCTTATCTTACAATATTCCTACCACACGTTCCATGAACAGTTTATAAAATACATAGCAGCACATAATAAGAAAGAGGGAAAAAGATAGTTTTGTAAGTTTTGCTTCTGCACAAAATTTACCAGGGTACTTGAAAGATTAAATCGGAAATATTCTGTTATTCATGTCTATTTTCTAACATAGCGCCAGCCTTTTGTAAACTTGTAGGCGGGAAGCTCTTGAGTTGCACATGATTACTTTTGACAATTTTCAGGTCGAGTACACTGAAGACGAGCCGCCACCTGTGGACAATAGAGACAAGACAACAAAGCATGCTTCAGAATGACAGTGTTTAGAGAAAGTACATAACAATGTACTATAGTGCCCAACCCTGTGCAGGACTGTGGTGCAGGGTTTCATCGTTTGAGTGACTTGTATATCACACTGCCTGACTGGCAGCAACAACTTGCAATGCTTCTGAAGAGGCATTTCTGCGCACAAGTGACGTTGATAACTTGCGTGTGGGTGCTTGTGGCACTCGTTTGTTTTGGAACTGTGCCCAAAAAAGTGTCTGCATTCATTTGGTCAACAGAAGCACATCAACTAGAGGAATTTGCCAATGCCAACAACAGCAGCGCAAAGAACTTTGGGTTTGAAGAGTGTAGATGTAGGTAGAAACAAGCATGAAAGGAAAATTGACGAACAGTGTAAACCGTGGAAGAGGTCAATTATGGTTGTTGCGGCAGCAACAAGTTTTTGCTATTGTAGCAGAATGGTGTGTTGTTTCAGCATGAATGAATGTGATAAGCGAGTCTCTGCATGTACAGACACCTAACTAAATCTACCATAAAGGTCTATTGCTGAATCACCTCTGGACGAGCGCAAGAAGTTACTTCATTTCAGGAAACAAAAACATTTGAATAATAGTATTTATGGCAACCTCCACTTGAAGTTTTAAAACATATACTGTATTATTTGGCTACAGGTTGATATTTGACAATTTATATTCTCGAAGAAAACACCAAGCTCCGTAAGTTGAACCCATACCCAAGGAGCCAAATAAAAAGAACTTTATAGCTCTTGGTTTGCAACAACAGGAGAGAAGAAACAATTCATCACATGACAATTTCTCTGGGCAGCTTACACCTTTTTGCACAATTTTGTTGCTACATAGAAGCAACAAGTCGAGTGATAACATCTCTTTACTATTTTACTGTGCGTGCAGTGGTAATTTGACAGTTGACTGTCAGTTGACAGTTGACTGTTTTTTTCTGGATTTTACACGTTGCAGTGGCAGCTGCATGTTCAGACATGCGATTTCTCAATGCCACTAGTACACACCTATCCACAGTGTGTCCACAAATTCTGTAGTCTACTTGATACCATATTGCTCTTCATTATCCTTTATCTGAGTAAAGCACTGGTGCTTGTTGTGTATGCTTGTTAACTAGTTAAGGAACCCCAGTTGGTCAAAATCCAGACACATGCATTATGCCATGTCTCATAATCGTATTGTGGTTTGGTGCATGGAACCCTGGGAATTATTTTTGGGAATTAAAGCTGAACCCTTTTATAAGAGACACTTATAAGGGACATATGGGTATAAGAGACGCCTACAGTAAAATGTGGGGGATAGGAAAATGCATATGAGCTCCCCTGCTAACAGGGAGCTCGTACCAGAGTTCTAAATAAAGTGAACTTTGTGGGTCACTGGCAGCAATTTTAACTCGGTTCATTACTGATCATTTGGTAGCGAATATACATACATGGCAGACAGAGAATACATATTGTTACGGTGTTTACATGTTGCTTTAATCAAAAACATACATGGCAAGCTTTAATTTATAGTGAATTCATTAAAATGCTAAATAGTATGATAACTAAAAACGGGTAAGTTGATGCCCATTTTCATCCTGATGCAGCTCAAGTGAATATAACTTTTATAGCAGGGATGGAACGAAATGCGAATGGTGGGGCATCTACTATCTTTGCTGTCTCGCACTTCTTTTGAAGCAGTTGTAGCCTGGATGGTGATAAAAAGCCACTAGAGTGATCCATGGTACAATCAAGAACCATTCTTGCATCTTTTGGTTTGCCAACAAGGTTAGAGCATAATGAAAACGGCACGCTACGTTTTTCAAGCTTCTTTCCAACCCCCATGTACGTAACCATGAGAAAAAAAAGCCTCTTGCACACCCACTGCATGTGCATTCATGTGTATTGCTGAGTAAATGGGTGGTTTGCATTTCCACTTACTTTCCGTGTACGAATCGATGTAATCACATGTTCAAATGCTTATCTGTGTTTTTATTTAACAATGCCACGACATGTACTTTTTCACCTAATTCCCTCCCCCCCCCCCCTTTTTTTTGCGGTCCCATTTCGATGGAGGCGAAATAGAGGACCATTTACTGTGCAATGTCAATGCACGCTAAAGAACACCCGATGTTCAAAAATTTTCCCAGCCCTGCACTAAGCCCTTCTTTATAATCGTATTGCCATGAGTATAAGATCGAATAGTATTGTTGCTAGCAAGCTTGTATGTGCCACTGCTGAAAATATGATGACGCCATATTGCCACTGATTACACCAGCCTGACATTCTCCTCTACTGCTAGTTTCAGGTTTCTATTACAGTATTGCATGTCCATATTGGTAGAGATGCTGGGTAGCAGTCTATGCACTGAGACCACCAGGAAGCAGGAAGATCCCGACACAAACAGCAATGCTTTGGAAGGCGGCAATTATGCTGACGGCCCCAATTTGGCCCTCTTTCAGAACATTCTGAAAACATGGCAAGCGTGACAATGGCAAGCCAGACTAAACAGACGACGACCCCACATGCCACATGGCTTTTCAATACCTTGGGAACCCAAAGGCCCTTCCATGGAGATGCTTTCGAAGATGTTCAGCACTGGCTGGGCTAATACGGTCGAGTCACCATCGCCGACGAATGAGAATGTCTGCATATACCTGGAGGATTCGGCACGCATTTGGTTTAGGAACCATGATGCTGCCTTGAGAACTTGGCTGGATTTTTGTAGTCGGCTGAGGAATATGTATGGAAGTCGTCACCGGAAAGAATAAGCTGAACGACGAATCAATGGCCAAACGAAAACATTGCCACGTTCATTGAAGAGATGTCTCGGCTGTTCCGGTGATCTGATCCGGCGATGGTGGAAGACGAGAAAGTACGCTTTCTAATTTGGAGTGTAAAAAGGCATTCAGGACTCGTGTGCAACCCACCGTAGCAGGATTCCTCCATGAAGCCATAACGATGCAGCAAATGTGAAACAGCGATCTTCACTGTATGAGCAGTCGAATGACCTTTTATGTCTGTCATCGCCCTTGGAAACATCCGACATTACAACTGTCAGGAACCTGGTGGAGCTAGTGCACAACATCGAACACGAAAAGCTGTAAAAGTTTCACACAGCATCTCCCTCGACACGTCTGACAAAAGATGTTCCCTTTGTGTGGGGCCCTGAGAAAGTACGCGATTTCTCCAAGCTTCAGCAGCGCCTGTAGCCTGGGCCCTTACCCACACACTTCGATGAAGATGTCGAAAATGAATTGCACGCAGATGCCAGTAACATTAGCCTTGGTGTAGTTTTTGTCCAGTGGCAAGACAGCATTGAGCGTGCTCTCGCTTATGCTAGCTGGATTTTAACATCTGCATAGGGGAATTACTCAACCATGGGAAAGAAATGTCTAGCTGTTGTCTGGGCGATATCAAAGTTCCAACTGTATCTGTATGACTACCCGTTTAAAGTTGTTACAGATCGTCATGCCCTCTGCTATATATACTTTTCAGGACGTCTGGCTAGGAGGAGCTTATTCATGCCTTCAAAAATTAGACTTTACAATCATTTACAAGTCTGGCCGGAGGCACACTCACAAGATGCCGTTTCCTCAGCCTCTCATCCTCTTTCAGCTCAACTGATGTGGCGAACAAAATGTGCTCTCTTCAAGTCTGTAGTTCAGAATCTGCCTTGCAAATGTGTTTATATATTGACATCTACAATTTCTTGCGCTAAATATTTTCAGCATCTCATTTTTGAGCCTTGCTGCCCTAATTTCAAGTCTAATTCAGCTCTCACCTCTGCCACATCTATCATCTCCATGTTGGAACCAGCCTTTTCTTGAGTCAATATATTTGTGACTGTAGCGAAGCCCGAAAGGCAGCTTTTCCGCAGTACAACAGTGTGATGAGGTGAAGCACATAAAAATCTGAAGGGACCACTGTCAATTTGATATTGACTGCAAGTCTTTGGTAACTTGGACTCTAGCGGAGCCTGAAAGCCGCAATACTAAAATGTGATGAGGTGAGGCATACTTGGAAAATCTGAAGGGGCCAATTTCAATCGAATGTTGATTGTATTTATCTTTGGCAAGTTTGAATAGTAAAATATCAGTGATAATCTAATTGAATAGCTAACACTATGAAATAAATATTCGAAATTTCGAATATTTATACACCCATAATATCTGCATATGCATATGTGTGTGTTCAACAAACATACGGGTGACAACTTTCCCTTTTGTGAACGTACTTTGAGCATTTAGTCTGATCTAATGCAACTGAAATTGGCACCATGCTGTCACAATTCGCAAGTAACCCTTGGAATGTGCCTTTTTTCTCAAACATCTGATCGAGGCATCAGCATGTGATAAAATAGTAAGACGTATACAAGTCATAGTGCCACAGCAATGCAACTTTGGCTCTTTAAATAAGTCCAAGTGGAACATGAGAAAGCACAGAATTCTCGGCACTCCTTCATGCACTTCTGAGCAGTTTTTTGTGGGCCTGTAGGTACAATCCTATTTATGGGCAAATTGGTATTCCTCCTCGCATGCAAGAGGTCCGTGGTTCAAATCTCGGTGCCGCGCAGTTCCCATCCGGAAAAAAAAAATCCGCTTGTTGATGGAACTGCATTATGAGGCCTGTGGTGCGGCCTCACCGGTAACCACCGCCGGGAATGCACTACCTCACCAGAGAAGGATTGGCCACCCTGGTGCAGCATCTGGCCACTACCTCCCACATGCATACCTCAAATAACTACCGGCCCTCAGTTCCCAGCAGCTGTAAAGCAACTGACCACGGCGGCGGTCAGATCTGCAACGCAGCAGAGGGTGCTAAGAATCTCTGAACTACAGGCCGCCATTGGAACCTGAACTTGGCAACGTTTAACGCTAGAACCTTATCTAGTGAGGGAAGTCTAGCTGTACTATTCGAGGAGCTAGAAGGCGTTAAATGAGAAATAATAGGGCTCAGTGAGGTTAGGAGGACAGATGAGGCCTATACTGTGCTACAGAATGGGCACGTCCTTTGCTATCGGGGCTTGGCAGACAGAAGAGAACTGGAAGTGGGGTTCCTAATTCACAGAAACATAGCTGGCAACATAGAGGAATACTATAGCATTAATGAAAGGGTGGTAGGTATTGTAATTAAACTGAATAAAAGAAACAAGATGAAGGTAGTACAGGCTTACGCGCCTACATCCAGCCATGATGACGCTTCAGTTGAGAGCTTCTATGAAGACGTGGAATCGGCAATGAGTAAGCTAAAAACACGGTATACTATAGTGATGGGCGACTTTAATTCAAAGGTAGGGAAGAAGCAGGCTGGAGACCAGGCAGTAGGAGATTATGGCATCGGCACTAGAAACGCCAGAGGAGAGCTACTAGTAGAATTTGCAGAACGCAATAATTTACGGATTTTGAATACCTTCTACCGAAAACGAGAAAACCGCAAGTGGACATGGAGGAGCCCTAATAGCGAAAATAAGAACGAAATAGACTTTATAATGACTGCACACCCAGGAATCGTGCAGGATGTGGAAGTGGTTGGCAAGGTACGATGCAGTGACCATAGAATGGTACGGTCTCGAATTCGCCTAGACTTGAAGAAGGAACGACAGAAACTGATACGCAAGAAGCCAATCAATGAGCTAGCACTGAGAGGGAAAGTACAGGAATTCAGAGTGTCGCTGCAGAACAGGTACTCGGCTCTTAGTGAGGAAACCAACCTTAGCGTAGATACAATGAATGATAATCTGACGAGTATCATTGCGGAGTGTGCAGTGGAAGTTGGAGGCAGGGTAGTTAGACAGGACACTGGCAAGCTTTCCCAGGAAACGAAGAACCTAATTAAGAAGTGTCAAATCGTGAAAGTGTCAAGTACAAGAGACAAAATAGAACTGGCAGAGCTTTTGAAGTTGATTAATAGACGTAAAGTATGCGATGTAAGAAGGTATAACATGGAGAGAATTGAACATGCTCTGAAAAACGGAGGAAGCGTCAAAGCAGTGAAGAGGAAACTTGGGATAGGCGAAAGTCGGATGTATGCACTAAGGGACAAAGAAGGCAAAATAACTACCAATATGGATAGGATAGTTAAAATAGCGGAGGAGTTTTACAGAGATCTGTACAGTAGCCGAGACAACCACGACCTTAATACTATAAGAACTAGCAGTAACCCAGATGACACACCACCAGTAATGATAGAAGAAGTCAGAAAAGCTTTGGAGAGCATGCAAAGAGGCAAAGCTGCTGGTGAAGATCAGGTAACATCAGATCTGCTGAAAGATTGAGGACAGATTGTGTTAGAAAAACTAGCCACCCTGTTTACGAGGTGTCTCCTGATGGGAGTCTTGGAAGAACGCTAACATCATCTTAATACATAAGAAAGGAGATGACAAGGACTTGAAGAATTACAGGCCGATCAGCTTGCTCTCTGTAGTATACAAGCTATTTACAAAGGTAATTGCTAACAGAGTAAAGAAAACATTAGAATTTAATCAACCAAAGGAACAAGCAGGGTTTCGAACAGGCTACTCAACAATTGACCACATTCATACTATCAATCAGGTAATAGAGAAATGCTCAGAGTATAACCAGCCACTATACATAGCCTTCATATATTACGAGAAGGCGTTTGATTCAGTAGAAATATCAGCCGTCATGCAGACACTGCGGAATCAGGGCGTAGATGAAGTATATATAAACATTCTGGAAGAAATCTACAGGGGATCAACTGCTACCATAGTGCTTCATAAAGAAAGCAACAGAATACCAATCAAGAAGGGTGTAAGGCAGGGGGACACAATCTCCCCAATGCTATTTACTGCGTGCTTACAGGAGGTTTTCAGAAGCCTAGAATGGGAACAGTTAGGGATAAGAGTTAATGGAGAATACCTTAGTAACCTGCGCTTCGCCGATGGCATTGCATTGCTGAGTAACTCAGGGGACGAATTGCAACTCATGATTACGGAGTTAGACAAGGAGAGCAGAAAGGTGGGTCTTAAAATTAATCTGCAGAAAACGAAAGTAATGTACAACAACCTCGGAAAGGAGCAGCGCTTCGAGATAGGTAATAGTGCACTGGAAGTTGTAAAAGACTACGTCTACTTAGGGCAGGTAATAACCGCAGAGCCTAACCACGAGATTGAAGTAACTAGAAGAATAAGAATGGGGTGGAGCACATTCGGCAAGCACTCTCAAATTATGACAGGTAGATTGCCACTATCCCTCAAGAGGAAGGTATATAACAGCTGTATCTTGCCGGTACTTAGCTACGGAGCAGAAACCTGGAGACTTACAAAGAGGGTTCAGCTTAAATTGAGGACGACGCAGCGAGCAATGGAAAGAAAAATGGTAGGTGTAACCTTAAGAGACAAGAAGAGAGCAGAGTGGATTAGGGGACAAACGGGGGTTAAGGATATCATAGTTGAAATAAAGAAGAGGAAATGGACATGGGCCGGGCATGTAGCGCGTAGACAGGATAACCGCTGGTCATTAAGGGTAACTGACTGGATTCCCAGAGAAGGGAAGCGGGTTAGGGGGAGACAGAAGGTTAGGTGGGCAGATGAGATTGAGAAGTTTGCGGGTATAAATTGGCAGCAGCAAGCACAGAACCGGGTTAACTGGCGGAACATGGGAGAGGCCTTTGTCCTGCAGTGGACGTAGTCAGGCTGATGATGATGATGAGTATTTTTGCAAAGCCTTCACTGAATGCAACATTCCTTCTTGGATGATTTTATTAAGTGTTCAACTGAATCCTAACACACAAGAGTCTATCAATAGTAATAGATTAACATCTTCATTCTGTTGTTTAGTTGTACAACTCGGCTTCTAGGCATGCTAGAGTCTCAAGATGCATGAGTAGGGAACATAACATTTTATTTCAAATAAAGTGACTTTGGATTAATAAGGAGTTGTATTTCTGCTTATACACGAAATTATGAACTGTGGCTTTGGGGTGTTGACAAGTGATATAACCATTAAAAATATGGTTATTTAAGTTACGCCTCACATTCGTGTGATTCCAGCTAGGCTGCACAGATGTGCACTCAAGAAAATGTAAAACCATTCCTTATATTTTACTGGAAACAAAGGGATTTCAGTTTTTAAATATTGCATATTGAAAACAATTTCAACACTGTTGTACGTGCACTTTGCAATGGCCACCATAATGCGAGACTTCCGGTATGTCTCTTACTAAAGGTATACGATGATTGGTAGCAGCCAGTGGCATCGTTGGCAGAGTGAGGTATGGAAAGGAACACTTCGGAACCACACACAGCAATTGTGATTGCTTTTGGTTGCAGATGCTGTAAACTGAAATCAGATGCATAGCACCTTAAAATACCAGCTGCCAGAAGGAAAGAATTTAAGACTGCTCTGCTACCCTTGCCACTGCGCAATTTCTTTGTGCTGGGGCAGAATGTGCTATTTTTATGATCGTCCCATGAAAAACAGCAAGGAAATCGCAAGAAAATGTGTTCACTTGGGGGAGTGGGGGCTTGCTGGTATTGTACTTCTTTGAAAGACAGACATGAACACAACAGTGCCCTCCTGCATTCTTGAAGAGCACTTGTATTCATCTTTGCTTCTAGACATCTTGACATTGGCTATTGTCTGTACAGTACAACACAACAGAAAACAAATATGCTACCTATCCAAAGAAAGGATGGCAAGCCATAGCCAGAATTGTCGCATATACCGGCGCTAAATACAAAAGCTTGAAAAAGGCGCCAGGCCTGCACGGAACGCACAGCACAGTCACAGCGCAAGCTTGAAGAGCGGCCTTTCAGAGCCTTTTTTTAACTCTTTGGGTAACTGAGCACACTTGCAGGGTACCCACTACACGATGAATCACAATTTTTGTGTAGTGGGGAGGTATTCGTTTCCATCAATCTTCAAAGAAGCATGGTACCCGCTACACACATGTAAGGAATTCTGTGCAATTTTTTTAAAGCTGTGGCTGATGATCATGAAGAATGACGCCTGAAGCTTCTGTAATGAGTAACCCAATCGTTACGAGATTCGCATGGTCCGGTGCCTGGATGTTCATTTGCTGTTATAAAATGCTTTATTACTCATATTAACATGACTCCTGTCCAAAAATTAAGCATTCCTAATGCCAGTTTGCAATGGAGTTTCAAGCACCGGCGTGGCTCTCCGGTAGAATACTGGGCTGGCACACAGGGGACCTGGGTTTGAATCACATTGTGTTCTTGGTGTATTTATTTACTTTTATTCTCTCACGCATAGCGGTTACGGACACAGGCAGTGGTCAACAACTGCGGCACACACAACCCTTGTGATCTCGTAACAGCTTTCACTATAAAGTGACAGAGTTGGATGCACACTTTTCAATAATGCCAGGAAGAAAACGACAGTTTCTGCCTGGCAGTTAAAAACAATTTAAAAGAAAGGACCCAGAAGCGGGAAAAAAAAAACACGAGATAACTCCTTTGAAGCTTTATTCACAGAATGGGTCAAATAGCGATATGTGCTGACGAATTGCAGGTTTTAATCGCCACTACCAATGTTCCTCCTTCAGTGCGCGCATATCGATTAGCAATACAACGGAGGCTCAAGTCATAGCTGAAATCCTTGGGGAGAAATGCCAGAATTCTCCTTTGTAACGATTCCTCTAGAGTGAATGCTGGCTGTGGGGAAATTTGAATCGCATCACGCGTCAGGTGACTGATTCGTCTGTGATCATATGGATTGTGTGAATACAGCTTTAACTGCTTTTTGCACTAACTAAGTACTATATCAGTATTCAACACGGTGAGCGATTCAGTGATGAGTATGCCTAAAGAGTGACATACTAATGCCATTTTGTGATGTTTAAATACAGAACTTGGTTTGTGTTTCCAGTTGATATAACATAAATATGAAAAAATCTTTTTCATTGCATTGTTAATTGTGGTGCAAGATGAATATGCATACTGTCAATCTTGAATGCCAGTAGAAAATCATTCACTTAATTTATAATAAATGATTCCTCACTATGAAAAGAACTATGTTAGTAGGCATCCAGAAACGAAAGATACTATGGCACTTCTTTTTCGATTGTCACAGCATGAGAGAGAGAGAATTGATTAACAAAACGACACAGGGGTTGGCCTGAGCTACATTTTGCTCTGACCTACATCTCTACACTGGGGCAGGGTGGCAGTTGAGAAAAAAAGCGATGAATGACAATAGTAAGGTAAGGAGAAGAGAATATAGTTCTGCCACACTGGTGCAGATCGAAAGGCTGCCACAGAATGCTCACTCACAAATTAAAATCGCTACTTGCATTCTCTCAAGTCTTTCTGATGCATGGATACTCAGAATAGATAGATGCCTTCAGCAGGCTTGTGATGGCCGGTACGTACAATGCTCACGGAAAGAAATGCAACAATTTAGGACTAACTAGTGCATGTTTTTTATTTCCGCAGTCTTCAATTTGTGTCTCATCATTTTAATGTTGCCTCGAACACTGATACCAGAGCCACCATCATCAGTAGTGGTGGTCATATTCACAGCAATATGTTGCAAATCACCACTTATGAGCCAAAAATTTACTGTTTAAGATTTAAAAACTTTAAAATGTTTAGCACTAACAACAATTCAGACAAAGTTTGGTATGCGTATATTTGTGACATATGCAGCAACAACAGTGCCAACAAAAGTGATTCAATCCCCCCCCCCCCCTCTTTTTTTCTAAACAACATCGTCATGTTTTAGAAAAGCTTGAAGTGGGTTCGGCTAATATGTCACCAAAGAAATGTCGTGCCTCCGTCGTGTGCTTTCACTTGGGCGGCGGTATGCGTTTGGTATGCGTATGACACACCATTTGTCCAGTGGGAATATTAATCACAAAGGTTGCATGTACGGCTTAGTAAAGTGTGGACTGCCACCTATCAATGTGTATCAAGACTGCTTATAAGAATGTGTCTTGTGTGCCTAGAAGGTTCAAAACAGCCTGAAATGTCTGAGGATCTGCTACGGTTATTGCTTATTCCTCAAAGCAATACTGAATAACGTAGTTTTTTTTTTAATCACCTTATTCTGTGAAGTTTATGACTACTCAAAGTAATGCAAGATAAAAAGATTATATTAAAAAAATCTATATTTCTTGGGACTGTAAGACATATATATACAACACACACTGTTTACATAC
This sequence comes from Rhipicephalus annulatus, assembly GCA_013436015.1. Taxonomy (NCBI): domain Eukaryota; kingdom Metazoa; phylum Arthropoda; class Arachnida; order Ixodida; family Ixodidae; genus Rhipicephalus; species Rhipicephalus annulatus. The sequence goes on from WOVY01009521.1 coordinate 271,576, forward strand.
ATTATTTACACTGGTCACTTTCTTTTACTCATACATATGTACATTCAGCTGCTGGCTATTATTGGAAGACAGTTAAATCAAGCACGTTCTCTCGACGCAAGTCACGCAGACTCCAGAAAAGCAGCTCTTCACCAGGCAGTGCATCCCACGCAAACCAGTGCCACCCTGCACAGTTTTTAAAGTGCCACTATAATTCTCAAGCAAAGTATTTTGCCAACTCACACACTTCTCTACAAGGTTACACTGAAATTCACTTTGGGCCCACCATTAACGAGTGCAGGGTTCCCCATCATGGGAGCCGAAGTTGCAGCGCCCCGCCTCCCTATTACGTCAATGTATGGGGCTGGCTTTTGCCCCCTCTCACCGCCTCCCCCCAACCCGTCGTGTGCACGCCTATGGGGTGCTGTTATAAATAAGTGATGATTGAGGCAATGTTGGCAAAGCTGCTGCGGTGGTAGTTGTCTAATTTCACCTCAAATACTACCTAAGCATGCAATATATGCACATCATGTTTTATTCAAGCCTAGCACAAATATTCTGCCATGGCAATGGAAACCTTTGGTGTAGCATGGGTGTTGGTTGACATCAGTGTCAGAATCGCCATATCAAAAACTGCACTAGTTCTCGCTGCTTCAGATTCTGCATTATTTGTGGTAACGGCAGTGCTTCTTTCAATTTTGATATCAGAAACGTATATTCTAAAATAGATCCATGTGTTTTTTTAACTGTGAAACTTTCTAAGGAGGCTGCTCTTGTTTTACACACTTTGCAATTACCGAGCTTTTTTTTAAAGGAGTACTGACACAAGTTTTAAATATTTTTTGCATTGTTCCTGTTGTAGAGAGGAAGAAGATTATCTGCCGCAGTGGGTCACGCCTTTAGCGAGAGGAGCCAAGCGTGAGCGTTTGCCCCGAGTGCTGTGATTCCTGAGTCCGTTGCTGCCGCCCGCTTTCCGCATCAACAGACCTGCTGTGCAAGTACTACTTGTGCCAATAAACCCCGTTTCAGAGTGGTGGATGTGCGGGTGGACCTGCTGTGCAAGTAGTACTTGCACAGCAGGTCTATTAATGCGGAAAGCAGGCGGCAGCAACGGACTCAGGAATCACAGCACTCGGGGCAAACGCTCGCACTTGGCTCCTCTCGCTAAAGGCGTGACCCACTGCGGCACATAATCTTCTTCCTCTCTACACTGTAAATAAGAGCACTAGTGCCAAGAACTGTAAAAAGAGTACTATTGTAGTGCCTAGGAATTCATTATATATATTTTTAATACTGCTACCTTTAAACCCCATTACCCCTAGACACCTTCGATTTTGATATCGAGGGGGCAGATTTTCAGTGACGTGCCATGACAGTGTGATGTCACAGCAAGGTAGCAATTCGTGATTACGTGCAAGCGCTGCATCAGCCGTCTGCTCGCGGTGCATGTAAACAATGATACGTGAATTGTCTCCAGCAACCCCAACAATAATTTCTGCGATTAAGTCTGCATGCTGAACACAGAAAAAATGTAGAGGAACTGTGTTGGCTTTTCAGGATTATGTCCATTGTGGTGTGGCTGGCTTTCAAATGCTCAGCAACGAGAACTTTAAAACCAAAGTAGAATATTTTATACGTGTTGTTTGACTTTGGTGTGTGGAGAGCGTTAACACTGCATGCCAAAGAAATTAAAAATGTCCCTTTTGCGTTGTCTCAAAATCGCGTCAGTGGTCTAATATCACACTGCAGTTGGCCATTGTAAAACGCACAGTAACTACAGATCGGAACCTAAGGGCAGCATTGCCACCTGTGTTTTCTTCATGGGCACCCAATGCATTCTCGCAGTGAGAGTGGTGGTTTTGGTGTTGTGAAATGCATAGGCGTGTGCACGAGGGGGGCTTGGGGGACAGCTGCTCACCTTAGTCACCCAAGAAGGGGGGCGCAAAATATTCCCCGCACACTGACTTAATAGGGACAAGGGGGCCAAAGTCTGTCCCATAAGTTGCGTAATAGGGAGGGGATGAAGGCACTGCAATGAACATCCGCCGCCCTCTGAAACCGAATCTTGGACACATTTATGCTGAAATGGTAATACGTATACTAGTTTATCAATATGAGATAAATTTCTTTCTTTTCCTTTTAACATCTTTTTAAAGTTGCGCATCAGGACTTTGTTGACAGGATCCTGTGGCACACAGTTGCTCGGTTCCCCCATTTCCAACGAACTGTAACAGTAATAAATGCAGAAGTCACCTGTGCACACAGCTTCATCAGATGCAGCCGGCTCTGCTTCTGGATCGGCCAGCTTGCCCACCATGAATATATTGATCCAATGATATCCCTCAGATGCTCGCACCATCTCCACCACTGAGCAGACACGTGGCTCGATAAGAATAAGACCAGTCTCCTCCTTAGCAACACGTACGGCGGCTGCCTCCCAAGATTCGCTGGAATGTTAAAAAATGTACAATGTGTGAGGCGGTCTTGGTGCTGTATTGGCTCAACGAAAACCAGGGTACCAAGAATACGTGGTCGTTTACGCGAGTCGAACCCTCAAGAAAGCCGAGTGTAATTATTCCGTCACGGAGAAAGAGTGCCTCGCAATTGTTTGAGCTTTGACGAAGTTCTGCCCACACCTTTATGGCCGCCCTTTCGAAGTCGTCACTGACCACCACGCTCTATGCTGGCTATCCCGCTCGCCGCTACCGGCTGACCCAACCTCCTCGTCACCTTCTTCAGCTGTCATAACACCAATCGACTTCACAGACATGGCATCGGAACAACGCAAAGATGTGTGGATTTCCCAACTCCTCGCCTTTCTGACTGATCCGCTAGCTAATTTGGTCTCAAGAACTATCCGCCGTCAAGCCACACATTTCGCTATTCGAGACGACCTACTCTATCGGCGGAATTATACGTCTGAAGGTCGGAGGTAGCTGTTAGTGATACCCAACCACATGCGCTCGGAAATCTGTACTGCTTTCCAGAACGACCCGCAAAGCGCTCACGCTGGCGCTCTCAAAACGTACAACCGTCTACGTCAGCGGTACTACTGGCGCGGCATGTACATATTCGTCCGCAAGTACGTACGTGCTTGTACTGCATGCCAGCGACGTAAAGTCCCACCTCAACGCCCTGCCAGTACACTTCAGCCTCTGCCTTGTCCAGCGCGTCCGTTTGACCGCGTCGGTATCGACTTATACGGACCACTTCCCACGTCGTCTTCTGGAAATAGGTGGATAATTGTCGGCGTGGACCACCTCACGCGTTACGCGGAGACGGCAGCACTACCCGCAGCAACCGCGAGGGAAGTTGCGTTTTTCATCTTGCGCAACTTTGTTCTTCGCCATGGTGCTCCCCGCGAACTTTTCAGCGACCGGGGGCGTGTTTTCTTGTCTGACGCTATTCAAGCGTTGCTCGCTCAGTGCAACATGGTTCATCGCATGACGACAGCATATCACCCGCAGACAAATGGCCTCACAGAACGATTTAATCGCACTCTCGGTGATATGTTGACGATGTACACAGCTTCAGACCAGACTAATTGGGACACTGTCCTTCCATTCGTCACGTATGCGTATAACACCGCTACGCACGCGACAACAGGGTTCTCCCCTTTCTTTCTGTTGTACGGACGCGAACCATCGTGCACGCTGGACACTATCCTCCCATACATGCCCGACTCCTCTGAGTACACTGCAATTTCTGATGTTGCCAGGTACGCAGAAGATTGCAGACGATTGGCCCGTTCTCTGACAACCGAGGACCAAGGCCACCAGAAGCTACGGCTTGACACCGACCGACATCTCTCTACTTTCATGACTGGTGCTCTCGTTTGGCTCTGGATTCCACCGAGCACTCCTGGCCTTTCGTCGAAATTACTGGCACGATACCACGGGCCCTACCTCATTCTCGCCCGTACGTCACCAGTCAATTATGAGATTGAGCCTTTGACACAGTCTCATGACTTACGCCGTCGTGGCCGAGAAATTGTGCATGTGAGTCGCCTGAAGCCGTATTACGACCCCGCTATAGTGACTACGCCTTAAGTCGCCAGGTTGGCTACGCTATTCACCGGGGGCCAATGTAGGGAACTATGCGAACGACGACGAAGCAGCATGAAACGGCAAGCCACAGCGTTGATGCACGCGCGCGACCTGAGCTTGCGTTTGTTTTGTATTTTCGGCCTGTTGGCGTTCCTCGCTCTTCTGGCGTTCCTCGGCCTTCCAGTAGGTCTGTACGTGAATAAACTGTGTGACAAATGTAACAAATCTACCTAAAGTAGGTGCTGTTGTTTGGAAAAAAACTGCATGATTGGACACTAAAGAATGTGTGTGTGCACAGAATATGGCCACGTGAGTGTTTTTCTCCCAACTGAGGTCTTATTGTGTTGTTTTATTGAGCTTTTTTTTTGCATAGCAAAACTATTGTAACGTCAATAATTCGAATTCCCGAGATACTAGGAATCGGTTGTGATACAATGTAATTTGAACTAAAGAGAGTCACATTGAATCTGTGAAGCAGCTCATGCTACAATAAGATGGTATTCTTAAGCATGAGAAGTGCTTACACTGTGTTCATACACATCTGATGGCGAGGTGGAGACAATATTCGAAGCAAGTGTGCCATAGCATAGGGGAGAGTAGAAAAGCTGCTTTTGAAAGAGGCAGAGGGTGAGGTGAAAAAAGTGTTGTAAAGAACAGTGAGTTCACCTATACATCTATGCTCATGGTGACTGAGCCCACGTCAGCAGCCATCACTCCCTGTTTTGCAGTTTTTCTGTATAGGGTGCATGTATTGCCAAGCTGAATTTAATGGTCATTTCTTGAAGGCTGTTTTCAGGGAGCACTGCAGTCACAGTGCACAAGCGGGCATGCCGCACGATATGTTTTTGTATTTTGCGGGCATCTTCAGTAACACTGATACTTACTAGACAGAAAGTTGAAACTGTTTAATCAGACATTTTGTAAAGCAATCTACAACTTTGTTCTTAATTTCTTTTGTACAGCTTCATTAATCTAGAAAGTAATTAATATTGCTTAAGTAAGCACAATAAAAAGTGTGTCACTTCATGCAATAGTCAACAACATGCATGTGGTTTTGTCGTCACAAATGTTGACACATTTTTAAACTCTGGCTAGAGTTAGCTTGGGCACCCTGAATACACTACATATAGATGTTTATAGGTTACATATGAACACTGCTCTCTATGAACACATTTGCAGTCTACAATAAAATTCCAACACACTGACGCGCTCTTCTACAATGTAGCTTTGCATACATATGCAGAGGCCGCCTTAAAGAAAAGCAGTTCCACATTACGATATGAAACAGATGGGCTCAAAGTACAAGCAGGTATGTCAGCTGGCCAATGAATAAAGACATACCCAAAGTGTAAGAAGTCCCCAGGAACCATGTAGAGACCCCTCGCCCATGTGCATCTGGTGCGCAAGCCAAGCAGGGTGTGGCCTGGATGTTTTCTGCTTATCAAAAGGACTTCCACACGAACCTTGGGTTCTTTAGATGTGCCTGTTACAAGGCAAGAAAAAGCCTGGTTACAGTACATTTCTGTTTGCAAACTGAAAAACTAGCTATTCTGATCAAATTATTTACTCAGGCATGTGCAAATAGTAAAATTTCATCTCAAAGCTAATTGGAATTGAACAGCATCTGTAAATATCAAACATTGAATTGCATATTGAATACAAGAGATTTTATTGAAAATTGAAAGAAGGAGCAAAAAAATGACATCTGCTCATGTCCTTGAGCACATGATGCGATGAGTGTGTGCTACTAAGAGACTACAGATCGTCACGTAGAAACACAGGCAATTCCACATGACCTGGCTTCAGGCTCTATCGCTGTGGTTTTACAAGGTTTATGGCAGTTGAAAACCTGCACTCACTGGACACCTCCGTAGCATGGAAGGGACGCTACCACAAAGCAACTTCATCGATATCTGGATAGAGTGCAGCTCTATGCTCTTTGCAGCATTTGAAAGGATCATCCTTTTTTGGGATCGGGGGCTCATTAAAGTACTCCAGAAGTGTGAACAAATTTCCATATGTGAAGCCAATTACAGAGGGTTTCATGGGTCCAAGTTGGAACATTTTACAGTGCTTGCAGAATACACAACTGCATTACATAAGAAGTCTATGTCTTCATTTCAGGAGCGAAGTGGACAAAGGCTTAACAGTTTTGTCACGCATTTTTCATTTAAATGCGGAAATGACAATCTTATTTAAAAGAAACATGGGCCCGCTTGAGTGTGCAATTTAAAGGAAGGTTTACTCTCACAATGTTAGCGTTCATTCTAGCCATCCGAACATGACCAAGTTGCATCATTGGCCTTTGTCAGGTCTTAAATATTCGTCCTGCCAAATTATTCAAAACTTCAAATACTAGCAATTTGAAAGTTGAATTGGATTATTTGATAACACATTATTCACTTTGTATTTGAAAGTTGAATATTCACACCGCTAATTTAAATACCAAGCAACTAGGACAGAAACTTTGTTCGGAAGCCACATTGATTTTTATCATTGACATATTTCCAAATAATTTAATTATCAGCTTTCATGTGATAAAACCAAATTTTATAAAACACACTATAGGTATCAAAGGATTCCAAGTCAAATTCGTTTATCGAGGATTCATTAATGTGCACAGATATGTAAGCACATGAATAAAAATTTTGCATAGAATAATTTTGCTTTAAAAGTTTATTCCACTGAACTGGTTGTTGAAATGAAGTGTGTGTATGTGACACTTGACATACTTCCCAGGACCTTTCTATTCATTACATGCTCAATTTAAGTAATATCCACAGCACTAAATCACATAATTATCCAACATTACACACAAGGACAAAAGTCTCTTAAGTTTACAAATTATGTACCTAACTCAAGCACAAGAATGTTTGTATGATTGATTGTACAAATGGGAATTTACCTGTATGATACACAAGTTAGTAAAACTTTTTAATGTATAAAACAAACTTCCTTGACTTCAACTATTGGAGTAAAGTTAAGGTCACAGTGCAACATGTCGGCTATGACAGATGGTACAGTGCGAGGCACCAGATCAACTTGGAATTTCGGTTTCACCTACATATACTGAAACAGAATTAGTGCCTTAGCACACCCAAACAGTAAACAACTTGGCCCTAGCCAGGGTATGATCCCAGAAGCTTATTCAGGAACAGAACAAGATATTCATGTGTTGTTCTCCTCATTTTTTAGAGCTGAGAGAATAGCAAAATTTTGGGTGCAATGTGAATTAGAATATAGAAGTGGGAGTGCAAGTCTAATCAAATATTTTTCATACATTTCTAGAATATTTTTCTTATACTTCAAAGCAAAATTGCAGAAAAAAAAGTTGAAGAGGATTCCTAAGCATATTATCATAAGACAGCGTTTCTGTTGGCTAGGTTGACGAAGCACTGGTTGGGTGGTGTTTCGTCGTTGCCTTATCAAGAATGAGGCAATGTAGAGACCATATTGTATTTATGTACATGATTTGTGCAAAATGTTGCCAACACATTACAAGAGAAAGGCCATGATGCTATTTCCTCGGCCTTTCTTCCTCTTTCAACTTCTGTGGAAGCCCAACTGATGTGGCGGATGTGCTCCCTTCAAGTTCGAAGTTCCGAATTTGCATCATAAATGTCAATAAACCCTAGTTAATTCGAAGTCACTGGAATTGTGAGAAATCTTTGAATTAAGCGGTTGTTGAATTGACAGAACACACAAAATTGGTATGCAAGAAACTTGAAATAAGTATAATCAGGGCTGGTCATTTGCTGTGCTGGCTAAATTACGGCTCCAAGAGTTATGTTTTCCAGCAATGCAAGGATGTAGTTTTGCGGCAAACAAGGGGGAACGCCGAGCCTCGCTGCTGCAACCGCAAAAAAATTTATAATAATAACATTTGTCGTGATTAACTTAAATGTGCACCTGCGAAAATTAAGACACCTTCATTGCAACACAGTAGTGACACGGGGGCAGCGTGGTCACCTGCTTTTCGCTGCTTCAGCACATCATGATGTGACATTTCGCCCATTATTTCTAGCAAAACAAAAATGTAATAACAAATGGTGTGACGAAATTTGCAATGTTTTGATTGGAAAACATGATCATTGAAGCTTTCAAACCAATTTTTCGGAAGTAGACGTTGCATCAGTCAGTAGTGCAAGTGCACAGCTGGCAGTCGCACTTCGAAGTGCGGAAATCGCTGGAGGAAAGACGTTACAAGCACCGAAAAGAGCGGACGCATTTCACGTCGGCTCCATTCTTCGTAAATAATTTTGCAGCGTTTTTGCACAATATCAGTGTCGTTTTGCTTCATCATCTCCTGCAAGTTACCTAGACTCGACCGGTATTCTTTATCAAGGTGGGAACTGCCTTTTTCATCATTTTATTGGACTTTTTTCTCCGAAGCAGCTGCGACGCTGAGCTAAGGTGTGTTCCGGACGCCTAGCTGGCCGCAGTCACAGCTGTGCGAAGACTTTCTTCAAGCCATTATGGAAGTGCAAGAAGAAACTGACATCTTGCCTACCGAGATCTCCGAAGAGGCAGGATGGTGCACCATTATTCCAAGAGAATGACATTCTTCTCAGGGCAAGCACACCAACCCTAACCCTGCAGCAGCCTCTCAAGCCGACATTGGAGGCATGAACAAGGCGCAGCAAGGCCCGCGTGCACACAAGCAGCAAGTATGATGGCAGGCAAAATGCCCGCCTTTCTCTGTGATCACCAAAAAGTTGTTATCAGGCCACGGGGTGGCTTTAACGTTACAACAGTCGGAGTCGTCCACCTTGCCTCTGCCCTATACAAGGCAGCACGTGTATTTCCTCAAGACGTCAAGGAAGATATCATATGTCCAAACGTACAGCAGAACATCATCGTTGTGAGTACACCTCACTCTTCTAATGCTGAACGTTACCGCCAACTCACCAGCTTTAAGCTCGCCGAACACCAGTTTGAGGTACAAGCTTACGAGACTGCAGCCGACTATACAGTCAAGGGAGTCGTACGAGGTATACCCCTCGATGAAGATGCCGACGCGATTCACATCAATATTGTCAAGAAGGGGGACCCCGACCGCCTTGGCGGCCAAAAGACTGAGCAATACCACGTCGGTAATCATCGCCATCGACGGTGGCCGGATCCCAACGTGGGTGTACTACGGGGGTGCCATGATGAGGTGCACCTTGTACAGAAAGCAGATCAATGTGTGCCACCAGTACGGGCGTGACGGTCATCGCATGGACGTCTGCCCAAACCTCAAAGACCATGTTTGTAGAGGCTGCGGAGCTTTGAATCCAGGCCCCAATCACAAATGCAAGCCGACCTGTCACCTCTGCGGGGGAGCACAGCCCACTGCGGACAAGACCTGCAAGGCTCGATTCAAGACCCTTTATCTTGTCAAGAAACGACGCGGTGATCGACGAAGGGCCACAATGGAGGTCGCTCTCGAGCTGCAGCAGCAGAACTACTACGAACAGTCTGCACCACCTTACCGTTCCAGTTCCCGCTCTCGAAGCTAGGGGCGGTCAACGGGCCCTCGATCTCACCAGCAGAGCCAGTCTTGGAGCTGGTCCCAGAGCAGACCTCCCGGACCGAGCCGTGGCTATTCCAAGTCGTGGCGTCCGAAGCAAGCCGGTCATCAGAACCCGGATCTACCTGACAATGTGAGCTTCGCAATGCGGTTAAGTGCTAGCGGAGACGAGGGGCTCAAGGAGCTACTGGCTCAGAACCCAATAAAAGGAGGGACCCTAAAGACGCGACATCAGTAGCAGTACAGCGCAAGTACGTGCACTTACGCACGGTAGTGGCAGCAGTTAACACAAGAAATCTGCGAGATTAAGCAGTCGATGACGCAGTCATCTATACCTAAGCCTATTTCAGTTGAAACTCCTGTCGCGAACGTTAACGATGGTGAAGCGCCCTGCGCTCCTTCGGTGGGGGGAGAACTGCCTGCTTCGTGGACGCGGCAGAATACACACACAAACACTGGTTCACGGTGGTTGTCATAGATGTTAACTCCTGGCTTACCCAAGCGTGTAGTGTCAATACAACGTATCCAGGCGTCGCGAAAGAGGTTGTGATTGCGCTTGCGCTTACCGACCCCCATCTGCGAGGCAGTTCTTAGCGACTCACAATATGCAGTTCATAACTACACGCATGGACGCGTTCTCCCACAGCTCTACAGATTCTGAGGAAGGCTGGTCAACAGCAATTCAACAGCACCGCGTTTTCGTGGTTCCCAGCATATGTCCCCACCACCACTGACAAAGGCCCCCCTAATTTGAACAAGGTGGTACATTGCAGTGCGCGAGAAATGACCCGCCGCGCAGAGTCTGAGACCACCTCACCGAGTTCGAACCTCCTGATTCAGAATGTTGGAGAACGCTTAGTGAGGTATAACAACATTACCAAGCACTACCAGTTAGGCAGGTGGATATGGCCTCCACCTCACCCTAAGCTGAATTGATGCCAGGCAGTCGTCTGGTGACAGCTGCAGACATACACCTTGCTCAGTCTGTTGCGACTGCGGCACATTTTCCCCGTGCAATACCCTAGTGCTACTTGCAAATTATGTCAGACAACTCGAGCACCACTCTCGCAAATGTTGTGGGAGTGCTCTGTTATAGCAGCTGAAATAGCAGTAGCTCTGGAGGCTCTTGCGTAGAGTGGGCAAACGCTTTGTGGAGCTTCAACTTCAGGACACAAGAGTGGGCAGTTGAGCGAGCCCTAGAGACGGCGACGAGGCAAGGCCTTGAAGTCAATTTTGGCTGAACAGTGCACACGGGACGAGGACGGAGGAAAAAAACAGCCCGGGTTGTAAACATCACCAAACTTTCAAGAAAGCTGTTTCCATTCATCCATTGCCGGAGCATCCGGCCCTCAGAGGTCCGCATACCTCGCGAATTTTGCCAGACTGTCCCTAATTAATTTATATATATTTTCAGAAAGAATGGATAAACCGTGATGCGCTGACATTGCGAGAAGTATGCAACATGCTGCCCGCACGACACCATTCTGTTGCAGTGAAGCATGTCTTGTTTTCTGCAGGCACACATTTCAGCTGATCACGGGACCATTTTTTTTTTACAATTTATTTTTCATGCTGGCAAATGGCTGGGGTACTTCAGGTTTCACTCAGTAGTATTGCTACAGTACAGTACAGAGATACGGCTCGGCATAGCGTGGCCACGCATTAGGACACCGTACCACTCTTCGGCCCTAGCGTACACAATGGGGCAACAAAAAGCGAGCGTTCCCCTTGGGCGCGAGGTGCCGTCAGCGAAGTCCGACGAGCCCCAAACAATGGTAGTCGACGGACGGAAAAGGGAATGCGCGCTCACCCTCAGCTGTCCCGGAAAAATCTGACTCACTCCCGACGCGCGCGCGCGCAAAACATCTCGAGAGATCCTGTGCGCTGCGCCACAGTCGACATTCGCTACCGGGTGAGAGGGGTTAAGCGTCATTCCTCGCTCTCCCAGTGCGGCAGACAGCAGAGGAGGGGAGTCATGTGGGGACATGAGAACGGCAAAAGGCGGCAAAGTCCGCGCAAAGGCGGCGGCTTGCCTCAATTCCCACACTCTCTTTCTTGTTAGCGACGTCCTCCGATTCAGCAAGGGGCAGTGTGAGCCTGGTCACAATCCCAATTACAGAAATATTATGCACATGTCCCAAATCACCCAATCTCTTCTAAAAGAAGGCATGCGTCGGGCAGACACAGCGATGGTCACAGCGAAATGGATTATTTTTAACATGTTGTTTGTAGAGATACATGGAAAAGGACATGCGGAAGGTCCTGCTACACCCACCCCTACTACAGTGACTTTATGTACTATTTAAGCTCATGCATCCCTTCCTCGTTTTACTGTGCGGCTACCATATTGTTTGCTACCTAGTCAGTTACGCCATCTATGGGTGTATCTGGGAGCTGGAGTGTGACATGCAACACAGATGCTGATCTGTCCTCTGGCCCACGCCAAGAACAGTTCCTCCGTTTAAAGAGGGTTTTATCTCCCATTGCATTAATGATAATTCCTGGGGTTTCAGTTGCCAGAACCATGATATGATTATAAGGAATTGCGTAGTAGGGGACTGCAAATCAACTTAAGCTACCTCAATAATAGCATAAGTTGGGCTAGTTGGTGGTTCATACTTGGGAAGTAAAAACAGTGTAAAAATAGAGACAAGGACAGAGGAAGCGCGATGTCGTCTCTTCCTCTGTCCTTGGCTATATTTTTGCACTGTTTTTACTTCCCAAGTAAGCTACCTCGCCTTTTTCAATGCGTACTTATCTGAGCACATGGGCATTCTTTGCATTTTGCCCCCGTTGAAAAGCGGGCGCAGTGGCCAGCAATCAAATCCATGCCCTCGAGCTCAGCAGCATGGCTCCATTTCTTTAGCTGCCAGCACCTTGCGGGAAATCTGAATTCAATGAGAGCCGGGCGCGAGAGACTTGAGCACTTTCATCTTTCCACCAGTGACCTACTTTTACCACGTGGCTCAATATTTTGAAATTTAATGGTTGTTAAAACAACAGCACTTAAAAGCTTTTTGTGCAAGAACTTGCATAGTACACCATAGGTGCTGCTGGCTGTGGTTCGATGAGCGTAAGCCATTACTACTTTGCCTGACCAATCAGACCTCGGGAGTGCTGTTCCTTAATGACACCATGATGGCAACAGAGGAATCGAAGTTGACTATTGTGCAGTCCAGCACCAACCATGTTACCTCTATCACGAGCCAGTAAAACTGTCCTCTGTGATACTCTGTAGACTCATTAGCTACTGCCTATCACTGGCCAAAAAAAAGTGACACAGATAAAAAATATTACACGTACCTTCATCCTCGTTCAGCTTCCCAAAAGGACTAAGAGCATTGACTAATTGCTGCTGCTTCTCAGATGGCAAAATTTTGACTTGGTCTACAATGCCATCACTGAATTTCTCCAAGGCCTTCAGTCGCCTGTCCTTCTCAGCCAGCTGGCTCTTAAGCTTAGTGCAGAGGGCTACATAGTGACGCAGGGAGTCAGGTAATGGGGGTGCTGGTGCCAGTGGTGCTGGTGGTAATGCTGCTGATGATGGTGGCAATTCAGGTGACGGAACAGTATATGGGTGGTCCGGTTTCACTGTACATAATGTTGACAAATGTATGACACCTTAGTACATACATATAGACATGAGTAAATGCAAAAGAATAATGATGTTAGCAGCAAGTTACAGATGAAACTCAAGTGTCTTAGTTTACAGCGTAATGTTCAGATTGTGAGGAACACAATCTGAACATTACGCTGTAAACTAAGATGTAAACTAATCTCTGATGCTACTGTAATTGCCAGTGAATTTAATGATTACTTCAAATCTGTATTTGTCACAGATGATGGAAGCTCCCCTTTTTATAAAAAATTTAGTGATCTGCCCCCTATAGAAAATTTAGATGTATCAGAATCAGGGGTACTTAATTTGTTGTTAGACCTGAATATAAAAAAAAGTCCTGGTCCAGATGAAATACCCAATGCGTTTTTAAAGCGGTACGCGTTATGGTGCGCCAAGTATCTTACATTAATTTATAACTTATCTCTGTCTACTGGTCTTTTACCTGATGACTGGAAGACGTCGATAGTTTAAAACCCCTACATAAGCAAGGCGATAAACACCTGATAGCCAATTACAGACCAATAGCCCTCACCTGCACATGCTGCAAACTATTGGAGCACGTAATTTACAAGCATGTTATGAAATTCTTGGAAGCCAACTCAGTTTTATCACCTGCACAGCATGGTTTCAGGCATGGGTTCTCCACCGTCACACAACTAGTTGAGGTAATTCATGACTTTGCTTCGGCGATCAACAATCATACTCAAATCGACGCTATTTTTTCTGGATTTCACCAAGGCGTTCGATAAACTGTCGCACCCAAAACTACTACTTAAAGTTTCGCACATCTTAAAGAATAGTACAATTTGTAACTGGATAGAGTCTTACTTAACTTCTAGAAAACAGTGTGTCTCGTTTAATCAAGCTACTTCAACCATGCTTCCGGTTTCTTCAGGAGTACCCCAAGGATCGGTGTTAGGACCATTATTATTTTTACTCTACATCAATGATATTGCTGACAATTGTAATGTAAAAACTAGGTTGTATGCGGACGACTGTGTAATTTACTCCGTTATTAACTCTATTAATGATCAACTGCAACTGAACAAGGAACTTCATCAGCTTTTTCAATGGTGCAATACATGGCAAATGTCAGTAAATCTTAAGAAAAGTGTTGTCATGTCTATCGCAAATAAAACACATATACACTCATTTGACTACACAATTGACGGTACCATCCTATCTCGTGTCGAGCACTACAAGTACCTTGGTCTTCACATTCGTAGCGACCTGCGCTGGAATGATCATATAACAGAGATCTCTAACAAAGGAATGTCGAAACTGCATTACTTAAAACGCTCCCTTCGTCATTCTTCTTGTGATACTAAGCTTATAGCATTTAAAACACTTGTCTTACCTATTCTAGAGTACGCTAATATTGTTTGGGACCCCTTTACCCAATCTAATATTAATAAGCTAGAAAGAGTCCAAAACAAAGCCGTAAGATTTATTTTCAATCGCTACGATAGGGTCTCGGTCTCAGGCTTAGTGGCTAAGGCTAACCTGAAGCACACTTCGGCGAGGAATAAAATTGCACGATTACGTTTTATGTTTAAAATAGTTAAAGGTCATCTCAACGGCAGTATATCCAATTATGTGCATTTTCAACAGGTTATGATACCAGAATGCGACATTGTTTTTCAATCACTCCATATCAAACGGCTAATAATGTTTTTAAGTATTCTTTTTTTCCGCGAACGATCGTTGAGTGGAATGCCCTGGATGCACCCACCGTTGAGGCCAACAGTGTGGAATTGTTCGATTCATTGCTTGCCGGTTGATTGTGTGGAGTTCCTTTCTTATGCATTGCTTGCCTTTCGCCTTATATTTCGGCCTGAATGAGTGTCTGTTTTTGTTTTTGGTTTTTTCTTTATACATTGTGCGCCTGTTTACATTGTGCGCCTGTACATTAACCATTGTGCGCCTGTTTTGTTTAACTAATTGTGTTGGTTCTTTGCTTTGTATTGTCTTCATTTTTTATTGTAACCCCACTCTGCGGCGACTCCACCAGGAGTTAGCAGTATTGTCAAATAAATAAATAAATAAAAAGTGCAAGTTGATGCTTAATCCATTCACTGGGTCAACTTGAGCAAGCATTAAAGGAAATTTAAGGATACTGAAACTTTGCCTTTAAGAGTTGAATGCGATAGCAATATCTTGGAGAAACCTCCCGAGTCTTCTATCCAGCCAGACAATCTGCCAAAATGTTTACATTTAAGATAGTAATATCTGCACGTGCAGCACACATGCGCACATTATTGCCTTCTCAATTCATAGCCTGCTTTCACCGCTCAGTGGAGACCTAAACTGTGCCAAAAGGAAAGTCAAAGTGCAAACGCCCTCCAGCTCCAGCTAAATTTGCACTCAATGCCAACACTACTTACTCTCTCATTGCCAACGCTACTTATTCGCTTACAACCAAAGATGCCAAATATGTTAGCAACAACGAAAGTTCTGTGAAATTAGCTCTTTAATGTCATTATGCTGGAACAATGCAGCAAGAAAATAAAGAGTATATATGTTCTGCTGCAGTTTATACGTTCAGTTATCGCAGTGCAGCTCAAGTTACAACATTATGCAGAACTTATCGTATTGTTATTTGGAAGTGACAGTGAAAAGGCACAACCTTCCTGAATAAAGAAATCTACTTATTTGGATTTTATATAAAATAAGACATGCTTCACTAAGTGCATAATGCAATACGCATATGCCATACGCATATACATACATGCTGATCCTTACCTGCTGCCTCTTTAGGCTCAAAGTCTTCTAGCCTGCGCACATCTTTGCCAAACAGTGTGGGAACGGCATTCCAGATGAGGCGCTGATATGTTTGTGCATTCATGAACTGCGAGTCGTGAAAATGAAGCTGGCACATCACTCTGGTGTAGAGGCTCTTTTCAGACTGGCTCTTGAGGTCCTGACGATCACAGTTGGCCAGCCACTGGTTACGTCTACATGCAGCAGGAAAGGAGCGAAACACGTGCTCTATTATAAGAGACCGATGTGAAACTCATTCCACTAGCTGCTGTGTGGACTCTTGGTATATATTTCAATATTGTAGGCATGTGCTCTATGTAGACAACAATAATGACAGAGGCTCGGATGAAGCCCTTCTAATTGAACAGTTCACATTCAAAAACGAAGGCAACACATTTTAGTTTTCATGGCTTGAACAAATTGTTTTGCTGTTTTGTATTACGTGTTGTTCTCTCCTGTTAGCGTCGTACTGTGACAGCGATGGATGTGTGGGGTACCATGCGAACAGTGACATGAACACCATGTTAAAGGCACTGAAGGTAGGCAATAAACATCACAAATGGGTAGGACTACATATACTAACTTGCAATATGAGGAAGAAGCACTAGTGGTCAAATAGATTATATTACGCAAATTAAAAACAAAATTAAAAATGAAATTGTCTTAATCAAGTCATTGTACAACAAAGACTTGACATGGGAAAACACTATCATAGCCAGCTTTGGTATATATCAGTCATTTGTTTCAAATTAATGTGAATTTATAATGTTATTTCTGTAGAAACAGTACATGAGACATGTAGATGTCGTCTGCATAAACATGCAGTCTTATATATAAGTTTAAAAATGAATATAAACGTAACAAGGCGACTAAGTAGAGTGAACTCGCCTTTGCTGATCCGAAGGCAGGCGAAAATAGCGCACACGTCTGCGCTCTCCGATGCTGGGACAACCTGGTGCTATGCATTTGTGGTTGTTTAGAGGCTTGCCAATCGGTTCAGTCAGTAATGCCTTGTGCTTCAAGATGCTGGTCATCACTGTGAAGGGTACGGCGAATACAAAATAGGTCAATGAAGGGCGACCATACAGAATCTATTGTAAAATCGTCACGTCTATACATTTACGAAAATGGAACGCCTTTAATATAAGCCTGCGAACCAAGCAAAAGTCACATTATTCGTGAAAACAATAAGCACAGACATTTGGGAAATTTTGTAGGCGAAATGAACGAAAAGACAGCAGGCGCGAAATGATTGATGACCCGAAGACGAAAAGGAATGCTCAATGTCCCGTGCATCTATCTGTATGCGGTCACGAATTTGGAGGTGATGCAACAAGTTGCTAGCTGAAGTGCCGGCTTCTCGTTGGTATGATAAAACAAATGCAGAAGACGGGCAGCCGCAAAGAAGTTCTAACAGCGGACGACCGGACGAGCTGATGCTAGGAGAACGAGCTGCCAGCTCCAATGGCCAGTACAAATATGTGATGATACTACTGTTATGGTCGCAGTACCCAAGTCGTTTATCGCGCTCCGTCGGTGTGCAGAGAGAACGGTCCGCACACGTTGCTGCTGTTAGCCGTCTCGAAGATGTACATGTATATATGATAAAACAAGCATATGATGGAGGGAGAGTTGTTGTAGCCTCAGTACCTGTACTATCCTGGAACGCTGTACTACTCTTTGGTACGGTACTGTAGCAGTCACGGAGGAAGGAGGAAACCTTTCCTTCCTCCGTGGTAGCAGTAGACAATTATCTTACACCGTGGTTGAAGACATACAGATGTCTGACACTTCCGACTTGTCTTGGATCTAAATGTATTTTTGTACCCGGCATTACGACGATCTCACAGCGGCTTTGCATGGCTTGTTTTTAGGCTTCGAGATAGACGTATTGTTATCCGAATGGTTCTGGCGGAGCAGACGAAGGAGGCTCAAAGGAGAACCAAAAAAGTAAGTGAATGTTTTCATCAGTGAGACACACGCTAATGTTACTGCTACACGTTTAAGTATGAACGTATTATGCTTTTTAAACACAAGCCCCCCCCCCCCCCCTCATGTCCTCAACTGATCTCATTCTTTTATAATTCCCAAGCTGTGGCTCAGAATTTTTATCGAAAGAAATGTCGCAAAGCGAGTACTAATCCTGGATGTTCTCAGAATGAACGTTTCGCACTTCTCAGAGTACCAGTCTCTACCAGTTGCCTGTTGAACGCGCCTTGAATCAGAGATGCAAGTTACGCATGATTACGGCGGCTGGATAAAAGCATCCAGCGGGTCCAGCGGCCGTGGCACGACACGCGACGGGTTCACATTCTCAGCAGCGTAACTTGCCTCGGTCCTATTTCGTTGACGTTAAAGTTCCAAGGCAGCGTGTTACGTTTCACTGCTTCACATCGCTCAAACATTTACTTTTGCACTAATCTTGTAATCCCCCCGCCTCGTTGGTGAAGTGGCAAAGGTACTCGGCTGCTGAACCTCAGGTCGCGGGTTCGAATCCCGGCTGCGGCGGTTGCATTTTCGATGGAGGCGGTCGGCCCGCGTGCTCAGATTTGGGTGCATTAAAGAACCCCAGGTGGTCGAAATTTCCGCAGCCCTCTACTACGGCGTTCTCCATTCATGTGGTGGATTTGGGACGATAAACCCCACATATAAATCAAGCTTGTAATCGGGCTACCGGCATATTTGCGCAACTATTACGCATACAGGCAATGGTATGTTAATGTCTTATTGCAGTTTTCACGGGCTTCACTAGCGCACGTATTTGATTTTTTATTTGTGTTGAAAACATTGGGCTGTAAGCTATGTTAGAGCCGGCTATCCTGTAAGTGTATTAGCAATTCAGAACACAAAATAAATGAAAACGATCGAATAAGAGAAACATAATCACAAGCATGAAAATGGGCAGAGTCAAATACATATTTTGACCACCAAAACATTGGCAATTTGTAGCAACGCTCTTTCCCACTTATTGCCCAAGTTATGCATTTCTCTTTTCATTTACCAAAAGTTTATGAACACTGGAAGAATCATTGTTGTGCAGCAAACATGTCTTGCTCTTGCTAACCTATTTTTTCTGAAATGTTCAACATTACTATGTTGTATGTACTACATTTGAAAACATTTACAAGCGAAAAGCTAGATATTCTTAACGGCGAAGCAGCAAGAGCATTGACATGCGTAAAACAGAAAGGTCAAATGTTTTGGTAACACTTGTAGCTACTTATTAACAACAGGCTTGCTGTAATGTCCAGATTTAGCATGACCTGCTTGTAGACCTACACAGTCATGGTGCATCTTTTTATCTTACAGCTCAATGGAGTATGTCATGCACAATAAGGAAGGAAAAAGAGCGGCGTCCATCCTGCTGTTTAGTGACGTGACAAATTGTAGCGAACTCCGACAGCTTGTGTTGAGCGGCTGCCTGCAAGTGTGTCTCATCAGAGCATCCCTTGTGGCTGACATTTTCCAGGTGCAGTGCGCGGTTGCAAAGGCACTGGCAAATCACTCCAGTGGGCACATGAAAACAAGAAGCTTGCTGTCCGAGATTCTCTATGTTCTAGGACCTACTGGCAGCATTGGTGACTCACTACGCCAGATGGGTGCGCAGGATGCCGACACCACAATTGTGGTGGTTCGCCTTGACGATCCAGGAGACTGCTTCCTCAAAACACTCACGGAACGCATTAAGGGCCGTCAGCTGCCCTTGGATAGCATTCCACAGTTTACCGACACTGGGGCACTCACAAAAATGTTCAAAGTGACAGAGAAGGAACTCACTGTGGGCACTTTACTGGATGCATTAGTGACTCGAATTGCTCTAAAGAACACAGTGTAGGTGTTGGGTTTAATAAAGTATGGGTATATATTTCAGGAAACAAGCATAGTTGACCTTTTTATTTTTTTTGAAATCAAGAAAGGAAAGCCTTGTAATATGTACAGGAGACTAGATGAACAGTGTACAAGCAAACAATCTGCACATAGATGTGTATGGTAATGAGATTCCATTGTTGGGCATGTGCTAGAGTGCTTATGATGCAGAATTCCCACCAAACTCTACAACATGTTCGCCACATATTTGTTGAGCACAGCCATCAAAGTGTGTGAAATTTTGTTACACAGCTCAAAACACAATGGCAAAGTTTGCGAAGACAATATTTAGAGATTCACCCATTGCGCATAGCAGCGAAATCAAACAACTTCAAAAACATTAATGCAGTTACAACTGCATACATGGACTGGCAACATATGATTCCCCCATGTCTGCTATGTCCAAAGGTAAGAGTGCATAAATATTTAAATTATTGGGAACCATCTACAGGGTATTAACTTCATTTGCTTGTCAAAAGGAAGTTTTATCACGAACATTCAATGTTAATAAAACAATAAGGAGCAAGTGTACTTTTTGGTAGACCACCACAAATTCACAATCAACATTCTAAATTACATAATGCTGCTTGTTGACTATAATACACTAATTATGTACTCCTGTCACATGAACTCATCAAAAGTCTTTAACCGAAGTGGTCTTTTAGAAAGTTGAAAGACTTTTCCATGAAGAGGCATTGCCTCACAAACACAAGTGCTGACAATCTCTCCTAGTATTTTTTTTTTTGAACCTGCTAACAAAATTGTGCCGCTAGCTTTCAAAACAGAATCAGTTCAAATAAAATTATGTATATCAATATGTAAGGTAAGGTGTAGTTGGCGCAGCCTTCTTCGTTGTTCTTCTGAATGCGAAGGGCATGCAGGTTGTCTTCTCACAGAAGTCCAAGTGTCCCTCTCTGCCCATTGTAGGCATTGCCTTTTTTTTTTTCTTTTCACTTATCCAGAGCTGTTTTATCAATGGCGCTAGCGTGCTTTGTCCCCTGTGATTACAATGCGCTAAGCAACCGCATTTGAAGCCCTTAAATGTTCTTGCTTAAAAGAGTACACAAAGAAGTAAGCTTTGAAGGGTGTATTATGTATTTTACGAAATATAAAATTTGTTTTTGTGATAAGCCCATGTGAAAGAAAAATAAACATTTTCTCATCATCTGATTCAATTCACAATTACTGGCACCCACTGGTTTTAAGGCTACTCTTTCATGGCTGTGAAAGAGATAAATTTCTTTTCTAAAAAAAAAAAAAGACTGCTTCTGATGAGGAGATCACTCTCTATCATGGGTCTGTGGGCAAACGTCTTTTTGAGAAGAAGGCTTCTTGTGCAGAAGACCTTCAAGTGCTCATGCTACAGGGGTATCACAGTGAAAAACTGAAACGCTGCTGGAAACTTTATCATTCGCTTAGATATTCCCACAGCTTTACTAGTGCTACGATATCTTTTAAAGTTAGGTTGTCCTTAGCAAGCAAAGAGCATAGCATGTTGATTTATATGCAAGCTTCAAGGCTAGTAAGGCGCACCTCGAAGGTCCCCTCACTATGATTGGAATTGCAAACAAGCACAAACGGTGCGCACATCACTTGCTGGTGATAATGTCTGGGTTTCTGCTGAAATCAATATTACTGTTTTACAAATTGTAACACCATCATCATAGAGCCATTTGGCATTATAAATACTGTGTAAACAAAATAAATAAAATATGAAACATTTATGCATTACAAAAATGGTCGAAATGTCAAACGAAAGGCCACATGCCCTTCATTTTTGAGGAGCTTAGCGTCGAATAAAAAGTACCGCACGCAACAGGTACTGCTTGGAACGTCTCTAACAAAAGTACAATTATACTCAACTATATCGAACTCTGGGCTTAATCGAGTTATCTTCAATCGAACTATTTCCAAACACAACTAGTTAATGTGAACGCAGAGGGAAATTTACAGCCACATCAAACAAAAATAGCCGGGACACTTCATAAACCAGACAGCACGAAATGCCCCAAGGTGGCTTACCCTCATAAAAGGTTGGCTTTTTCCACACGAATGAGGGTTTCTCGAATGCACTACTACCGCTATTCATTGCATGCTTTCTCCCATGATTCCTCGTTGTAGTGACTTTTCGCTCCCTTAGTCCGGTGATTACCATGAAACAAAAACCTTTTCTCCTCAAAGCTGGCGATAATCAACAAAGTAAAACACTGAGATATTAAATCTAGATCCCCGCTGCATACAACATCAGCTTGTTCTGAAGTCCTACTGCATATGCTCTGTATTACTGAAGAACAAGGACAACATTAAAGCCAAGACGGACTAGTTTTCCAGACTTGACGAATATGCGCAGCTATGTATAACACGCAGCTCTGTATAACAATGTTGATGCACTGTTTACACTGATACCATATTTTGTCATGCATTACTCACCTCTGCACAAAGACCTCAACCCCTACTACAAACCATAGAAAAATAAGAAAATATAAAGATCCCCATGTATTACTGTAAAGTTGTCTTCCGTGCAATATCGTGAAGCAGCAATCTTGTACAGAAAAACTATGGTAAATTCACAAGTTTTCTATCAAAATATAAACTGTATGGAACTATTTCTCACACGAGTTTTATATATGCTGGTCTGTCTATACATGAATTCCCTTTATGATCCAGAGCAGAGTGCGCTATGTTGCCACCGAAAGCAAAATTGTGGCTCTGCATTCAGTGGCTTGCTAGAAAGACAATACATTTTTTTTTAACTCCTCAGTCCTCATATAATAATAAACTAAAATTATTCTGGTTTAATGCCTCTTAGACAAATTATGGAATAAGTGCTCGCAATTAAGATAAATGACAAGGAAGTGTTTAAAATGAAAGTAAGAGGGCTTTGAGACCATCTAGTTAAGGAATGAGCACAAATATTTCCTATTTGAAAAACATTTAAAGCAATGAAAAGCATTCAAAAGTATCATTATATTGCCGCATGTATAGCTGCGTCTAGCTGTGAGATAGCGATGACAACGAAGATCGCGGATTTGCTCGAGAGGCGCAGCACAGGCGAGTGAAGAAGACGACAATCTTAGCGGCCTTCTTTTGAGAGCGTCTCTACGAGTTCCACTGCCCGTTTTTTTTTTTTTTATATAAGTAAACCCTCTGTATTTTATAACTCGCGACAATATCCAACTTAATACCACAACTCGCATTTCTTTCCGTTCTTGAAGGCCATGGTTCACAAATTCCTGCCCACAGGCTTTCTGTAATACAATACATGACAACACCATGCACTCGCCACTTATATACAACTTTTCAGAGATGGAACAGCATTGCATTGTAAGGGCACTAATTACCGCTAACAGCTACTGCAGGAAAACTCAACATTTAAGCACACCCATGTAAGGTAACAAGGGTAATCGGTTCCAATTCAATATGCAGATCATTCCAACCACAACCAAGGTACATGCACATTTAACTTGGGTAACAGAGAGGCTTTCATGGAATTTCCCAATTACAGTCCTCAGGAACAAGTTACACTACAGCACTGCTTTTTAGTCTGTCTTAAATGCACCAGCACAGTAGTGCCATTTCAGTTAGACGCACTATGTGAAGAAGATGATCTCTGGAATCTGGCCGTCTTCAACAGACGTGCCATTATTGTTTCCGGCGGCATAGGTGAACTGGAACGTAACCTTGCTCCCACGCGGGCAGTCGAGGGTTACCTTGCGTAAACCCTTTGTTCCATAGTGAGAGTCTGGTCCCTGTGGGGAGACAAAAGGTGTGCTGTAATTACCATAATTACCTTACATACAATGAAAACATAATGATGTTCTTCATACACAGCAGGGCTCCTTTAATGAACAGCTGTTGAGTATATCAATTGTTTAACCTAAAGTTTTGATGTCTCATTTCATCCCAGGAGCACTGTGCATTACAATGAGTGTTCCAGAAGTTTGTTTGACATCTTCAGCGATTTGATAGTATGCTAAAGCTACATATCTACCTTCCCACTCCAGAGAAGCTATCTTCTTAAGGGGGACATGAAGTATGAACAACTCGCAAGGTTTTGCAACAGCTTCTCATTTTTTACCGCTATAGTTAATGTGAGTCCTCTGGAGTCGCATTCTTGCAAATAAATCTGCTCCCACCATGCTCAATCATATGTGCCATTCTCTGAGCAAGAAATTTTCTTTCTTTCAGGAGGAGCTAGCACTTAGTTAGGGTTTCAAGGATAGAGCAATGGGCAACATTTGCACCACCACCATGCAAAACAAGCCCTCCAGAGCATGTAGGTGATTCAATTGAACCACTGCTAATGGAAACACAAATAATGAGAATTGACAGGCAATGATTCCGAGGAAAGTATAGGAGATGTTAATTGCAGTAATTATAAAATAAATGTGAAGAAAGCAAAGCGATCTATACTTGGTTATCAGTCAGGAGCAGTGCAGCTTTTCACCGTCAAAGGACCATTTTTTTAGCCAGTGGTGTCACAATGTAAACGTAACGCCGTAGCTGGCTACTTTGCGCCTTAGGCAGCGCTTGGACCCGAACTTCTATGAGTGCATCTGCACCATGAAGTGATTCCTCTGAAAGCCCTCATTTTTAGCAAAGAGAAAATTTTAGTTATAGTAACACAAAAGTGTTTTATGGCAGGGTTCATCAAGACTTTAGTGACATACTTCCGTCACGGAAATAACGAAAAAATACACACAATCAGAAGACAAAAAAAAAGTTTTGTCAACGGGAGTCGAACCCTCGACCTTTAGGTCGGCGACGACAGTTGTCGGGGCTATCTACTGTGCTGCAATCTCGTACTTAGTGGCTTTAAAAACACGTCTTTCATATCTCCCACTGCCCTATCGCAGCACTCTTGGTAAAGTGTACTAATGCACCACGACCGTGACATCCACGATTAGTTCCTTCAGAAGCATGAACTGTCGGGTAATTGGTAATTCATCTTGACTGAGTGTGCGAAAAAAAATTTGAAGTACAAAAGGACGACACCAGACACAGCGCTGTGTCCAGGTATCTTCCTTTTGTACTTCAATTTTCTTTTTCACACACTCAGTTAAGATAGTTCCTTCAATGCCTTGTTTCTCTGCGTCTGTCATATTCAGTGCATTTCAAATAGGGAAAGTGCAATTCGGTCAACGACTTAGCACACCGCCAGGTGGCAACCTTACCCAAAGCATCGTCGTGGCTCATAGCATTTATCCATACCAAAAATAGCTCTGCAACGCATGGAGAAACCCGCCTGCTTCATCTGGATGTAACTCCGCATTCCCACTTACACTTGCCCCATGAAAAATTGTGGCTGGCCATCAGAGAAGACACAATGGGTGCTGCATTTCCCTCTAATCAAGCAGTGGTGTTTAATAACTTCAACATGCCGTGAGTAGGCGACCTTAGGAGAAGTTTGGCGTACAATTATTCACACTCTTCTGGCTGTCATACCACTTTTTTTGGTTCCGCTCTCATCGTTTATAACTAACACAGGCATCCGTGACCACAAGGGCATGTCAAATTGTTTATCAGTCATTTATCATGGATGTTAGACATCGCAATCGACATGTATCTAAGCGTCCCCGTGGAAGCATTTACGTCAAACAGTGCTTTAGCTGTAGAAAATCCAAAGACATTCTATAAGCTGTCTTGTATAAACAAACAGTAAACATTAAACTGCTTCTGTAAGGACACATTTCAGTTTCGTGTTGCACCGATTCCTATGATAGAGAGATAAACCTGCTTTTTTTTTTTACTTTCCTGTTTGATAACAACACATAAAAAAGTTTATTGGTCAGATGAAGTTGAAGCTTTATTGATGACAGTGCCAAGTCTTTCCTCAACCGCTTGATCTTGTTTTCGCACATACACAACGATTGTAATCACTGAACACTGCACACATCACACAAACAATGCTTTTCATGGAATTCAATTAGGAATACGAATGAGCAGCACTTAAGTCGGCTAGCAAGAGTGCAACCTCACTGACGATGCAGAAGGGCTGTCACGAACAGTGGAGGTGGCCATTACGGTCAAGTCCGTAAGCACAGAAGTACACTCCTTTTGATTTCTCTAATGACCACAGATTGAAGGCAGTCAGCCGCGACTGCCTTCACGATGCCACGGCGACGTCATCGGCTAACAGCCGCGACGTCATGATGACACAGCAACGTATTTGACTAACAGCCGCGCAGCTCTCGACTTGTAACAGAGTATTAAAAATCACTTGTCACTAGCAAGGACTGAACCTGAAACCTTCATATACGTCCAATGTATAATATGAAGGTTGCATGTTTCGTTCCTGCCAGCGGCAAGTTATCTTTTAGTCCACTTAACTTTCTTCACATTTATATAATAATTACTAAAATAACACCTCATATACTTTCCATGACATCATTTGTCAGTTCTCATTAATATTGTGTCAAACAAAGAAGAAAAAACAGCCCTATAAAGATTCCCCTTCTTTCTTTCCTGCTAAAAGAGAAGGTCATCTGCAGTTAAGTGTTAGTCTCAGTGATCACGGCAGCAAAGAAATGTGAAAAATATGGCTATTTATTTAGAGGTTGGAAATTACTGATTTCCCCTCTCAATCTACTTTTTCTTCATTTTTTTTTTAAGTCTCACCATGATGGTGGGAAGCAGTATCCTCTCATTCAGTTTGTTTGACTTTTTCCAACCTAAGATTTGCAGCATGCTGAATCGTAGAAACTGAAAGCATACCATCAAGGTCACATGAATTTTGTGGTAAAATAAAAAGTGCAATTTTGAGTAATTAGGTTGAAAAGTACATTAGACAACTAAAATAACTTCAATAAATATAGCAACTAATCAAGGAAATATAAAGCCAGAACTATGATTAATCCTTTGATGCACCTAATACACGTCTGAGTACACAACTTGCCTTTTTTTCACTCAAGGACAACTTCCTGTGGCAATGAAGGGAAAGCTACGGGGGCGGAGCTACAGCACATGTAGTTCTCCGCAAAGAAGTCCATCTCGACTCGCTTTTCAAATGCCGGCTGAGTCCAAATAATACCACTGCATGGAATTTGCTGCATCTGCTTACACAGCTATTTGTGAGTTTAATTTGACACAAGCTCCTCCGGCGAGTCGTCGGAATAGCTGAAGGGTGACTAGCACGAAGACCCCATTTTGACTGTGAGTGCACACGAAACGTGAGACGTTTTCAGATGTGCGAAAACGTGAAATGACACTTCATGAAGCAAAGCAAACATTAATATTCCTTTGGTTCATGCGGCGTCTCTTTATAAACAGCATCTTGTAATAAATAAGATAATGTTGTTTTTATTATCTTCACGTGCAAAACACAGAATCATTTGTAGGACTGTATTGTTCAGCGGTGGCACATGCCCACTTTGGTTCCATAGCCTTCCCTTCATTGCCACAGAAAGTTGCCCCCGAGTGTAGTTGTCTTGACTAGTGGCTTAGAAATAGCAATATGCATTGAGGTTTGAGTTGTACCTCACACGTCATTTACCTTCATTTCTAGGTGTACTGTTGCATATCATCACTTTGTAGGGAAGCACTACCAGTGTCGACGAGTTGTTTGACGAACCCCTTTCCATAAGCCACACTTAAAGTATAACTGCTTTTTTTGCAATATGAATATAAGCGAAAATGGCATCGCACTATATTTTTAGCACGAGATTTATTTTTAGCTCAAGAAAGCAACATGAATGCCTTCACGATAAACCATTATTTAATTAAACCTTAGTTCAGATTAATTACTCTAAAACACAAGTAACCATATTGCAACATTATTTATGCCGCATAGACTGTTGAGTGCCTTGAAATAATCTGGAAATTTGATGCATTTACAGACCGTTCTTCATAAGTCATGCCTGAACGGGCTAAGAGGCATAGCAGAGCAGAGTACTCTGGACAAACGTTCACGGCGTGGGGTTCCCCGATGTGCACACCATGCATGATACACGAACTACATTGTGTTCTGCTCCCATCAAAATGTGGTTGGCGTGGCCAAGACTGAACTCGCAAGCTCTTGCTGAGCACTGCAACGCTATATCCACTCATAGCAAGAAAGAAGGCTGTGAATTCGATTGTTTAAAGTAGGTAAGTACGCCTACATTAGTCGACATTTTCGGCAGTAATACAGCTATGTCCGTTGTGCCAAACACATTCCCCAGTGCGAGACAAAAAAAAAAGACCTGCGGATGTTTACTCACCTTGAGCGTGGCACAAGCTGTGTAGTTGACGTTGGGGGCCACTTCCACTGGGCTTTTGAAGAGAACACGAAATCTAGCTGGTGATCCGTCACTGTTAAAGCTCGTGTCATGCGAGCCAAGCACTTGGCCGGAGCCTGTTTGAACAAGCTGAATGTTGACATCATAGTCTGAAGGACCATGAATAGAGCCGTATAACCCATAGCCCAGCACGAAAATCTTCCTATCCACAGCAAACCTGAAAGAAAGGAAGTAAAGCACAATGGCTCAAAGGTCAGCAAACTTTTCAAGCACTCGAAAAGCTGAAACAGTTCTCCAAGCAATGAATTAAATCTCAACTATGATTGTAAGGACATTATAATTCTTCTGGACTGTAAAGACTGAACATGTACAGGTATCTCCTGTTTGAGAACATTTTCTGTGCTAGTTCACTGATCACAGCATTTTTATCCTCAATCCATCAGTGCACTGTGTGCTGCCTGTATGGTTTTCTTCAATTAAATGCTTTGCAAAACCCAGTTTAGAGGATTCCACAGCCTTTGCTACCATCGAAACAGACATGCAAACAACACTCAAACTCTTAGAAGCACACATACCACAGGACTGGTTAATTAGTGATATACAGACAAATATGCCTCTCTTAATTGCAATAGTCAGTGTAGCTCACTTTAAAAAGAACTGTAGCATATTCAACGCCTTAATGGCTGTTATAACCTGCAAAGGCTCATAACATGCTAGCCTTTTCTTTTTATGGTAACCTTTTTGAGTGCAGCTTATAATAGAAATTTAACATTG
The DNA here is from genome assembly GCA_013436015.1 of Rhipicephalus annulatus. Classification (NCBI taxonomy): domain Eukaryota; kingdom Metazoa; phylum Arthropoda; class Arachnida; order Ixodida; family Ixodidae; genus Rhipicephalus; species Rhipicephalus annulatus. Next base: position 300,349 of record WOVY01009521.1, read on the forward strand.
ATGACTACTGACTTGAGATTAGAGTGAAGTATTGTCATAATATATAGAACATTCTTTTTTAGACAATACAGAATAAAAAGAAATTTAATGACAGTCACATTCTAGTTGCTTTCACATAAGTAATACTTCATGTTGGGGCGAATATACTCCTAAATTATTGACTAAGGCTACTTGTTTTTTTTTTGTTAGAAAGTTACGGTGCATACCACTTCATGGCTACCTATTTTTTATAAAATTGCTATAGTACGTAATTGAGATATTCATAATCAAACTTTAAGGAACAAATAGAAACTGGTTGCACCCAGCAAGCAGAAAGTGCGGCCTCTATTATGTAAAAACGGAACTGCATGTGATGTGACAAAACCTGAACTAAGGTGCGCTAAAGCAGAATATGGTCAGGAAAATTGGCAAGCATTTTGACATACACAAGTATATAGTTTTTTCGCAATGCCCATAGACTCTCACACCGCCAAGCAGAATTCGGGGGCGTCCTCTCGAGGATGGTCAGTAGGCAGACACTCCCTAGTTGGGCTGTGTTAGCCTCAGTGTTAACATGCTAGCAAGAAACGAAGACTAACCACTTTGCATGTTTCGAGCATCAGTGAATAAACCGAACCATTTGTGAGACGATAAATCTGATTCATTCTTGCGAGCCATGAAGTTTTCGTGAAGTAAAAAATGTGGCAGTTCGCACTTTCGATTACAGCCTGCAGAGAACACATATATCGGCTTTCGTAGTGCTTTCTTAGTACATGAATTCCATAGCAGTCACTGTAGGCCAAAAGTCGTGCGAGTCGCAATTTGCTCTTCAAAACGCTACTTCTTTTTTGCTGCACTACTTCTTTTTGTGCATTTCTTGACAGATAACAGCACACTGCAAGCAATTCGCTTGTGAATGGGTTTCAGAGCAAGATGTTCTCCGCACCCAGATAAATGTGGTGAGTGATGTGGTGTTGGTGTTGAAGTCGTTTCGTGGAGGGAATTTAACATATTGGTTTCAGCAGTGATGTTGAAAGAAACCATCGTAACAACGAGGATTTTTACTGGACATAGAAGGTTGTCAACGCACCGAGAGCGACAGCGACAATGACCGATCAGCAGCTAATTCACAAGGAGCGAGTTGCACTTAATGTCCCTTCATGCGTTAATGCATTTTCACGCTCGTCACTTTGATCGTATTTAATGTATAATATACTTCAGGGAGCTCAATTAAAAGCATAGTTTTTTGTGCATTGCATGTGTCCCAATTACAGTGGTTATAATGGAACGCTGCATGCCACCAACATGCTCGACCTCGACTAGCGAAGCGAGCTGGTTAGAGCGATGAAACGTGCGGTTACGACTACAGTCCACACCTCTCTGCTGACTTCTCCTGCCTTTCACTCGTACCCTCTAAACGACGTTGTTGTTCAACGAATTTTTACAATTTCGACTTTGCGAGAACAATACCTGTCTATTCTTTTCGATATCCTAGTTTCGATTGCGCTGATGAAACCCGCAGCATCCAAGTGCAGTGAATTGCGCACGGGTAGTGTTTGAGCATAGATGTGCCACAAGTGCTACTTAATGGGAAGTTAAATGCTAGTGTTCCGTTGAAGAAGCAACTCCATGTTACTGACAGTACAAGTAATGACAGTGTAAGATGTTGGTTAACCATCGCCACGTTAAATATTTGGTCCCGTGCAGCCGTGCGGTACCGAATTTATTTATTTTCTCTTATATATTTTTCCTCAATTTTACTTTTAGTTTTATTTAAAATCATTTCAAGTTTATTACCATTACTTTTATATATCTATATTTAATTCAATTTTATTTAAAATTTTTTCCCTTTTCTTAATTGTTCTTATTTTATTTTAAAAAAATTTCTTTCACACCTTTTCCAATCCAGAGCAAGGCCCAGACGTCTCTGGCATATTATATTACAATAAAGAAATCGCAAGTTTCCCGTGCTCGGTGAGCCCTTGGGACACAAAATGTGTTACCGTCTGCCCACAATTTTATTTTACCAATTGGCTTTTTTCTAGAAAATTTCGCGCTTTGAGTAATAATTGATTGATTTGATTGATATGTGGGGTTTAACGTCCCAAAACCACTATATGATTATGAGAGACACCGTAGTGGAGGGCTCCGGAAATTTAGACCACCTGGGGTTCTTTAACGTGCACCCAAATCTGAGCACACGGGCCTACAACATTTCCGCCTCCATCGGAAATGCAGCCGCCGCAGCCGGGATTCGAACCCGCGCCCTGCGCTTTGAGTAATAATTGAAAACTACTTTGCATTTATTTTAAATTGGCTTTAAACCTGGTATGCTTTTGCAGGAACAGGTCTTTCCCACACCTTTATTTTTGGCTTTTTTTTTTGAGCTGGGAATGAAGTTGGGGCTGGAACGTATGTCCGTGCATCCTATCTATTCCTATGCGAGTTCACGGGTTGACCCTCCTCCCACAGCCATCTTCAATTGCATGGCGCGGCACTTACAGCCTGTGGGCAATGCGAATTCTTTCTGTGCGATGTGTGGAACTTACCTGTTTCTTTCTTAATCTATAAACATGAGCGAAAAATTATTTCACTTGTCTGCAAGGAGAAGCGCCGCAGTGACTGCGCCTCAATTTATGCTTCACAGAGAAAGAAAAGGTCGATGTAATTTTCTTGCACACAGCTTGAAAGAAATAAAGCACTAAACATCACAAACAATGTTAAGGTGATCCCCTGGCACGAGTGAGATGACTTGCCATTCTTCATGAAAAGATATGGCCACAATGCCCCTTCACTTTAATTTCATCACTGCCTTGCCACCAGTAGTTTCGGTCTGATGCAACAGAATAATTGCACTTTCTGCATGCCAGACACGATGAGTTTCAATTTCGCCCTTAAAGTTTGATGAAGAGTAACTCAAATTTCATGCAACCTGTCGTGATTTCTGAAAAAAAGAGTATGACAAATTGGTGCACACTACAACTTTCTAATATAAACAATTGCCCTTAAGTCAGTAATAAGAAAGTTAATTAATGAGTTCCTGTTAATTAGTCTCGTCGATGTCATTTTAGCTGTGGCAAAGTATTTCCAATTTGACATAAGAGTACATGCATGAAAATGGCTGGAACATGACTGTCAAAGAATTTTTATTAAAAATCTGCACTGTCTGAAAGAAAAAAAAAGGTGTGGGGGGGGGGAGGCTCCACAAATTTCAACCACCTTGGTTTAAATTTCAGTAAATAGGCCTCCAGCAATTTGCCTGCATTGAAATTCAGTCGCCATAGCCGGGATTCGATCCCACGATCTTTGAGTCAGCAGACGAGTACCATAACCACCAGTACAGTGCTGCAGGTGCAGTACTGCCAATGACAGACATACTGGTGCCATATTAAAAATAAGCTATTTTCCTAAATCAAACATGCACACTCATTAAAAAACAAATTTTCCCTTTTTTTAATACTGACAACCTAATGCCTTTACACTCAGCTGAAAAAAAGTGAACCTCACCGGATACGGTCCGATGTTCCAGAGTAGCCCCAACGGCTCTCAGTCTGCTGAAACCGCGCTACCACCTGTTCTTTGCCCAAAATACAGCAGCGAGGGCTGTCTGGAAATGATACAGGTGGCTTTGGGTTCACCGTAAGGTGCAGGAACAGTGAGACCATCTCCTTGTCTGTGAGTAAGCCACTCTGCGCTGGTCCCAGCGCAAACTCCTCAATGCTCATGAGCGGAAAGCGCACTAGGAACAGTGCTCGTCCGAGAGCGGCACGCTTGTTGTCAGCAGTGACAGGACGTCCCATGCGCACACACTCTGCCTCTGCCCAGCGCAGAGCAGCGGCAAACAGCTTCACCTCCCGTATACGGAGGGTGTCTCGCTCAAGCACAGCACACAGGGTGTCTCTGTCAATGTCCACAAAGCCTTCTGCCGCGAGGGCTTCTGCAGTGCTCTTGTCGATAGTGTCAAGACAGAGCGCAGCCAGCTGAGGCTCGTCAAATAGCCGTGCCTGTGCTAGAAGCAGAAAGGCGTTGTCACTGCTCAGCTGTCGCTGAAGGAAGTCGACGCAGGCTTTCTCGAGAGCAGGCACTGCATACTTCTTTGCCGTGTAGAGGGTGGTCATCACGGTCTCGGCACCAATCTGTACTTGGTCAGAGTACAGGAACTTGAGCAATGCCAAGAAAGCAGCGGGTTCAACGTCGGGAAGCTCCACCTCTTCCGCATTTGTCGCCAAAGCCCCATTAAACATTGCGTCAAAAACAGCACTTCCCACAGACAACACAAACTTATGAGCGGGTAACCGTTGCTGCTGTGCCCCTCGGCCAACCAGAAAGCGGACGTCGCTGAGGATTTCCTTGTTGAAGAGAAAAGACAGCCGTTCCTGCACAGTGCTTTTTGAAGCTTGCCAGTTGAACGGCACCTACATAGGCAAAGAGAAAATTAGATTGACAGTTATTAGAAGTGTGATCCTCCTCAACTACCTATTGCAAGATGTTCATAACATGTTGGGTACACACACTCAGCGTGGCCAACAATCTTAATACCAACTAAACAAAAGCAACTGTTAGCGTTACTAGTATTCCCTACTGCAGTACTCAACTTTCACATTCAGCCATTGATGGCAACCTGAGAAGTAGATGCAAAGAGTCAAGTTATTATGTGAATTCACATTAACATATGTAATGCACCATTATAGATGAAAAAGTGTTTCAATGTTAAGGTATGACTGTGCGACACCCGAGATGAACTTGGCACTTACTTGGCTACCATTTGATGCAATGGATGTCAGTGAATCATCCACACGTGCTCGCACACCATTTGTTGTGAGACACTGCGAGGCATCACTGCCTCGACGGTTCATTGGTGGCGAGGCATTCGCAGGGCTTTGAAATGATTTTCCCTGTGAAAAAAGAAAATAATGAAACAATGAACGTCATCCTCAATTCTCATCAACAGCACTGATATGCTTCAGAATGCATCCGACAAGGTTAAAACTAGATAAAAAGGTCATTCGTGTGGTGAGTAATAAAATAGGAAACACCAAGACGAGTTTGTCTGCAAAGTTCTAGAGCTTCCAAGGTGAGAATGAGGTGGTTTTATAATCAGTTGTCAAGAATTCAAACTTTTATGATTATTACACATCTATTTGGAAGATTACACTGAAACTGAAATTTTAACCTGCCCAACTGTCATCCCATTGATCAACAGGAAAGGTGAACCTAAGCAAGTACCTTCAAGGATGACTTTGCTCTAAAGGAAAACATGCCAGAAAGCTGTACCTAAAGCTAGTTCCTTCATGGTGTCGGTGTCCCTGTAACCAAAGGAAAGCACCAGAAAGCAGTACCTTAGATAGTTCTTTCAAGGGTGTCTTTATGGTAAAAGACTTGTAACTAGGTGTACTGTGCAGGAGAAAACAAGGACAACAAGCAGATGGGGTCAAGCATAGACTATCAACTGATAGGCTATTCTTCATAAACCTTTTATACATGACTGAAATAGGAAGTGACAGGGAACTGCACAAAATGGTGGCTAAAACACCATAAAACGAGGGCACTAACGAATGAACTTTCAGTTGACAGTCCGTGATTGTACCCGTCCGCTTGTCGTCCTCGTTTTCTTCGGTGCATTATGCCTAGCTCATGAACCGCCAACTGACTGGCCCAATTGTCCACTTTGAAAGAATGTGCTAGAAAGCTGAACCTAAAGCCAGTTCCTTTGTGGTAGACCTCCAAGTTGCACCAACTGAGCGAAACCGGCAGAAGACTAGATGAATTTAAGGCTAGTTCTTTCATGGTTGTCCTTGTCCCTGAAGGGATGTGCCGGAAAGCTGAAGCTAAAGCTACTTCCTTTACAATGACCCAGCAACTGAACGAAAGCAACAGAATGATGAACTTCAATTGTATAGTTTCTTTACGGTGTTTTTGCCCTCCAAAAAAATCCTCGCCTCTAAAACACATGGTTGAGCTGCTTAAACGCCAGTACGGAGGTCAAAACATTGACAGGCGCACATTGCTGGAACTTCCACCTAGTGTTCTTATATGTTCATAAGCAAAAGCGGCACCGAATTACCGAAACACGGAAATCAAAATGTGAAGCGTGACTTGGAAAAGAAAGGTTAGCTTCAAAACACAACTTCGAAACTGGCGTACCTGGACCGCTTGGGTAGCCGCTGCATCACTTTCATTGGACGTCAAGTTGCTGCGAGTGTCCTCTTCAGTACCAGCCATAACGCGGGTGCCGTACCTGAGCTGAATTCGGCTTTTTGATTCCTATACACGGATAAAGTAAAAGAATCATGTCCCAGCTAAGTGATGCCAAAACCAGTGTGCACGTACAAGTACTCATTATACTGCATTCTATGCTTGCTTGGAAATAAAATAAGCGTACGTTAACTGCTTACGGGAAAAAAAAAAAAGTTCTGTGCTTTACCAGTTGTAGGAATAGCGGCTCGCATTTACACAGTGATGCGTATGAAAAAAAAAAAACGCTGTGTCTAAAGGTACGTCGGACGTACCCGAATACCAAAAGCTAAAGGTACGTCCGACGTACCCGAAACCGTGAGTCTAAAGATACTTCGGACGTACCAGAATACTAAAAGCTAAAGGTACGTCCGACGTGCGCTTTCTCGCAAGTTTTCACTCAAGCGACTCAAGTTCCACCTGCCCGTCCGTCGTTTTCAAGCAGTTCGCACGACTGACCTCTTAGACGCGCGGATCCGAGAAAAAAAAAGTTTTCGTCAACGAGTTTGTAGTTGGACGCGCAGACGTTGCACCGGTTACATCAGACGTTGCACGGGTTGCACTTTCTCGCCTACTCAAGCTTGGTTTATACCACGGAAATGTTTATTCCTCCGTGGTTTACACGCAGCTATTATATCGCTTGATTAGGAATACCCCCGACGTATCTTTAGACTCACGGTTTCGGGTACGTCGGACGTACCTTTAGCTTTTAGTAATCGGGTACGTCCGACGTATCTTTAGACTCACGGTTTCGGGTACGTCGGACGTACCTTAAGCTTGGTTTATACCACGGAAATGTTTATTCCTCCGTGGTTTACACGCAGCTATTATATCGCTTGATTAGGAATACCCCCGACGTATCTTTAGACTCACGGTTTCGGGTACGTCGGACGTACCTTTAGCTTTTAGTAATCGGGTACGTCCGACGTATCTTTAGACTCACGGTTTCGGGTACGTCGGACGTACCTTTAGCTTTTGGTATTCGGGTACGTCCGACGTACCTTTAGACACACCGAAAAAAAAAAAAGCACCATAGCTACTTCCGAGGTTCAGCACAGTTCTAACGAGATCAGAGGGTCACACATGCGTAACCCAGGGCTGTGGATACTCACACACAATCTACAGTTTTCCAATGTTGAACGACAGCGGTGACAAACGCTGCCTCACGGCATTTGCGCGATGCGCGGCTAAACTGGTTCTCTACGAGACTTCATCTTTCCACCTAAAGTTAAGGCGGGTGTCGGACGAAGTGGCCGCGGGCTCTCATGCAAACAGTAGATTACACAGCGAGAAACGAAATTTCTGCGCGTACGACCAATACAAGCAGAACGAATACTCGCTACGTTGTGGGAATCAGCTGTGCCTGGGCAGCCCGTAGATCACGGTGCCGTAGATTGACCAGCTTGGCTGTACACAAGATGCGGTGGAGGCGGCTGATGCGATTGCACAGTCTCTAGTCAGTGGTAGCAGGTTTTGAATAAAAAATAAATATGCACCGATTAATAAAAGCTATCTATTATTATTAGATTGTGTTTGTAACGTAAGTAAATTGCCTTGAAGATCGAAGTTATTCGTGCTAATCACGGAGGCAACAGACTGCTGCCGTGTTTATCTCAAGTGCCGTTAGGCGGCTATAAGTTATCACGTGTTTCATTTTTGTGCGTTGTTGGAGTTTTACACGCCTTATTCTTATCATCGCCCCGTCTTATTTATGTTCTCTGGCCCCGTGTAATTGTTTTAGTGCTACTGTACGAGCAGAGTTACAAATTTCATCACCGTCTCAACATTTAGTGTCCTTAAATTATGTTAGGACGGTGAAGATTCCGTGGGCTCTCGAACTGCGCGACGTTACGGATCTACATTACGCTGAAATTCTAGATTGACGCTCGTCTGCAGCCAACATGCTAGCGAACGTCCAGAAATTACGCTTCTGCCGGAGTACTTTGATGAAACGTGCTTCTGTGTTTGCTCGCTTGACCCACAAAGAGGCCGAACCTGAGCCAGGAGTGAAAGCACCTCCCGAACATGCAAGCACTACTGACGAGAAAAACGACGCAAGTTCATCCGACCAGGATCCGTTTGCCCGTTTTCCGGATAACACCAACCCGCAGACCGGTGAAGTCGGTGGCCCCACCGGACCCGAGCCAACTCGGTATGGAGACTGGGAGCGAAAAGGAAGAGTGTCGGACTTTTAGCACACTGCACTGTGAAGCGAGAAACGTATAAAATTGCGAGGTACGCTGTAAAGTTGAAGCCACCGTGTCCGTGTCAATGTAGTACTTTTAGTGGCGATTGGATTAGCCTGATGGACCAGTCGGACCCAAATCGCAAGGTTATGAGGCACGCCACAGCTGGTCGCTCCAGATTTTTGACCACTTCCCTCAGTTTTCGGGCCTGTCACCTGCGTGCTAGACACCAGCCCATAGATGATCGGCTAAGAACAGGTTGCGGATGGGTGCCCTACGCAACAGGCCAAGGTGATTGGGGCTTGCATTACCGCACTCCCAAATCACGTGTGTAAAAGTGGACTTCTCACTTGTGTGTCACCACCGGCGCGCTAAAGCGCGTACCGTTGGACTTCAAAGAATCGCTTCAATCACAGTTTAGTCATAAATACGAACCACGACCTCTCTTGGTGCACAAGTTTCATTTAAAAACACAAAGTGCTTACCTCGGGGCCATTCACCACGGCGACTTAGGTGAGCATCCATACGGTACCACGACAATCTCATATTCTAGTATTACGAGCACTGGTCGTCGATCTGGTCAAACACATTTTGTCAACATAGCTCAAGTATATATTTTCACATATCTTTAGTGTAATGAACTGAAGGCCCTTCTACACTCGCTGAACATTGATTGCATCCTACATATTGATGAAGCACTTTGACCAACACAGGCCCTAGCATACAAAAAATGCCATCTATCAGGAATTTTGACCACCCGAGGTTCTCTAATGTGCACCCAAGCCTCAATACCACCAAGTGTTCTGCATTTCACCTGTATTTAAAGTGATGCCACCACCCTTGATATCACAGCGAGACACATTTTCGATGGCATTACTACAAAGTGGTAATCAAATTAATCCACGAGATGCTTTATTTCAGCATGTAAAACACAGTCCAGAAGCCTCCTTTTGTCAACCAATGGAACACAACGGACAATTCGTTCAGAGCAGCATGTTTATTTACAATCGGAACGACAGGAGAGCCACCTTTTACCAAAAGAATACAGCGGAAGAAAAACGATTGTTCCCAGCTGCTATTGAGCTACTGCAGAAGCCACCAAGCTGACGGCAAGAGCCGCGCCCACAGGAGTAAAAGAAAAAAAAAAGGCCCAGCTATGTACAAGGACAGACCTTCTGCAACGTGCAGCACAAAGCACACCCGGGGTCTTTTGCAGTGTCAGGCAGCTGGAGCTCTGGATTAGCACAAAGGTTGCCTCTTACGCTTCTTGGGGAAAAGAAAAAAGTCTGGTCCAGTGCTTGGGGAGAATGTCTTGAGGGCAGGAACTTGGGTTGAGCAGACATCACTCACACGGAGGACATCCAACCTAGTTACGAGCTTCCGGTTTTGCAGTACACTATGGCACTGTGTGTACAAACAAGAGCTGGAGTATCATGCATGGACACAGCTCTTGTCTCACATCTTCTAATGAAATCGGGACCACAAGTCAAAACAGAAACGGGACCTACATCCAAGTGCTACTAATGGTAACAATGTAAGGCACCAATGCCCGAGGTTCTCCAAACGTGTTGCCGATTTTTGCTTTCCTTGCTATGATTTTCCATCAATAGCAGTGCCAATGTGCATGAAAACCGAAAGTTCACAACTTCTGCCACTACCCCCCCCCCCCCCCCCAAGGCTGGGCCTGCTCCAAAGAGAGGCGTATGACCAGAGGCACTCTGTAGAGCTGGAAGTGTGCCCCAAAAGGGCACTCCACCAGCCCATTATCTTTCCCCTCTATCCTCCTCCTAGGTGCGGGGTGGTCAGGTCAGGGCTGCATCACTTGACAAAGGCGGCAAAGACACCCCACATGACCTCGTTGGCATTGGGCTTGGCGGCCTCGGCCTCCATGTCGAGCTCGAGCAGCTCGCGCACCCGGCGCATGGCCAGCTCGTAGTCGTCATCTGAGAGTGGAGCAAAGGCATTCTCCAGCACGTCTGAGGCATGCGCTAGCACCAAGAGTGCCAACAGCCGCCGGTCCATGCGCTGGGGGTCGTTCACCCAACGACTCAAGACTGCCTCTTGCACCCGGCGCACTAGCTTGCCCTTGGATGTCTGGTCCACCAATGGGTGTGTGGTCATGTCGAAAAGCAGAAAGTTTTGCTTCTCGGTGGTCAGGACTCCCTTTTCTACCAGGTTCTTGGCTAAGCGCTCACGGACGTTGCGTAGCTGGTAACGTAGCTTCAGAGGATTCCACGTTTCCCCTGCATATGAGCAAACCAAGACATGTCTCTTGCGCACCAACTGACTTGAATTCCACAACTACTACATGTGACTAAATATTTAACAATAGTGAATGTATATCCAATAAAGTTTACAGCAAAAGCTTGTTAATTCAGATTTCACAGGACTGCAAAAATGTCCGTGCCAAATGTCTATTACATCAATGCATCTTCATTTTCTTAATGAATAATTATATGCAGTACTCATTTTGCATAACATCAGTGTAAAAGGAGCAATTTCAGCTATTAGTGACTTCGTTCACAATGTGAGTGTAGCTCAAGACCAACGTGCCCTAAGCTGAAACATGCTCTGAACCCATCCCTCATTATGAACCAATACCACATGTATGTGACAATTTTTCACCAGAAAAATCCCTGACAACTTATTGCTCATCCATCCCAATATAGCAGGCGTGATGCCAGCATGCAGACCACCACTGAAGCCCTCCATTTTCAACAGCTTCCACCATGTTTGAGTTTTGTAACATTGCCCATATTGCCAGAAGTCAAAAAGAAGCTATTGAGTGTCGTTTCTGCTGTGAACAAAATAATGGTCGCTAAAGACATGATGCTAGCATCCACATGGTATTGAAAGCATGCACGCAGCCTATATCTATAGGCAAAACAAAACTGATGAGCGCTGCATCTACTGCTCAATAAACCTGGCTCGCCAATGTGCAATAATCAAGGATGGCAAATACACAGTCCTGAAGAGTCTAGGCTGATATGGTTGTTCATGAACTCTGTTTTTGCTATCATGCGTCACGCATTTGCAGCTGTTCATAATTCTGGGTACGCTCCGTGGATTGTCCAAATGAACCAGGCTGCAGTCAATAATCACCGAATTCACAAGTTTTACGCCATTAAACAATACATATACTTGCCGGGACCAGGGCACACGTCCGATGTTCAAATTAACTGGGGTTAAATTATTAACCTTTACTGTATATGGAAGACAGAAACAAGTTTCTGGACTTACTTTAGAGAGACATTATGACACTGTTTACAAGAAAAACAGTCTTAAACAGTCTTTTGTAAGACAGCTTGCATATGGCGCAAAGCTGACGTAGCATAATCAGAGGTGGAAGCGAGCTTCAGTATTTTGGAGCAACTCAGTGAGCAGGAATAATGCTGTTTTGGAGCAGCTTTGGACCATCAAAAGGTGCGTTTCGGAGCAGTCTTAGAGCATCAAAGGGGCTGATTAGGAGAAATGAAAGTTTAGTTTTGGAACATATTTCTGTGTTCAAATATCGTTGTTAATCCAATTTTTTTTTTTATCAATGGGTAGCACGAGGTCTTGAGCTTGTCACAATCCGTTCTCCTCGGGCAAAGAAGCGGGAGGTGGGGGGAGCTGTATCATTCAAGAAGCCACTTAGAACTCTGATAGTAAGAATGCAGTCGCTGGCATTTACGCGTATGCTCTCTAGGCAGACATCAGAAAACCGCCCACTTAATTCACATTGATATTACAGAGTATGAAAACCACTTCGCTCCATGGAGCCACCATATTCTCATACAACTGCAAACATATGAAGAGTTACAAGAGATTGGATCCAATAGAGTTAGCTGGTAGCCTTACTTCTGTTACGGCGGTTTATTACGATATACAGTGACCGGGAAGATAGCAGCGACAACAGGCAAGGCGTAGCCAGGCGATGGCAATGCACTTCCGCATGTGTCGATCTTCTTTCTCACACTTCATATGACATTGCAAATTGTTGCTAAAGCATTTATTGCTCTGCTCTTGCAGCAAAACCGTGAACTTTCGCATCGGCACCAATGCCAGGGTGAGTAATTGATGACGACAGGAGCTCGCTTGGGCTTACTACGTTGCAAATGACTGCATATGAAGGCATCAAAGACCGTATGGGAGCAGTTTCCGTGAAATAATGTGTTTTGGAGCAAGATGGCGCAGCTGAAGCTGTTTGGCACAGCATGGCTCAATTGACACAGCACTTGCACCCCTGCATAGAGCTTCTTGTAATTACTTCTTTACAGAGTGAGGTACAATATGTCCTGTTAGGCCGTATAAACAGTGACAATTGGGGACATAAACAGGATTTTATTTCAAGAGATCGGAGGGGAGGAGCTCCTTCCCCTCAAATATTTGTGTGTGTGTGTTTAGATGTGCTTGTACACCCATGAGGAAAGGTATGCAAGCTAAAATATGGAGACCATGGGAGCGCATGCTGATATTGGTGTCTACACACCGTTTAGTGGCAAGAATTCTGCTTTTGAGAGCATAGCTTTGACCACGTATTCACTAGAACCATTCTCTTGATAGCAGACAGTGTCAGGCGTTGCTGTAGTTTGTGTACAATATTGTCAGGCGTTGCTGTAGTTTGTGTACAGTTAAACTCCTTTATAAGAGACAGTGATGTAACAGACAAATGGGTGTGTATAAGAGACACCAGTGTGCCTTCATTGAAACAAGGGTTGATAAGAAAATGCATATGTGGTACCCTACTTATTTAAGACAGCTCTAATAAGAAACAAAAAGTACTGCCCAATGTATGTCTCTTATAAAATGGTTAAACTGTACTATTGCTCACCTTATCTCGCTCGACTTCTCAAAAGCATTTAACGAGGTTCTGCATAAAAAGTTAATAAATAAACTGCAGGCAAGGATAAGTAAAGGACTAATCACAAAATGGCTTAGCGCATATCTGACCAAGTGAACGCAGTTTGTAAAAATAAACCAGCAAACATCAGAACTAACAGAAGTTACGTCAGGTGTACCGCAGGGCAGAGTTTTAGCCCCTATTGTATTTCTTATTTTTATTAACAAGTTCAACCAGTACATTGTAACGAACATGAAGCTTTTTGCAGACAGTTGCATCATATATAAAGACATTAACCCTCCTTCAGACCATATTGTCCTATGCAATGCCCTATTATCAGTGTCTGATTGGTGCACGAAATGGCAGATCACCCTAAACGTTAAAAAACCAGCCTTGTTAAGAATATCGCGTAAATAAATCCTATCATATTGTGACGCACCAAGAGCCGTAGAGACAAGACAGGAACAGCAAGGCAGAAAGACACGAGCGTGTATCTTTAAACGAAGCGCTAATACACACTTCTTCATTCTCTTTATCCTTTTCGGCTGGCTAGGGCTTGCCGGCTCACAACTCTAGACGGCAATATTTTGACTACACTATTGACGACACGCGACTAATTTCCCTAAAACAGCATAAGTACCTAGGACTAGTGATTTCTAATGACCTAAGATGGGAGGCACATGTTAACTACGTTACATCCTCGGCCTTAAGAGAGATTATTTTTCCTAAAGAGACTACTACGTTCTGCACCACCTCAAACAAAACTCAGCCTATAAAACCTTAATTTGCCCATTAATAAATATGCTATCTTAGTCTAGTTCCCTGCCACAAATAGCCTAATTAAAAAGCTAGAAGGTGTACAAAGGAAAGCAACTAGATTTACCTACAATACAGTTTGCTCGGTTCACCCACTGAGCTAATCACAAGAGCTGGGTTATTAACATTACGAAATCGCACTAAATTTACATGCCTAAAAATGCTCTTCCAACTTATTGCTATGCAGCTAAACATTAGCTAAATGCATATCTAATTCATAAACCAGACAGTCATGCCACAAACATGCGCTAACATTACAGAAATATCATTTCAACACCAACTGCTTCAAGTATTCCTTCTTCCCACAGTCAATTAAAGATTGGAATAGATTGCCCACTTGTATGACTAATAGTAATGATTTGAATACTTTTTTTAACTTTAGTTGAACACCATATTCGCGCCACTCATAGCTGAAATTGTTTTTCCTATGCTTTTTTTTCTCACTTGTACAGCTTTTGGTTGCTTTTTGAATATGTCAGTTTTACCAGTGGAATATGTAGTATAGTCAAACGCCTTTATAAGAAACACTGATATAAGAGACAAATAAGTATAAGAGACACTAGTGTGCCAAAAGTAAAATACGGGTTGATAGGAAAATGCATACAAGGTTCTTAAGAGACATATCATATAAAAGACAAGAATTGATAGATAGATATGTGGGGTTTAACGTCCCAAAACCACTATATGATTATGAGAGACGCCGTAGTGGAGGGCTCCGGAAATTTAGACCACCTGGGGTTCTTTAACGTGCACCCAAATCTGAGCACACGGGCCTACAACATTTCCGCCTCCATCGGAAATGCAGCCGGGATTCGAACCCGCGCCCTGCGGGTCAGCAGCCGAGTACCTTAGCCACTAGACCACCGCGGCGGGGCAAAAGACAAGAATTGCTGCCTGGAGCATGCCTCTTATAAAGGGGTTTAACAATATTATTTTCATGTATATCAGTCACATTTCACGTCTTCTTTCCACATAGGTTGTGATTTCATACTCTACATGTAATATTACAGAATATCTGTAGTCACGCATTTTTGCATGTAAGTGCAAGTGCGTTTATTGTGTATTTTGGTTGCCCTCCTGCCATAGCCCCCATTGGAACTGGCAGTATGTAAAAAATAAATAAATAACGTCGGACCATGGGGGCTTGTCATAGGTCGTCAAATGCCTCACGCAAGTGAAAATACCCGCAAAAGCGATCGTCAAATAAAATTACCCCTGCTCCAACTCCTAAAGTTTGTCACTGGTGCAAGCATTGGCACACTTGGCCAAGATCTGGCCGACAAACAAGCGCAGAGCTGAGAACAGACTTGAAGGAGTGAAAGAACTAAGCACATGCAAAACAACCAGCATAAAAAGTCCGACCGCAAACAGTATGAACTTCTCTGAGGATACCTCCGATGAAAACTATGACAAGCCCACACCAATACAACAGCAGAAACACCAACCAAAGGCCTCGTTTCAAAGGCACTAAACACAAGTATAAAAGGAATTATGTCTCACACGTCATCTTTTCATACAAATCTTGAAGGCTAAGCTTTTGTTGACAGTAACCGAAATTATATCATGTATACCTCTTCTGACACTCATGCAGCTAATCTTAAGATCAAGATGGGCCAAGCTGCGTGAAAAGTGAACATGATCACTCTTATCCATGGTCGCTCGGCTGGCTTGGAGCAAAGTTTGTACGAGAACGATCCCGCAGTGAGGTTTACAATACATTGTATTTTCTATGAGTGCTATCTCAAGAAACGGTGGAAAATAACATAGTATTCAGGAAAATGCAGCAGTGATGAATGTAACAGTGGGGTTCTACTGTAGACGCAATTTCTGCGAGTCATCTGGCTCGCCTTGTTTCACTGGCAGAAGCTTAATAGTAGTACTCGATGCTGGGCCAGTTGATGCATTGTTACTTGAAAAATACACAGTATTCCCAAGCAGCTAAAAATTGTGAGCTCATGGCTTATTGTGCACCTTTGCATCAATCAACATGTGGATGGGAATGGCATAGCAAAATACATTTGTTTGCTTTCTGCAGCAGCATGCGTGCAAAAGGAATCACAAATAGCTAGATAGATGAATTACATGCAGTTTCAGCTAAGAACAGAACCAGACTGAAGATCTCTGCAGCAGTATCCTATAAAGGGCTCGAAAGAAATAAAAGAAAGTAGGCCATTTGATAATTTGTTTAGACAGCAGACCAAGTGTGCTGCATGCAGTCCCTGGATTCCACTGAACACTTACTTTGTTTTTCATTTTTGTTCTAAACGAAATGTGACGAACGCATGCTAAATGCATGTCCAAACAACCTGCTACCAGGAAATGAAGAAGGCCCGCTTTCTTTCAGTGCAGAAGATATCTTGCAAAATGCAGGAAGCACCCTCCTACCACTGAGGTAATCTATCCAGGCCTGCAGCGTCTCAGGAGGTCGAGTCTCCTTGAGGTGGCGCAGTGCTTCATCGAGAAGGACGTCGCCTGTAGGTGTGTCCGAGCGTAGCAGCACTTTGCGCAGCAGCAGCGACCGGCGCCGCACTCCGCATCTTTCCAGCTCGATCCGGCCTCGCAATGCCAGCTCCACCAGGATGCAACCTCGTAGGCCCGATGAAATGCAGTCATTCCAAAAGGATGTGTAGCCCTGCACATACCAATGACCTCAGTAAGCTCACCACTGTATAATGCGGAATTGTTTTACAAAGCTTGTCAAATATATCCAAGTAAATGTCAAAAATTAGACAAATTTAATGCAAGCACATTCCTGTTTAATGCAAGACAAATTGACAGTGTATGCTAGCAGTGATTTCAGAACCATGTGAATGAAACAATTGGATCCCCTGCCACTGAAGAATGGACGGTACACCACCGTTCCTTTAGATGAGAAAGCCCAAGGTCTTTCTATTCATTTTATGGGCACTGTGTGGAACGTTTAACCATTGCACTAAGACTGACATTATAATTATCTCTGATTTAAAATAAACGTGCTAGCATATGACAGATGCCATGGCTTAAGACCACAATAGGTAAACATTGTGAAAGCCAGTTAGCTCATACAAGGTTCCCTTTTTTTTTTTTTTATTCGATGCTCTGTACAGCATTCCATTTTCACGTGCATTGTTTTTTATGTGAAAGAGCTGCTTACAGCATTTGATTGGTATTCCATTACAATGCCACCAGTAGATGTTATTACTGTCTTGGCAAGTCATTTTTTTCTAAATTGCAGGTAACAATGCAGCAAAATCGAACATTACAGAAGTTGACTACTACGTTCAACATGGTCCCCTTTGCCATCCTCTTGTCGGTGTCTTCTTCTACAAGAAATTCATTCTGAACGTTTTGCAATGCAAGCCCTTCCACTGCGATTTGAGTTTATGAAAACAACAACCAATTACAAAAAAATGATTATAAAAGAAATTCAGGTATTAGTTTTTAGAACATTATATAGTATTATTAAAGACATCAGTTCAAGCAGCCATATTGGTGGCACTATATTGTAGTACAGATTTGTATTCCGTGGGGCACAGGGCTGCTGTTGCACTAACCAACTGTGTTCTATCAAGTGAGTGGCATGATATCTGCTGACATGCAGCTGTTGTCCTTTGCTCACCAAGGACATTCATGAAACAAATACTTTTAAATTACTAATGCTTTACCAAGCATCACAAAGCATTGCTGTTAGCACTGTTTCACAATTTTGGGAATCATAATTTCACAAAGGTCAACACAGACATTCCAAGTTTACTGGGTGATACCACGAGAGACCGAACATGCATGTCCAGTCGACATTGTTGTTTTGTCCGGGTTATTCTATGTTACACGGGCACATTCAGGAACCAGAAATATTTCCATAAAATGCTCCCAGTTCAAGAAAAAAAAATATGAATGTGGCGGCACAAGAATCTGGTTTTTACTCACCACACTACTTTTGGATTTCATGGCCGTATTTAATGTGAACTATAAACATTATGTCAAAAATGATTTCTGCTAGTTTTAATCGGCAGTACTGTAATATAGAGCTACGCTTTTTTTATGCAGCCCACAAAAGGCAAAAATGTGAAAAAAAAGCAAAACATGGCCCAAATAAAAAATGAATCCCAACTTTGATGCGCCTTGACCTGTTTGCTATTTCACACTAAAATTTCAGAACTATGTCACATCTAAAAAAATTTTTTTGTAGTAGTTCTGCGAGAGATTGTTTTCCAACAAATATTATTAAAAAATATTAAAAGCCAGTTTTCTGAAAAAAGCCCATTTTTAAGAAACGAAAAAACTCTGGTCTCAATTCTAACGAAATTTGTTTATCGAAGAGCGCCATTGTCAGTGAGTACACAATTTTAATACCATATATCTTCATTTGGTTTGCTAACAAGATATAACAGGCCAAAGTGACCCTTGCTGTGCATTTACTTCAGTGTCCTTGATGGTTGTTATCAGCGTGCATTGTGTGTAAATCTACACTGATTATTTTACTACAGTGAAACCTCGCTCTGGTGGCTTGTCTTCAGAAAAATGTATTCTCAGATTTTATTTCTGTCCAGCGTGTGCGGAGTAGGCTGCTACCACTATGTCAAGGGCTAACGTGTACACTTTTCAGCAAGTAAGTTCACCAACAAGCAAGCATCACAAGAAAGGTGGGTGGAACTCTGCAAGATATCAATGGCTTTTTTTTTCTGAAGAAATGCCAGGTCTACCTGACTGCAGTTCTCAGATGTAGACGCCTAATGCAATGTCAGCGGACCTCTGTTGTATGTGTGTTTTCTTTTTCTCATGTAATCATGCTGCCGCATCGAGACGATGCTCTTTAAGAAAAAGGTAATGGCACCAGCATAAAAAATTCAACAGATCCCACGTACCTGGGAATCGACATTATGCGAAGCATGCGGAGGGAAGGTGACCATGTTACAATTGTTTACTGAGCGACCCGTCATAAAATCACGCTAAATATATGTACAAATGTTGCATGCACAGACATATGCTCAAGAGTTGCAGATGTGTATATAACCAGTTGTTTGCACTTGTGCAACAATGCCAACTGGAACATGTGTATCAGGAACACCATAAGCCGATATAAAGCACTGATGCTCGCGAAGATTCTGGTCCTGGACACTGCTACATAAATCATCAGCACATGGCAACTGACCACTATTGATGTTAACCCGACGTGACGGCTGTATCAAAGGAGTACATATGTAATGTTTATAAAATTGGGTAGGCAGCACTGCAACCACTATTGACGTTTCACGAACATTAGCGTCTCTTTGCAAAGTAGTTCCGAGACTTGGCGTAGCTCTGTGGTAAAATGGTTCATTGCCACGCAGAATGCTTGGGTTTGATTCCTGTTGGAACCCTGACATTTATTCTTTGCATTCTTCAGGTCCACACTACCGATGTCGGGTCTTTCTTAACGCTCGCACCTTAAAATCGCCCCTGTGTGTTCTCTTCGTTCCTGGGTAGATACTAAGTGTCAGTCACCTCTGGCACATGCCCGTATACCAGCAACACATAACCGCCCATGAGAATGTGCCGCTGTATGGCGGGAAGTGTTTGACAACGTATGCTACGGAATCGTATCATTATTGATGTCTTGACCAGCGTGTCATATTCGTCAAACCATCTTACCCTCCCATGCGAATTTCGGTTGGCGTCAAGGGGGTGACCACAAGAGCACCCAAACGTAAGCGGATAGATAGATACGCTCAAAGTCGCTGAAGTTCACTAAAAATTGCATCGCATTTAATAGCTTGTACTATGTGGTATTATTTCTGGCAGCATGGTATGTGCCGCTAGGGGAAAGACAAAGATAAGCAAGCGAAATAGAACGACGAGGTCATTTCGCAAGTGATTGGACCAATCTGACATTCTGCTGAGCTCCAGTTATAGGATGGTGTAACATTATAACATAATAATATATGACATATTGCTTATGAGCATCTTTTTACGCTTATGTTTACTAGCAGACTCAACAATGGCCTGGTGAACTTATCAGTGGGAAAAGGATGTTTCCGCCAACATTCGTTCTGCATATGTATAGTCATTAGTGCAGGAAAAATTGCGCTAAAATAGAAAAGACACCACAAAGAAGGAACACTTAAACAGATCGAGCGCAAACTACCAACTGTTTTTTATTGACTGTAGAACGTCGGTAAAATAGGGAACCCGTACATAGCTGCGCCGACGCGTCGAGGATCAACACGCGCTACTTAACACACCTTATCAATCAAAAAGGACACTTCTGCACCGTAGAGCGATACCGAGGCCTCACTTACACAGCTATCACCTTTCATGTTGATGAAGAATGCTTCCAAAACCTCACGAGCACACGTATCTCTGCTATGTCCCAGTATCTTACTCACGAGCACACGTATCTTAGAGATACGTGTGCTCGTGAGGTTTTGGAAGCATTCTTCATCAACATGAAAGGTGATAGCTGTGTAAGTGAGGCCTCGGTATCGCTCTACGGTGCAGAAGTGTCCTTTTTGATTGATAAGGTGTGTTAAGTAGCGCGTGTTGATCCTCGACGCGTCGGCGCAGCTATGTACGGGTTCCCTATTTTACCGACGTTCTACAGTCAATAAAAAACAGTTGGTAGTTTGCGCTCGATCTGTTTAAGTGTTCCTTCTTTGTGGTGTCTTTTCTATTTTAGCGCAATTTTTCCTGCATAGAATGAACCAACTAGCCCCTCAAGACGTCCTGATCAATAGTCATTAGCATTGTGACGATCAAAACGACTTTCCTGTGTGTTATATTTTTGTTTTCTTCAGTATAGGGCATGTTATTTGAAGCAATTATGATATAAATGTGAATAAATTAATTTGGACTAAAGGACAACTTGCCGCCAACAGAGACCGCGGCTGAAATCTTCAAACGCTAGATCCATGACGTCGGCAAGGTCTCTTTTCGTTCACTTGAAGTTTTTCACATATGTATTAGAATTAGTAGAGATAACGTCCCAAGTTGATTGTCTGTTAGTTTTTATTGAGATTGTGTCTAACAAAGAAATATTGGCCCCTAAATCCCATTGTTTCATTCTTTGTGGACAATGCAGCAAATCTTGTGTAGTGCAAAAAAGCAA
The DNA here is from genome assembly GCA_013436015.1 of Rhipicephalus annulatus. Taxonomy (NCBI): domain Eukaryota; kingdom Metazoa; phylum Arthropoda; class Arachnida; order Ixodida; family Ixodidae; genus Rhipicephalus; species Rhipicephalus annulatus. Next base: position 321,449 of record WOVY01009521.1, read on the forward strand.
CATAATAAAGCAACATAAAAAAGCAACAGAATAGCAAACCAATGCAAGCGTCAACGAAAATGTAACGGCAGTAAGAGTTGTGACACAGGGTTACAAAAACTCCAAAGTTTGTGGAATACTGTACCAAAAAAACATGTTTGTAGACAACCTTGGGCAATAATTGCAAGTGTGGTGTAAAGATTCCTTTCAGTTGATTGTATTCCACTCTATTATCAGCCAGCCCTAACGACCATGCAATCCTAGCGATAACGCCGGCACTAAAAGGCCACGTAGAGCTGCTTTCACCAACAGGATTCACCACCGACAGCTAGTGATTAGATCCAACATGCCCTCCTGCGTTTGCCAGTTATTTTTTTTTTAAGTCCAATACATTCCTCACGTTCCACAAGTTCAGCAAAACTTATAGAAGACCTGCCACGGCTATCGTGACACTGCCCAATATCATTAAAGCAAAGCTGACTTCAGCGATCAATGGCTTACACCTATCAGTAAGTAACATCAGTTTCAGTTACACAATATCAAATCAAACTATGAAAGCGTGGAAAGTTGTCAGTGTTGCTTGAAAAGAAATACTACCCAAAGCCACGCTTTTGGCTACGTATAAGTTTCGTACGCGTTGGGCTGCAAGAGCGCTATGTTTATGCTGATTTCGCGAGCATCAACGACGAAACCACTAAGAATAATTCCAGTCGCTCGTCGAGCGCCCGTTCTGGTAGCGGTGGGAAAGGACGAGAGCAGCGCGGCATTCCCGACGTAATATGAAACGCCGCTACAGGTACGCCGCTCGAGCGAGATTGCGGCTGTCACGAATGCACGCGCCGCTTTCCACAGCCAAACCTCAACGTCGTCTGCCAATCGCAGCGCGGAAGAAACGACACGGCGGCAGGCGTGATACACGCTTGAAAAAGAGTCGCAGCTGGTACCCTGCGAAGCATGGGCAAGCTGGCAGAAGAAAACAGGTGGACGACGATAGACCCCGAGAAGCACCATTTCTTTTTTTCATTCACAGGAAAGCCTGACAGACGTCATTCGCTACTCGGTTCCCGCATGCGTGAAACAACTGCAGATCAAAAGGTTAGGTCACGTGAATTCGTGCAACAGAACCCGCAGGCTATGTGGGATGAAGCCTTTGCGGACAAAATGAAAGTTGGAACAAGCTGGTTACGATAGAGCAGAGCTGACACACATCAAAACTACGTTTTGAGCGGGGCCGAAACGTCTAAGCGCGGGCACAAAAGGGGCCAGAGCGTCCGCAATCTCTACGTAACCATCCCGGCGACCCTGACATGAGGGCGGCTACAGGGAGCGCTGCGCGAGGTTCCGTTGTGAAAGCTTTAGGCAAAACGAGCTACCGGAAGACGACCCCGCCACTGTAATTGTTTTACATTCGAGGGCGCCAACGCAGAGTGCACTCGCAGCATGGAAATCACTTGCCTCTTTCTCTTTGAGCCCCAAAAGAAGCACTTCTTCCATCAGCGTTAGGCGAGTTTCCTTTGAATCGACGTCGTCCTCGCTCTCTGGTCGGTTCACGGGCTCGTCCACGTCTTTGCTCCGACCGTCCGGGTTTGAACAAGCGTTCTTCCTTTGAACGAGTCCCTCTTTGCGTAGCATCGTCCCTGGTCAGTGCGAAACCGCTCAAAAAGTGGACATACACAGTCCTTTCCTTACTAGCGGGGTTTCACTTGCCAACGCGTTCGGCACAAACACATAGCACACACTCCCAATCCCGCATACAATAAAAAATACTGAGCAATGGCGGACAATGACGTCAAGATTCGCCGCTTGCTACCACCTGGTAAAAGGTTTCGTATCGACAAAGAAAAAGAAAATGAGACGTTTCAAGTACGACATTTACAAGTAAACTGGCAGGAGGTTTTTTTTTTTTTTTGCTATTTCACGCATTTATGAGCAAGACACTGAGAATTATACCAATCAGCATAAAATTTATTTACTGGTTCTACTGGTTTGATGAATGGCGTCGACGAAACCGAAAGTCGCTGCAAGCTGGGCCAACGCTTGGAACAAGTTGGAAGTTGGCAATCCAAGCTGTGGCACATGGTCCACTAGATACACGTATTGTGGCTAATACACGCTTGAAGTTAAATCTTTCGGGTGTTCAATACAGCACAACAGTTAAGAGAAGAGTCGCATAAAGTGAGAGTTCTCTTCGCGCAGTGACTATGCCGTTCGCACCGTTGTCATCCGTGCAAGAGCTCCAGGAGCAGTTAACGATATGTAGAAACGAAATAGCCAACTTGCGGTAAGTAATGTTTCGGTTACCTCTATGATCTTCGATTTATACCATGCTTTATAATAGACACTGGTTCTTGATCCATTTGTCGTGCTGCTCCATTACAGAACCAAGCTTCGGGCAATGAGCGCTCAATTTAACCGACAGTGCAAGGAAATCTTGCAGGCATTGGAAGTTAGAAGTGGAACCATCGAAACGATGCCTAATCAGCTGCGAGACTGCGGTACATAGTCTGGCTTATTTTTTTTTTTTTTTTGCTGATTCGCAGATTCAGGTGGTGCTGTTCCCTGCGAAGCCACATAAATTTCAGATAAGTTGGACGCGAAATAAGCAAAAACTTGTCAAAAGTACATTGCGGAGACCGAAAATGTGTGAAGCTTGTCGCACGTGAATTGATGAATTTAAATGAACACGATCTTGCATGTCGATTGTAGTTGAGTTCTTAGAAACACCGCGACAATATTGTTTACTAATGTTTTTTTTTTCTAAGCTGTATATATGTTCAAACCAAGCGGGTGCACCCTTTATGTATGTAGTACATACATACGTTATTCGAATGTTTCCGTGTTTGTACATGTGCGTGTTCATAGAATCGTGCAGAATCGCAAAGTTTTGGTGGGGAGGTGAAAAACTTCCACCCCTGCACTCCCTCTGCTACATCAGTGGTTCCAAGGCCCAGCACAGGTTTAAATCAAATGTCTCCTGACAGCAACTTCATATGTCGCACTGTAGCCTTCACGCAAATGGCAAACATTTCCAACACCTTTAAGTGACTCTTGTTCTTGCAGTTCCGTCACAGCTAGTCATTGCTCTTCCAGAATCAACGAACGGCAACAGTTTCACATTCCAGCCCATAGGATACATTCGTACTGCATTCCCCTTCAAGAATGGAACACCTCGTCAAGGTTGCATTTGCCCCAACAGCAAGGCAGTTCTGACATTGGAGAAACGAGTTTTCACTTGCCCCGAACATAGCCTGGAGGGGCTTGACAAGTTTTCTCACATATGGTGAGTACAGTCAGTCTCCTAGTGTTATGTACATAATCGGCTTGCTCTACGCTTCAAACATCTATGTTCTAAATTTGTGAAATGCCCTATCTTAGAACATCCTACTTGCAAAATGAATGAGGTGTCCCACTATCTGCATTTCAAAACATTGTTGCTGGAGAAGAACAAGTGAAAATTGCACGCTTTCACATTTCCACTGAACTTGTCACCATATGAAGTGTTGCATACAAGTGTGTTGAAGCTGGCTGCAACATGAGCCTTCAATTCTCATGTCTGTGGCCTAATGGAAACTCCCATGCACGTACCTGCTCTCGATTCGTATGTTATGTTTGCTGAACTTATTGAACAAAATGAAATAGGACGAGGAGATCAGACATGGTTCCATTAGACAACTAGTTCTCCATTTGAGTAAACTTGCACACAGCATGTTATCCTAACATTTTTTTAAAGCATTTTGTAACTATGCAGCAAAATGCCTGCACCAATAATATTGCAGTGCTAGTTGGCACTAGAGCAGGCTGCACCTGCATGGTGCTTTGGGAGATACAGAAAATGTAATGTTTAAGCAGAAATTTTAGAAGTGCCCCCTTTATTTGCAATCTTTGAAATTGCGCTGCATGATCGGCTCAGTTGTGGCTTGTTTAATTTTGTTGGAATCCACCGACCATTAAGAGTTATAGACCTACACATAGTTATGATTATGCCCAGGCTTGCCTTGATATTGAGACATGTCGCGATTGCGTGTGGGGAAGCTATCGTTCAATTTTAACAATAGCCAATACTAAGGAGAGAGATGCACATGCGAACCTATTTAACCACTTACTGCACAGTGCCTGATATAATGAAAGAAAATCTTCGCATTAAATAATGGAAAATATAGTGTTGGAAAAAATGGAAAAAAGAGTGTGATGGAGTGCATAGCATATATTTCAGTGGCCTAACCCATGAATACCAGTTTATAATAAAGCACAAATTCCAATACTAAGACATATATATCTTTCATTGAGAGAGGCAATGTTACGCTTATTTTTGCAGCCCACAAAGATATGTGGGGTTTTAACGTCCCAAAACCACTATATAATTATGAGAGATGCCGTAGTGGAGGGCTACGGAAATTAAGACTACCTGGGGGTTGTTTATCGTACACCCAAATCTGAGCACATGGGCCTACAGCATTTTTGCCTCTACCGAAAATGCAGCCGGGATTCAATCCTCTGGCCTGCGGGTCAGCAGCTGAGCACCATAGCCACTATACCACGGTGGCAAGGCTTGCAGCCCATAAGGGAGCAAGGCACAGTGCCACATACTGATAATTGTGCTTAGTGTGCTTGCACTGCATAATAGCTTTCTTGCTCTCTCTTGTTTATGTTTCTTGCACAGGCTGCTGTCGGTGTTTGACCGCAATACCAGAAAGGAAGGCTCAGGGGAGTTTACATACAGAAGCAAAGTACAGCCACCCCGCCTAGGTGGCCAGACCTGGGGTGTCCTTGCCAGCCGTTCCCCACATCGACCCTGTCCTGTGGGGCTGACACTAGCCCGGTTGCTCTCGATCGAAGGTGCAGTCCCGATACTTTTACAAAACTCGTCGTGTGGCGTTTACTTCAGCTTGTTTGACTAACCATTGCAGGGAGCTGTACCGACAGTGCAAAAGCAAAATCGGGGTTCCATTGAACGTAGCAGAAGGCTCCAAGAAAGACTGTAGTCATCTGGGTTATCTTATCTACTGCACTCAATCCTGTGCAGCAGTAGCAAGGAGAGATTGCAACAGGCCTAGATCATGCCTGTACCTTCTACGTTTCATTCCATTTCTATCCCCTCTCCCCTGTAGTTATCAAACCAGCTTTTCATTTTTTGTAACCAGCCTTTTGTAATGCTCTCTGGACCATGAGAGTCTTAAACATGCATCTAAGTGCATGAGTGTGTTGCATTTCACTCTTATTGAAACATAGACACCACGGTTGCACGTAAGTGCAATTCTGCAGTGTTGGCGCCATTCAAGCATAGACAGCATGTTGCAACTTGCATTGAGCACGACTGTAGGTTCGAATAAAATTGCATAGTGAGTAAACCATATGCAAACATATATATATATATATATATATATATATATATATATATATATATATATAGTGGGAGTAATAATTCAATAGGCCAGTTAGTCTTCGTGAAGGTATGGGATATGGCACAACGGGAGCGTTGTCAACAAGGATAAATATATTTATTTCCCAACAGTTTCGGGAGGGGTCCTCTCTTCATCAGGGGATGAGTTATACTGACATGAGCTTCCAAACTTCGTTGCTGCCGCGTCCCTCTCGCCTTGAAAGACGTTTGCGAGAGTGAGAAGGAACTAGAAAAAGGAAAAAAAACAAAAAAGGCGGAGAAAAAAGACGAAAGAAAAGAAAGAAAGTAAAAAAGAGGAAGAACCACTGTCAACACTGAGAACGAAGCCAACTGTCCGTCTACATCCACATACGGTTCATATCACGTGCTGTTCAGTTCTTGACGTGTGTCAAGCCACCGAAGATTGTCGCCGCGGTGCCGGGAGGGTCCGTGACGGCGTGCGTAAAGGAAAGGTTTCTCGTTAATGGGTCGGTCGGCTATTTTCCTTTAATCTTCGTCCGTTTCCACTTCATGACCATTGAAGGGAAACGGACGAAGATTAAAGGAAAATAGCCGACCGACCCATTAACGAGGAACCTTTCCTTTACGCACGCCGCCCGCCGAACGACCCATTACGGGGAAACCCCTTTCTTTACGCACGCCGTCACGGACCCTCCCGGCACCGCGGCAACAATCTTGGGTGGCCCAACACACGTCAAGAACTGAACAGCACGTGATATGAACCGTATGTGGATGTAGACGGACAGTTGGCTTCGTTCTCAGTGTTGACAGTGGTTCTTCCTCTTTTTTACTTTCTTTTTTTTTTCGTCTTTTTTCTCCACCTTTTTTGTTTTTTTCCCTTTTCTAGTTCCCTCTCACTCTCGCAAACGTCTTTCAAGGCGAGAGGGACGCGGCAGCAACGAAGTTTGGAAGCTCATGTCAGTATAACTCATCCCCTGATGAAGGGAGGACCCCTCCCGAAACTGTTCGGAAATAAATATATTTATCCTTGTTGACAACGCTCCCGTTGTGCCATATATATATATATATATATATATATATATATATATATATATATATATATATATATATATATATATATATATATATATATATATCTCATGCGGTTGGTACACAGAGAAATGCCTTAGTAAGTTACAGACCACAAAAAAAAGGAGTAAGCTAGGAGTGAACATTATATCATGGCAGTCAGCCTTGGCAAGCGGCTTCCCATGAAGCAATCTCCTTCACACAATCAGCCCAGCACTTAAACTTGGAATGTACAACTAAGATGAACATGTAATTTGCATTCAAAGCAGTAAAACAAAAGCGTTTATTGTTTCATGTCAGAAATGTCCGTTAAATTGTGCATGATTAGTGGTGTGATAAACACAATGCAGTAAAAGCTAGTTAATTCTGATCTGGTAAAGCTGCCAAATTGACCGAATGCCAAACTATAGAAAGTACCAAGAATACAATAAATGTCTATTACCTGAATGTCCTTTCACTTTTTAGGAGAATACACAAGTAAATATTTTGCACAAAAACACCCCAAAAGCTGCAATTTTGTCAATTGCAACTTCGTTCACCATGTGATCATAGCTGAATTCCACCCCTCAATTTTATCCGAAACAGGCCCTGAACCCAGATCTAAAGGACCATCTGCATCAACTGGGTTGTGGCATAGAATTAAAGTGTCAAATTAGCAAGCTTTTACTTTAATTTCCCAATTTATTTGTAAACATCAGCTTCTACAAGGTCTTGAAATGTAACTAGGTTTTCACCTTAGATGTGGACAAACAACCCTGTACATACTTGCTTGGAATGTCGCAGTTCTACTATTTTATTAATGCACCATCATTCACTTGCCTTGCTGTAATATTGCTTGCAGAATGGGACTTGCTGCACGCTTGGACATGTAAATTACATGCTGGACTTTTGTGTGGCTTTGTGTTGGACATTGTCATGATCCTGTGTTAGGTTGATAGCCATATGCTTATGTAGCTGCAGGCAGCAAGAGCATATGTCACTTGCAGCAGTTTGCGCTCTAAATTCATTTCCCATGGTACTTGCACTCAAATAGCCCATGTTACTGTTGCATTTTGTTCAAAACGCCAATCTCGGAGATTTTCTGGTCAATCCAACGCAAGGTCTGCAAGCTTTTGAGGCGGAAGGCCAAGTTTCCATGGAGCCAACACATAGGGGGGAGAGGGGGCTAGCGTAAAATGGTGGGGCTTTGCAAACAAGGGAGAAAAAAAATTTGGCAAATTGACAATCTACAACATTGAAATAAATATCGTTATTTTCTGCCTGCATGTCATCATAAGGCTACAAGCAAAAACCTCATTCGAGGTCAAAACTACCATGTCTGCCTTCATATAGGTGGTGACGAGGAAAAAAGGGGGCGTGCTCATACCCTGCCGGAGAGGGGCACACAAAACTGTCCTGCTGTGGGTCAGAGGTTGTTGACCCCTGCTATGTTTCTATGCCAAGGAAAATGACAACTGGCCACATTTGCCAACATATCGATTCGCTATGACCCTTGATCGTTACTTCAACAAATGGCATTTTGCCAAGAGACACAATTAACTATGCTCCGTTTTATACACCAGCGCAACGGCATGGAAGCTAGCTAGACTTCTTGCAATACATGCACTTGAGTCAAGGAGGAGGAGGAGGAATAAACTTTATTGGAACCCTTAGAACGCAGGCGCTCTCATGAAAGACTGAAAATGTTTTATCAGATCTATCGCAGTAACCTTGGTATCGATAAAACTAAATGTATTCTACCGTCGAAATCGCGTATAACCCGGTCACACCACTGCAAGAAAGTCCAGGAATTTTCATGCAGAACCACTGCTTTCCAAAAATCATTTTTTCCCCGAGCAGCACGTAGTTAGAATGCCCTGCCCGATGAAGCTGTTTCATCCACAACTGTCGCTTCATTCATGAATGCGATAGCAAATCTGCCAGCTATCCTTTGAACTTTTCTTTCTTTCTTTTTATTTCATTGTCACGGCATATAATCTCTCCCGTGTGTGTCCGAGTTGCATTACTTTCCTATGTTTAGCGCTAGCTCAATTGTATCACGCTTCGTCGATTGTGTCGATATGTGTTTTTCTCGCCTTTTTTTATCAACAAAACTTGCTCATTCTGAAGCGCTGCATTGACTTCAATGTTTGTAAATCCCTGTTTTTCTTCTATATTTCCCCCCAACATATTTTTTTTCTGTTTTAAGCTTCTGTTGTTTTCTTGCCCTGGAAAATGTCCAATCAAGTGTATCTGTCACCCACTCCTGCCTACTAAATAAAAACATCCTAAATGCACAGTGAAAAAAAAAAAAAAACAGCAGGTTTAGTTGGCCGGGCCTAAGCCTCCCATGAGGGGACGTCAAGGGCTTGCCTGACGCTGCCTCACGGGCGTGCAAGGTCGCCCAGGTTTGGTCATAAAGAGCGGTTCTCCGCAAGGCCTCGTGGAGCTTTGACAAAAGGGTCGTGGCGTTAGTGCATCTGTACTGTGCCGGGCAATCCCACAGCATGTGCGGAAGCGTAGCCAGGTACCGGCAGTGGGAGGTTGTGTACACCGGGAATATGAGGCGAAAGCGGGCAGGTGAGGGATACGCGTTTGAAGTAGACGCAAAGTGGTGACTTGTGCCCAGTTGAGCTTGGGGTGAGGTGGAGGAAAGGCTCTGCGTCTGAGGTAAAAGTTCTTAACCAGATTATTGTAGGTAGTGAGATTGTCCCTGGTGTCCATCTCGTCTCTAGTAGATCCAGCGCGGTTGACAAGGCCACACGCAAGGGAGTGGGTGACCTAGTTAAAGTTGGGGAGGCGTGGGTAGAGTGGGCCCGCGTGAGCGGGGGTCCATGTCAGGGTGATCATGTTTGCTTTGGAGTGTGGTGCCTGGCAGAGGACGCGAAGCACTTGAGGAGAAATGCAGCCTTTGTTGTAGTTAGTGACGGCTGAGCGAGAGTCTCATACGATGGTGTCACAGGTAGGATCAAGAGTGGCCAGGGCGATGGCCACCTCTTCAGCCGTCTCAGCAGAGGAAGTAGAAATATTTCAATAATTTAAGTACCCATAATGTGCTCTATCTTTTCGTTCTTAAGTGATAATTTGGATTCTTTATGCTTGAGAAATGAAGAATCACCATTACTTACCATTGGTTAGGATCACAGAGTACGTTTTTTTCAGTGTGGCTACGACTACTTTTGTCAGCACGCTAGAGCTATTGGGCAGGCCATGTTTACAAAGACAAAAGCGAAGCCCAAGAAATGCGGAGTTGTACATTCTGCTGGCCGAACTTGGCATAGGTCCCATAGCATTGCACCCGATGCACAAAACCGAGCATAACAAGTTCCTGTATGCAAGGAGCATGCAACGGACTTGCAATGAGGGCACTGCAAGTGCTGCTTTGCTGTTGCATTTTAAAGTCTTCATTCCAGAAACTTCGGCTGCCGATCAACTTCTCTTAGTATCGTTAAATCAGCCCAGGAATAGATGAAACATCAATAAAAACAAACTTTTTGAGAAATTACGCGCTTGGTACTTCTCTCCAACAATGCTGAACTGCTGCTTGCTTCAAATTCAGCACATGTGGAAATTTTAGACTAGGACTAAATACATTGATGTTTATGGGCAACAGTGACAGTATAGAGGGGAAGGGGGGCAACTTGCCCATTGAGTATGGTATGAAATTCGCATGTTTTCAATGTATGGATATCAAACAAAGTCTCCGGCAAATGAGATTTCGCATTTCATTTATTCAAGATGGCCTCGTAGGTCAGAAATTAAGAGTCCAGCCAAGTTAGCCACTACCACAGCAACAAAATTTGCTTAGCTCATCAGAGCAAGACAAAGCAGTGCCTTTATTTTTTTTTTATTCAAAGTCTATTTGACACACTAGTGGCTTAACTAAAAGCAGCTGCTATAGCCAGGGTAGCTTTGGCTAAGTTTGCACACCTATGGCACTATATAAACCTTTGACTATCAAACTTTGCTAATCTTGCACTAACAGTTTTACGGCCAAGAAAATAAGATTAACAAGTAATGCTTATGTAAAGTAGGCACTGCTACTAGAACAAGCATTTATTGCATGTATCATGCAATCATTAAAAACAGAGGTGCTTGCAGCAATTTTAATGGAACAAAGGATAATGCTTAGCCGCCAAGTTGACCTCTTCCTGTAGCACGCTGCAGTAATTGGTACCTGAAATGCTGTAGGTCTGTCCGAGATATCACTAGAGTAATGAGTCTGCCGTTTCTAATTCAGTTGGAATTGTGAAGCTTGTTAGCCGAGGTGGATGTAGCACATGTTAGCCACTCGAGTTACTAGAGCACGAAGCAGGTATCTGTTCTCCAATCGCGCAGGTGCTGTGTTGCACCTTTCTGGAGTAGACCTTGTGGACGGGACGCCAATCCTCGACATTAAGCCCTACTTGCCTCAGTACGACAGCCCTCAGCAGGAGACTGACAAGGCGCCAGATGTTCGATGGGCCAACTGGACCAAGGAGGCTGCGACACTGACAGTGGACTTCACCCCCAAGGCCAGAGAACAGCTCTCCCGTTTTCACGGGTGCAACAGCCACCCCGCTTCAGAATCTCGCTGCTCATGGTGTTTGCAGCATTTTGAAGACTACAACGCTGCAGCCAGCGCACTGGAATGCCTTCTGAAGGCAGACCCACGTTCCATCCACCGCAAGGAGAACTGTTCAGACAGGCTGTATTACTGTGTATTGGACAGCATTCATGTTACTGCGTGGTTTGATGAAGGACGAGGAGAGGTCCTGAAAGTAAGACCTCGTGCAGAAGGGGAAGGAGAGCAGCCTGTTGGCACCCGTTAGCTACCAAAACACGTTATTAAAGAGCTGCTAAATGTAAAGGTTAGAAGTTATTTGCACACACCTCACTATGTCAGAGATGCAGGTGGGCATTGCAACAAGTGTCGCTTAAGGTGGTTTTACTGGCACTGTCTCATGAAACTACAGCAAAACTTGCATTACATGAGTCAACTTACCAGCTGTGCCACCAGTTATTCACAGTCTGGCTAGTAAACTTGCTCCCTCCAGCAAAAATAAAATGTGGCACACTACCGCATGGTGTCATACGCCACAGAAGGCCAGCATTAATCAGCCACATGTTAAAATCCATTTCAAGAATCAGTTTTCAGATGCCCTGACAAGGCAGCTTCCGGCTTTGCATTGAATGGGCATCCACGTGAACTTTTACTGGTTCCCCAATTTTTTTTTTCCCCAGAACAAAGTTCGGAATGGAATTGCATTTTAAAGCCAACATAGTTTTTAAAGCAATTGAGATTCCTGCTGCAGATGCACTAGTCATGATCCAATCATGTGAACTGGAAAGTATTACAGACACTTGTGGAATGTCAACTGAAAGTTGCAATAACCCTTATCCCTCCGAGCACTACACTACAAGTCTGAGCTGCTTTGAACAGCACCAAAAGTTATGCTCCAAAGCTTTTATCACTGGTACAATTATTCATTACGTGACTAGCCGTGCAATGCGCTGCCAATACCATGCCTAAGAAATTCAGGAAAGCTTGCAGCAGGGAGTGCAACAGAACCATGCTTTTTGCCTCATACATTTCAAATGCCTATGTAGAGGGCAGGCAGGGGCACAAACTTACCTGGGTGGCAGAAGTTCTACCTGGGCACTTGCCACCAGGCGCATGTTTTTCCGGATTCAAAGATTTCACCTGCAGACATTTTCTCAGAGCAGCAGGACACAATCTTCCATAAGACCAGCAGATGTCAAGGACAGAGCAGCTAGCAACATGCTGAAGTGCTGGCTTCACAACTTTACTGTATTGCAGTAGCTGTGCAATTACTGAAGTAAGAACACAAATTATGTTCTATTTAGTCAACTTTATGAAAACTATTTATGTTATGGCCAGTCAGTGACATCCACACTCTTATGAGAAGCTTGCACTTACCTACACCAGGCAAATGGACATTCAAACTTCCAAGTTGTAAAGTTCTCCACTGCAACAGCATTTCACACCTTGCAGGTTCACTGAAAACTCGGCCCCCTCCCCCAACAAGGGGACATACATTTCATCATTTCTAATTTCAAGCCCGCAACCACCTGAATTCCCTATTTCAATGCAGTATCGCATCTTTGTAATAAGTGCACGATATAAGTTGCTTACAGAATGACTGAGATCTTCAAATGAGCATTTCAGCACAATTTTCTGTGCATTCCAACATCCTGTACATGTCACCGCCACTATTGCTGCTACACTGAAGAGTGATTTGGCAGCAAAGAGCAGGATTGTGCAAGAATTTTGAACTAAAATGCTGCTTCACGGCAAACGAGGTGCGCTTTAACATAAGATTAGTCCGTAACCTATATACAGTGTGTGGGTTACATGTGCAAAAATGTGTTATGCATAATCGGGGGCGTCTATGAGACACTAGAAGCCGTCAAGATTGCTTTGCAGCACGCAACACATTTTAAGGAACCTGCTCGCTTGTAAGGGCAAATCATTGGGCAGTGAAGATGGGGCACTGCTGTGCCAGCACAAATGGCTTCAGTCACAAATGACACAATGAAAATGAGTCTGAACGAGTCTGTAGGCAAATGAGTGTATAAAAAAATCCAGGGTGATGAGGTGGATCTTATTGAAAGGACGAAAAAAAAAAGGCAGGGGGAGGCGTGAGGAATGTACACTCGCTGGTGCCTTCAGATTCACCTCCGGTACGGGTGGTAAGAGCCATCAGTTTGGCCAACAGGAGCAGCTGCTGCCATGCCATTGGTGCTGGGGGCATTGTAGCCACCTGCGAAGCACAAGATATTGATTGCAATGTGGTTACAGGCCATTCGATTTCTCTAAGGTGGCAGATTGTCACCAACCTGTTGTATGCCACAGCTAACGTAAAAACACACACATACCGCATTTAAACGACTGATTTACACAATTGTAAGTGGACTCAAATCTGGGTCAAGCCCCATAAAATCGCTGTTTTAAAAACAAAGGCCCCAACTTCATATTTTGAATTTAAATAAAATAAGTAGACCTACAATTCTGTAAATACGATACACCATGAAAACCTGTGTATAGTTCAGACCCGCATGTAGTCTCGAGCTTAACTTTTGGGATAGCAAATGTAAAAAAAGTTTTCACCTATGCAGCCCAAGAAAAAAAAAACTAAAAATACATTTATTCGCACAGTGATTGATCATTGTATTTCCAAAATGCCTTGTGACACTTCATCTTCATTGCCATTAGAAGCAATCGAAATCAAGCACTTTTTGAAGGCACGATGAACGAGTGCCTCAGGAATGCAGACCCAAGCTTCAGTGATTTCTGTGCACAGCATCAATGGCAAAAAGCGTGTTTCCGGCTTAATGAGGTCCCCCATCCGCGGACCTCATTTAAAGCGTATACATGTACTTGATTCGGTTTATTTCGGCACACATCAAGCGGCTGTAGTTGTTGGGATGTCCTCCTGGCGCGACAATGAGCTCGCCACACGGGAGCATGTTACATAAAAGGCAACACCGAAACTTGTCGAGCACGATTATTGATGGGAGCCTCAGCAGTGCTCCCTTGCTCCCGAAGTCCGCCAATTCTCGTTCAACAATGCAAAGCGCCCCCCCCCCCCTTTTTTTTTTGGCCCCCGGAAACTTCTCGGGCAGCTGAACACAAAGAGGGCAGTTTACCCCAAACGCGAATTCTTCGCTCGTCTACGACAAACTGCCACCTCACAGCGCAGTTGCTGATGGTTTTGGCAGCTGAGATCACCTTTCTTTTATTCGCAGCCAATGATTGCTTTCGCGGTCCGTGGCAGTCTGCATGTAGGACTAATACTAGCGCTATGCAACGTTTGATGATGATGATAGCACCACAATAACTAGTCAAGGGTTTTGAATCCATAAGATTTCCACAAGACAGGAGGGGGTCGTAGACTCCCAATTTTGAATTGTTGAATTGAAAATTCAGAAAAAATGGGTCTACCTACAATCGTGTAAATATGGTAATCTTTGTTGTTTGATACATAATTTTGTCTGACAGATATCACTAACATAAATCTTAATGAGGATTTTTTAACACTACAGCAAGGCCATTTACTATGGTGGCACTGATTTTTATACAGTAGACTCAGTATACAGAGCTGCTGCCTAAATGAAACCAAGTGCTTCCGACAAGATAAGTTTCATGCTTGTAATCAGCACCCTTGTTGAATACTTTCCTGGTTCCTTCAGGTTCTATTTAATCAGAATCTACTGTACTTTGTACCTCTAGATGCCAATAAAACGCACTTACCAGTTGCTGCTGGGGTTGCAGTGTATCCCTCGGAGTAGCTGGTACGCATGGGTCCATAGCTGGAGGGCTGCTGCTGTCCATACGATCCTAATAATGCAAAAACGCAAAATTGCACCACAGCAAGAAGCCACACACTGTTGTGGTTGCCAAGCTATACATGACCGACAGCAGTCAGTACAGTTGAACCCTTTTATGAGAGATGCACTGGGCAGTACTTCTCGTCTCTTACAAAAGGAGTTTCAAAAGCACGGTGCCACGTAAGGACTTTCGTATGAACTCCCATTCCAATGCAGGCACACCGGTGCCTCTTATACCTATTGGTCTCTAACGTCAGTGTCTTTTACAAAGCGATTCGTCTGTGCCGTCTCCAGCACACCTAGTACAACAGAGTTTTTACAGAGGCAAGCTTATATTCACTGCATGATGTCCACTGCATGATCCATTTCTTCTACATTGTATACGAAAAAAAATTGCCATCTTCGGTCAAGATGCGGGGACTCAATTTTGCTATGTGAGCAGTTATCAACCTTCAAATGTCATAAAGACATGCAAAAGGACTGGGAAAACTGTAAATCGAAGATAAAAGAAAGCCTACCATAACCACTGTAGGACGACTGGTCACCTGCTCCTCCATAGCCGTAACTGCTCTGGTTGTTTCCCCAGCTGTTGTAGCCACCGTAGCCTGCATTTAAATTAGGCATTAGTTTCATGATCACAAAGACTGCAAAAAAAAAAAGACGAATCAATCAAGGCATTCCTCAAAACATCTCAACACAAGTTTTGCAACACAGCTAACAACAATTAAATTTTATGCGGGGAAGTTATGTGACGAGTCTTATAAAATCACAAAAATAACACCTTGACAATCGGGAACTGCCGTAGTATGGTAGGTTGCAGCTTTTTATGTCCCACAGAACTTTCTAATCAGCAATGTCCATGGTAGCATGTCAAATCAGCAATTTCAATTCTCATGTTGCCCCATCAAGCTGCTTGAGCAACACGAAAATTGAGCACCTTCATCAACCACCAACAAAAATTCGCTGCTAGTCAGGTGCTAGCCAGTCTGCAGTATTAAATAGCGGAACCACGATTAGACTTTCAAGAGACCATGTAAAACCATCGTATAATACGAGCATCGTATAATTGAAAAACTAAGGTTATAGGCTGTGACACTCAGCCTTGCCTCGAAAAACGGGTACAGACTGCCTGAATAAGCCCACAGCATGACCTTAGTTGGAGGAGGCACGAGCGAATCTTTTATTCTCAGCCTCCCGTCAGAAGAGTCGGACACAGTGTCATTGTTATCACTTAATGGCAACACACCATGAGTTGGCATAAAATACCTTTTCGCGAGACTGAGCTATACGCATAGCAATTTGTTGGCTTGTGAAGCGCAACTAGGCAACACACCATGAGTTGGCATAAAATGCTTTTTAGCGAGACTGAGCTATACGCATAGCAATTTGTTGGCTTGTGAAGTGCAACTAGTAATGTCCCGCTGTTACTATAACCATTGACGTCAAGTGAAAGTAATTTTGCACGGTGAAAACAGCTGCGTTGCGCCACAATGCGTATGCTAGCTTGTGACTGGGAATGTGAAAAAAGAAAAATATCAGTAGTATGTCGACCAGGAAAAGTTTCTATGGACCGAAAATGTGAAAATATCAGCTTTTCGGACGGCTGATGCTACTCCGTGTGGATAAAGCTGGGGACTAGGTAACGACCCCGAATGCGTATGCACGCGATCGAGGTGTACGTAGAAGCACATGAATTTCCAGGAGAATAAAATTTTAATTCTAAGAAGGCATCCTGTCTCACTCACTACTTTTCTAATCGTCAACCTCGAGGAACGCAAATTCATATTTTGCACTTGTGAATTAAGAGAGTTAAGCCTGGATGTAACAAAATTGGCCAATTCGTAGAAAAATTTATTATATAGAGAATAGTGTTATAAGCACGTACGGTATGAAAATTCAAAAAAGTGAATGCACATAATACACAAAAGGTGAACTGAAGGCAGAGCTAACCCAATACACTTATTTAGCAGTGAAAAACTGCATTATTGTGACAGTAATTACATGGACACTCTCCGAGAGTTTTTGCAGTCGCCGTCATGTTCCTTAACAAGTGTATATTGATAACATGTCCCCGTGCATCGTAACGTTTACGAGCGAGTACGGGGGCACGAGCGCTGCAGAAGTAGAGATCAAGTGAGCGACCCTTTCTCTATCGCCTGAAGGGCGCATGCGATAACATCCTCCATCCCACATGTTAGAACCGCTGCGAATGCTCAAACAGAAAGGAAACCACCCATCTTGAACGAGCATGAACAGACGCGGGCAGGGGGCAATGCTGAACCTTGATTTTAAAGGCGCAGTCGCGATCACTGGTGCGCATGCTATCTTGGCAAGCATTAGTGCACTTTCAACGAGAAGAGACTGTGTAGCCGTATTTTCTTACAACAGCGTTTTGTATGAGTTCTGTGAGATCAGATCAAAAAAAAAGTTGGCTGCCAGCCTTGCTTTGAATAATATTACAGCTTGTTATCGCATTCATTGCATTACATTCAATGCACCAACATGTTGTTGCCAGAGGTAATTGGCTAATCCTGAAGGCTACGATCCCACGGACTGGTGAAAGCGCGTGACGTGTCAATCGCCGAAGATACATCGTCACCGTGGTTTCCAAGAGTTTTCATCAGCACCTAATCTGAAATCCCTTCAATATAGTGACACAGTTGCCCACATAAAAAAAAAAAATCAAAGCTAAACGTTGTCGAGAGCCACGCCGTGAGCAAAACTAAGAGCGAACGACATGGATACCGCGGAAAACTATTCGGTGAAGTGCCCATATGCAGCGCAGCCCCACATGTGATACTAACTAAAAGCATGGCACTGCCTACGCATAAGTAGTTTTCTTTTTTTGTTTTTGGTTTGAAGGGAGGGGAAAGGCACACCCAAGCATGCGCCCGTGACGGCAAGTACACCGGCAACGCCCGCTCGCCTCGCGTACACCCGCGCGCAATAATAAGCACTTGCTCTCGCGTGAGAGTCGCCGGGGCTGCGAGCGCGCCACGTCGCCCTTAGTTGGCGGCGAGGCAATCACCGAAGAAGCATGCTTGTGCTGAAATGACAAAATCTGGGGCAAAATTCATGATTGTTCATGGCAAAAATGCGTTATATCAAAGATGTCTCCCGCTGTTACATTGTTACATAAAGGTCGCAAATACACGTGCCTCTATAGGGTAACGTCGGGGAGAAACTTTGTTATGTAAAATAATTCGTTATATGGAGGTTTGTTATAAGCAGGTTTAACTGTGTTTTCTTTCGAACAGTATCTGAAAGTCGTTGTAAAACTGCGTCGTTTAACCAAAGTTTTAAACACATTTGAATGAAGATTTTGCAGAGGCCAAACCAATTTGTCGTAAAATGGGGGTCTACACGAAACTAGGGGTCGTATAATCGAAGTTCCACTGTACTACAAAACCTACATCCACGCAATGACTCACCCTGGTAGCCCGAGTTCATGTTGCTGCCTGCCCCGTTGGATGATCCCCAACCCCACTGTTGCTGCTGCTGTCCTCCCCAGCCACCACCTCCGCCAGGGCGGCCACCCTTGTTGGCCATCCTGCTTTCCTTGGGCTCCGCCCGCTTGCACTCAACCTATAAAAAGAGTCTGGCATTTAGTGCGAGCTATAATAACCGCTGTAGAGAAGCTACTACACGTAGCGAAGATACCACACTACGTTACTTCACACACACCCCCTCCCGCCTTTTTTTTTTTCACATTGCAAGTGGTAAAATTTAGAATTTTTAGTGACTACAGCTTCAGGTTTACCCTGGCCTTGTAGCGTCATCTCAAGCGTATGTAAGTAAATTAAGACTGCACCACAAGTGTTTGTGTGCCTTTATTGATGCTAGACTAACTACCCTGATCTAAAATCAACATAATGACTATAATCTAGCACTGAAAGCCACAAGGACTACCACAAGTACACCAATTTGCAACGTATTACAAACAACTCAACAAACTAATCATTACAGTTCCCGAAAGCGATGCTATAAACATGATTCATGCTTCAGATCATACCTGCTTTCCACTGATCTCAACGTAGCGCCGACCAGTCAACTGATTGACTGCATCTTCGGTCTCAAAGGACACGAAGCCAAAGCCTGCAAACAAATAAAAGAGTCAGCGAAGTGACTCGCATCCACTGGAGGCAAATATCACACTGCAAGACCCTCCTCACGATTGTAAGCTTTCCAATTTTCCAGTAAACAGACATCAAAGAGGACATTGTGGGCAAGCAGTGCACCTGATAAAAGGCAGTTAGTTACCCTTGTGGGTCAGCAAACGCTGTCCCTACAAACGAGTGCCTCCTCTGAGCTGGCCATTTTCCCAAATTGTCCCAGGAGAAAAAGGGGTTGGATTGCTTGAGCAGGCATTGCTATGAGTGGGCACTGTTTTTGGCCAGGTTCAGGCAGTTGCCGGTTCGACCACACACAGGGCAGCAGACTTGCCAGCCACCCGGTAGTTTCCCCCCACAAGCACAAGATGGAGGAAAAGAAAAAGAGACGAGTGATGGGCCTAACAGCAGAGCTAACTATAGTCATATCCTAGAATTAATTAATCTCCTTATTGACTACATTCTCACGCCATTAGCGCCAGGGGGCAGTCCATCCATCAAGAATGCGTTTTGCAGGAGCTGAAGGTGGTCGCACATTTTCTCAGGCGCTTGCTCGCACACTGAAACAAATCGTTTGGGGCACGCACCCTCCTGCAAAACCAGAACAACAGCACTGTCTGGCTCCCTCAAGAGCGTCTTCATCTTCACCATAGCCACCTAGAAAAGAGGTCAAAGCCTCACGTTGTGCGAGCTCACTCACCTCGAGAACGGCGCTGCTCTTGGTCATACATGATAAGAACTTCTGTCACCTGCAAGGTCACAAGGCACAAGCTAAGCGTCCAGCACACAACTTACTCACAAATAGAAGGTACATCGCGCAATAAAACTTACTTTCCCATATTCGGAGAAGAAGGCATGCAAGTCTGTCTCTGTCACAGTGGCAGGTAGGCCACCAACAAATATCTTAGTTGTGCTGCCTTTACCACCACCACGGGGACCACCCTGTTGAAATGCAAGAACTTACAATGAGCACACAGCAACACATACAATACCAGCCTACACACAGCAGCACAGAATAAGAAGAATGCAGCACCGTGACAACTTTGCAGGCATTTTTTCCTCTCTACGCAATTCCACATGACTGTTTATGAATGACTGCATTCAAAGCAGTGTGTCGACTGAACAAAATACAGCAGTCTAGACATTGGCGTAGATCCAGAGGAATAACTAAGGGGGACACACATATTGCCATGAAGGCCATAGAAGTACAGGTCAGGCATTGAAACCAAACTGGGCTCCCAGCTCATGTAACTGCATTGTTCTATTGAGTCTTCTCTGAAAACAGTCGAGCGGCAGTTGCAATTTCAACAGGATCACACCACTGAGGGGCACTGAACACAGGTACACACAATATAAACAAGCATTAAAGAAAGTTGAATGCACTACAGTCAACTGCAGATTTTTTAACTCCCTAGGAACCACGTGAGAGGGAGACAAAATTAGGTGGGCAGATGAGATATACAAGTTTGCAGCTAGAACGTGGCAACACAAAGTACAGAACCAGGTTGATTGACCGAAGATCAGAGAGGCCTTTGTCTTGCAGTGGGCATAGTCAGGCTGAGCAAAATCGTTACAAAAACCAGGCAGTCAACCAGGCAGTCCAAAGAAGCTAATCCGTGCTTTTTAATTCCACTCAAGCAGTTTTAAGCAGTAACTAATCACTGGTAATGTGTTACCAGTAACTAGTTACATTTAATTTAGAGTAACTTGTAACTGTAACCCTGTTACTTTTTTTACCAAGTAATTGTAACGAAAAATACAGTTAGTTACTTCTGTTTTTGTAAACAATCATCCATTAGCCACACTCGTTAAAGGCCCACTTTACAAGCTTTCCTTTTTTTTTTCAAACTTTCTTCTTTACCATATCCTCAACACCTTTCGACTTTCCACGTCTCCCAACGCAGACCCCTTGGTCCCTGGCCAAAGCAGTAAGTCTCGGTATGTGCGCAAATGAAAGTGCAGATTCAGGGCAATTCATATTTTCACAGCGCACTTCGAGGAATGCCGAAAGTCCTTTGCGCTTTCCAGCCACCTCTCAGACGCCGAGTTCCCGTTCGCGGCAGGTTGGGCTTTGCACACCCGCCACAAGGGCAGTCAGCGCACAGATTTCGCAAAGCAGAGTGTTGGCAGTAGGAGCACCTACTGGTCTACGTTCACTCTCGAAGAATCCGATCTTCATTTGTCAGCGATTAAATCATACTGGTGAGTTTGCCACCAACACATCTCTATGCATTCCAAAAATTTATCCATAAGGACATCGCTGCACTGCGCTGCGATTGTGAACCTTTCATATTTTTGATCTGCTTCAACCCATGACATGTAAGCATTGCAGCAAAGCACACTTTTAGACAGTGACAGCAGCAAACAGGTAGACTCGCTAAAGCGGTGGTTCAGACCTACAAAATAATAGACGTGGCAGAAGTTGGGGCTTTAACTATTGCCATATCAGATTTGGGCAAGAAGTCTAAAAAATCACGTTTCCGCGCTAGCAATTTTAAATGTTCTTATACGTTGACGTCTACTGGGCTTGTTACGGATGAGAGCATCCAAATTTTCAAGCATATCCAAAAAATCGGCAGTTGACTGTATGTGTAACAGTCAATAAATGTCGATATACGATGTTTGAAAAATAAATTTGAAGTGGGACACTTGCAAGGGCTGCACTCTCTCCCAGCTTGAGCACAAGGGGAGCCAGAGCCCACCTGACCCCACCTCGCGCTTTACACCAGCGGGTCTAGGCATTTTACCACATGCTACCCACAGTCCTCTACTATTCACAAGAATTCCTGCAAAATAATGCTCTAAGAGGCCACTAAATAACACCACCATAGGCAGTTGTGAGCCCAAAGCACAGGAAGTTGTCAGCTTACCCTGGCCCCAGGGCCGCCTCCTCCACCAGGTCGACTGGCGCTACGAGGATTGCATGATTTGGGATCCACCTGAGAAAAGAAGTTGCATTAATATGTGATTTGATTTGATATGTGGGGTTCAACGTCCCAAAACCACCATATAAGTATGAGTGACGCCGTAGTGGAGGGCTCCGGAAATTTCGACCACCTGGGGTTCTTTAAAGTGCACCCAAATCGGAGCACCCGGGCCTACAACATTTCCGCCTCCATCGGAAATGCAGCCGGTATTTTATCCCGCAACCTGCGGGTCAGCAGCCGAGTACCTTAGCCACTAGACCACCGCGGCGGGCCATCATGAATATGTGTCCTATGCTGTGCAATGCATGGGAATCTAACTGCAGAAGCTCCTATAGGCTCAGTGAAACAACGATGACCCAGAGAGACTAATTATAATCTTGTTAAGCCCCTCGATCTCAAATCCTAACTTAGATTCACGCTACTTGAGAAAATGAGTTTTGGGGGAACAGAAAAGTTAGAGTACTATTACAAAAATTTTATATCTTATTTTTACTGTAGCGTCATGTAGCTAACGACCCACTTATGGCTGAAAACCACATTTTCTCAAGCGTGACAGTTTCATTTTCAAATAGTACCAAGTGATACGGGACCCGGAATAATCCATGTAAACATAGCAGAATACTTGAGCCCAAAAAATTGCGTTGGCAACTCTTTTTAACAAAGGCTCCCTTGGAACTGCCAAAGTTTCTTCTAGTATAGTAAGTATACTTGATCCCCCCCCCCCCCCCCGCCTAAAAAATACGTATGCTGAGGCAAGGACATCGATCTTTGAAATTCCTGTGCAAGCCTAAAAGGAAGGTGCTCCCTCTCCGTGTTGAAAAGGTTTGAAAAGGCCCGCAAGGTGTGCTTGCAAGTATTTTGGCAGCCAACATAACTCAAGATGCAGGTGGATGTTGGTTGTTTACGCTAAAACCAAGTTAATCTCAATGCCGTGACGTGGAGCATTCTTTGTGTAGTTGCTCAACTCAATATTTAAATTTATTTATAGTATGTTTTAGGCTATATTAGCCATTTATATTTTGTAGACGATGCGTGTGTGTCCACGCAAGCTCATTTCACAGGTTATCTAGCCTTTGTTTTTTGTGTGAGTACTCCTTTCAGTGAAACATAAAAACTCGCTGACCAGGTTTAGCACATCGCTGGCACTTGACAAATCAGAGACCTTCAGGTGCACACAGAAAGAGAGAGAAGGAAAAACACTGACCGTTCGTCCATCCAGCTGGTGCGGTCCTCCCGCGAGCACAGTAGCCACACAACTGGGGTCTCGGAAAGTGACGAAGCCAAAGCCACGAGACCGGCCGGTCTCATTGCACATCACCACACTGTCCACTACTTCACCGAAACGGCTAAAGTAGTTGAGCAGGCTCTCTAGAGAGAAAAGTGCAACACACCACAGTTTGCAAACAAATGAATTTTAGTCATCTTTTAGAACCTGAAAGAAACTGAAAGTGTAACGAAACTGTCGAGATATGACAGCCATGTAATACTACCAAGACACAAACACAAGTTCACATTTTGCCGATTCCGTTATTTAGAATTCCCATGTGAATATCAGCAACAAAAATGCTACATGTGGGTTTCTACACGCGAGTTAATATCTTTTAACATACTAAGTATACGTTAAAGCTTGCTCACTATGAAGCAAAATACATTACGTAATAACTTTTTGAGCCTAAATACTCAGTTTTTACATATGTAGTAATAAGCAAAAAAATATGAGGTCCTATATTCCGAAAACCATGACACGATTGCAAGATATGACATAGCAGGAGGGCTACAAAAATTATGGAATCTAACGTACATCTATCACAATGTACACAGAAATTTTAAGCCTCCCTCCCCATTAAAATGTGGCTTCCGTTGTAGGGAATCAAACCCAAAACTGTTGTGCTTATCAGCACAAAGCAATCACTAAGCCACCACAGCGAATATTTCACGCATATTGCTAGAGAGCTCTACAATTTACAGCTAATGGAGCAGGTTTCTATGGAAACAAATAAATATACATATTCCACCAGGACAACACTTGCTCAACTTTTAAAAATGCGCATAGAAACACAGCATATGGTTGCACTGGCAGGAAACTAAGCACTGAAACAGCTGTGTAGATGAAGAGCATAACAGCTGTTGCATATCAGACAGGTGTCACACCCACACTAGACCAGCCAGCAAAGCAAACAGCGAGGATCGTGCAGGCGGTCAAATACAAGACCCTTCTCTGCACGTCAGTGTACGATCCCCATTCGCAACCTTGTAATGTGCAACAAACCAAAATGCAATAGCACCGGTTAAAAGGGCAAAAACATTTCCATTACAATTAAGGCGGTGCGGTCACCGGGAGTCTGAATATGCATTGAGAGTTTTGCAGTTGTGCTCCAGAATGTGTAGTAAACATGGTAATGTTGCTCCGAATCAATTCACTGCTGTGATTTGACAACACCATCTAAATTTCACAATCGAACTTGACACTGTGCTTAACTGTACTGTGTCAGTGGTATTGATGAGCTCACAATGATGCAAACCAAAGCCTCAAAAGCTAAGATTAGATCTCTAATTTCCCTTTTTACATCATATGTATTCATGCTTGCCTTTGCTTTTTTGAAAGAAAGGTGCAAGTCATCACGCAAATATGACATAGTACCAATAAGTCCTAAAATAAATAGCCGTGCAACATGAATTAATGTGGGTGTGGCATAATGTACTTTAAACACAAACTGGATTGAATTTAGTGAACGCACTTGTTTCTTCTACACGGCCTACAGAAAAACGCAAATCACAACAAAGCCAAAGTCCAAGCAGGCTTAATAGCGGCAGAAAGCGCAACATGTTAAACCAGTACAAGGTCAAAGGTATTGCACAGATCATGATCTTTTCAAATAAGTAGCGATTTAGGCTAACTCTTAAACGATCTTATTTCCAATAAAAGGAGGATTACCTTGTGTGGTTTCCCAACTGAGGCCTCCAACAAATATTTTCCTGAAAGTAAGAACAAATAAGTACCAATTTCACACTATGCAGGGGTGCAACAGCCAAAATAGAATTAGGAGCAATTTTTGGAGCAGCAAAATGTTACTTTTGGAGCTCTAAAATCCAGATTTGGAGCAGGTTGAAAAAACATTAATTTTTTATCATGAAAGACCAGATTTGGAGCAGTATGAAAAAAGTATTTATAGAGAAGAAACCATGAACAAACCATTCAACATCCTCGAAATCTCGCAGAGCGAATATGACCACTGTTTTTTCGATAAAAGTAGTATTTTGAAGCACCCCACTCAGCAAACAGTGATTAAGTGCACATTGGCATTTGCCAAGCCGGTCAGATCCTTTTACAGACTCTGAGGATTGAAATGTGGATTCGCCAAGCTGGCGATCTTGAGATTTGGGAGATTCGTAAAGTTGAGGACAAAAAAGAATACACAAAAAAGTGGCACGCAAAATTTTGTTTGATTTTGTAGGGCTGCAGAAATATCATAAAATGCTCCAAACAATTCCCAGTAACTTTTTAGATATTCAACGATCATATCAGCGCTTACAATTGTGTGGCTTATACATGCATGAGGAATTTATCAAACTGTGCTGTGCCCCCGTGACTAGTGCTAACAGCCCCTTCCAAATCCTAAAGCCCCTTCCAAATCCTAAAACGCTTTTCCACAGGCCACCGTGTACTGCAGCGAAGGTGGCTTGAGTTGCATTCTGCATGGGTTGGAACGCAAAGAAATTTTTTACCATTGCACTTCCCCCTTCCAACTTTTTTTTTTCATGATGGGATTAGGTTTAGGGCATAACTTTTGAGCTCGCTTGCAAGGCATGTATGACTAGATAAAGTAACGACAGCACCCACCGTAGGCCCGGCTGCGGCGCCAGATATCTATTGCATGTGCTGTTGCTATGGCAACTACGTGCTTGCTGGCAACCCTAGCGTCGCAGCACGTCGAGTTTGTTGCGGCGCAGCAATAGCGGCATATGCTTGCTTTAGTTCGTAACGTGCCATAGCTGGGTTTGCCGACTAAGAAACTCATTTGCCGTGAAATGTTGCTGGCTAATGGAATGGATTTTTTGTCTAGAAGTTGTGTTATCCTGCCTATAGATATCAACTGCGGTCAGCAGACTGTGGGTGCGCGGCATTGTTATTTTATCTGAGCAATTGCATTCTGCGAGTGCCCTGGCCCAGAGCAGTATCACGCACTGGCGTGGCTATGCAGTAAAAAACGCGACTGCCACTCCACCTGTGTTCAACCCCATGCTCAAGCCAACATTTCTTTTTTTCGCTATATGCATCCAATGCATTTTTTCACACATGGGTAATGCCACCGATAGTGACATTGCAATGTCTGCATTTAGAGCAAATGTACAGGTGCGATCAAAAGTGTGCAGACCACGGGATCGCGTGGCAGAATGCATCGACGCGCCAGCTAGCGACGAGACACGACGAGACACCTGCTGCAAGGGCGCATGCGCGTCCCGTCTTATCACTTGGCTTCTCATGTCGCTCTGTTGGACGCGGTTACGGCGCTCGTACCCAAAACGACAACTGGGTGTCGCTTTCTTTGCTCCATCGAATCTGTGTCATTCTTTTACGTAGCGGCTGCGACGGGGCCGGTTCAACACCGGCTCGCGTTGTTATTGACACCGGTTGATTAGGATAAGTAAGCATAGCGAGCATCGCACAACCTGACGAAGCCAAACGCACAAAATTAAATTTTCTCAGGCCAGCTTGCCTTTGTCGGGCTAATCCAAGTTGCACTTAAATGAGCTTAGCTAAGTCAAAGGTAATGTAGCCGAAATTAATCAAATGTAGTCGAGCACTTTATGACCTAAATAAGTGAGGTGTAAGTAGCTTTAGTTAAGCCCAGTCCAGCTTGGTGTTTTCATGTTAAGCGAAGTTAAGCTTAGATGAGCCCAGATGAGTCGAAATAAGTATAGCCAAATCTAATTAGGCAAAGTTGATCATGCTCATCCTTAACCTAGCCGTGCAAAATTAGCCTATACAAGGCAAACCTTATCGGGGCCAATTAATCTAGGTCGACTTCCCCATGAGCCCACAGAAGTCAAGGTCAGGAAGATACTAATTACTCTTTACCGACTCCATACTAATTAGGATAATTTACGTCTAATTAGTGCTAATTATTGTGAACACTAATTATGACTAAATATTAGTCTGAAATCCAGCTAGAGTATCCTCTATACTGGAATTTCACGTGGCATAATTAAGCTAAATATGCATAACTAATCTAATTAGGCAAACACCAAGGAAATTATAAAAAGTCTGATTAATCTTGGTTGGTCATAGCATCATCAAACCAATTGGATTATGATTAGCTTTAATTAGGCAACATCTTATTAAAACACAAATAATTAACGTAATTGAAATCGAATTCTCATGAGCTCAGAGAATCCAAGCTCAGCAAGATGCTGATTACTCCTGACCGAGTCGAGTCTCATTTACCTAAATATAAATCTAATTAGCCTTAACATTATTTATAAATATTACTGAATAATGTGCGTGACATCAAAGCCCACCCGAAGTACTCGAGTTTGATGTCGCAGAATTATGCAAATCACGGCTCGATCCGCCTAATATAGACATCTATTGATGCATAGGACGCTTTTGAGAGTAAAGGTGTTTAATGCAGTGTAATTATTCACGTCAATGTCTCCAGCGCAAGCAGGCTGTAAAATGCTAGTTCTATTTTTTCTGGAAATGTGCAACAGAGTATCTAAATTATAATAATGGGAATTGTGGTAATTAATGCAACATCAAGAAATGCCAGTGAGGGCTCAAGAATGCGCCTTCGGTTTTGGCGCCAGCTTGCATCAACAAAAAAGGTGTCAGTCGGTCGCTAGTGCGTAGGGTTGCATTTTATATCTCAGATGATTCCGCTTGATAATTTAACCCCTGAACGATGGTTATGCCAAGCGACAAAAAGAGGCATAGGTTGAAGCATTCGGCCGCATATGCTGCAGCAATTCTGTGTGGCCATCCTTAGCACGCTTAGTCCGACGCCCTACCTCCGTTATCACTGCAAGCGATGAGAGCCGACGGTCACGTTGACGGATAATGTAAACGGCTCCTAGGTAGCAGACTGTGGAAGCAGCATCGAAGTGGTAGTGCTTCATTTTGTATTTGCAATGCCGCCATACGTGCCACTGGAGCAGCGACAACGTATTGTGGAGCTGTCGTTGCAGGGATGGTCCCAACGCGAAATCTGCCGCTTGATGAATAGGTCGAGGGCCGCAGTTAGTAGAATTATCAGGACCTACCTCGACCATGGAGGAAGTCTTGCTGACAGAGAGCGCAGTGGACGTCCAAGAGCAACGGACACTCAAACTGATTCGCTTATCGTGGCCTGTGTGGTGGTAGACCCATTCATTGATGCCAAGGAAATCCGCCGTGAGCTTCAACTGGACGTCTCCCTCAGCACTATTCGGCGGCGACTGCGAGAGGCCGGGCTGTGGGGCTGCGTGGCTGCTCAGAAACCTCAGTTGACGGAGCGACAGAGGCAGCTAAGGCTCGAGTTTGCGCGTTCTGTGGAGGGCTGCACGGTGGAAGAATGGGGCGAAGTAATTTTCACCGACGAATCTACCTTCTCTTCGCGATGGGACCAGCAGCGTCATGTATGGCGCCCTATGAATTGCAGGTGAGATTCACCTGCAGGTTTGATTCGTGGCAGTTAACAAATTGACCATTACTTCAGTAATGCCATTTGTCAGCTCCTCACACTTTGTATCAAACCCTCCCGTGAACAACAACACTTATAATACAAATGTCATTGCTTGTCTCCTTCCGAGGCAAGATTTATATATCTTTTCTCCCATAGAACAAAGTATTTCAACATATATAATATCACGCGGGCCTTGAAGCATCGCTAGGTTACCTGTCGCGACTATTCCGTAGCACCTGAACTATATACAGGACGCTCGGCAGCTTACCCGAAAGCCGCGGGTTCAATCTCGGCAGTGGCAATCGCATTTTTATGGAGTTGAAATGCTAAATGCCGGTGTATTGTGTGATGTCAGTGCATGTTAAAAGAGGACCTGACAGTCAAAAGTTCCGTAGCCCTCCACGACGGCATGCATGCCCTATAATCCTATGTTGTTATGGCACGTAAGATGACAGATATATTATTATGAGTAATTGATGCGTCCCGTACTCCGACGAAACACTGATTTTTCTGATTAAATTCCCCCAGATACCTTCCAGAATACTGCCACAACGTTTTGTCCAGCGGCCGCTGCGCCGTGAGCGCATGGGGAGCCATCAGCAAGGAGGGACTCGGTCCACTTGTCCGAATCAATGGATCCTTCACGGCATCCGCTTATTGCAGATTGCTGCAGGAAGTGCTGGTGCCTTACGCCCTGGAGGGACCATTCGAGGATGGCTGCTACCAGCTGCAGCACGACCGAAGTCCAATCCACACAGCTCGCATGGTGGCCACGGTACTCGAGAACCTTGCCATCCGCACTCTGCCTTGGCCCCCCGTCGGTGCTGACCTGAACCCGATTGAAAATGTGTGGGGCATCGTGAAGAGCCGCCTGTCTGCGCGACGGCTTTCAAGCGCGACTTCCGAAGCGCTTTGGCAGGCAGTAAGCGAGGAGTGGGAGCGCCTGCGCCTTACCCCTGAGGTGGTCGTGAGGCTGTACGAGTCGATGCCGCGACGCGTCCAAGCCGTCATCGCCGCCAACGGAAACCTGACACGTTACTGAGGAAACGTGTGGCAAGACGCCTGGTGTTTACAACCTCACACAATTAATTTCGTCGTCTTTCGGACCTGGGCGACCAGTCACGCAGTCACTTTTGCCGAGATATTCAATTCTCGCGCTCGGCTCCGACGCACGGAAGTGCTCAGGCGCAGCTTCGTCGTCGTCGTCATCCACATGCTGACGGCTCGCCGAAAGTACAAGCTGTTATGGACCGAAGGATCCTTGGGTATTCAGTTGCCGCTTCGAGAGGAGCAGAAATACTTTATTATTTTGCCAAGGGTGAAAATAAAAAAAAAAAACGGCTCAATGGGGCCCCATGTTTTTCTCTCAAACTGACCAGCAGAAGTTTATTTGAGTCCTGAGGGGCCAATCTGAAAGAGATAAACAATATAAAAACTCAAAATAACCTGATAATTTTAACAATATCACGCAGTCCCTGCTTGCGCCATTTATGTGTAGCTTTCCTCACAGCTTCCATTGTTTTTATGGCGACTGTTCTCGCTGTAGCACGTTTTGAATCGCAAAGGAAATCCCTACGGTCGAGCTTGTATAAACGTAACAGCCAGATATTTTACAGGTGACGCTGAGGTTTTTTTAGAACCGCTTTTTTATTGTTCAGACGGCTTCTTCTAAAATTGTAATTATGTTTTGATCTTTTAGGACTAGACAGCGGCTGCATAGAAGAATTATTTTATCAGCAGCTAAGTAATCTAATATTCAGTAGTTTTTGTATTGTTTCAAAAATACTGTATCTTTCTCTTTCAAAAGAGCATATAACTGGCCATTGCGGTTAGACTGCCTGTTACTGAAACTCCTGAAAAACAGCTAAGCACCACAGAAAGCAGCGCGCCACTCGATAAACGAAAAAAAAAAAAAACGTGGGCAGCCTGCACTAAAGGCGCAAGGCAAAGTCACAGTGAAGCTAATGGTTTCGTAGCAAGTCCGATCTCAATTAGGCGTAACTAGGCGTAATTTGCATAATTCTGCGAGATCAAACTCGAGTACTTCGGGTGGGCTTTGATGTCACGCACATTATTCAGTAATATTTATAAATAATGTTAAGGCTAATTAGATTTATATTTAGGTAAATGAGACTCGACTCGGTCAGGAGTAATCAGCATCTTGCTGAGCTTGGATTCTCTGAGCTCATGAGAATTCGATTTCAATTACGTTAATTATTTGTGTTTTAATAAGATGTTGCCTAATTAAAGCTAATCATAATCCAATTGGTTTGATGATGCTATGACCAACCAAGATTAATCAGACTTTTTATAATTTCCTTGGTGTTTGCCTAATTAGATTAGTTATGCATATTTAGCTTAATTATGCCACGTGAAATTCCAGTATAGAGGATACTCTAGCTGGATTTCAGACTAATATTTAGTCATAATTAGTGTTCACAATAATTAGCACTAATTAGACGTAAATTATCCTAATTAGTATGGAGTCGGTAAAGAGTAATTAGTATCTTCCTGACCTTGATTTCTGTGGGCTCATGGGGAAGTCGACCTAGATTAATTGGCCCCGATAAGGTTTGCCTTGTATAGGCTAATTTTGCACGGCTAGGTTAAGGATGAGCATGATCAACTTTGCCTAATTAGATTTGGCTATACTTATTTCGACTCATCTGGGCTCATCTAAGCTTAACTTCGCTTAACATGAAAACACCAAGCTGGACTGGGCTTAACTAAAGCTACTTACACCTCACTTATTTAGGTCATAAAGTGCTCGACTACATTTGATTAATTTCGGCTACATTACCTTTGACTTAGCTAAGCTCATTTAAGTGCAACTTGGATTAGCCCGACAAAGGCAAGCTGGCCTGAGAAAATTTAATTTTGTGCGTTTGGCTTCGTCAGGTTGTGCGATGCTCGCTATGCTTACTTATCCTAATCAACCGGTGTCAATAACAACGCGAGCCGGTGTTGAACCGGCCCCGTCGCAGCCGCTACGTAAAAGAATGACACAGATTCGATGGAGCAAAGAAAGCGACACCCAGTTGTCGTTTTGGGTACGAGCGCCGTAACCGCGTCCAACAGAGCGACATGAGAAGCCAAGTGATAAGACGGGACGCGCATGCGCCCTTGCAGCAGGTGTCTCGTCGTGTCTCGTCGCTAGCTGGCGCGTCGATGCATTCTGCCACGCGATCCCGTGGTCTGCACACTTTTGATCGCACCTGTATGTGTGTGTAATGATGAGCCATAACACAGCTTGAAAAACAGCACAGATGGTGCTATGACATGCCCATATGGATGGTATCTACCCATCAATCAACGTTGAATGTGCATGAAGTTCATCACAATCAATGCCATGATACACTATAAACTAAAATCAAGTTTTGCTGTCAAGACAAGTAGGTTTACTGAGCTACAACGGAGCTATTTATAAAGTGCTCACTGAAGTCTCTTACTCTGAAGTCGATTCAATGGTCAACATGATCTGCTGCCACAGTTGAACTCTGCTCAAGAGAGCAGACTAATGCTCTACCAATAGCTCAGTAATTTCAGTAACTCACTAAAGGAAAACTCAAAAATCCTACGAAATGTGTTCATTATTCACAGATTTATTATCTCTAGCAGAAAAAGATGTCAACTTGAAAAGCATGGAGTAGGGCATGATTTCTGCCTCTAACTAGGCACATTTTGTCAGCGGAGTCACTGTTAAGAGCATTGCCAATATGCGACATAAAGATTAAGCCGTCTGTTAAAGTACACATGGTGGAGGAGGGGAATGCCTCCTACACATTATCATGCTGCATTCAACATGCACGCAACTTTACAGCATTGGCAGCAGACAGCTTGCTAGGATATTCTTTATGATAGTATCAGGCAGTGTTTCTTATGTTCCATTGTACGGGGAATAAAATGGCATTAATAATTACATTGAGTAGTTGTGCCAGATACTTTAATGGTATAAATTATGAAACAGACAAAGAGTGATTGATTGATTTGTGGGGTTTAACGTCCCAAAACCACCATATGATTATGAGAGACGCCGTAGTGGAGGGCTCCAAAAATTTGGACCACCTGGGGTTCTTTAACGTGCACCCAAATCTGAGTACACGGGCCTACAACATTTCCGCCTCCATCAGAAATGCAGCCGCCACAGCCGGGATTTGATCCCGCGACCTGCGGGTCAGCAGCCGAGTACCTTAGCCACTAGACCACCGTGGCGGGGCAACAGACAAAGAGTGTCATTTATTTTTAATACCTTCTTTATGACACATTACCCTGGAAAATTTGTGCCATCAATAACTTGCACGGAGCAGTCCACTTCAGTAAATGCTTACATAGTTGCTCGAGTCGGTAGCAACGCATAAATGCATTGTCAACAGCTATGCTTATCAGGCAGTCCCCCAAACAGCCAAATACAATAGGTGCTGTTTTCTTCAATTTCAAAATAGTTGTTATTCAGGATAACCCTAAGCTCCCCATAATAGCCATAGGCCGTGCACTATTGTGACATCGTTAAGGTCAACTGAAGAAGTAGATGCATGCTTGTCAAATTAGCACTAAAGGCTGCTTCAGAGGCCAGCAGCCTTTTCACTGGCTAACGACAATAAATTTAATGGCTTTAAAAGTACCTAAAATAATGATAGGACGCTTACATCACTAATGATTTACTGCTCATTATAAGAGCTGCTTTACTTCATCGCAATATGCCTGGCACCTATTTAGCAGGGTCAAAGCCTCCATATCTGTGGCAGTAATTATATATTTAAAGAATGAATTAAGTAGCCTATCACGTATACTTACAGCTTCTAGTATAATAAATGGCCCAGAACATGCAAACAAAACGGCGTAAAAAA
This sequence comes from Rhipicephalus annulatus, assembly GCA_013436015.1. Lineage (NCBI taxonomy): Eukaryota > Metazoa > Arthropoda > Arachnida > Ixodida > Ixodidae > Rhipicephalus > Rhipicephalus annulatus. The sequence continues at coordinate 354,713 of WOVY01009521.1, forward strand.
CGCGAAAAGAAAAAAAGTTAAGGCGCCCCCATCAGCACAGTTGAGTGCCACCTGCCAATGATGACTTGGGTATAACAAGGTTCAGTGACACTTTTCTATCGCACCAGCTGCAAATTCATAAACCTGAACATGTGTTCATCCCGCACCGCGCATTTTGTGAGCCACATAACGACGTTCGCAGAGTACAAACGCCTCCTGTATTTATACTATGCCGCATATCACGGCCAAACTTAAGCCTGAAGAAAAAATAACTTGCCCGTACTCGCCATGACATTTGCCTGAGGTATAAAATTAATCACCGGCTGTAATGATTCCCGAATGTTTAATTTGTATTACATTCAGTAATTTAATACTTGTCCCAACATGAGTTCGTATCTTCGTTGCACAGAACGCGATCAACAGCTCGGCCGATAAAGATAATACGCGATTTTGGTAAGGCGGTGAGTGACCGAGAGCCGCTGTGATGGCGAACTGCGACAGCCAACGATTGGCGAAGTGGTCAGACGCTCCGTATCAAACGCTTTCTAAACGAGGCTTCGCGCTTGGTACACTTACGCAGGCCATTCGAGCCCAGTGGCGAGAAAAGTTAAAAAGTCGACTTAAGGTTAGCACCAGCAGCGCACTCCCCGCGACGCTGAATCAACAAGCGGGCGTCGGGAGGGTTTCCTGTTGACGAGGAAAGCTCCCGCCAAGCGGCATCCCGCGGCTTTCATACCAAGGAACGCGTTCGGTTCCATCTTACGAACGATGACGCCGCGCAATTCGACGACTTTGCAAGCACGCTCAAAGTACCGAATCGAACTCTAAACGAAGCGTTTACAACAAAACCGAGGCGCGATGCGCCACAATGGGTCCCGAGCACTCGCACCAATCATGTAACGCCAACACCATGGGGGCTGCTAGGGATAGGCCATGGAATGGCCGCCGCTCGCCGCGCTGACTAATGCCGATCGACGCTTGAAAAAACAAAATAAGCTGCTCACCCTTGCTCCTCGTTATCCCGGCGGGCCATCTTGGGACTTTCGTGAATAACAAGCTCGGAAGTCTAGTTGTTCTCAAATGCGGCTACCTCGACCCAGCACCGAACCTGACCGAACTTGCGACACGTTCGGCCCAAACAACGAAGAGGAACAAAAGAAACTAGACAAGCAAAAAATGTCGGCGGCATCGGCGCGTGCGCACACAGTGTTGCCCGACCATCACGCCTTTTCTTTTGGTCTGCCACTTGTGCGTCTTACATTAGGGCAACTTGCCAGTGTCTTTTGAGTTCGCATAAAAATTGTGCATCTGGTGCTCCTCCATACGAAACTATGCAAACCTTAGCTTTCTTCGTTGCCAGGCAAAGTCTCTAGTGTTTTCATAAAATTTTATTTGCACACATGCCCTGAAAAAGCAAAGGAAGCAGGATGATCTTCTTTCCTACTAGATCACTTTCTTCTCGAATTCCGCCGCTTCGCCTCACTGCGCCGAATAATTCTTGAGAGACCAATTGGTATGCTTGAATTAGCAGTTAATAAATCCACCTTTTTGCCGTTTGGAGCCAGCCAGTTGGGTGCGGGCCGCAGTGCTATTCTGTCAGCACTACAGACATTCATTCAGGCAACCGGAAGGATACTAGTGGTACTGCCAAATATATCCAATTCTTTGTCCCCCTTCTTCATTTTTCCTAATTTGTTTTATATATTCTGGTTTATCAAATTCTTCTGCACTTTTCACCTTTCTTTTTAAAGGACCATTATTATTGTTCTGATCTAATTTCTCTCTTCGTTAGCAAGCGTTGTGTAAAAAATTTCCATTGTAAGATATTGTGGCCAATCCCCCTTGTGCGTATGAGCCAAGATCTTCTAGGCGACAAGATCGAAACGTATTGCAACAGTTGATCAAATATCTAATAGTTGGTTAACACAAGGCACAGTTGTATGTTATATAAGAGAATCGTTGCCGTTTGATTTCTTATAGCAACCTATGGTACGTGCACTCTACACCTTGTTCTCTCACTTTTATGCATATTCAACATCCAGATCACATTGCCCAGTTTTCAGAGGTGTCTTCTTCAAATCGCCATTACAAAAACAGGACTCAGTTGCTTTAGGTACAGACGGTTTTCGTGTTTTTATTTTTATTTATTTTTGAGATCATACAAGGTTAAATTACTTCCTCCAATTCCCGATGAATTCTTGAAGTGAATTAGTTTAATAAACAAGGCATCATCCTATTTATTGACTATCTCTCGAAGTGGGTTTAGCGCCAAGCTATTGAAGAACCAACCGAGCAACTCTCCAAGCTGCGAGTTCATGCATTCAGTAAACAAGAAAACATACTGTCGGTGCACACTAAATAATAACTTTATTCCAGCAGTAGTTCCGGTTTGACCTATGCTTGAATTGAGAATGAAAAACTGGGCAAAACTTCTCCAACAAAGACTACATCATTTAATATGCAATAGAACGAGGTCAGTGAAGATATATATATATATATATATATATATATATATATATATATATATATATATATATATATATATATCTATATATATATATATATATATATATCTATATATATATATATATATATATATATATATATATATATATATATGCTACTACGTTAAATGCCTACGCAGACTTTTTCGCACATGACAGCGTTTTCTCTACTTGAACCATAGTGTCCTCTGGGGATTTCACCGAGTGTCCCACGGTCCTAGGGTCTTCGTAAATTTCATAGTCGTTACCACCTTGGGCAGTCTTGTCGCCAAAAAAGTGTATGGTCTTGTAGCCATCTCGGACAAGTTGGTCAAGGCAGTACGTTTTGTCCCAGCCACGCGGGAAAACGTCGAAGCTGATCTGTCCTCCAATGGAGCACTGTAGGTCGTAATCGGCGAAGTTTTCAAGCAGAGCCTTCACGAATTTGGTTCTGACGCCGTGCTCCTTGTCGAACGTTTCGAAGGCGTTTCGTTCGCTGAGACTACAGTTGCGGCCGATCGGAGACACGTTCAGCATGCCCGAGCGAAACTCAACGAAAGTTCCACGCTTCTGGGGCAAAGTCAAGTCGGCCACGTAGCGTAGACAGAAGTTGATCACCTTCTGCAGTTTCTCTTCTCCCATAAAGTTGAGCAGGCTTTGCTTTCCAATCAGCTTACCGTGCTTGTGTGTGACCAAGCCGTTCTCCGAAAACACGTATTCAAACTCGGATACGGCATGTGGACCCCCCATTTGCTCTTCTATCTTCACGAGATCCGAACCACCGACGAGAGCAACGGCAACCTCTTGCTTCAATGTTTGGAGAAACCCGTACATTTCATTGGTGATAACTTGCCTGCTTTTAGTCAAAGTTCCATCCACGTCAAATAGGAATATTGTTCCCGGCAGCTTGCCCATTCTTTTGGAAGATGGTGGATTGATGCTCTTGTTGCTTAATGGGTGCTTCACCACGCGCGGAGGAAAGAATCCTGGAATCGCACACAGAAAACAGCGCACAGACTGCACTCGAGCAAAGGTTGCAGTTTCGTGTTCCGTCGCAACACGAGCCACGTCAAATGCACCGCTACGAAACCGACTCGAGCTGTGGCTTACAGCCGACTCGCAAGTGACGCAGTCGCATGTGCGCCGCCCTCCACCCCTTCCACAGACGACGTACTCGGTGAAAGAAATCGCACGTTGCGAAAGCACAAGCTTAGTGAAACAAACTTCAAGAGCAAAACCCCTGAAATAAAAAAAAATCCGCAGTATAGAAGAAACTACATAAAAACAAATTTGTTTCAGCAGCTTAAGCTTCGTTGTTTTATTTATTTTTTCTGTTTTTTTGCGATTGTAGGAGTTGTAACAGTCGTTTTGGGGATGAATGTACTTTATTTTTAGCCAACCTAAAATGTAAAAGCTGTAGTTAAGGTGTATGTTGAGAGTTGCAGCGGTCGTGGGAGTTGCAGGTACCTTCATGTGCACGCGTCTCCGTGTCTCGCACACGAAGGCTCCCTAAGGCCCCTAAGGTGCAAGGTAATTGCAACTGCAGTGCTGCAGTTGCAATCAGTTATCTGGTTGCAATGTACCAGAGAACACCTACCCCTGGTTCACGACCTGGTCCCTACGTGCAAATTCTTTGACCCAAACGCATTGTATAAAACTTGGTCGTAAGTTAATACAGGAGGCCGTGAGCTAGTTATGTGGTTGTGGCGCGGTTCCAGTTGTCGACGTTCAAGAACACGGCAGCCAAGATCTTTCAAGTCTGCAGTGTAACAATAAGAAAAAGAAAACGGTAACCCCCATCCAATATTGAGGCTGTCAGCTGGTAATATATATTAAAATAAATAAAGTAATGCACAGTATCAAATGCAGCACACCTAGCGGTCGTCAATGGCTATCTCCCGAGTGTCATCGTCGATGGGCTGTCATAGATGCAAAGAGGTCAGCTTGATCCGTCGCCCACATACTGCGCGCTGGCACGCGGCGGCGGCGTAGAGTTACAGAGTTTCGTCTTTCAAAACCATCGCAGGACGTGGCCGCAGTCTATTTACTGAGGACTGGGCAAGAAAGGCTATGCTGTCGCTCAGGCACATCCACAGAACATGCCTCCTTCAGGTAAGAACGCGGAACGTCGAGCCCGGAGTATTTGGAGGTCGACTAGCTAGGAGAGGACAGTGTATGCGCAGATAAGCGCTGTGGGGGAAAAACGCACGTGAGGAAAACTAGTTCGGTGTTCGCTAATGATCTACGCCGAGCAATGAAGGCGCTGGGTTGTTCTTGATGACAGTGCGCGTCCTAAACAGCAGTCGGCGAAAGGGGTAGATTTCAGCTTTGCCGAATTCGCATTGAGCGACTTTCGTCAGCGCTTCTGACAATGTATGGTCACTCGTGTACGCACATGCCTTTGTGAGATGCTTGTTGGAGCGTTCGAAAACTCTTGCCGCAGGCCTTTTCTACAGCGTGCCGCCACAACAGCACGCTCGTCATCGCTGACCACAGCGGAGGCCAGATGCTGCCGTCGACATTGAATGCCATAGCCGCAGCCAGAAAGATCGGCGGTGAGGTCGCGTGCCTCGTCATCGGCAAGGATGTGTCTGGTGTACGTATGATTTCACTGTTGACTTACAGTTTTAAACACTCGTGTTTCCGGAATCATTTGTTTGCGTAAGGAATAAAGGCGAGTTTCAGTGCACTTGTCAGAAGACCTTGGAAATACGTTTCATACGTGGTATGCAACAGGGCTGCAGGGCAGGTTACATCCAACTGAAAAGTTGAAAATCGTAAGATGATGCGTTGACATACATTATCACTTCTGCGCTGTGCCCTTCCGGGAGCTTCACATTTAATTTTACAAAGGTTAAGACTCCGTATTTTACGTTGTTCCAAGGAATATCACTACATATCACTACAGCTAGAAATTGAACTTAAATACGAATATTCCAGAATAAAACTTGCATCAAACTTAATTTTTTTTCTCTTTCTAGTTAGAGTAAAGTATAACTGTATAATGAAATGTGCTTGATGAAAGGACTTATCCGTGCGTGTGAAGCCATTCACGACTGCATGCTAGGCCAGCTGAGGAACAGGACTTTCAGCTGTCCAGTAAACCATGGCAGTCTCAGTAACAAGCAATGGAACAGTTCTTTAGACAGATGGGAAAACAGTGCAAACAGTAGGCCGCTTCGCCTAAATTCAGATGGCAGATTCACAGGCTGCTTGAAAGTGATTCATAATTATTGTATGACCGAAAATTGTTATTCACCAGGATTTAACTGAGTAGTGTTTGTTGTCCAGGAATTGGTGCCTCTGTGTTGCTGTTTTCTTGCAGCAGAATTATATGAAACAGTATTTTCTCCACTGTTATTTTGTGACAAGTGGTCTTTGTTAATGTCCCACATTCCTTCAGAAGTGAATGTCCATGCATTTAGTGAAATTATTTGTACAATAAAGTGAGAACGAAATGTGAACATGCTAGGTACACAGAGGGTCATTTACTAAAGGGTGCCAAGGACCATTGCATCCCACTGCTCTTCATTTCCGGTACCTTGGAAAGTATAAGCAGCATGGGGCTATCACAGCACTGATAGCATAGAAGCAGATTATATCCATTCAGACTTGTAGGACAATAGCCTGCTTATGCCTCCTGCACAATTTTCCTTTCATGATTAACATAAAGCCACTATCTTTGCTAAAGTAATCAACACATAGAAAAAGACATCAGGCTCTAAGCCACACATTAAAGACAGTTTTTTTTTTGAGAAGTTGCAAGGACTTTCTCTCAGGTGGTCAAAATTTCCGGAGTTCTCCGCTAGAGCGTAATTCATTATCAATGGTGGTTTTGGGACGTTAAACCCCACATATAAATCAATTAATGCAAGGACTTTCTTCCCAAAGACAGTACCAGTCTAGAACAAGCTTCCAGAGTTCATCTCTTTTGCAGCTGACTTATAGCGTCGCCTCAAACAGTGCCTGTCATAGAATATTTGGTCGATGCTTTTGCCGCTGTGCTGGGTTTGTGCACTAAGTAGTGATATGTGTGCATTGTGCAATGTGTACTGAATACTTGCCAGCATGATGAGTACGTACTATGTGCATTTCTATTTTGTTCTATATCTTCTTGCACTAATGTTAGCTCACTTATGCATATCTATATTCCCATCACATGTGTCGGTGTTAATGCTTGCATTGTGATACTGCTTTGGTCAGCTATCTTGGTCTACAGTGTATCAAAATGAATAAAAAACGAATGTTTAGCAAATTACTAATGGGTACTTTGTCCGTAAAAAGGGCAGAAAAAAAGTATGGACCATATCTCCAAAGGGAACCCTGATGGGATGCGAAGCAGAAGCGTTGCGCACAGCGTTGACCTGGTTGAAACGGACGTCTACACGGGTGCTAGAAGAACGGTTTAAAGAGAAACTCAGTGTAGCCTTTACTCGAGTAAACGTTTGTTTGAGATGCAAAGACACGGAGGCGGGTTGTGTTTCGTGCAAGTTTCATGGCATATAAACGAGCTGAAAGAGTGTTTCCACTTGGTATGCGCTCAAGCGATGCGGACAGTGGAAAGGGTGAAGCGATAGAGATGACACGCTGCGAGCGGCGACAGACTAGGGAGAATGTGATGTCAACACGCGCAACTGCGGGGGAAAGCGGGACCCACTTGGCATCGCCTTAACACCTGCGACCAGGGGAGCGTTGTACGGACGGAGGGACAGGGTTACACAGGCTAGTAGAAAAGCTGCTTCGCATCTAAACGAATTCTAAACTAATGCCACAGCTTCTATGACAACGGAGCTCCCAGTGCAGGGTCTCTACCTGTGCCCGGTAATTTAGAGATAGCGTAGGGATTACTGAGCAAATTATGATGCATATCACTAGTGGCACACCTTACAGATCTAAAGCTTGTACAGTGTCACGGTGTCAGTCGGGATAAACTTCTATCGTTAGCCACACCAGCACCACCCAAGTGAGAGCCATGACCTCTCTGCTCTCAAAGGAAGAAACACTCGTATGCAGAAACATACATGCAAAAGGGACAATAAAGTTGATTGAAGGTACACAAACTTGGTGTTTCCACCAGGCGCACTGCAGCTGCTGTGAAAAACCGGGTAGTGCTTCAATGTGAAAAACAAAAACAAAACAGAACTTGCATAGTAATTTGTCATGCATTTTTTCAAGACAACTAGGCATCATATCGATATAGAAATTGGCACGCTTTCTGTGCCATAGCACTCCATCTCCAGCTGCCCGGTAGTGATGTTTGCTACAGTGCAAAAAGAATGTTTGTATCACAGAATCACAGGTGCAGAAAATGTGACTGTATAACTCGCATATGTTGAATTACAAGGTGACCTGTTTAAGGTATACAACTGAGTCCTGATGAACATATGAAAGTTTTGGTAACTTAGGAACTTGATGCTTATTTTTATGGAGATTTCAAACTAAAATATATGGCCAGCCTATTCACTTGTTTGGTGAACGTGACTGTTTTATATTTTAAGCTAAAGGTGACAACATGAAAATATGTCCTAGCTCGGTCTGCTGTTGTGTCCGACATGTTCTCTGCTCTTTGACTTGCAATACTGCATTGCAGGTTGCGGCTCAAGTTGGAAAAGCTGAAGGGCTTCAGAAACTCCTCTTGGCTGATAATGCTGCCTTTGATGGCCTTTTACCAGGTGAGCAACAAGTTCCTCTCTGGGCACTTGGCAGTCCACAGTGAGCTGTTAAATGTTGTTAAAACAACAAAAAAAGTTTTGTCTTGCTCACTGCTTTATACCCGTATTTTTCTTTTCTGTAGAAGTAGTTTAAAGACAAAATGCAGTGAATTCTTAGGCTGCATAAAAAGCCTAGTTGATGATAGTGTAGATACAAACGAATCCCCTGCAACTTTTTACTTTATAAGTACAGGCAAAAGAGTCAAAATTTGTTTTAAAAAATGTTTGGTTCTTATGTCTATGCTGCAAAAAATAAAATACTGTCATTACTATTTACCAATAGTTATGCATAACACTGCAGAACACAGCATCAATGAGAACTAACTGACAGTCAAACTAAGGAAGGTACACGGGACGTTATTTGTAATAATTATAATATAAATGAGCAGGAATTAAAAGGACAAAATGATCACACTTGCAACCTTTGAGTAACGCATCTGATGCCAGTGTATGGAAACAAAGACTGTATCCTGTATACTGCATTGTAATATTTTTGGAAATATACGAAAGGTGTAGAGATGACCTGAGTTGGCACACTTACCTGTTACTCTGCTCAGAAAGAAAGGAAGGGGGGAAATGTGAAGATGCGGTCAGGAAGGAGTGATGTGTATACAGTGACCACATAATACAGCGGTTTTCTTAGTCTGCTTTCCAGTTCTGTACTTGGAAAAGTTTAAACCTTGCCACCAGTGCATCATTTTAGTGGTGTGAAATGCTACTTATACAAACTTATCTTTGCAGAACGCCTGACACCTGTAGTACTGGCCACATGTAAACAGTTCAACTTCACCCACTTGATCGGTGCATCGACAGCATTTTCAAAAGCGAGTTTCTTTTCTTTCATATTCTTCATTGCATTGCAATTGTACTACAGAGTTCACACATATAATGACATGCAAGGTAGAAACATAGTGCTAGTATTTACTTACATTAATAGCACTCTAACCAGCACCAGAATTTTGTATATGAGTACTGGCCTAATTTGTCTGCAGGCTTCCTGTCCAGTATCACATGGGTACTTTTAATCATGATCAAAACCAATTTGAATCTGATTTATTGATTGCAATCAATGATAATTAATTTATAGTTGAAACTGATTGCAATAGTCCTATGATCTGGCCTGACTACAATTTAATGTGATTGTGTAGCAGCAACTGATCTAGATATTTAAGCTTATCTGAATCAGCCCTGATCACGATCAGAAGCATCACATAATTATAATGTGACTTTGGTTTTAAAGGTGCACTCTTTTGTGCGTGGTGTAGGAAAGAGATGAAAATAAAATAAATGTTTTATATTTTCTGCTTGTTGCTCAAAATTACAAATGTTCCTCAAACTGTATATTACTTTGAAGTTGCAGATTCGCAAGTTTTGTTTCTCTAAACTGCAAACATATGGTGCCTCACTGTAATGGTGCCTTGCAATGGTAGTGTCATCACAGTTCGATAAGGATGCGGTGTGAAGGAATATATGCAATTAATGTGCACTGAGCAGTTTGCACAGTGTTGCTAAGATGACACAGAACTGCTAAGCTACGCGAGAATAGTATGTGAAGCCAGCATAAAATGAAGCTCACAGAGATTAAAAACAGAATCATCGTTGCAGTATATAAGCCAATGTGAAATGCGAAGTGAAAGCTTATTGAGGGGTACTTAAAGCCCCTTGCAAAGAGCATCCAAAAGAAAACTTCTCTTCTTCTAATATGGTTTGATGTCTCTTTTCGGCACCCTTTGAAAATTTATACTTAATGTAGCTGGGCTAAGTATCTAATGCTCATTTTGAATTTCAGGGTCTGCTGCCCAGGGTAGCCTCCAAACTAGATGTCTCTCCCGTTTCCGACGTGCTGGACATCAAGTCCCCCGACACCTTTGTTCGTTCCATCTATGCAGGCAGGGTTTTCAGTTTTTATTGAAGCTTGCTGTGTGAAGTCATTATGTATATGTATAGTCACAGTATATCTGCTCATGCTATGTGCATCACAATGTTATTAAAACTGAAAATTTGTTCACAGGTAATGCTATTCAAACAATCAAAGCTAAAGATCCAGTGAAAGTCCTGCTTGTTCGAGGGACCTGTTTTGATGCTGTTGGTGTTAGCGGCTCTGGTATCTCACCTGAAAATGGTAAGTCTGGGCAGGGGCGTATGAGAAAATAATTTCCGAGTTGAAAATAATAGAAAGGCTTTTACCCTGTCGTTCACAATAGTAGACACGCCTAGTTGTTCTCATAAAAAAAAAATGTATGGTTTGCAAGAAAATTGCAAAGAAAATGTATGGTTTGTGTGTGGAAAAACTTGTGCGGTCTTTTTTTGTGTGAGAGGATTCCCCTTTCCAAAGGTTATGTTTGTAATTGTCACCCTGATTGTTTCGTCATGCAGCACCAACAGCAGAGTTTGACTCCAGCAAATCTTCTTTTGAGGGGCAGGAACTCAGCAAGAGTGAGCGGCCAGAGCTCACAAGTGCCAAGAAGGTCATTTCTGGAGGTAAATATTTTGTCATATCTAGCAGCTTTACTGTTACTGGTTGCAGTACCCCATCTCCATTATGTGTGGTGCCGAATAACCTGCAGCCTGAGCAGTACTTAGGTTTGGGCTAGTTGGTGCATGGTACTTATTTGGAAAGGGTAGCGTGAAGACGCAGGGACAAAGAAACATAGTAGACAAGACAGGCGCTGACACCAGCAAATCTACAGTCTGAATCTGCTGTCTTGAGTAGCAGAATGGATTTTGTGGGGGAGAAAACTAGCTATTTTCAGAACCGCAGTAATATTTTCCAGTGAATTGAAATGGCTAAACATATACATAAAAAGAGCAAGGCAAGCTAATACAGCAAAAATTAGACACCATCGACACCATTTGAAGGGCTCTTTATCCTGCTTTAATACTTATTTGATGCTGGGTAGGAAGGCTACAGCTTCAGCCTAATTCGTATCCACGATTTTGATGTGAATTCAATTTTTAACATCATTGGAAATTGTTTTTCAACCTAGGACGAGGCATGAAGAGTGGGGATAACTTCAAGATGCTCTACGATCTTGCTGACAAAATTGGAGCAGCTGTTGGTGCCTCTCGAGCTGCTGTGGATGCTGGCTTCGTGCCAAACGACTTGCAGGTTGGACAGACGGGCAAGATTGTCGCTCCGGTGAGTTAAATAAATTAGCATTTGTGTGCAGAAACGCTTTTCTCTCATAACTAAGATGGCTAGGTGCAGGTATGTTTACTATGAATAGGGGCATTGTATAATGCATTGTGCATTGAAACTGGAACAATTTATTTTATGCATTTACAAGAGGCACACAGGAGACATTGAACAGAAATAATGATACTATACGTGCATTTGTTTTTCCCTTGCACTTCAGCATTGTGCAACTGCTTACATCCTGGGCATGGCAAGTGCTGTTATGCTGCTTGTCCTGAAACATATTTTAACTTGAGTTTTAACTTGTAAATTGTACCAGTAGTGAATCTCATCAATACTATAGCAGAAACGGTTATGCTGCATGATACATGAACGTATTTGTAGTGTGACGTCAGTGACACATCCATTTTTGTCACTTTGCCTTTGTCAGTAACTGGCCACACTTAGTGTCTCATGCTGCGCCAGTTAGTATGCTTATGTCAATTTGAACCACCTAAGAGACCACAAGTTTTACTTCAAATTCATATTTTATTAAGAATGGTAGCAGATTGCGCTGGTTGGTGTTGCATACTATTAATTGCAGCAGCAAAAAACAAGACAGCAAGACTAGGAAAAAAATTACACCATCTAAAGGAACCATGCGTAGATGCGAAGCAGTCGGCGATAACGCTTACACTGGCGGCGGCGCTGATGCTCGCGCTCATCGTGGCTTTCTGTAAGAGAGAAACTTGGGGAGGCGCAACGCACGCTGCGATGAACCGATGTTTCCTACTGGGGAGCTGTTCTCATGGTGTCCAACTCGTGGACATGTCCAATTTGGCCTCCACTGATTGGCTGGAGCTGGCAAGCAGCACGCCGCCTGTTTCCGTTTTTTTTTTTTTCCGCCACGCAGCTTTCACATCTCTTGACACAAATGAGAAAGAGGCAATGCATTTCACCACGAGAAATGCTCCTCCCAGAGATCTGCTTTTGGATGCAGATTTCTGAGGCCTTGCATTCATGCTAATTATGTTAGCCCTTGAATTAGGTCTAATGCAGTCGCCCACCTGGCGCCCATGAAAGGTCGCTACGCGTTCCCTGCATCGCTCTTCAAACATCTCAACATGTTCAGTCGCATATGTAGACTTGTCAAGTTTGTTTAAAAGGTCTACTGCTGTACATTTCATCCACTGTAGCTTCTTTTTACGCTGGGAACGTGCTGGTGTGTTCGGTGCATCCATGTGGTCAAGAGCACTACGACGTCACGGCTCGTCGTATTATCGCATAAATGAACCCACTCTGGCAAATTGGACAACGAAAGAATTGCTTCCCTGGAACATGACAAAGGACTCTGATTGGACACAGAGACCCACAGTCAGCTTTTAGATAACACGCGCACTGCACACTCACTGACTTGACGCTGTCTGCATTGAGAGGCAAGTGAGGGGGGGGGAAATGAGAAGAGATAAAGAGGGGGGAACAAGTGTAGGCTAGCAGATGCTGCCTGCGTCAGCGTTGTGAGACGAAAGAGGGGGGAAAGCAGAGGAAAGAGGGACACCCCCTCTCCCCTATCAAGGTGAATAAGAGACCATTGATTGCCTTGAAGAGGGAGGGGGTTGAAGCTTTGCAGCTGGTTCCATATCAGCAATGAATGGTTGTTTTGCTCGCTGCGAGATGACTTAAAAGGAGGCTGTGGTTGCTGTCGCTCCCACTTGAGCGCACTGCCAGCAGCAGCTCGAGCGTGCAGGCCATGCATTCCCGTGTTCCATTTGCTAAAAATTGACACTGTACAAGCAACTTTCAATCTTGCAACAAATGAGGCTATTGCATTGCATTCTGTGGTCATTTCTGCATGAAGTGTCCCCTTCATTAGCCTGTTTTTCATGGCCACTGCAGGAGCTCTATGTGGCAGTGGGCATCTCTGGTGCCATTCAGCACCTTGCTGGCATGAAGGACTCCAAGACCATCGTAGCCATCAACAAGGATCCAGAGGCGCCGATCTTTCAAGTGGCCGACCTCGGCCTGGTAGCAGATCTCTTCAAGGCCATTCCGGAGATGCTCAGCAAGATAGACAACTATGTCACCAAGTGATAAATGGCTACACTGTAACTAATAAATACATTTTCCACGTATGAATTGAGAGCTCAGCATTTTAGAAGGCCACTTTTGTCAAAGCTTCGTTATAGACCATTGGGGTTGTGGCAGTATGCCGTGCGAAGTGCGAAAGGGACCAGGGAAGGTAAACACAGTATTGAAAAAGGACTGTTTCATTAGCCTTTTAAGTCCCCTTGTTCCTTTATAATATGCGAGTCATCAGAATTGAAGTTCTCTGCACAGTTAGGTATGCAGCCAAACTGTGTGGGCATGTCGCAAGAGAGAGAAGTGTGATATGCAGCATTTTGTTGCTTACTTTTGTGTTCGTATTACCACGTATGCTATATGCAGCTGTAAGAGAGAAAGAATGGAGCAAGTGCATGTGTGCACCTGGCTGTTTGCAAAACAAATGTTTATATAGATGGTTGTTTTCTGAAAGTAATCATTTTATACTGCACCAATAAAGCATTCTGTGACTAAAACTAACAAAGCCTGTTTCTTGATTTGTGTAGGTGGAGGGGATAGTTCCTATATGTTACGGCGAAGACATTCCTCAGTTGCTTGCTCAGGCTGGAGAAGCTCCAGCCTAGCAAAAAAGACTTGCTCTGCTGTGTACACCCCAGTTAGAAATAGGCGGAATTCAGAATGTAATGCACAATAGGAGACATAACAGAAAGTGAAAGTAGAGGAAAATGCAAGTGGAATTGGGAGCTAAACAGACAATTACTGTCTAGCTGAGCTCATTAGTATTGTTTTCACTCTAAAGGTAGATTGCACAATCGCCATCTGGCTTGCCTGAAGAAATCGCACCTAACCAACCTGCTTAACTCTTTCGTTACCACGCCTATACAAATTGATCACCGGTGATTTGCTTGCTCAGACTGGAGAAGCTTCAGCCTAGCAAAAAAGACTTGCTCTGCTGTGTACACCCCAGTTAGAAATTGGCAGATTTCACAATGTAATGCACAATAGGACACATAATAGAAAATGAAATTAGAGGATAATAAGTGGACTTGGGAACTGAACAGACAATCACTGTCTAACTGAGCTGATTAGTATTGTTTTTGCTCAAAAGGTAGATTCATTGCACAATGGCCATCTGGCTTGTCTGAAGAAATAGCACCTAATCAACCTGTTTAACTCTTTCGTTACCACGCCTATTCAAATTGATCACCTGTGATTGACGCTTTTCAGTCATTGATTTTAGCATGTTAAATTTCTCATGCGCCCAGCGCTTTCTAGTAGTTAGTTCAACCACTCAAATTTCAGAATTTTTTTTTGAATTTGCCGACTTAGACAACAACATAGCGATTTTTTACAGACTTATGCACGAACCAATGTGCGTGAGTAGTTGGAAAAATGCACTAGGTTGGCGAACTTGACAGAAGTGCGCGGCTCTCGTAATTATGCTACAGTAACAAGTTCTGTAATAAAAAAAAAAAACTTTGCAAGCCAAATATCGAATTGATATGTTAGCTTCGCAACTTGACCGAGTTGAGCACTAATAATTATCAGAAATTTATGCCAGATTATAAACGTAAAGCTTTTGCTAGAAGTAAGGGAAAATTAATTCTACAAAAAAATATTTCCCAAGGTCGGCCGCATGTATAAAGTGTGCAGGTGGCTCTTGCAACCAGTTTCCAGCTGCTTTGGTTTTGCTTGTATCGTTTTATCATACACAGGGTCTTATCTAGTGTCACTAGTCGCTCCTATTACGTGGTCGTCACGCGTGCATGGATGCGTATCAGCGCTGCAAAACACATCTCACGAAAAACCATGTAATGCTTCACTGCATGGCATGAGCAACGAAGCAGCACCTCGGTTTTGATTTTCTTTGTCTATGTGATGAGAAACATCTTGTACATCATTAGTTATTTTTATACTGTTCCTGGGTCATTTATTTACAAAATGTATATTCTGAATTTTCTTTGTTTTGAATATTTTTGCATATATAGCAATTTTTAACGCACTGTTTACCAGCTGGTAACAAAAAATTGTAGGCTTTTTACATTTTTATTCATATTAAAATATTTTTGTTGCTCTACAACCTATATTTTTTGGAAAGAGCATTTCACTCTGCAAAGTTTGGTATGCTTCAATGCGTGCTGGAGTACTTTTCAAACTGGCAAATATGATCTTCCCGAGACATATGAGAAACAAGCAGTCTCCCATGGTAATGAAAGAGTTAAACGGGACACTAAAGACAAGTGCTAAGTGGACAAAAATTGTTGAAATAGTGTTCCAAAAACCTTGTATTGCTTGCTTCGTGCCGAGAAAATACTTAGTTTCAATGAAAACCACATTTCCACGTGCGTGGTGCAATTCAAAACATGTGCCTTCGAAAACAGGCTTGTGACACAGCATCTTCCATGCTCATCCTTTAGTGCTCGACAGCTGGCAGAGCGGAACAGGAAGTTTGTTTTTACACAAATTAAACTGAAATGCACAAGTTGCATTTTAAACAGTCTTGTAACGCCTTTTTCTATGAATGGTGGTTTGAATACTAGTCAATTGTACTGAGAGCCTTTTACATCATTGGGCTATGTACAAGAACATCCCGCTAGCAGTGCGAATCGTGTCCTATGCCTTAATTTTTCATTACTAATGTACTGTTAAGCATAATAGTTATGTTTTAGATTTGCCTATAGTGTACCTGTAATGCCAACAAAGTAGTTTTTCCTACCTGGAAAGGTTAATGTTAAAGAGCAACCTCTCCAGCACACTTATCCAGTTTTTATTAGCCTAGCACTTCAAGATTGAAAGAAAAAAGGGTGCCATGACATAGAAGTGGCCTCCCAATGCCAAAATATGTCATTAGCCGCTAGGCTTGAGCACATAATTCCGAAGTCATGGCAAGCGATACTGTTGCGGACAAAGAGAATATATGCGCGCAGACGATGTACAGCCGCGGCCACGTCTGTGTAGAGTGCACGAGCAGCCGGTTCTTGCTCTGCGGGCCGAAACCTTGAGTCAGTTTCGGGCTCCGAAGTAGTATATCACGAGCATGCATGGCCTAGTTGTCAGGCTGACCACGTCAGAGCCTGATACTGCCCCAAGGTTTCGCCCCGCAGAGCTAAAACCGGCTGTTCGCGTGCTCTACACAGACATGGCCCCGGCTGTACATGGTTCGGTGCAGGAGCTTGCTAGTGTTGCAGTTATCAAGCTCGCAACCAGAGAAAAGCATGCCAATTTTTCTTCTGTTTCATGTCGTTTTTTCATGTTGTAACAGATTCTTTTTTTGGAGCTTTTTTTTGGGGTAGGAACAAGATTTTTCTCTTCTAGCCACTTTGCACAAGACAAACAAGGGCAAGGAAGATGACAAATGAGCGCAATTTTGTGTTCATTTGTCATACTTTGGGCTCGTTTATTATACTCCTTGCTTCGTCCTTATTTGTCTCGCACAAAGTGGCTAAAAGATAAATTCGTTACAACTAGGCTGGATATCAGTTCAAAATTGCCATTGTCATTTGATGACTAGTACACAGAAAAATGTTTCGGGGTCTCTTCTATCTTGCTGAAAAGCTGAGTGCTTAGAGAGTGCTACAGGGTGCCAAGCGTTACCTTGAGGAGTTATAAATTTTGAGAAAGAGTGAAATGAAGAAAGAGCTTTTTTTCTCAGTCATTCAAATGAGAATTTAAATCTTCATAACTTTTGTTCAAGGAAAGCCAGGACTATGAAATTACTCTTACAGCACTCCTTGGCTTGTTTAGAATCTAACAGTAACACTTAATTTAGCAAGATAGTTGCTGCCAGTGTAATTTGATGAAACGTATTAATAGATGACTGACCTTAAAAAAAAGGGTATAGCCTGCATAAAATAATCACCCCCCAAGCACTCCGTACAGATGGTAAACCGGTGAAGCTGAAATGTGGGGCCACAGGCGATTGCAGGCTTCGCAGCCAAAGCCAAAGCACCACACGAGAAACTCCTGCCAAAAGCAGCTGTCAGTTCCAGTGAACACGCTTTCACCACTGCTCTGTTGACACTGCTCTGCCTGCAACGCTGCTTGCTCGGCTCTTTGTTGTCGCTTACATTCGACTCGGAAGGCTGCAGGACCCTTGGTCTGCAGATGGTACACGCGCTTTGCCGCCCAAGCCTGTTCTTGTGCCTGGACTGCTAGATCAGCCCAGCGAACGTGAATACCTTCACGGATCATTTGCCTTCCTTTTCTTTATTGCGTGCTCACGTGTAGCCCCGCCATGTGCTCGCTTGTTCGCGCGTCTTGGCCCTGCATAGTGTTTCGCACCACCGTTTTCCCGCGGTAGGTTCAATGTTCTTGCTTGTGTCCAAGTAGGTACAGCCGATGCGAATTTGCTGTGCCAGACTTGATTCCGTCTGGGTAGGCGAGTTCAAAATGCTTGTCGGTGCTGCCTAGAAACGCGACGACCATGCTGATGAGCTTCGCTTGTAACGCTGGCACATTGTTGTTTCTAACAACCACCAAGTCACCGACATGCAGCTGGGACGAAGAAGACGGCTGGCAGTGATAGTTGGAGTGCAGGAGAAGTAAATATTCCTTGCACCGAGTCCACAATCAGTGTAGAAGCTCGTCTCTGTATCTCACCCTCTTTCGAAAGCCATGTGCAGTAGAACTACGCAAACTGCCGCTTGTGCTTGCTGGTATTCCCACAACACGATTGCCTATTAAGAAATGCAATGACATCAGTGCCTCTGCATCCTCGCAGAGTTGGGTCAGAGGGCGGCAGTTGACAATCACTTTCACCTCTGCCAACACAGTGAGCAACTCTTTGTAACTGAGACTGCTTCGTCCAATGCAGTGCTTGAGCGCATCCTTAAGTGCCCGTATGACTCGCTCCCAGAAACCTCCCCACTACGGGGCTCGTTTAGCAATGAACTTAGGTAGCACGCTTGTGGGATGCTGTCACGGCCGCGAAACAGTTCAGTTATGCGAGCCATCTTCCACATTTTTGGGGGTGAGTCGTCGTGCACCAGGACAACGTCGCCGACCTGAACTCGCAGTGGTTCCTTGGGTGCCGCTTCATGGGCCAAACGCAGAAGCCATTAGTATTCCTTTCGCCAGTGTTTCTAGAGAAGACCCGTTAGTGCTTGTCGATGTCATGCTTTAAGTGAATCTACCAGGAGGTGTGACACGGCGATGAAGAACGGCTTTGACAATTACGATGAAGCTAAACAGGGGAAGCCGTCCCTTCAAACTGTACTGTGTACATGACTTTGCCGTCACATTGTTTGCCATTTTCAGGTGATAGTTGGGGCCTTTGCTTTTCTTGCGTCGCTTCTAGTATGAGGAGTCTGACCATGGCCTGCTTTCATAAACTCGCGAGGTTTTCTGAAAATTTGCGTGCTTCTTGGGAGTGATGTTTGTCATCTGCTCCTGGTGTTGCATCTGAAGCTTCTGAAGGTGCTTCGCGGTCATTTGCTGCTCGTGCGCTTGAGTGGTCACGTAGTCCTTCACGTGTGCCTGGCTCAGAGGTCCATCTGATCTGCTTGAAGCTCTGAGGTCGACGATGATTATTTTCCCTTGTTTGCCAAAGACAACGATGAAGCTGATGCAACCTGGTTCTGTCGGGCGGCGACCTCGCCAAGGTCAGGAATCTCGGCTGCTATCTAGGGCAGCAGAGGTTTGTGCATGTGCGCTGTTGCTGGTAGCACATTGGCAGTGTCCGTCGCAGCATCACCGACAACAGCGCATGTGAAGCTGATGTCTTTGAGAGCCGTGGCAGCGCATTTGGAGATATCGCTGCACGAGTCTTCCGACAAATTGTCGATCACGGCATGTCTCGCTTCACGAGAGTCCTCATTTCCGCTGGTTTCTTGCATGAGGCACATGGCGTATTGCTGGAGCTGCGCAGTGTGGCGCTTGTACATCCAGCGCAGGTTTCTGGCGTCAGGCGCTATCTCCTTGTGGTATTTGGCGGTGTCGTACATGGACGTGGGGTCCGTGTACTCGCTTGACAACATTATTAAGGCAGCTGATGGTTTCCTAAGGGGCGAGGGCTGTCAGGCCATGCCTGGTCGCTACCTCGTCAGCACGTTTGACGGCCTGGAGCTGGGTGTCCAGGCTTGTGGTCATGAGGATTCTCTCCCAGGCCTCACTTAAAGGTGACTGTCTTAGGAAGTTTGGTGGAGGAGGGTCCTTGGTGCATTCCCAGATGATGTGGTCCAATCAAAGGGTGCATGTAGATGTGAGTAAGGCTGGGTATATATGTCTATATATTGTTACGAGTGACTGTGTTGATTTACAGATGAGGTGAAAAGGCGTTGTGAAATAGCAGCGTACTTCTGAAACAGGCCAAGAACGCTTCCACACAACCACACAGTCCAGGCGCCGCTCCACTACTCTTCTTCTTCTTCCGCGCCCCGTAGGCTCGCGCATCTTCGTTTCATTTCCCCCGACGGCAGACGAAGCTCGCCGAGCGAGTTAAATATGCCTATGATGGTACTGTTTGAGGCGGGCTACGTGAACAACTTGCGTAGTGCGCGAACGCCGGTTATTTGCTGTGACTCGGGCGACAACGTAATTCACGTCACTGAGACGAGTGACTATCACAAATGGGCCGGAATAGTTTGCTAGAAACTTCCGGTACAATCCTTTTCTACGAACAGGAGTCCACAGCCACACGTAGTCACCAGGAGAAAACTCTACGGGGATATGCTTGGCATCGTAGCGACTCTTGCTGTGTTCTTGCGAAGACAATGTTCGAAGGCGCGCTAGTTGACGTGCTTCTTCAGCGCGACACAACGTCTGAGCGATGGACAGATCTTCCTGATGCGAGAAAGGTAATAGAGTGTCCAGAAAACTCTGTGGATTTCGTGCGTAAAGCAGAAAGAAGGGTGAATGTCCAGTCACTTCATGCTTGGCGGTGTTGTACGCGTAAGTAACAAACGGTAAGACGGCGTCCCAGTTCCTGTGGTCAGCATCAACGTACATCGATAACATATTCGTGAGAGTTCGATTCGTTCTCTCAGTGAGACCGTTAGTTTGCGGATGGTAAGGGGTGGAGTGGCGATAAGAGGAGCCACAGAGGCGCAAAAGTTCTTCAACCACATCGGCCATAAATTGTCCTCCACGGTCACTGATAACAACCCGTGGAGCACCGTGACGCAGTATGACCCGTTGTAACAGAAAAGAAGAAACAGCGGCTGCTGTTGCCGATGTCAGTGCGTCCGTTTCCGTATAACGCGTTAAGTAATCCACGCACACTATAACATATCGGTGGCCCGATGGGGTCTTAGGAAGGGGTCCGAGCAAGTCAATGCCGACTTTTTCAAAAGGAGATGTCGATGGAGGGATGGGCTGCAAATAACCCGCCGGGGCAGTGGTGGATGGCTTGTGGCGCTGACATATAGCGCAGCTGGTGACGTACTGTTTTGTGGTCTTCCACATTTTCGGCCAGTAGAACCTCTCACGTAATCGATGCAGCGTACGTGTGAAACCGAGATGACCGGATGTTATGTCATCGTGCGCAGAACGAAGGACGACCTGGCGCAGGCTTTCCGGCACCACCAGAAGCAACGGGAGGCCATCGGCTGAATAGTTTCTTTTATACAGCAAGCCATTTGAAATTTTAAAGTGCTTGTCGACGGAGTTATGTGCAGCTTCGAGAAAAGGTTTCAGAGTAGGGTCACGCTGCTGCTCACGTTTGAAGCTGCTGGTATCTGGGAAGTCGGACGAGACAGAAACTAAATAGTCATCAATGTCATTGTCGTCAGCATTGGTGTGTACTGAAGGAAGGCGGGATAAGCAGTCGGCATCTGTGTGACATCGTCCGCTCTTATAGGTAACAGAAAAGCTGTACTCTTGGAGGCGCAACGCCCAACGAGCCAGCCGGCCAGACGGGTCACGAAGTCCCACAAGCCAGCATAGTGAGTGGTGATCGGTCACTATTGTGAACTGGCGGCCATGTAGATACGGTCGGAACTTCTGAATGGCGAAGACGACTGCTAAGCACTCGAGCTCGGTGACGGTGTAGTTCGTCTCTGCTCTGGTGAGTGTCCGACTGGCATATGCTACGACGTGCTGGCGACTGTTGCAGAGTTGGACCAGCACAGCACCAACACCTAGCCCACTAGCATCAGTATGAAGTTCAGTCAAAGTATCAGGATCAAAATGCTTTAGGATGGGTCCTGAAGTCAATAAAAACTTCAGCTGTTGAAATGCAGCCTCACATTTATCATCCCACAAGTACGGTGTGTCTTTATGAAGAAGGGACGTCAGTGGGGAGGCAAGTTGTGCGAAGTTCTTAATAAATCGGCGGAAATATGAGCACAGACCCAGAAAACTTCGCAGGTCCTTCACTGTTCGTGGTGGTTCAAAGTTGCGAACCACTGCGGTCTTCTGTGGGTCTGGTCGCACGCCTTCTTTATCCACGAGAAAGCCTAATACGAGGGCTTGACGTTCTCCAAAATGACACTTCTTTGAGTTTAAAACAAGGCCAGCTTCGCGTAAGCATTCAAACACAAGCGACAAGCGGTAGTTATGCTCTTGAAAAGTCTTGCCGTAGATGATCACGTCATCTAAATAGCACATGCAAATTTCCCATTTTAGTCCACGGAGTACTGTATCCATAAATCTCTCGAATGTCGCTGGAGCATTGCACAAACCAAAGGGCATAACGTTGAACTCAAAGAGACCGTCTGGTGTTACGAAGGCCGTCTTCTCTTTATCTGAGGGATGCATAGGAATTTGCCAATACCCAGAACACAAGTCAACAGAAGAAAAATAGGAGGCAGAATGCAAGCAGTCCACGGCGTCATCTATACGTGGCAAAGGGTAGACGTCTTTTTCTGTGATGGCATTTAGGCGACGATAGTCTACGCAGAATCTCCATGAATTATCCTTTTTCCTCACTAGAATGACAGGAGCTGCCCATGGACTACACGATTCCTGTATGACGCCCTTCTTTAGCATGTATTCAACTTGCTCAGCGATGACTTTCCTTTCGGAAGGCGAGACACGATAGGGCTTCTGGCGTATTGGTGGCGCTTGGCCTGTATAGATGCGGTGTTGCGTACGTGAAGACGGTGGCGTAACGGTAGATGTCTCGTCTTGGGCAAAGTCAAAGACTGAGGCGTAGCGTGTGATCACCTCCTGCAGCAGCGACCGTTCAGTTGATGGAAGTGACTTGTTAATCATACGGTCAATGCGGGCAGAATAGTCGCGGTACGAGTTGGCGGGGGGTTTCTTTACATCCACCGACAGTTGGAGTGACCGTATGGTAAGAGTACTTTGCTCTTGAAAGCTTGCCAATTTAAGTCCTGCAGGCAGATATATGGGCTGCGCGGAAACGTTCACAGTCCACAAATCGGCACAACCATCGACGATGACCACGAGGCAACGAGGCACAATAACGTTTTTCTTAAGGGCGTTACTGAAGTTCGGCTCGGCTAAACCATAGTAAGTACCCGCACAAGAACGCGAAGAGTTTACACGCACAAACATTGCGGTATGTGGGGCCAAGCAGACGTCTTCAGACACGGAAAACACTTGCAAGCAGTCATCAACGGTATCTTTTGTCAATGGAGGCGGCAACACGGGACGAAAAATAATCCCACCACTACCACAATCTAGAGTTGCACCACATTCCCGCAAAAAATCTATACCTAGAATGATGTCATGGGTCGCTCGTGCAAGCACCGTTAGTTCAGCTCGAAACGTTTGATGTCCTATAGAAAGTAAAACAGAACAAACTCCAACCGGGCTCAACGTTTCTCCCCCTACGCCGCGGAACGTAGCACTCCGATTCCAAGCAAACATTACTTTCGTCCCTAGGCGATTTTTAAAAGACATGCTCATTATGGAAATGGCAGCACCGGTATCAACTAGTGCAACAGTACTCACATTGTCTACAAAAACACTCACTTTGTTCTCAACCATTACAACACAAGGGGGTCTTGCGGAAGATGATTTTGCGGCCTCGCCCCCATTGGTCGCACCAGTTAGTTTCCCAGTGGTGGTGGCGTCCCCGAGCGGCAACGCGGAGACGGGGATCGCTGTTGGCGTGCGGGTGGTGGGGTAACGCTGCGGTCGGAGCAAGGCGAGTCAGCACGTGCTGCGTGTTGCTGTTGGAAAGAGCCCTGAAATGGTCGAGACTCGCCAGCAGGTACATAGGGCGTGTACACGTTGAATCGTGGAGCTCGCTGCTGGCGACGATAGCAGTACCAAGCGATGTGTCCAGGTAGCCCGCAGTTGTAGCAAGTACGGGTGTCGCGCCTAGTCGTGCCCGGCGAAGTAAACCTCGTCGGTTGATAAAAACTGGGCGATGGTGGTCGAGGAGTAAATCGCTGTGACGCAGCTTGCCTGCGTTCCTGGTTTCCGAGTGGTCGTTCACTCCTCCGTTCGAACCGATCGGTGTAGTTCGGGCGAGGCTCAAAGTAGCTCTGTCGCATCCGAGGTACCAGTGGTTCACGGGGCCGTTGGTCGAATGCACACTGATGGCAGACACCAGCGGTGTCCACAGCTTGCAGTTGAGCAAGTTCTTCTTTGACCACTCGTCTTATAAGAGAAGAGATCTCGTCCTGCGATGGAAAGTTGACACTTGCAATCGTGGGCACGTTGTCCAGACGTCCAAACTTTGGTAGGACTCTCCTCCTCTTTAGGGTTTCAAACGCTCGGCAGTGTCTCCTTAGGTCGGAAGATGTGTGTAAGTCTTCCTTAGTGATAAGGAAATTGTACACGTCTTCCGCGATTCCCTTGAGCAGATGACCTACCTTATCTTCGTCATACATGGTCGCACTCACGATTCCACAAAGCTTCAAGACGGCCTCGATGTAGGTGGTGCATGTTTCGCCAGGTAACTGAGCTCTGCGTGAAAGCGTTTGCTCCGCCTGCTTGACCTTAGCTGTTGAGTCCCCAAAACACCTCTTCAGCTCGTCCACGAAAATGTCCCATGTGGTCAATGTACTCTCATGGTTGTCGAACCAAAGAGACGCAGTGCCGACGAGAAAAAACACCACGTTCTCGAGCTGCTTAGCAGTGCTCCAGCGGTTGCTGCGACTGACTCATTGGTAGTGCTTGAGCCAGTCGTCAACATCGTCATCCGGCTGCCCCGAAAAGGTCCTCGGCTGACGTTCCGGCATGCCACAGCGATCTTGTCCTGGCGGGTGAGCGTGGTGCTCATCAGCAACGAGGTTGTTATGGCCCGCTCCCGCGTCCTCCATGTCTGGTAGCTGCGGTGGCAAGCCTGCCAAGCGTCTGCTCCGTCGCAAAATCGGTAGAGCTGGGTCGTCCAGATCGATGTACCCGGCACCTTCCACCAAACTGTTACGAGTGACTGTGTTGATTTACAGATGAGGTGAAAAGGCGTTGTGAAATAGCAGCGTACTTCTGAAACAGGCCAAGAACGCTTCCACACAACCACACAGTCCAGGCGCCGCTCCACTACTCTTCTTCTTCTTCCGCGCCCCGTAGGCTCGCGCATCTTCGTTTCAATATGTACGGAGAAGGGAATAAGTTCGTTTGAAGCTGCCGCCAAGTGATTTGTTGAGCTTTGTTGCAGGTGTGGGGGTGGTCTGGTTTGCTTTGATAGCTTGTAGTAATGCGTGATGTCGTGAAAGGTGATGAGTGGTTCTGTTGCTTCGGTATCGTGGTCCGAAGTCTGGCCCACCGAGTCCTCGAACTTGTCTGTGGGCGGCTTCGTTACCCGGGTTTCCTGCATGCGCTGGGACCCAGATGAGTTGGATTAAACAGGGATCGTCATCATCGGTGCTGCTGGTAGCAGTGTCGTCTGAGGCGTTGCGTGCCGCTTGGGGCAGAGGACGGAGAATTCGTGGTTGGGGAAACAGTGCCACGGGCAAATCGGGTGATGGCAGATTTGGAGTCGCTAATAATTGTTTCAAATCCGGCTATTGCAGCGAGTGCTATGGCAGCTTCTTTGGCCTCGGTTGGGTCCTGTGTGCGTATGGAGCTGGCACACATCGTGGTAGGCTCTTTATCGACTAGGGTACGTTTCGATGGGACATTGATTGCATATGCCTGTTTGGGGCTGGGTATCTTGCTTGAGTTAAGCTCGTACCAGCGCTTCTGCTCACCATACCGATCATTCACTTGCTTGGGCTGTGTAGAGATGCTACAGCCAGGATCGTGCTTGAGGAGCATGATGGGTGAGTAGCAGGGTTACATGCATTGTTGCTCACAAGGCCAGTTCTGCAGGTGTACAGGGCCGTGCGACGGGCAGTACGTGCGTTCGCCCTCTTGACCTAGAAAGTAGGACTGCCTTGGCGAGCTGTTGTTCAGGTCGTGAGAAACAAGGTCATTGTAGTCGATGTGAATGGTGCACTTGGGGCTTCTGTTGGCCATCGAACTCTTCACGGCGTACCTTGCGGATGAGTCGTCGTGCAGAAGCGCCGTGGATCGTGTAGATAGACACAGGTCTTTCGGTGCGTAGCCAGAACTGGTTGGATTTGTAGTTGGCATTGGAGTCGTGAGGCGCATCGAAAGCGAAGTCACAGCCTGAGACCACGTTTAGGTGAGACGAGTTGTGAGGGCAGTTGACGGTGAAGTCGGTGCCTGCGGCGACGTCGAGGCCAGAGAGGTTGAGAGGCCACTCGAAAGCGAAGTTGCGGTTGGCTGCGACGTCGAGGGGAAAGGGTTGAGAGGCAGGTCGAAGGCAAAGTCACCCTCTCCTGCCACGACGATGTGAGAGGAGCCAAGAGGCTGCTTGAAGACGAAGTTGCGGCCTGTTCCAACATCAAAGCGAGAAGAGTCGTGCGGCCAGCCGAAGGCGAAGTTGCGACTTGCTCCGACATTGAAGCAAGAGGAGTTCCCGCTACACGGTGCAAATCAACCACGCACTCTGAAGAAGGCATACCAAGGCTTTACAAACATCCGGTCCTGAACTTTATTTGCTCGTTGAGGTCCCGCAGCCTTGATGCTTGTGACGATGACTTGAACGGGTCTGTGGGAAGTCGGCTGGTAGTTTGTTCATCGACGAGATTATTGCGGCTATACCTATCGGTGGGCACCTCGGCAGTGACGTTGCAGTTCCTCTCAGTCAGGCGTGTTTCATTAGTGTGTAGCTTTATATTGCAGGCCTTGAGCATTTCGACGTCCGCGGGCTTAGGGTACGTGTAAATGGACACATGATAGTGCTCCTGAAGACCCAGCAACTTACGTTCTTGCTGCTAAAGGCGAGCGCTTGAAGATTCGGCAAGATGTCTAGTACGCCAGGTGCTTATGGCCTACTACGTTCGGTGAAGTTGTGACTGGTTGTGTCTGAGCGGGTGGCTCCCATAGAGTCGCTGGATCCATCACTTGTACTCGTGTGCCTCGAGAGGTTCACTTTGAGGATGGTAGAGCCATCCCGCGCACGTGCGTTCATCGCGAATGGAAGCCTCCTGATGACTTTTGTGACCTTGTCGTGATAATCCAGAGAGGCCATAACTTCATCGTCAAACTCCTCACTGTCGAGGGCGTCGGCGATCGTTTGTTTAGTGCGGAGAGAGCTAAGCCCTTGTCGCGAAGCCTGTCGATGAGCTCCTGCAAGTCGGCGGAAGACGGTACAGTGCCTTACAGGAAGAACTGGCTGGCCTCGGACAGGAGTCGGGATGTGGTACCGCGAAGGATGCCTCGTCTGCATAGCTTGTCCATTCTAGGAACGTATTGGTGTGGAGGATGTCGGCCTTCTCCCAATTTTTCGGCACCAATATGTTAAGACAGAGAAGAGACCGGCACCCCGTTCCCTGGTACCGTCGAACAAGGTTATATTGCCACGTTCCATTTCTCAAGTTTTTGTTATCGTCCCAAAACACCACACGATTCTCAGCGCAAACCGCACCTGCACTTTTCGAGAAGGTTCCGGACTGTAGTAGATCATTTCGATAAGATCACGCCCACTGTGCGAACGGTACAGATTGTTCTGGAACCTACGCCACCGCCAGCGATAACGCTAGAACATTCGACAGCAAAAGTATAAATGCCGACGCGCTTCGCCGCTTGTCAGTTGTTGATCGAAGGCCGACGCTCCGTTCGCCGCTATCAGTCCGAGACTGCTATCTGTGCAAGACTACTGCTGTAATTGGACTTTCCGTTTACCCAGCACCTCCACCAGATGTCACGGGGTCGTGACGTGGCCGAAGACAGGAGACTTTGTGTTGGGATTTAACTGTTTATTTGGGCGAACCTGTGCCCGGTAAACGGAAAGTCCAATTACAGCAGTAGTCTTGCACAGATAGCAGTCTCGGACTGATAGCGGCGAACGAAGCGTCGGCCTTCGATCAACAACTGACAAGCGGCGAAGCGCGTCGGCATTTATACTCTTGCTGTCGAATGTTCTAGCGTTATCGCTGGCGGTGGCGTAGGTTCCAGAACAATCTGTACCGTTCGCACAGTGGGCGTGATCTTATCGAAATGATCTACTACAGTCCGGAACCTTCTCATTTGGTAGCTGAACCCGGGTCTCTAGTAGAGCAGCGGCCCTCTCTTTGCGAGCGACGCTCGCGAACGTTTGCAGAAATGCGCCGCTGAAGACATCCCACGTTCGGAGCGTGGACTCACGATTCTCTAGCCAGGTCCTTGCGGTGTCTTCCAGGTAGAAGTACACACGACGGAGCTTTTCTTCGTTGTCCCAGTAGTTGAGGGCGGCCACACGGTCGTATGTTTCTAGCCAGGTTTCCGGGTCTTCAAACAATGACCCATGAAACGTCGGTGGTTCCCTGGGTTGATGAATGACGATCGCGGGCTGGGACGCTCCGGTTGTCATTGTCGCTGCAGTAGAGGTCATGGCCTTGGCCTTCCGCGCCTTGTCTTGTAGACCCCGTGACAATATCACGTCACGACCCCGTGACAATATCGAACCCACATATATCGAATTTTCGGGTATATCGGACTCGCAAAATATCCCCTTGAAATTAATTTGTAAAAGTATAGAAATTCGCATATTTATACCGAACGAACTCGCCTTTGAATATATCGAACGCCGCGTGAGCTGGAAAGTGCGCTTCGGCACCCCCCCCCCCCCCCTCCCGATTTTCGCGGCTCCGTGCGCGAGCCGGAAGGCGCGTTTAGGCACTGGCAGCAGCGCCTAGCGACCTCCGCCTGGCCCCACGCCTTCGCCAAAACCCGAAACGGTCGAAAAAAGGTAAGCGCGAGAGGGCTCGGATTGCACAATCTCTAACGTGCGGAACAGTTTTTTTTTTTCATTTCTATTTCTCTCTCTCTCCCTTTAAAAACAACCTGATAGAAAGAATTGAAAAAATCCAAAGAAGAGCCGCAAGGTTCATCCTATCAAAATACCGATCAACTTATTCCGTAACCGAGATGATTAACAAATTAAACTTGCCTTTACTTGCTCAACATAGGAGGATAGCTAGATTGAAAATTCTGTATCTTATTCATCGTAACTGGTTTAATTTCAATACCCAAAAATATATAAAACAGCGAGTGTCCCGAACAGTCAGAAGCCACCAAGAACATATTCTACCAATTACAGTAGGAATAGATTCACATAAATACTCGTTTTTCCCCAGAACAATCGAGGAGTGGAACTCACTGCCACATGAACTACTGACAGTAGACAATGTAAGCAAATTTGAAATTGGGATAACTTAACTTTTCACTTCGACTGCAGACACATAGCCTATACATTGCGGATTCCATTTACCTAAAGAATACTGTCGTTTCTTGTTGTATAAGAGCTGATTCCTTCAGCGTCCGCAGAAAAATTGATGGTACCAGGATTTACTAGTGTCTATAGCTTTTCTTGCTTGCATTGTACCTTTTCTATCATTGTATAACGTGTACTACTGCATTGTGTCTTTTGCGTGTACTGTACCTTTAGTCTGTCCTCAATTGCGACTGCATTTTTTTCCCTTTTTTATTGCATATCTTGTAACGCAACCACCCTGTAACGGCCTTCGGCCAACAGTATTGATAAATAAATAAATAAATAAACAAATAAAAAACGTTTGCTCTGCGTAACCGTTGGCTCGGAGAGCAGGAATGAAGGAGCCAATGTCCTCCTCCTTTCGCCTTTTATTTTATTTTTTGTTGCTGTTTTGCGAGTTTTGATCAGCCAACCACAGCTCGCGCCATTGCTGTTGCTCTCGCAGGTGGCCATCGCCTCGCGAGCACATTGTTTCTTCCGCTGTCGAGTCGCCTGCGTACCACCGCATGTGCAGCATTTTTTTTTTTTTCGTTGCGTGGTGCGCAAAGCCGCTGCTGACTCCTTGATGTGTCGACTTCTCGTGTAGCTATGGCCAGCATGAAGAAGCGCAAGACCCTTGACTTTGCGATGAAGTCGAAGGCATAGCATGTTGAGGCGGGCAAGAAATTTTCGACCGTCACAGACGACTTTGGGATACCACGAAGCACTCCGAGTACCTTGTTGAAAAACAAGGCAGATATCAAGGCAAAGGCGGCAGAGCATCGAACATCGGGAGCTTGTCACGTGCATGCTTCTGCCCACGGGAATGTAGAAAAGGCACTCTATGCCTGATGTTTAGAAGTGTGCGTGAAGAACATTCCCGTGGATGTCCCGATGCTGATCGCCAAGGCCAAATGGTTTGCCGCTACACTCGGTGGAACAACTTCCTCGACGACACCGGGTGGCTTCACCGATTTAAGCAGCGCTACAACATCCTTGGCAAAACCAATTTTGGCAAAAGCGAAGCTGTCAGCAGCCAGGACATGCAGCAGTGCATGACGAAGGCGCGACCGGAAATTTCCGCGAAGTTCTTTCCCGCGGAGATCTTCAATGCCTCGAAAGACGTGAAAACAGACAGAGTGGTCAACTGCTTCCGCAAGGCAGGCTTTGAGACGGCAGAACTTACAAAACCCGGTCAAGACGACGAAGAGCACATAGATGACGCTTTTCGCGAGTTGTCCCGCTTCCCGGCACAGTTCCATGTGAAGCATCTGCGGACGACTTTGTGGAAGCAGACTGCGATGTCCAGGCCGACAGCTCATGTGATGAGGAGGATCACCCGGACGAGGCGCTGTCTACATGCAGGTACTCAGCCGCTGAATTGTGGCGTCAGAGTTCCGCATCATTCCCCGTTGTATCGGCCACATGGAGGGAACCCGGCTGTCGCACCTGAACAGCCTTGATAAGATCAAGACTAGCGTCTTCAACGTTTCAAAAATGAAGAAGCAGGCCAAGATTGGCAATCTTTCTTTTTCATGCAAATAAATCATTCGGTTGCAGCGTGTGTGCCGAATTAGTTGTCAATCTTGAATGCACCAATTGTAGGTGATGATCTGCAACAGGTAAACTCTCGGGGCCCTAATTCTTTTGTATGAAATTTTTCATAGATCGAGCTAATTCGCGATCCCCTTCGAGTTCGATATATTCATGTTAAACTGTAGAAACCATTCTTTTCTGCTCTTTATTGCATGCTCATATGCAGCCCCGCTCTGTGCTCGCTTGTTCGCGTGTCTTGTCTCTGCACGGTGTTTCGCGCCACCGTTTTCCCACGGTAGATTCAACAGGCACTGTTTTTGAAAAGTTGTCTGCAGTTCGAATGTTCATAATTCGTGCCCTCCCCATGTGAAAGTTGTAAGTTGAAAGTGCTGTGCGCTGTCCTGTCACACGGCTGCGAAGGCATGAACAATGTCACTGACTACAGATACAACAAAGAGAACAAAGTTACTGATGGACACTGTTATAGTTTCTTGTAGAGAATTACTTTTTGTTTCGCCTAGCCATACACAGCTTTTAATGTAAAACCGAGTTCAATACCTAATCTGTGAAGTTTTCATTAGCATAGCTTATACAATATACCAATTTGTGTCTAAAAACATTTCAAGAATACCTAAAATTAGGCGTTAAGAAATTCGCAAAGAGAGGGTGGGTGCTCGAGTCAATGTTTCGACGAGTGGACTTGTTTTTTTCATGGCTGTAAAAAAAGTCCCCTTGTCAAAACGTCGGCATCACCACCCACTCCACAATTTACGAATTCCTCATTGCAAGCTTCCATATTCCTCTTCTTGCCTTTTTAAAAGATTAAGCATATGATGTAAGGCAACAGTTTAAGCAGGAAGCACGAAGTTGGGAAATAAGCCATTCCTTTATGCAACTCGTGTGTGAAATCAAGGCTTACAGCGGCCCACAAAACGTGGGTAGAGGCAAACGTCTCTTATGTGGTTGCGCTTGAGCACCCAGGTGAGAAAGCGTTCAAATCCCAGGCCATAGCCACCGTGAGGGCAGGTACCATACCGCCGCTGGTCCGTGTACCAATAGTAGTGGCTTGCATCAATGCCTTCTCGCTGGTAACCCTTGAGCAGCTCTTCGTAATCCCAGATCCTCATAGAGCCACCCACAATTTCACCAACACCAGGCATTAGTAGATCAACCTGCGACAAGATAGGGAGGGTTCGGGGTAACAATTTGTTATCACTAATCTTCAACTACACTCAGACCTTAATATAACAAAGTTGCATCTTACATGAAAATAAGTTTGCTATATCCAAGAATTCGTTCTAAGGATATATTCCTAAGCCTATATCTATTGCAAAACTAACCTTCATTCGCATCTTTAAAACCGATATTTCGTTATACCCAGTTTCCTTATATAAAGGTTAAAGTGTATATAACGGTATGAGATGTCTGAAAGTCACAGTATCTATTTCAGTTGCTACTGTCTATTGCTAAAACATGAAGCTTTGAGGCCTCTACAATGCTATTGCCAACATGGGTGTCATCGACACATTGATGTATGAGTCACATCAATATACTGACATCGTTCAGCTAACTTCAATACACTGAGCTTTGCACCTCTGTAAGCATGGTCGTCGACAGGGTTTTTTCTTGGGGAGTGCAAAACAGTGTTGCACGCCTATGAGTGTGTTTGAGTAAATATTTCAGCTAGTAAGCTGCTTTGGCAGAAGATGTAAAACAAGGCATTTTATCTCAAGAGAATTACATAACATGGAAAGAAAATGTGCAAAGCACATCTCAATATACAGATTAGCTTGTGTAGCAAGGGCAGAGTTGCCAGTTCTGCTAATGAATGATAATAATTAATTTTTGAGGTTTTGCATCGCAGAATTATATGAGCATGAGACGCCATCGTGGAAGGCTCGAGAAATTTCAACCTTCTGGGGTTCTTTAACGTGCACCTAAACTTAAAAGAGCCCTGCAACACTTTTGAGCATGGGAAACGCTGATGATCGGTCGTAAAGGCTCTCGACAACATGCAAGCCAAATGTTATAGCGCAGCACGCTGCCTGGAATTCTCAATAAATTGTCAAAGTGAGCTAAAAATAGCTTTCTCTTCTCTCGATAAATGACGTAAGATGCTCAAAAACCACTCTTAGAAAGCCCATCTAACAGCTACTGGCTGATTTGAAAATGGCGTGCTCGGTCGTTACAGAGATCGCCACGGGAGGTCGCGACTTGTCCACGCGTTAGCGCGCGATCACACTACAAAAGTTGCACATTCGAAGAAAGAAAAATAAAAAAAATAAACAAGTGCTCAAGGTGACGAGGCGGGCTTGCTTAGCTTTCAGTGCTTTCATCCGGACAAAACAAGAGAGAATGCAATTGTAGCATGCAGCAAAGCTTTGTAACTCCACTCACACTGGACCGATTCTTAAAAGTATTGTGGTGTTGAATTCGTGAGGCAGTAAGCTCTTCCAGCGGATTCAGTCCATGGTTTTTTGAAAAAAGTGTTTCAGGACCCCTTTAAGCACGTTGGCCTCAAGCATCTTCGCCTCCATCAATTATGCAGCTCGCGCGGCCGGGATTCGATGCCGCGACTTGCGGGTCCGAAGCCGAGTGCCTTTGTTACCAGACCACCGTGGCGGGTCGGCTTATATTAAGCGGATTCGGGCTTCAAAGTTGCTTGTTGCGTTTTTTAAGACTTATTTGCACTTTCCCAGTGAATATAGTTATTTTGGTGTCCATTACGTTCACCAAACGAGCACTTAACATTCACTAATTAGTGTGTTTGCCGATGACTTTGAGCAGTTGAATGTTGAGGTCAGTCAAGTGTTGCGGGAATCAGCAAGTAACAATAATGATGCACTGGGAAATGTGCATTCAACTGAATGAAAACTAACCCTGAAAACAGCATTAAAAAGTAAATACGTATGTGCTTGCCGATTCATTGAGGGTGTTTTAGAACTTCATACTGGCAATACTAGTCCCTCTGGTGCTTTAATAAAGTTCTTTGTATGTATAAATGCAGGCATGCATGCATGCATGTACGTATGCATGTGCTTTCTTTCATAGTTGTGCATATTTTTGCAGTACAAAATAAGTGAAATGATTTTTCCAACTCCCCTTATTACTTCAGCGACCTCTTTTATTATAATTAAAAATATTTTCAAGACTGAGAAAATTAATTAAATTTCTGCTTCTTTTATGATGATTATTTGCTTGCTAGCTCAGTAGAATCTGGCAACTCTGAGCAAGGATCTTATTTGTGCTCCATAACGATGCATTTGCTTCATGAAGCTTCACTGCAATATAGCCCTGTAGTGCACCAAGGTATACAAATATGTAAGAAGTAATGATTGTACAGTGAAGAGTAGCACCCAAGGCCTACAGCTCTCACAGTGCATCGCATAATATATTAAACTATTTCGTGGTACCCTTTCGGTTTAACATATACGAGTCTGACTGCACCATACTTCAGTTAGTAAGTGTATGTTTAGAGGGACACTAAAGGCAAATAGCAATTTATGTCAGAGTGAAAACTCAATGTATGACAATGTCTAAAATGGCAATATTATCAAGGGCAGTGCCATGCTTACCGAGAAATTAAGCTAAATGTACCACATGCCCCATGAGTGGGATATCTCGGAAATGATCCAGACGAAGTGAGAGCAACTGACTAAAATTAATCACTAGTAATCAACTTAGCTGCAATAAAAAAGAAACCTTCCATGCATCAAAAGATGTAATAAAATGCTGGTTGTCCATTTCTGTTTGATTTATAGAAACAGAACCACCGGGAGTTACTATGGGAAATGGCGTGAGTGATTCAAAAGTTCCATTTTCGCCTGGTTAAACCAGACAAGTGATGCCATCTAGCAGGGCCCAGTTGAACCAAGCACGCCTGCCATCGCGTAGGCCATGGCAGAAAATATTTCAATGGCCGTTGCTGCTGTGGCTCCCACTGCTTCTGTTCTTTTTACTAGTGTTGGCGACCGCGCAGTAAAGCCAGGCAACGTTGCGCACGGCAACAGTGATGCGAGTGGGTCGGCTTCTTGAGGCGGGTAATTTGAAGTACACTAAACCGGTGCGGGCCACTAAAACGTGATTTTATTTCAAAATAAGCCCTTCCTTGGCCCAAAAGTAGCACTATCAGGTTTTTGGACCACTATTTCAGCAATAAACGTCGACTTAATATCTGCATTTTCCAGTGTCTCTATAATATAGTTTCCAATAGTCAAGTATACTTGGGCTATCACTATGACAACTTTACCCTTCAGGTGAATCTGAAACTATTTTTTTAGTGACATCGGATAGTTTTTTCTAGATAGTACTACATTTAAATCTGGATATATGAAATTGACACATTCCTCCCAAAAAAATCCTTCATAAAAGAGGATTTCTTTATATGCAAGTTCGGTACAAAAACAGCAGAAGATGCATGATCGTGACAAAATGTCAAAATCCGAGGCGAAATTCCTATATTGTCTGTGGTGAATATTCTTTATATTAAGGTTGCCTGCCGCTGTTACTTTGTTACATAAAGGTCGCAAATATATGTGCTTCTATGAAGTAACGGCAAGGAATTAAAAAACTTTATATAGAGGTTTGTTATAAGCAGGTCTAACAGCATTATAATTGTATTTGTAATCCAAAGTGTATGAATGAGCATCTACTGTACATTGATTTTCAAAGTGCGCAGAAACGAGATACCGGGAATAGAGCACACAATATAGGCGCTGTGTTGTGTAGTCTATTCTCGGTGTCCTGTTTCTGCGCTGTTTGAAAAACTACATGTACGTACCAATGAGCTTGTTCAGCCACCAATTTATTCTATGGTAACTTTCACATTCCCGTAACCTCACAGCAGTATAAATAAAAAGGCAGCAGGAGTACGACCAATAAAAGTAGCACAGAATTCAGCTAAGCCAATTGGTCCGGATCTCCAAGACGGTCTGGCCCCCTTTAGAAATGGTTGCCTACCTTTTCTTCATTGGCGATGAAACTACCCATTCAGTTTACCATTACGTGAGGAAATACAATACCCTTTAAGACAGTTATCACTTCGCTTTCTAGAAGCCATACACTAAGCCAGATTTCACACATACCGACTCTGTCAAACGAGGGTCATCAGCACATCGCTGCATGTAGAAGGACTTTATCTCCGCAGGGAAGCGGCACAGAAGGATTGGCTGCGAGAAAACAGAGAATGACATTAGGCACACAGGTCTACACATAAGGTTCGGATCATGTGTGAAGTGGTACTAGAGACATGCTGGCTCAATACAGAGTGGAACAGTGTTTACGACAGGTGTTTCTCTTTATTATAATAGAACAGGAAGGAATGTGCACACCACATTATTCTTGTAAACTGTGATAAGATGAGTTGTAAAGCTTTTAGTACATGAATTTTTACCTGCCATCCGTTTTAGAGCACAATAGATGAAAACAGAAAGATCCCACGAATCAAAGTGCTTACCAATAACTGGAACTGAAATATTTCTGTACTATTCATTATTTTATTGTAACAATATAATAATTGCTGTGGTCTCATGTGCCAAAATTGAGGTATAATTATGAGGCACACTGTGGTGGTAAACTCTGGATTAATTTTTTCCAGATAGAATACTGTAATGTGCACCTAAAAAATTGTTAAGAATACTTTCGTGCTTGAAGGTTTTCCTAACAATCCTCCCTATTTATAACGCAGCCACCGTGACTATGAATTAAACCAGCACCCTCGGGCTTGGTACTACCACACATGTGCTAAGCTACTACAGTGGGTAATTATGTTATTGTACCCTCGTGACAAAGCTATTACAAAAAAAGAGTAGCAATGAAAAATAGCACCACAGAAAGAATGATTGGTGAATTGAATACAAGAATGATGATGTCTACTAAATGCTATGGCTGAAATACAAGATTCCCTTATACAGTCGAGCTCGCATATAAAGAAACTGAGTGTGATGCGGCATCCGTTCACTGTATCCCGAAGTTCATAGTAAATGCAACACTTTTAAGAAAGTTGCAAACGAGAACACGAAATTTTTTCGCAAAGGAGTCTATAAGGTACGTGCTTAGATGAGTAGAAGCGATAAGGGTGGTCTTGAATTTATTTTTAAAGCGGGAAAATGCTCTTTGCCGAAGCCTTTGGCATATACAAGCGGCCCGAAGCTATTAGTGTAGCCAATTACTAAAGGCACGCTTGTATGCACTGGCTCCAATGTTTCGTCGCCATCATCATCTGATTCCTCCGAATCACTCATGCCACACACTTCATTCAAAATGCCCTCATCCCTGCATAGTTTCATAGTCTCAGCATCATCATCGGCCTCAGTAAATCGTCCCAGCAAATGTCCTGTTCTTCCATGTCGGAGTCGACGACACACTGCCACAAATCGTTGCCGGAGTGCTCCTGTTCGTAAGCTTCAAACTTGGCATCTGGTCGGAAGTCGACGAAGTTGGCCTCAAACACTTTCACAGCCATGTAGCTGTCACCTCCGAGCACAAAGCCTTCACCATCTCCACAGTTGAATACAGGGAAATTTGAAGCAACAAGTTGGTTGCCGGGCAGTCAACAGCTATAAACAAGCTTACCACAACACTGCACATATAAGTCTTAAGCAGGCAGATTATACCTAAACCAAACGATTGCCCTTCCAACGTTGTGTTGAGTGGCAGGAAAAGGCACGGAAGGCCTCCCATTTGCCATCCTGACCGCACACGCACACCAACAGCGAGCAAGATGCGCACGCGCAACATACAAGCCGGGACGTGTGGAACTGCTCTGGGCCATTTTCTAGCCAGAAAAGGAAGCTTCCTAATTCAAACCAGCATGGCCAGTGTTGCAGAGGGGTGGAGATGGGCGAAGGAGTTGCGATAGAGAGAGGAGAGGGAAGCATATGGCGGGAAGGCGGCACGCAGAAAGAAGCTAGATCAGGCAGCTTGTTAAAAGGTTTACGAAACACGCAACTTACACGTTGGAAAACGTGGGAGAGTGACCTGTGTGTGCAGAGGTCAAAGAATCACATTGTGGCGCTGGCAGGCTTGCATGGCCCCACCGACTTCAATAATTAGCGATTCGTTCCATGTAAAAGCCGTTCTTACACAAAGCAATTGAGAGCAGGTTCTAAACATGGAACGAATCATCAATTATCATCGTTGGTGCAATAGCCCAAGCGTGTGCACTGGAACGATGTGACACTGATCCAGACAAGACACAGACGGTCAGGTACAGTCGGCAGCGGACGATGTGAGCAGGTGATCTGGTCACTCTAGGCTGGTGATGACAATGATAGAGTAACAAAACCTACAATAATCAAAAACTGATGGGAGACTAACTAGTCAACTAACAGGCCTTCAAAAGATAAGTGGCAGTGTGAAAACACGGGCCTCGTCTGGTGATACGGGGTGCTCAGATTGGTGGGGGAACAAAGAACGGAGGGGTGCGTAACGAAAAAAAAAAAGTGGTCGGGGAGAACGACAACAAGAGGGCTGTAGAGGCAGAGTCGCCGTTCAACAATAAGAATCTAGGGTCACCTCGCCAAAGTTTATCGGTGGTAAAAAATCATGTCCTAGGAAGTCGGCGGGGTACAGACTCTGTTCGCTGTAACTGATCGGCGGCACTCAGATATTCATTGTAATTGCGATTTTGTTCTATTAAAATGTATATTCCCATGGTCACGCCGGTATTGTTTGCTTAAAGCGAAAGTTCATGTTCAGTTAAGGGGCTGTTGTACGTGGGCTCGACTGTAACCAATATTCCCGAGATATATGCACTGTTTCGCTTGGCTTATGCATTTATATATGCTTCCTTTTCAATAAATCTCTTGTTTGTATGTAAGCAACATGTCTTGTTGCCTCTGCGTTTTTGTCCTCCCCATTGTGGGACAATATAAATTTCATTATGCTAAACAAATTATAGGTAATTTGAAATAATAACTAAGCCTGTGTGTAGATATTCAAAATTTCAGATATTCTTCTAATAGTGTTAGCTATTCAATTTGATGCACAATGGAATTTTACTATTCTAACTATATTCTAACTATTCAGACTTCCCAAATAAAAACACAGTCAATGTCAGATTGGCAGCGGCCCCATCAGACTTTCGGCATGCTTTACTCCATCACACTCATATTGCAGCAAGCTGCCTATTAGACTCTGCCACGGTAGCGAATATATTGACTCCGTAAAACACTGGTTCCAACATGAAGATGATAGATGTGGCAGAGGAGGAAGGCTCTATTAATGCTATTTTGGACCTGAAATTGGGGCAAAAAGTTCGAGGAACGGGATAGCAAAGATTTTCAGCATCCAAGACTTCAGATGTTCTTACATATTAATGTCTACGAGACAGACCTCGCACTTCAAACTCTAAGGGGACACACATGACTGCCTTACCAGCTAAGCTTTCACAGAAGTTGAAAAAGAAGGAGAGGCTGAGGAAATAGCACCTGTGTCTTTCAGACGTAAGGTGCTGTCGACAACTTTGATTGCATAAGATCATGTACAGAGAAGTCCACTGTTAAAGGGAACACCGGAGCGCGTGTTTTCTGCTTCGCGCCACCGCCGGCCGGCAACGGCAACTAGTTATGTGCAGGAGCAGTGAGCGCTGTGGGCGGCGCTCGTTTGTCGTCCGCTACAGCTGCAGCTGCTCTTCAGCTCGTCGCGAAGGGCGGCTTAAGTCGCAAAATCCTAGAAGTACTAGTCGCTTTCTTTCGAGCTAGAAGGAAATGACGAGAATGATCTATAATCAGGTAAATGTCACCTGACACATCAACCGGATGGCCACCTCTCATTCGCCTTCTCGTTAGATAAAGAAATGACCGCTTCGAGGAAGTTTTCTGATGGCGTCAGTTAAGGCGCTTGTAAATGCTTTGTTGAGCTTACGCACTGCAGCAGCTAAAATATGCATTAGCACATATCAAATACGCATTCCACAAGAAAAAATATTTATTAATATGGTTGT
Organism: Rhipicephalus annulatus; assembly: GCA_013436015.1. Taxonomy (NCBI): domain Eukaryota; kingdom Metazoa; phylum Arthropoda; class Arachnida; order Ixodida; family Ixodidae; genus Rhipicephalus; species Rhipicephalus annulatus. The sequence continues at coordinate 394,137 of WOVY01009521.1, forward strand.
GCTAGAAATATACTCCTGTAAAGAAGAAGTCATGCTTTTTTAACCAACAAATGTATCAATGAGGTAGTATTTTACATAATCTAATTTCTTTTGAGCTTTGCCACAGCTTTCCATCTGAGTGTGGCCATGCAGCCCGCAGACAAATTTTAAAGCGCGAGGAAGGCTGGCTTCGCGTTGAGCTGAAGCGCAGCAGACGGCAAACGAGCGCCACCCACAGTGCTCACTGATCTTGCGCGAAACTAGTTGTCGCAGCGAGTCGCTGGTGTTGCCGAACAGACGACATGCGCTCCGGTGTTCACTTTGACAGGAGACCCCTCTGTACATAAAACTGGGCCTCTGCATTGCCTCATTCTTTAAAAGACAACTATGAAACAACACCCAACCATTGCTTCGTCAACCTAGTCAAAAGAAACACTTTCATGTTGCTATCTCATAAGAATATGCTTAGGAATTATCTCCGACCTTTCCTTCTGCAATTTTGCTTTGAAGTATTAAAAAATATTCTAAAAATATTAAACAAATATTAAAAAATATTCGATTCACACTTCCACTTCAATATTCAATTTCACTTTGCACCAAGAGTTTTAATATTCGCATAGCTCTACTAATAACAAGAGCAAGGTTTAAAATGCCAATACGTGAGGCTTCATAAGAGATGGCCAAATGAAGTTTTCCTCACAAATCTGCAATTTTTTCTTCTATAAGCCCTGAAGGCGGACACCTAAAAGGACACAAAAAAGAAAACGGGATGGCAGTTAACGTCAACAAAGCTCTGCATAGCACATCCGTTGTACTTCCTGCCCTGAGCAAAGATGTCGAGCTCATCACAAACACTTTATTCAGGTGTCTTTGAATACCTTCTACAATTTTCACACTGCCGATTTCAGAGCTTTTTCTCCCTTGAAACAACAGCTGCATTTCTTAGCATAGATGAGCATCCCTTCAGTGAATAGATTAGAATCTGTTTTCCTCACACACAGACCAGGTTGAGTATCTTTGTGAGCAAAGAAAGTAACTTGATGACCAAGACAATGATCTTGGCAACAAAATACCTTGTTGATCTTGTCTGTCATCTGGCGCTCTGGAAGCTCTGGAATGTCCTCACCAAACTCATAGAATGAGCCATCTTCTTTGGTTATGTTGTTTTCACGTAGGTACTTTATTGCATCTGAGTAGTGTAGCCTCATGAAAGGTCGCTCTGGAACAGCAAATTCCTGCAACCAACAAGGCACAAATTTTGCAGTCTATGATGATGATGATAACACTACATGATGCATTCGAAGGAAAAACCTACTTGGTGTTCGTACTAACTACAATATATACTTCCGGAATAGCATTTTTTTATTGTGTATCTGTTTGGTGCACAACATATTTAGGTAAACTCTGTGGTAACTGTGCACAACATATGTGCTTATTAGTCATTTTCCACTTCCACATTTTTGGTTTATGCCAATAGCACTTAAGCTGTTTTTAGAGGCAACAGAACACTTGACACAAGAGAAAACAAGGTACTGTTGTCCAATGAAATTTTGCCACAACAACAGTCAACAAATTCAAGTTAACAATGCCAGTTGAAAGTAAGACAAGTGACTCACAGGGTTGAGCTCAAGCACAATGGGGGCGACATGAGATTTGAGGATGCGTTCGCACACGCCCACCACCAAATCTTCTATCTTGTCCATGAACTCGTCAAAGGTCAGGAAGGGGCATTCTGCCTCAATGTGCGTAAACCTGCAAAGTATGCCCTGAGTCAGTGGCTAAGACATGTCGAACACATGCACAGGCACCCATACACACATGCATGCATGCACGCACAAAAACACTCAACAAAATTTACCAGGCTGCCATAGCACGACCATTCACCAACTGTACGTAAATATTAAAAAAAAAACATGCCTTACAGGACGAGTATTGTTAACGATAAAGGCTTTCATGGGCCCAGGCTGCACTGAGTCTCATATTTATTCTAGTGCTTGGCTGTGCACAGTGAGCACATGGAAGTTGATGGCTAAGCAGAAGCTTTTTGTTTAAAGGAAGTTTCTCAAGAAGCCTGACCAAAACACTGAGCTATGGGAGAAAATGCAGCTAAGTGTTGCAGGTCAATTAAGACCAATCAGATTTCTTTAACATATCTACAATAAACGACAGCACACATCAGGCTAAGACACAAACACGAAAAGGACAACACAAGCATGTGAATCTGAGAAAATATGAAAGAAGTTTATAATAAGATGCTGTAGATGGTGAACGCTTCGCAACATGTCTGCATGTTCATCATACAGCAGCAAAAAAGGAGGAACATACTCGGCCAAATGTCGCCGCGTCCTAGACTGCTCTGCTCGATAGGACTGTGCCACACAAAAGACGTCTCCAAGAGCAGGCACAACAGTTTCCAGATACAACTGTGAGGACTGTGTCAGGTAGGCCTGCGACAGATGGAATCAGAAGCTGTAGATAATGTAACACGGAGAGTTCTTTCACAAGCTTGATAATGCATGACAGTCATTCGGCTCAACTAAAATCGTGCAAAGGCATGTTTCAGTGCAACATGCCTACAGTGCTCTTCCTATGCTGTCAATTATCTATCAACACTAACTAAGAGTGTTAGAAACAAAGAAAAGCAATCCAAGCTGAAGAGTTTTTTTTTTCTTTTTTTAATTTCTTTTTTGAGAAAAGATGGCTGGAGTGTTGCTTTGTGAGACAGTTTCTTCAGGTTTAGATGCAGTAGTGGAAATATAAAATGAAAGCAAAGACATTCATGGCTATATTTAAATAAAATCACACTGTTAAGCACCACTACTCCTCAACATATGGGTGAGGTGATCACTGGCTGGCTATATATAGTGTTTCAGCAATAATGCACAGCGTTAAATAATGTAAGTAAGGTCAAATTCACCCCTTTTAATGGCAAGCCCGAGAGTAAAAGCTTTCTTATTTTCTAAAACTGTCTGATTGCACTGTCCCCAAAGGCAGATAGTTTCATGGAATTTTCATATTTCGCAAGTTTCTCAAGAAGCCTGACCAAAACACTGGGCTATGAGAGAAAAAGCAGCCAAGTGCTGCGGGTCAATTAAGACTTTTATGTGGTTTTAGTTTCTCAAATAATTACTTATAATTAAATAACTATGCTTAGTATAAAGAAATTACTGATGGTTCAACAAGACTTTTATAATGTGCACTTGGTTTTATTTTAATAAAATTATCTATATGCTTCATTTTTTACACTTTGAATCGTATCTGAGACACCCTGTATAAATTCTTTCTGAAATGTATTTTAAAGTTGTGAGTTGAAACTTATCTTGTGTTCTTGACAAGGTCTATGCTGAAACTATGACTAATGCATGCTTATATTTAGTCTTGTAAACCTAAAATTAGCCCCGCCGCGGTGGTCTAGTGGCTAAGGTACTCGGCTGCTGACCCGCAGGGCGCGGGTTCGAATCCCGGCTGCGGCGGCTGCATTTCCGATGGAGGCGGAAATGTTGTAGGCCCGTGTGCTCAGATTTGGGTGCACGTTAAAGAACCCCAGGTGGTCTAAATTTCCGGAGCCCTCCACTACGGCGTCTCTGATAATCATATAGTGGTTTTGGGACGTTAAACCCCACATATCAAATCAAACCTAAAATTAGGGACAAGACAAACTGCTGGACATACAAAAAAACAAAAGCAGTGTGCACACAACATACCTGTTCCCCAAAGTAGTCGAATGCAAACAGTGTTGAGCCCCCTTCAACTTGTGTCTGCACCATGGTTGGTGGAATAACCTCAACGTAGTGGTTGCTGAAGAAGTAGTCCCGGAAGCAGTGCATTACAGCAGACTTGGCAGTCATTATCTTAGACAGCTGTAAGTGAAGAGAAAAGGAACGGACGGGTCCGTTAATGAACAAGCGCGCAACCAGCCCTGTTGATATTGCTTACTACATAAGCTGCGACACCAGTCAGAAAGGCAAATTTAGTGTCATCTTGGGTGAAAACTAAGCTTGTGCAAATAGTAAAATTTAGGTTCAAATTAACTGAATAATTCTGAATCAGATTTGAATAGTTTGTATCATATATGATAAATAAAAATGAGTATGTTTGTCATGACCCAACTAACCTACCCAATATTTTTTTTAAATTGAAACAGGGGATGTATAAATGTCATTCTTTTTGCTTCAGAGTAACTGGAAACAACCTTCAATAGTAGCAGGGTTTGACTTTCTGTATCTGTAGAATGCATATGGTATTCTGTAAATTACATCAAGTTTTATAATTCACTACACTTACAGAATAAATGTCACCATAACAAGATTATAAACTTAAATAATGATGAATTGATTCGAGAGTAATCAGTTGAAACTTCGTGACAGCATAAATTTTCCCTGGATATGCGCTTGTAAGGTGAAACCACCTTTACAAGGGGATTGTATGCGGCCTGGTTTAGGCAATATACACTTATTCGTTCATTTCGAATACTTACAATTTCCAATATTTTAACTTCTAATAGAAGCAAATTCAAATACTGTATTATTAATTGAATATTCGAAGGGCTCAAAAACTCACAGAAGCCAAGTAAAAACACATCACTGTCAGTTTAATTTGCAAGATGGTATATAAAAACTGTTAAATTTGATGCAGAATAGATGTGAATGAAGAATGCAATGATAGACTCAAAGTGAAAAGCCTCAATGGCAGTGCTTTTGACATACTGTATAATACCCAGCCAACTGTTGACCATAACTATGAATCCAATATTTCTCTATAATAAATGTCCTAAGCATTCAACAGTTTTGTAGTCCTTCTTCTGCTAACAAAATAGCAAAATCCATGCCATTTTTTCATGCGCTGACACTTAGCCAATGCCAAGACTTCACAACTTGCAGCACCTCACTTGAGTGTCCGATTAAATGCTGTGTGGTGCTCAATGGTGAAAGCTCATCAAATTAACATTACATATTAATAGCAATAACTGGCCAAACTAACAAGTGTATACTAAGTGGCTGACATGCCAATCAACTGGCACTGAGACACCAGTTTCAATATGAGGTCAGCAAGGGATGAATCGCATTGCCTTTTACATTTTTTGAAGATGGCAGGCATCCATATGACTAACGGTAGAACCTTGTTGATACGTTTTTGGTTATATGATTTCCTGGCTCGTATGCTCGCAATCGTGAAAATTAAATTAACCTGATTCAGACAGCATGATTCAGATCATACATTTATATTCTTCATTTTTTTGGGGGGGAAACATATCAATGAGGTTTTACTGTATTTGTAATTATGACATTCTTGAAGCTTACCGTGTCTCCCCGCAGTGCAAGGTGGCGGTTTTCAAGCAGAATGTCAATGTGAGACTCCTGGGGGGAAAAAAAATAAGCTGCTGACACTGAAATCGGACAGAAACAAGAAAGCTGATTTTTCGAATGACAGTTAAAAGCCAAACAGCATCAAAACTTCACTATCAAGCACGAGTAGTGCTCACTACTGAAGCCCTCTTGGCAAAACCTCCGGGCTATCATCGCCCAATTCTTTTACAGCAAAGGCTGTTATGAGATCAACACTCGGGTCACACGCTGTCGTAGTTGTCCGCCGCCGCTGTCCGTGTCCATAACCACAACGCACGAAATTAGAAAAAAAAAAAAGTACCAATGACACAGTGGGGCTCGAACCCATGTCTGCTGGGTGCCAGCCTAGTATTCTACCACTGAGCCACGCTGTTTTTTTTTCTTTATTTTCGGTTAAACTTCACAAACGGGTTGCTAAGATAATTATATTATAATTCACAACGAACAACTAAAAAACTTAAAAATAACTAAGGCCGTCAAGCATTACTATAACAAATCACGTCCTAGAATTCCTTCATGGTCAGTAGGGCTTCTACCCTTTCTACCCATAAAGGTACACATTCGTCTGTTCTTACTACCTCGAGTAATCTTGAGATGTTTTCTTTAAAATACTCTCTTGCTGGCCTGCTGTCTGGATCACAATGAAATCCAGCCATTCTGAAGCGCCATATACTGTGCAAGGCAGTCATCATGATAAAATCGAAAGGTAATCCATCCTCATTCTTTATTGCCAAATACCTGATCCCATGAGGGTCTAACGGGAATTCTTTTTTGATTGTCCTTTGTAATACATACCAAAAATAAACTCCTTCCCAACAGTGCAGAAAAACATGGTCAATAGTTTCCGGTTTCTTACAGATCAGACAGTGAGATCCCCAAGGCACGCTCCTCTAGGAAGGTTCTTACAGGAAGTGTTCCGGTGTATAATTTGAAAAAGAACATTTTGTACTGAGCCACGTTGGTGCGTGGGACTTGTTGGCAAACTTGCCTTAGGCAGGCTTGACGTGGGGAAAGTAATCGCGTTAATATGACTTGTAAAGCGTTTTAAGACAGCAAAGCAACAATAAGTCATCACACAATGGAAATAGCGTACCAAGTTGGTCGTCCAATGCTCAAACCCATTACAAAAGCTTGTTCTTGTTCACCTATTATCTGTGGCTCATGGACACTTCAGGCACAATTCCTCATCGTGATCAGCCACTGCATGAACAATTAGCACAAAAATTCCCTGCAAGTGTTTAGCGGATACCACGCTTCTCAGAAGAATGACGAAAAATAGCACAGCGAATGCCGGCCTACTACCCAAAAGTTTATTATTAATGCCCTAGTGGGTACCAAGCAAGTGTACTTGCAGTAGTTACCCAATGAGTGTTCAGGAAAGGCTCTGAAAGGCCACTGTTCTAGCTTTCGCTGTGACTGTGCCGTGTCTTCCGTGCAGGCCTGTCGTTTTTTTAATAGCCTCTAAATAGCACGAAGGACAAACAATGCATGCACCTGGTGTTTAGAAAGTACACTACAAATAGATTCAAACACCAGGTCATTGCCTCCTAGATCTTCCAGTCAGCCACAGCTACCACAGCTGCCCCAGGTAATTGTGACTTATCTACTTTCATTATAACATACACAACACTACAAGAAACTCAGCATTTTCACCGAGTGATATTGTTTCAGTTGGTGAGGTTAGTGTGGCTACACCAGCTGAGCGAAAAGCTAGCTTGCTACTTGTATTTCTGTTTTCAAAGGCACCAAAATAGCCATAAGCTGTAATCCGTGAGGTTTATACAAAAGCGCTTATTCCGAGTGCTATATAGACATAAACCTTTCTCAATTGAAATGACAATCCCAGAGTAGCCATTCAACTAGGTATTATCGTTGTGCATCAACTTCTTTTATTTACATTCCCATAAATACCTTGTTGATAACATCCTCCAGGCCTCCAGCCGGAGCATCTCCGACAAGTTCCCAATAGTCAACATGAAGTTCATGGCCACCGGGTGCCTGCAAAACATGATCAGAAAACAATATAACTACACAAAACAGCAACCTAAACAACAAGCCTAGTCAAGCTCGCAGGAGCTTTTTCTTCCCATGCCCTCTATGTGCTCAAGTGAAAAATAAAACGATTGATTGATTGATTGATTTACGTTAGCTACTCTCTATGTGGATCCACAAAGCTCTACTATGAATCACGGATTGACAGCCACATGTAAACAGTGCAACAGAAGTAACATTTTTAAAAAGTGCTAGCTGATTCTTATAATTTGGATTTACATTGCCTCAACGCTCAATGTTGAATAACAAAAAAAAGCAACAATGAAGGGTGCATTGCTCTGCCACGTCTGTTTGACAACAATGCAGGGACTACTTGCCCAACAATACAAAATATTTTTGTTCTACATTGGGAGCTGGGCAAGGGTGCCTGTACTAAAACATTTTCTGCTCCTTTTTTTTTTTTCCCAGAGCAGCAAAAGACACGAATGGCCTTTCCCACGATATTGCCAAGATCCCCTGCCCATCAAGCCTCATGCATAGCATTTCAAATGTAACTGCACATTGACTATTGTGACAATACTATCAATTGTATGTTAACCCATCCCTTATGTAATACCCTCTCCGGGGTCTTTAAGGAAATAAAAATGAATGAATGAAATAATTAATCATGTGTAGTCACTAAAGCCTTACCGTTTTGCCTTCAAGAACAGCACGAAGCTCTCCGTAAAGATGGACAGATGACTCCGTAGACAGCATAAGTGCTTCGTATGTGTGACACTGGAAGGGAGAAATGCAGACAGATAGCTAGCAAACATGCACACAATTTGAAAAAACAAAACACTAGTGTCAAAACAGCAGAGGAATCACTGGATGATTTCAATAATGAAAGCACTTTGAGCTCTATGTTCCCATATCAGCACTGTGATTTAAGATATCAGAACACTATTCTTACTCACTGAAACACAACTGTAACATCATCTTCGATTGTGAAAAACGCCTGCTTCCTTATACAGCAGCTTCCATACGAAATTAGCCCTACAGCTTTGTTAAAATAGCTTCTGTAGACACTTCTCATTTATGGCTAAATTAGAAGTGAGCATCTGTTGCAATGACAATTACTTAAGCCAATTTAAACAATCCGTAGACACCTCAAAGGAAATGACAAGAATATATTATTATTATTATTATTATTAAATTTTCCACTCATGTTGAATGCTGCAAAAAAAAAAAAGACAACTGTAGCTGGATTTCATTGCACACTTTTCCCTTTACTTTTATCTTTTTAAAAGCTCACAGCTGGTGTGTTTTTGCGACCACCAGGATAAGCCACTCCGCTGTGGCAGTACAAGCAACATACTGCTTTCTGCACAGCACATCAAGTGTACATATAAATATAACAGGATGATGCCATAGAGAACACTCATAAGGTTATTCAAAATGTACATTAGTTTTCTGTTCTCGAGATTGTTGCGCAAGCAATCTGTGGTACATGCAGGAATGACATACCAGCTGGTCGGTGAGGATACATTGAAGAAAGCCTGTGCCATCCCGCAACAGGATGAACATGAGCGAGCGGCCCTGCCTTCTCAGGTGGTGGACCCAGCCATACAGATGCACACGCTTGCCCCGATGGCCTTTGGCTTCACGGATCTTGATCTGTGAACAACCAAGAAACCAAGACGGTCAATATTAGATGGCGACACAGAAGCTAACTATCGTTAGCTGTTAACGTGAGCTCATATTCACAATGCTTGCATCAAGAGAAGTGTCCTACCATTAGCCCCCGATTTGGCCAAACACAATTGATGCTTTGTTTCTATAAAGGAAGACATTGCATCAATGTATGTCATTAAACTGGGTACTTTTGAAAAGTTTTGTAATGAGAGCAATGACTTAGTCAAAGAGATAATTGCAACTAAGTCATCTCTTGGTTCTTCCTTAACACAACCTTCCGGATTTTAATATTCACAATTTTCCAGACCTGCCTTAGGTCATAGGAGAGGCACCTTTTACAACCTTATAAGCAATTTAACTCTATGCTCTTCGTCGAGCCTTCAGAGTTCAAACAAAACAGATACACTCAAACGTTACTACTATAACAAAGTAGCATCTTAGTTGAAAATAAGTTCGTCATACTATACAAAAATTTGTAATAAAGGTATAGTCCTAACACAATGCCTATTGCGAGGCTATTCCTCATTTTCTTTGTTATAACTCATATTTATTTATATCCAGGTTTGTTATGTTGAGGTTTTAGTGTATACACCTCTCAAAACCAGTGAGAATGAGCCACAGACTAAAATTAAATTGGTTCAATGGCCCAAAGCAAATTGCAGGCAATGCAAGACCAGATGACTAAACTGCATACCTTTTGATTATACACTAAATAAAAAATACATACCACAACACTTTCACTACTTACCACACAATCCTATATTGCACACACGACCAAGAATCATATCTGCAACCTCAAACTATGCAACAAAATGCTACAGTCACTGAGGAGAGTGAAAAAAGTACAAAATCAAGCAAACACACGGACGCTAGTAATGTTGCTCCTTTTCAATAAATGTCGCAGAGCATTCAGGAACTGCATCTGTCTTTTTTTTTTCTTTTTTTGGTCCTACAAATCAATATAATATTTAGCAAATAATAACATAACCAAATCCCAAAGCCCCTCAACAGGCCATATGCGAACACACAGCCTGAAAAAAACAACAACCATGAGGCCTTCAGGTACTGTAGCAGAAACCCCGATTGAGCTAGTTGTTTCGGCAATTTATTATAACTTTAAAACAAAATTAAAAGAGGCATCGTGCTAGATTAACTGCTCTATTTTCTTGGAATAAGCTTGTCGCCGTTATACCATGAGCTATGTGACTGCTAGCAATCCAGCTTGCTGATGACTTTTAGTTTTAGTTTCTTAGTCGTCATGCAGTGCACAGCACTGATCTAAATACTTGCTTAAAATGACTGCTTCAATTGTGCATTTGGCTCCTTTCTTTCCAGCTTCTATAGATTGCCAGTGCACTATTCTTGTGAGTCTTATCTTCTGTCTGAAAGAGCCCATTAAAGCCATATGTCAGCTCAAGCGCTTAGTACATGAACAATGTATGGTTATCTTTACATTGGTGGCAGAAATACATTGTTGCCGAAACTGGATACTGAGTCACACCTATGATTTTCTCTCTGCTTACCGTCTGCCATAGCTACCTAACATGGTTTCTCGAGTGCGGAATTCATAAGTGCCATTCATAAGTGCTACAGCACAAGCATGCATATATGTTTTAGAACTCAAAGCAGAACATCAGCCGCACAAAGTTACGTAGCGTAATAAAAAAAAAAAACGGTTCTACACGAGACATAATACTCACCTTGACGGGGTCCGGTAAAGATGGATCTAGCTGTATCTTCACCTTCTTGGCTTCTTCAATGTTCTTCTCACGTCGTGCCTCATCTTCGGCTTCCTTCTGAGTTCGCTCAGTGTTTTTATACTGTTCTCGTGCCCAAATCTTCCGCACCTTTTTAACCTGAGACTGAGACACTAAGGTCCACTTCTGCAAGGGAGAAAAGAAAGAACAAGGCACAATTTTTACTTGTTTCCACATATAATAAGGCAAAGCATATAGCAGACCACAGGAAACTATGTAGAAAGTCTCAGTTATACAGTAGAATGGGGTGAATGTTTAACTGCGCTACAAAGGTGAAGGACCAAATGGGTATGCAACATGGTGGCCTTCTATCTTTGACCAAGACCGTGCGATATCTCTATCAAGATGTGAGCTTGGAAGCCATGCTTACCTCTCCATCTTTGCCATCACCATAGAACTGAGGGAAGGGTTCTTTGGCAGCTATCCTCATTGCCTGCATGAACAATATTTCCGTAAGAAGCTTTTCCAGTGCTAAATAAGTGCGCTTTCAGTTTATTAAAGGGAGCAAGGAGACATACCTGTAGCAAACTCTTGACTGGCTTTAGCTCACTGCCATCACCTGTCTTGTCATCACCATGTGCTTCGGATATATACAGCGGCTCTCCTGCAAGATCAAAATGCGTACACTTCAACTCATTGTGGAGTACATGATATAAAATGAATGCCCATTAAAATTACAGGTACCATCACCACTAAACTTTGTGAGATGGAAGGCCAAGTCATAATTTTAAAGCAAGCAGCAGACAGGAGTACTTTGTTGTGCAGTGCTAGATGTGGCTGTTCAGTAGGACTTTGACTACAGACAGTTTGGATAAAACATAGATGTGGTGATGCTCCGAAGGAACACGCGGCCACCAAACACAGACAGAGAAACTGAGATGTGACATTTGACCTTCAACAAATTTTACCTATTTGCGTTTTTAGAACAGTAAAATTTGGGCCTCTGAAATCAGTCCGAAAAAAAAAAAACGCTGTAAAGGAGTTTTCTGGTGGTTAGCTACCTGAAGTAAGTAATTTAGAAAAGCATTCTGCAGAACACATTTTTGCGAGTTGCTAGCAGCAACCCATTGACAAAGAGCAAAGTGAGCGTGAACACATCTGAATGTTTTATTTTAATAAAGCTTTTTGGCAGACGACTGTTTTACGGTAATTTTTTCTCTCAAGCTTCACTAGCAAACGTACCTTGGCAGTATTCTCAAGGTAACAAAATATTTTTCCTGACATTTTTGTACTCTGCAGAAATACTTTTTTTGTAGAATGGCCTGTCACTTAAATAAATTTATGAAGTATCTTGTACAGGTGTTGTTGCAATTTATGTTCAGCAAAATAGCAGATTGTTAAGAGGGAAGCCAAGTGCTGGTTTTATATTCATACACAGGCATCTCAAGAAGCCAAGTTTTCACGTAGGTTGCACTAGGTAGGTGACATTGAATAGCTTCAGCACCAATCCTACCAAGACCTTAGCCAATGATTACATGAGTACCAGCATATGCAGAGAGCGATTTAAAAAAATGCATATTTCTGAAACCTTTTTCCGTTACAGAATTTCTCTTAATTGGTGTCTGTATCTCTGTATATGCTATCAACCTGGTTTTCAGGTTCTGTTTGTTGCGTATTTTTTGTGATATGCTGCTGTTTCATTGTCTGCTGCTATTCATGCTTCATTAGGCACTAGTATCTTACATGTCATTTATCGTAAGCCTTCCACTGACATACGTCTGATGAATACATTGGGGCTGTTTTCAGTTTGATGCGTTACAATTACTGTAAAATCACAAGCAAGCGACCTCTTGCTCTTTTGGGAAAATTTGAAATTGCGCCAGCACATTGTGACCCAGGCCATGGCATCATGTATCTACTAGGTTTCAACCCGCTTCCTCCCAGAATAGGTGATAACTTTCATTCACCCTTCCCCAGTGCAGGGTAGCCTACTAGACTCAACCCTGGTTAACTTCCCCGCATTTCTCCTTATTCTCTATCTCTTTTGAAATAAGCTCTAATCTCTGAGCAAGCCTCCCCCCCCCCCTCCCTTCCCTTTACATTTTTTTATTCAACCTGTTCTGTGCTACAGATTCCCACAGCAACTGTTTCTAGGAACCTAAGTCCGCCGAGCCTTAAAATATCTGCACAATTTCTTGGTACTTTTACAACGTGGTGCCTCAGGATTGCATTCCAAGTTGTCCCAAGTTGTCAGTACACTTAAAGGGTATTTTCCCCTTTGTCATGAAACATGAAACTTAACACGAGGATTCTCTCCGGTTCAGTAGAAACAGTAAATGCATGCATATTCAAAAAAAAAAAAATTAGCAGCACAAGACTGCCTGTTGCTTAGAGGTTCTTTGGCACCATCTAGAATTCTGCTTTACGAACAAGTAAGAATACCTCCCTCTCCAAATCTTGTCCAATTATGTTTCAAATAGGAAGGAGAAGGGGAATTTTTCAGGATTTTACGATAGAAAAAGAAAACGTAAGGAATCATTCACGTTCAGTTGCTGAATACATGATAAAAGTTTTGGGTTGCATTGAATTTCTTTCTTTTTATCACAAGAGAGGTAATAAAACATTAATTATTATAGCTGGATCAACCTGTAATAGTTCTACTATGCTCAAAGGTGTCCATACGATAGGTGTAGAACTTGCTTTCTCTCATTCATGGCAGAATTCTTACTTTGTCACATGGAAGGAACTCTTTGAAATAGAATTTTTCATAAACGTCTTGGCCAGTAACTGTTACGAGTACACATTTTCCACGTGTCTGCGTCATCTCGAACTTTAAATGTATGTGCTTGTCCATATTGTCTCCATACATCAACGAGAATCAGTTGACGGTTGTAGTAGACATAGCCCTCTCTAAGCGTTTATCGTAACAAATGTGTGCAGAGGATTGATGTGACTTCATCCAAATGTCCCAGAATTTATGACTTATCAAAAGCGCTAACGCGATGCACAACTGAAAACGAAAGAATGATGACGTTGGCAGTCCGTCACAGCACCGAGAAATGCGAAAGGCCTTTTGATCGGCAAAGTTGGGCCGGATCAACTCCGAACTATGACTGCTATTACGTCCATTTTGCCTGACTTGACGCTGTGGCTCGTAACCAGCCACATGTGTCGCACGGACACGCGAAAGCTGCCGACGTTTCACTCCAACCGAAAGTACCAACCCTGAAACACGCGACGACGGTGATCGAAGACGGGCATCAAGTCAATCAGTTAATAAAGTTGGTGAAATAAGTATCTCAATGGCTACGTGTAAATGTGCCTTCAGGCTATTTTGTTCTGCTGCTCGACATGAGGAAAGGCACATCAAGATGTAGTAAGAGTTGGCAGAGCACGATGCCGGTATTTGCCATGACAGCACTTGATGTAGCAAACTTCGTAACTCACTCTCCTCTGCACGTTGGGTGCCTTCACTCATGTTGTGCGTTGAAGCTTGTCTTAAAACTCCGAAAAGTTGATTTGATCACGAAGAAATAGTCTGTCCGAGACGGTCCAAACACCAGATTTGGGCTTTCTTCAGGTGCCTGCAACAGACCAGCAGGCGCCGTGAAAGGTGATGCAAGGAGTTGGCCGAGTCACCGAGTGAATGGATAAACCACGACCTCCTCTTTATAGAGGAGGTCGTGGGATAAACTATGTGTCGACTCGACAAGCCTGCAGTAACCTCAGAAATTTTGCAAGCACATCACAGCCACATTACAATAATTTAAAATTATGAAAAACTTTTAAAAATATATAAATACGCAATGAAAGTTTTTTTTATTTAGACACCAGACGCTTGCTTCGTCTGGCCACAAGTAACCGAAAGAAAGTTTTTGTTATATTAGGTTGCGCTGCAAAACACGCGGTATTTTTTAAACGATGGTAAAGGCTCGTATTGCCAGGATCGTTTTTTTTAAATAATTATATTTATCACCCGTTATGCATGCCTTGGCGAAATCGTAGTTGTAAATTGAAAAAAAAAACAGCACATCAGCGTTCGTCTATTCTTTTCTGTCGTGCTGTTTCGTTGCGCTACTTACAATATTATGGTCAATTGAAGTACTTGCGGAAAAGTCCACCGCTGTAAGAGGAGATAGAAAAACTGATACACGCTTATTCCGCCGAGCACATTATCTTTGGTGTAGTCACAACTATATGCAAGTGTCAAAGTTTAACAATGTAGTGCATCAACGCGCACACGCTTAGCGTCGCATGACGTCACCATGGGCGCCATCTTCGGGTACCAGCTGGTTGAGACGCTGCGTGAGCTCTTATTGGAACGCTCGGAACACGAAACTGTCAAATCAGGTTAGTGCCGGTGCCCCCTCACGTTCCTCTGTGTTTACCGTTGGAGTGGCTGACGAACAAAATAAAGCGGGGGGAGTACAAGAGAACGCAGGGATGGTCCGACTGCGTGTCCTACATTGCACTGACGATCTCTAATGAGATTAAAAGTCATGGTGGCCCCCATATTTGGACGCTCAATGCAGATAACTTTAAAATGTACTTGTGGGCCAGTTGGATGGTCATATTTACGACGAACGGCCGCGCACACCGGGTTAGACACAAACACGAAAGGCACGACACAAGCGCGCTGTGAACCTGTCTAGCTGTACTAACATTGTACTAGCTAAGCTGCAGGGGCGTTCCATTAATTTTCAAGGGACATGCGGGAAGTTGTGATGCACACGAAATAAATGATTGATGAGATCGAGATTTGAAGTTTAGGTTGGCCAGGTGGCACAAGTACGGAATAAATGCAGTGACTTAGACAGGAAATGGCCCAACGAGCATGGGGTCTTTACAATTAAAGCGGGCCCTGAAACAATCTTTCAGGTAACCATGGAACGGATTCGCTAAATAAGCTTATTGTCTCATGAATGCAACGCCGCAAATATTTTAAGAATCCGTCGTGTACGAGCGGAGTTATAAAGATTTGTCGCACGTTGCAATCGCATTATCTCTTCTCTAGTCCCAACGAAGGCGCTGGAAGCTAAGCAGAGAGGGATGGCAGGGGCAAAGAAAATACGTCACATGTGCCTCGTGACCTTGAGCACTGTTTTAGTTTTTTTTTCTTCCAATGCGCGGCTTTTTCAGTGTGATCGCGCGCGCACACGTGGAAGAGTCGCGATTTGCCATGGCGATCCCTGTCACGGTCGAGCGCGCCATGTTCAAATCGGCCAATGGCTGATAGATGGCTTTCTACGGGTGATTTTTTGAGCGTCTTCCGTCATTTGTCGAGAGAAGAGAAAACAATTTTGAGCTGACTTTGATAATTTATTGTGAAATTAAGGTTGTGTTCTGCACTATAATATTTAGCTTGCGTGTTCTCGAAAGCCCCTACTACCAATCTGCAGTGTTTTCTGACCATGCTCAAAAAGTGTTGTAAGTCCCCTTTAAGATCATAACATTGCAGGGTGTGGCCGAGTGGACGGAGGGTTATATAGGTGGTAGTGTGGAAGCGGGAACCTTGCATATTATGCCATTTCCATGCTTCAGCTAGGTGAATCTTACAGCAAATAAAATACCAGATAAAAAGAACATTTACCATGATCACAATATTTATTTTTCAGCGTTTCACGTGTATGAAGGTCTGAAAGAGCTCGACGGGAAGCCATTCTAAAGAGCAGCGCAAACGTGAAATAGTTTATTGTTTTCCTTAGTTTTTCAATATCATCTAAACTGCGCTAATTCAAATCTTGTAAAGAAAATTTTCTAATAATGAGTGCGATTTTCCTGCAAATTTGCGATAGGGCAGACAATTTTCAGTCTCAAAGTGCTCTGTTGCGATAATGAAAGGCGCTCCGCTAGAAAAGAAAATACGTCAAACTGCCAACACGAATGATTGAATGAATGAATGAATGAATGAATGAACGAATGATTGAATTAACTTTAAGGTCTGGCAGTTTCCTTCACTGGAGGTGAGATAGGGGGGGGGGGTAGGGACGGTATTAACCCTCGTCTCGTCCCACCTTCCGTTCATGATGGCGGTGGGGGTGCCTGGCTGGAAGTCCTTGAAACCGGGTGGCATATATTTCTTTTTCGCCTAAGCCTGCTTCGCTGTAACTTAATGCAGAGCCACCGAGTATGCGGTTCGCACTCCTGCAGCCTAGGAGTGAACAAAACAGATTTCTACAGAAATGCGACCCCCGCCCCTGTGGTGCACCGACGGAGGGATGGGGAAGGGTAAAACCGCGACCACATTCCGCCACACACAGTCGGTGTGCCACTGTGATGAAGTGTCGCCGTTCTTGCTAATTGATTTCATCCGTCTGCGTGTGTCGATTACTTAAGGTTAACTGTAACACATATGTATGTCGAGAAGCACCGACTGCATGGGCGAGTTGGTAATTCATCTTAACTGAATTGCGCGAAAAATTGAAGTAACAAAGGAAGACACTTGGACACAGCGCACTGTCCAGAGCGCTGTGTCCAGGCGTATTCCTTTTGTACTTCGATTTTTCGCGCAACTCAGTTAACCTGTATGTCACAGAGAAATAAGTGTGACAACCACTGCATCGCGTAAATCACGGGTGGTCGGGCGATCCTGAGCGCCCTTGCAAGTGGTGTTCCCCCCTGATACTTATTTTTCGGCATTATATTTAGTCTTCTTGAGAGTTAACGCACTCTCCATAACCATGAATTCTGCTTAATATAATATTTGTGGCGCAACTACGACAAGGAAAAAAAGGGAGGAGACAGGATAGGGCGCCAGTCTAGGCAACTGTTCCTCCTTTCCTTTCCTTGTCGGAGTTGTTCCTTGTCGGAGACATATACATACATGTAACCATAGTGTCGCCATGGTGAGATCCCTGCCCACTTGTTTTTTCTGGATTTACGATACTGGTGACAATTGCATGCAACGTCGTGGAGCTAAAGGAGCTGTTCAGAAAGTGCAGGTAAATTAAGGCAAGTGGTCGTGACAGCATTAATGTCCGCTGCAGTTAACACAGCAGCAAGTATTAGATTGGCTATCTTGAACAGCTACAGACTTGCGGAGCAACTTTATGCGGTTGGTGTGATACTTGCTTTGTCAGATACGTGAAGTAGGTCGCGCTTATAAACATACATTAATTTTCAATCATAAACAAAGAACGTTCATGCAAGAAAACTGACACACAAAGACAGATACATACACAAAGAAATATTGTCTTCTTACCGACCGGCATACTACGCGGTATGCTCGTGCTTCTCTAGACAGAAAAGCAAACTTTCAAGTGCTAATCAGTTAAGATTAAATATGGTTTAGCGTTTCTCACAGCTAGATTCAGCACTGCTTGTGGAAATATGTTCAATTACAATCCATACATAACTAGACTCACTGTAGCACACACAAGGAAAGCTACCATTCTCTCCGACTATCGTTTACTACTCAAGCTGTGAGCTTCTCCTGCATATGAATGTGCCTGCAGTGAAGCAAGCTTTTAAGTAACACTCGAAATATCCAGGAGCATGCATGTGTATCGTAAAAGTAGAGAAACTTTATCACAATAAACTTAAACGCCGCTGACAAAAATCTTAGTAGTAACGCTTCAGTTTATGTTTCTTCATAAAAAAGAAACAGAATACCAATCAAGATGGGCGTAAGGCAGGGGTGTAAGGTAGGGGCAGGGGGATAAGGCAGGGAGATAAAATAATTTGATGTCACAAGCGAGCTGTTAAACGAACAGTGTCAAATTTTGTAGTACAGCACACAAAAGACATAAAAAAGAATGAAGGACAACTTCATCCAGAAATATAAATAGCAGCTAGACCACGCACTCAACGCATTGGGGACTTCACGACGCAATCGTGCAATACCTGCTTTGTACGAACGTTTGACGCGCTCAGTGTAAAAGTGACAAATAGACGAGACATTTAGCAGAAACACAGTTTTCGGTTCCGGGTTCCTGCCGCGAATGCCCGGGAACAGCCGCAGAGTGTGCTGGCAACCTCGGGCTACTGTTTATGATGCTCGCCGCCCGTACCCGTAGCTGCGACGATGTAGCGAAACCGAAGGCATCGCTGTTTTTCGCAACAGTTGCAGCCTTTACAGAAACTCTGTCCTCCTTGTTTGTGAGCGAGCGCCGCAACGACGTCGTGAAAGGCGCCCTTCACTCGAAGATGGCGCCGAAGAATGCTTCTTCGTGTCTATTTAGGCTTCCCACATTAGCCGACGACGGACTATTGAAAGTGCAGTGGTAGGACTGGCTTCCGTCGATTTACGTCGCCTGTTGTGCTTTGCGGGACCTTCGAGTCGTCGAACATCGGAGCCGCCGGATCCGAAGAATGGCTCTGGCGAATTTTCGGACTCCTCCGGGACCCGCATAAATGAGAAGGCGGCGTTACTGGTTTTTGTCCAAAACAGACTACCCCCCTCCCACCCCTTTGTCGTGAAAAATGCTTTCCACTCGCAATGGCTCTGATACCAAGGTAAGTGCACCAAATGTTTTGTTACGTGTGCACTTGTAGGCGTCCATGTGCACCGGGGCGTACGGAACCGATTCAGGCTCGCTCAGCTTCAAAAGTCGATATCGTGCCCTTCAACGGTTGACGTTCCTTGCGCAGCGCGGTAGCTTACTTTCGTCCGATTTCGCTCGCAATGAACAGATTTTCCAACACCGTGAAGGGCCTTTAATGGCCTTTGAGCAGAACGTTATGTGTAACTGATAAGAATAGGTGGTTTATTCGTGTGTGTTTTTGGTACCCGTAATTGTTACCTTGAATACACATTGGTACGCAATGCGTGTTATTTAAATGCTTATTCATCCAGTGTTTACGTGTTTACCGTTATTTACGCTCTCATGAGCGTTCCAACACGCACCATTGCAATATTTTATAGTGAGTATGATGGCAGTCTAAGTCGGAAATAATGGGATGTACGACTGATTTTATATGATATAAGCCCAAACAAAGCAAACTAGCGTCATTACAATAGTTTTCTTGTCAGGAATAAGATAGAGAATGCTTAAGAAAAACAAAAGGAACAATCGAAGCTTTAATGTCCTAATAATCTCACGAGGATTAATGTGCATGACTTGTGGGTAGTGAAAAATTCAGATGTATGTATGTTGGTAGTACAACATAGAAGTTCACTCATATCGATGCAATTGCTGAATAATGACATGATTATAACGTTAGTGCACACATACCAAGAGTACTAATAAACTTGATGAACCGATTTGACCTTCAATGTGCTGACATAAATGGACTCAAGTTTATGAGACACATTACAAATTTGGTATGTAACTAATCATACCACTCTGTGAAAGCATGTCTTGTCAGCTTGGTCAAGTTTGCTGTGCGTCGGCATTGTAGCACCATGTTAGCACTTAGCTTGTGCTTTACATTACTTTTACCTAGCTTTTCGGCACTTTCTACCCTAGATACGTGCCAATACATGACGAACCTCCTGCTCAAGCGATAACAGCAAATTCGTTTTGTGCACACTTCACCAACAATAATTACACTATCAGATAATGTCATTGGCAGCTGGCTCTATTGATTGAGCTTTAGATCTTCAAGTATGACGGACTTATAGGACACATTCCTCGACAAAATTTGAATTATGCTTCCAGGATGAGCTAGATGGCAAGAAGCCATCAAGGCAACCTTGTCCTGCGTTGTTCTCTACCTCCTTTCACTTGCCCGATGCACCATGGATTGTTTAATCTTGGGAATTACACAACCTACATTGTCTCCTTGGAATTCTTGTGTTTGGCCATAGCTGCTACTCTCCTCTAATAAAAACTTGGCCCGTGCTGTGAATTTTTTGCTTAGCAATGGAGAACATTGCAGTGAACCAGGATAATGAAATCTCAGTGATAGGGACAGCAGTCAGCATGCTTGGTGAGTCATGTAGTTGTGAATTCCTTTCATAAAAGGCAGGTAAGTCATTAATTTGCTATTCTTTCCTGCTTAACTGTGCCAAGATTGGTGTACATTAGCTAACATATTACTTTACACACAAAAAAAATGGCCTGTGGTGAAGCTTTGCCTTTAAAAGTAGAGTGCGATAGCATAATCGGGGCTTGTGGGCATTGCCTTCTCACTTGCTAACCTGGCTTCATTTCTTGTTGGATACCTCAACTGTGTCACAAATAAACAAACATCTGTGCACCCAATAACTATCTAAGAATACCTACTACAAGTACGGTAGTGCCGACTTAATTCTTCCTTTTGGGAATCAGCAAACTACCCGCTGCGTATCTATAAAGGGCCATACGTGTCTGCAAACTTTGTTGCGGTTGCTGATAATGTTCGTTAATTATTCCTTAGTGCTTTATATTGGCTGGGCCTTTGAAACAACCGTAGTTAATAAGTCATGTCATTTGTAAAACTGCATTCTGCAATTATGCAAAGGCCTGCAGATTGTTGCATCATGTATGAGCAGCAATATAAAACAACAAAAGATGAGACCATTGCTCCTTCGTGCACTCCTCGCTAACTGCTCAACCTGCATCCAGCGCTGATGTTGTCGCAAGCAAGTGTATATTAATTAACTTTTTCGTCAAGGGATGATGCAATAATCAGCAGACTCCCGCAACATCAGCGATTGGCTAGCTCAGATTTTGATATATGGGGCTTATAAGGAGTTTCGCAACTCGCATGATTAATGAACTCTGTAAAACAAACATTCACTCATTGTGCAAGTTGCATGTTTTGATGCCTGTTACCATTCTACGCATTTGCCATGCAATATTACATGCGTTAAGATGACTCCTTTGTATGCATGACATTTACTATATAGAAGATCTGCTTGCCACGCAGAATGCCTGGGTTTGAACATCACTTGAGCTGAAGATCTTGATTATTTATTTGTTTGCATCTTTCTAAATCTTTCGCTCACGGACAGCGCTGATTTTCACTCAAATCAATGACGCCTCCTTAGCTGGAATGTCTGTGAAGTGTTCTCTTTAATGCTATCTTGTTTATACCTCTAGAAATGAAGCCCAAAGATGGCGCTTAATGCTCCTCGGATGACTAAGTGCCACTACTTACTGCCCCAGTTTATGAGTGCAAAACTTACATTGCTTTGCATTGCAAACCATTGCTGTGACCTTGAGCAGATCTTCCAACTTTGAGCATGCGGTGAGCACTGCCGGTAGCCATTGGCATTGTACTGCTGTGGATGCAGGGTGCCATGAATCAGGAGCTGTCCATAGCACCCGTGTCTTGCCATCGCTGCTTCCTGGCCAAGTCTTCCAGGGACCACGTTGTGGTGGTGCCCTCTGGTGGAGCCAACCAGGAATACCATCGATTGATCCCTGCCCTTTTTCGGGATGTGTCTACCATTTCTACAAAGTCACTGCTCAAGGTGAATCCCTTCTTCTATGTTCTATGCCTGTTCCTTTCTCCAAAATCACGTGATTAGAAAGTAGCTGTTATGCCCTTTCAAATGCTTTGCAGTCCCTGAAGCTTATAACATGTTTGCACATTGCATGGCTGCCTAGAAAAAGAGAAATATTAAAGAAAGAGAAAAAGTAAAAGTAACTTCTTGCTTCGAGTGCCTGCACTGAAACAATAACTGCAATTGTAGAATACTGCTTTGTGTAATGTTGTTCTGTCATGGTACTACTACATGTGTTACTGCCATAAGCAGAATGTGCTAGTTATCTGGTGGATTCAAAATTGCAGTGCTTACCTGTATTTCTTTCCCATTTAGTCTTGCTATATCCTGCTTCATTTCCAAAATGCATTCCCTCATCAGCTGCTTTATCAAGCTTTCTTCTTTACTTTCCTTTCAACATCCATCCTTCTCTCCTTTTCTCATCTTGAATACACTACTCAGCTCGTTCAAGAGCTGTCCAACTCACTGACGGAGCACAGTCTATTGATGCGCCTGGTGGGAACGCCCAAGGATGGTCTCCTTCACCGGAGCCGTATGTCCGCTCTGCAGTGCCGCTGCTGCCAGATGGCGCACTGCCTGAAGGCACACTTTGTAGACATCTTTCGTGGGTGCGCTCATTCTTCCTTTTCTCTTTTCTCTCTCCTCCATTATTATAACATTGCCATTCTCTTTCAACTCACATTTGTTGTTACCAGCTGCAAATGATTCTGTCTGTGCAAAATGTTGATAGGAAGATGACAATAAAAGTGACCATCTGATATACCAAGTTCTCATTCCTGTATAGGTACAGCCGTGCCCAATAGGATGGTAGCTCACGAGCTCAAATATTCTGCATCACTTTAACTTGCCCTAATTTTCACAACTAAATGGAATTGATTATTTAGTGTCATCCCCAAGTTAGAGAATAGTGTTTAGTTGGGGAATGAATGGTTGTTGGGAGCTATGGGTGATGCTAGAGCTCGTGATGCCATGGGTTACCATGTCGCAAGTCATATTGAGCGAGACAGCACATCAAGCACAGGGTTGGAGCGGGGGGGAGAGGCAATAGAGCTCACGGTGCAGTAAGTGATCACACTTCTCAGTGAAGTAAAGTGAACTAAATCTGAATTAAATACACGTATAAGACACATCGTTTATACTACTTAAGCACAATTAAGTTTCAGAGTTCAATTCTTCCACTTTTTTATTGCATTTATTTCATGCCACTGTATTGAAAAAAAAAATTATTTACAAACACTAAGTTTAACAAGAATGGTGCAAACATGGAATAGAGCAGGCCTGAAAGGTTGGATTGTGTTGTGATGGCTCATAAATAAGGCTGTAGATAAATAAATGCTGCATGAATATTGGGTAGATATTTGCCTTAATTTAGCTCTTGCAGCATGTCATGTTGTTTTCCTTTTCCTCTTCCTTCGTAACTGTCTTTAATTTCCATTTCCATTTCTGCCTTCCTAAGAAGTACTCAGGCATTATACCCTTGTTGCAACGCTTGCTAGCCTGCTTCCTCCTGATTTTCCTTTCTGGCTTTTGTATATGGGTGTTTTCATATAACATAATAATAAAAATAATAAAACGTTCTTGTTTTAGCTAAATTGCAAAGCCCCTCAAAGCACTGCTATGGGCAGTCCAAGGGGTCTTTCTGTTCTTGGACTTTCTGTTCCTATGTGGGAGCAGCCTGCACTATGCTAGAGCGCATCCCAAGGGACCATAGCAAAGTTTTTCCATCTATCCGTCAGTCACTGACAAAGTGTTTTTATGTGGTGTGAGACTGTCCATGTGTACTTTAGTGAAAATGTATGGATGTCAAAGGAACGAGATTGTTTGGCTCTTTAGATTTCACTTTCTTGACAGCACCAGTCATTTGTAGGTCCGGTGTTTATTTTGTTTCAGGATATTCATATTATTTACTATAACATGCACTGCATAATGCTTTTGAATAGGTCAAGCATGAGACTTCTAACCTTATGGGTGTAGGCATTGACCTTTCACAGAGAGCTGGTGTGGATGGGTGCGTTTCCACCGGACTCATCTGTGGCCATTAAGGATGATGCAATACCATTAGAAACCAATGCTTGATGCTTATCTCTTATATATAGCTAGCTTATCTTATATATTTTATGCATAACTAGCTGAGTACATTTCAAACTGACACTACGAAGGTATGAACATGTGCAGTCAGCAGCGCAGGTTTATCCGATGACCACTCAAAAGATCCCAACATTGTTTTTAAATATGTACATGGTTTCCTCACAGTTGTTATTTCTCTAGAACATCTTGAATTTCGGCACTTCCTTTGTGTGGTCTGTTTACTCTATCTCTGCTTCTAAAAATTTAAATCATGTCCTCACCTCAAGCCCAATCCCTTGTCACTATGATGAGCCCGCATGGAAATACATCAACTCCAGTGGACTCCTTATAAGAGCATTTCTTCTACAGCATAATGGTGCAGCTGGAAAACGAGTTGTGTGCACTATACTGACTATACTGATGTACACCATACATTGTGTACAATGAAAATGGTGATGTAGGTGAGTTGCTTTTCATTCACATTAAATGATCAGCAAAAGGCCCAGAAGTGCAAAAACAATGCAAGGAAAGACTGAAGAAGCGACAGAGGAACGAACACAAGCACTGACTACCAACTGTATCTATCGGTCACAAAACAAATACGTATGGAGTATATTGAAGATAAGATTCTGCATAATGTGTTTTTGGCCTAATACATCTTGCATAATAAATTTTATTTCCTGGTTCCCATGAAAAACGTATCAAGATTCTTCTGCATATACATGATACAATGTGTGGGTCAAATAAGGTGTCATAAACATGTGTCACATGAACTTACAAAACTTGATTCTGCACTTCACACTGCTGAATTTCACCATTAACATTTTGTAGACTCTGCATAATACATACAGATGGAACGAATGAGTTGTATTGAAACTGTTTACAATATGTACTGTTGTGTTGTATTTTGCTGCCGATAATGTTCTTGTGATAAGGGCCACTACTGTAGAGAGTTGGCATGCTCATTGGTTTATTTTCATCTCTGTCTTGCCATTCAGCATGGAGTCCTTGTCGCAGCCCGACGTTGTGGAGCTGGGCAAGTCTCTGCGCATTTACATGGCTTGCCTGCACTCCATGGAACAAGAGCTTCACCAGACGGCCCATCTGTTCCAGCTGTTTCCTTTGCACCCCACCCCTGGTTTGTGGGCTTCTCACCTGACTTGTGCCTTTCTAAGAAAAAAAAAAGTACTAGTTACAATGACTGTTTTGAACTATCTACTGCTATTGTACTCTAGACAAATCACTTTTGGATTGTGATAATGCAGCATGAAGGTCATGATTTTTCCTCCTACCCTTTTGAATTTCCTCAAGTTCATTTAGCCATTCAACGTCTGTGAACTCTCACTTGCATATCCTTACCTCTCATTTTGTCATATGCTAAGTACCATAGCTAGCTCATGTGTTTGGGTAATTTCCCCAGAAAAATGTCAGTGCTGGTATCAAATCACAAGAATTTTTATTCAACCATGAAGTGTTTCGTCTGAGGAAGACAACTTTTTTTTAGCATTATGCTACTTTCAGGTTGTTTTACAATACTTCTAAATAGACAGCAATGCAAGCAGTGGCTATCTTCAAGCCTCATCTTAATTTCACCGAAGCTGGCAAAAAATTGCAGCATTCTGGAAGTTGTGGCTAAGGGAAAAACAAAAGTTAAAGGAGAGAGGCATCAATGCAGGCTGCTTTACTGTTGGAACAATGTTGACTGAACAGAGTCATTGGGAACTCCACGATCGTGGGATCTGTCCAATGCTGAAGAAAGCAGCATTGCTTCCTTAGAGGCTTAATGTGAGCTATCTTTGCTTTTCATAGGCTCAAAATTGCAAAAAATAAAGTTACAATATACATTTACCATAAATATTCTTGCTTTGGATTTTCATGGCATAGTGTGTGAAATAGCATGGGAGGTTGTTGCAAGAAATATAAGGAGACATTGTTTGAGGGGCACAACATAATCAATGAAAGTGAAATTCAAGATGGTCGTCGCATTACTGATTGTCATATTACATGTGCTATGGATGATGACCTAACGTTCCTGGCACGCACGGTTGCACCTTTTCATTGCAGATGGTTCGGTGAAAGCTCAGTTCGTGCACACGGGCACCACTGGTGGCATGGAGCAGATGTTCAGCGCTGTCTGCGAGTCCCTGATGTTGTCTACGGCTGACAAGTACCGGCAAGAACGGGATAGCTGGAAGCAGCTGGCAAAGTGAGTGCCGAATTCAGCGTGTTTATCATTTGTTCACAGCAGTAGCATGCAGAAGAAGTGGAAGAGGAATGAAATTCTTTGTAAATAACATTGCAGCCAACTTTCATGTCTGTTGCAGTTTTGAGTTTTTGGAGCCCTCCACTATGGCGTCCCTCATAATCATACTGTAATTTCGGGACGTTAAACCCCACATATCAATCAATGTTGCAGTTTTGTTTATTATCAACATTACTCTCAGTTCATTATTCAGTGACTTCTTTTATTAGAGAAATCATTTTTTAGTCATGAATTTATTGAAGCCCTAGTCATAACTGCAAGCTTAATTAACCAGAAAGATGCCCTGTAGTGGGTACTTATTGTTAGCCTGTTTATATCATATACTCTAGGAGTATCCAGACCAAGAGCAGAAACGATGTGCCCTAATTAAATTAATTTGTCTGAATAATATAATTCAATATAGAATATAATTTGTCTGATACAATGTAATTACTGTTTCTTTCTTACCTTTGCAACCTTTCTACCACTGCCACAGCTGACGCTTTCTCTTATTTGCCTGCATTTGATAGACTTTTTCTCTTGAAATTTTGTGGTATACTTTTGACAATAGTCTTATTCTCTTGTACCCAGGCTTACTATGGACATACGTGCACTCAGTGATTCATTGCATACGGATGCGGTTTTAGGATCCATGGTTGACTATGTCATCTTTAATCCGGGTGCGTCCTGTTCCTCTCATCTAACCTTTAGATTCTTCATACACATGCTATGTTAGGCTTCTCTTGAGAAACTTGTGATTGTTTTCTTTTGAAAAACTATTTATGCCTTATTGTGACAGTTTGTAAGGCTGCCTGAGCTAGAGAGCCTTCTTGGAATGCTGTTGTGTCTGGATCTATTTATTTTAATTTATATCTGCCTTTCTAAACAAACAGGAATGAGCCTTGATGTGTTTACTTTTTTCTTTCGAAGGCTTGAAGGCAATACATAGGTCAGTTGTTACTAGATAACACCATCGTCCTGTACATCGATCCTTTCTAACGTTTTTTGCATTGTGTCATTGTTGCTTATCAATGAGTGCAATTAGCAAGAGGTGAGCAATACACAATGGGAATGAAAGGATAGTAGATAATTACTCTGTATTAGCACAGTTACATGAGATCTCATGCAAAATTCAAACTAAGATGTAGGTGGTATAACAGTTGATGCCAGATTAAAAAAAAAAAAGATGAAACATTTCCAACACACTGAGAGAAATGTGTTTTTGTGTACCCTACTTAGTAGTGGTAAAAAAGAGAGCCATACTTGAAAGGTGGCCTTTTTGGTGTATAATTGCACAGTAATGATAATAATAAAGCAGTTGAACATAAAAAGGTTCATTCTAAGTGTGCTAAGATTCCTGGTTCAGCTGCACGTACCAACTTGGACTATAGAGTGCAAGCATTGTTTGCTTACAGTGATAGCAAATTATACATTGATAAAGTTGCTTTTACCTATTGATGTGCAATGCCAGGCTGCTGTTGTGTATGGAAAAAGTAGACAAGAATACCGAGGTTAGCGTATCCTGTGATTGTGTCTGTGAGCAAGGCATGGCCTGGCTTTTCAGATGACAAACTGTCCAAGGCTCACCAACCCAGTGAAATGGCACAGTCCAGCAATCTGAGGCTGCTTGGGCCTGCCTCTGCCACCAGTTCTGAAGAGAACCTGGTGAGCTTGATCCCAGAAATCTGCTTCGTAAAATCATTACTCATCTTTTTAAAGACGAATACAAAAATATTGGTCTGTCTGTCTGTCTGTCTGCCGCATGATTCAGCTACCCGGCAAAAGATTAAGCAATTGCTGAATGCCCAGCTATCTTGAACTGGTGGCTGCGCTCATACTTGGGAACACTGTCAATCAAAAAGCAAATATTACGCATATCTGAGGCACAGCATCAATAAGTACTGGATGGTGTGTTCCTTTATTAGAAAATATATAAATACGTAATTCCTAAGACCCTAGTGTTTTTTAAACTGTGCTGAAAATGTGATGCTGTGCACGAAAAAAGCGGGCGTTTTTCCCGCTGCATTGAAAATGCGACGCTATGCATGAAGAAGTTCTCTACCACCAATATGGTGCTGCCACCTGATAGTGGCTCTCAATTCAGCACAAGTTCATGTTTCCCAACGGCACTGCCAGATGGCATTCATATCTCATGCAGCGCCTCCTCTACTTTATCAATGCCAGCCAGATGCATCCTATTCAACACAGAGGAGGCGCTGTCTGAGGCAAGGCCAAAAATAAATCCTCTTTTGATGACATTTGCAGCGAAACACGCAGATACAGTAAGACCTCGTTAATTCGAAGTTACTGTGGCTGCGAAAAAGCTTCCAGTTAAGGGGGCTTTTGAATTAACACAACATACAATAAGTGAGATGCAAGGAACTTGGAACTATTCAAAGTAATCAGTGCTCATCGTTTGCTGTGCCCGCTAGCTTGCGGCTCCAAAGGTTATGTTTTCCAGCAATACCTGGTCTTTATTTTTCCGCGAACATAGAGGAACGGTGGGGCTCGCTGCTGCCACCGGAAAAAAAAAAAGAAAAGAAAAACGCGGTCGTGATCAACTAAAATGTGCGCCTGCAGAAGACAAGACATCTTCACTGCAATACAGTAGTGATATGCGGGCATCGTATCGCATGCTCCTCGCTCCGCCAGCACGTCATGATCCGACCATTCTCACATTCTTTCTATTATAATTATGAATTTATGAATGGCCAGTATGACGAAGCTCATGATGTGTTTTGGCTAGAAAAAGTGATCTTTGAAGCTTTCGAACTTAGTTTACGAAGTAGGTAGCAGTGCAAAGACTCGAATTGCTAGAGCAAACGGCAATCGGAGGTTAGCATACATCGTGATTTCAGCTAAACTGTCCTTTATTAATTTCTTTACAATCTCAGAAAGAATGGGTAAACCATGACCCGCTGACGTTGCGAGAAACATGCAATAAGCTGCCCGCGTGTCACTCCTGTGTTGCATTGAAGCAGGGTTCGTTTTCCGCAGGCACATGTTTTGGTTGACCACGAGACCGTTTTTTTTTTTCTTTTTCTTTTTTTTTTTTGAGCTGGGAGTAGTAAGGCTGGCGTGCTTCAGCTGCCACTCGTTAGTATCAATACTTTGCATTGCCTTGTGGCTATTAATAGCCGTTGTTCCACACTTAGCAGCGAAATCGGAGTCTGGAATCGCCACAAGGCACCCAAAGTTTTCTAATTAACTGTACTGGTACCGGCCACCACTTCAAATTATCCTCTCAAACTTACATTGCAAAATACGGGACCACGAAAATCCTTCGAATTGAGCGGGATTTCGAAATAACTGAGCTCAAATTAACGAGGTTTTACTGTACCAGGCAAGTTTTTTTTAACTTCTGAAAAAGCAAGGACTATTGCTTCTATCTATTGGCTTGTCTTTCTTGGACATAAGATAGTGAGTGGAGATCGCACTGTGCTGTTAGCAGAGAAGCATAGCTCCAATTCAAAGTATTCCATAGCATCACCAGTTAACAAACAGTTTTGCATATTTATGGTATTTTGAGCATTAGGCTACCTCTTGCGTTGAAAGGAAAGAATAGCAAGGAACGCATGGTACTGAGAGCACCAAAAGCTACATTGTGTGTATTCTTTCATTAACTCTGCGTGCCTATTATGTTTGTTTAATTTTATCCTCACCTTGAGATGACCTTGTTTTCTTGGTTCACATTAAGCTGTTATCAGTCTGAGAGAGAAGGCTTTGTTTAAGTATAAGAATTATCATTTTATTTAGAAAGAGCAATGTTAGCTGCATCGCTGTGAACTCGAGAAAGGATCTTCAGGATATATTGCCTTCCTTAATTGTCCTTTCTGAATGAGGCCTTAGTGTAGATTTTTAACCATTCCCATAGTCAGTGTATCGTTATATTGCAGTACCATCGTTTGCACTGGTATTATCATGGTCCTTGAAACACTTCTTCCTGGTTATGAAACTCTCGCGTCACTCAATGGGAAAGCTTCATATGCTGCCCACGCTTTCCGTGCTGCGGCGCTGGCTTAGATAGAGGGCGTAGATCCTCGTTGATTTCTACGTGCGCGTAGGATGAGTGGAATGGCTAATTAGAACGCGGACTTAGAAGTCATTGGGAGAGTACATGGGAATGGATAAAAAAAAAAAAGCCGTGTATATCAAAACTCGCCCGCGTTATCAAATCTGCATGCGTGCAATCAAAAGCTTTCGTTTTGAAATAGCACATACTGCCTATATCTAGTAGCTCACAACAGTTTCATATTATTTTTGAATCTTTAAAATCAAGGGCGCAAATTGTAACACCAAATAAAAAAAGAAAACACAACTTGGAGCCTCCCTCTTCGTCCTGTGGTGTCTCAATCTGGGCTTTTACTTTTTCGGCTTTATCCGTAACGATATTCATCAAGAGGTACTTCAAGGCTATTAATGCCAAGTGACCCTGATATACAGATTTGTTTATTGGCACGCGAACTTCTATTGGCTGCTTCGTGATGCCCTATAGAATAAAATGACAATTATTCCGAAAATGAACGTTACGTGCAGCCAGGGCACGGCTGCTTCGCAATCTCTAGCGCAAAATATGTTAACCTTTCAGTTATCTAGAACCAGTCATAGGTGTTCTGTTTAAGCCCGAAACCGACTATGGAGGAATTGAGAAATTTAGGAACGCTACTGAATTCGCGTGCGTCACTTGACAGACGGACTCAGTTAAAACATTGTCAGCAATCGAGGGCCTAGACAATTTGACAGTGCCCATCAGGGGCCACTTTGACAATACTAATAGCTGCTATGGTTTGCTAGCAAGAACACGGAGAATGAAAATATCTGAAGAAGTGTATTTAATGAGAAACGCTTCCGCGAACGCGCTACAGCCCTGCAAAGCGCGGCCGATCGATTCCCTCCTGCTTACGGTGGCACCTCTGGTGGCCACTTTTGTCCCCATATAAAACTTTCACGGGAGTGTCACTACCAGAAAAAAAAAAGTACTAAAGGACCATGGTATCATGCAACCTATGTTAGTGCTCTTTTGATAACAGGCAGTGTGGCCAGCTTACAAGCAAGTAATTAATGCACTTTTCTTGACATCTCTCTGGCACCCTCCACCTTTCCTTTTTTACCTGAACCTTGCGAACGAGCAGGTGGCCAAGAAGAAGCGCCCCTGCCAGCTCGCCTGCCTTGTCGCATTCATCTTGCTCATCGTCTGCATTGCTGTGGCTGCCATCGTATTCTTTCTCGTCCTTTCGTAGCCTTGACTGAGGCACCGCAGGTCTTGCTGGCACCTGCCCACAGAGCTCATCCTTGTCCTTCTCCAAACTCTCTTCGACCGCACCTTCAGAAACATTTTGTTTCCTTCACTTTGCTCACTTCAGCTGTTCCGTCAAAGTGTACTCCCCTGTACGGGCATCGTGTGCAGGCATCCTTCCTGAGGCACCTTTGTAGATATTGGGCGTTCCAGCGCGCGCTTGTGGCATTGATGTGAAAGCACAATGAGAGGTCATTGTGCAGGATTGTTGGTGGAGGTGCTTGTGTGTCTCCGTGCTTACTTATAATCATCACCAAGCCTTCTTCCTCTTCTTTTTGTACAAAGGACATCTGCTCAATGGAAACTCGATTGGTAAGAGGAAAGGCACGCCCATTTTAAAGCTGATTCTAAATACAGCTTGGCTGGTTTGACACGGAAATGGTAGAAAAAGGGTGGCTTCTACCTTATTCTGTTCTGCCTCTGTGTTAGTGCATGCCATGTATATACATATACATATATATATAAATGAAACTAGCTTTTATATTTTGTTCCATTTAATTACAATGGTACCTACACTCAGGCAATTCTCAGGAGTGCTACTTCATTTCTGTATTAGTTTCTGTACTCTTTGCTTTCTTTCCACCATTTACAACACAACAGCTTGCGGGATAAAAGAAGTTGGAGGCCTGTAAACATAAAAAAAGCATGCATTCCCAGGACACACAGGAAAGGTTTAGCATCCATGCATTTTGGGCCAGATTGCATCAGTAGTATGCTTAAATATCATAACAGCACTTATTTTATAAATATTTCTTTCTTTAGAGATGTTTTATTGACACAGTAACCTGTGACCTGACCTTTTGTTGATAAGGGGTACATTTCGTGTTGCCTTCATTCACTACTACTACTTGACAAGTTATGAAAAAAATGAAACAAGGGAATGTAGATGACTGAGAAAAATAACACTGACTTACAATATTTTCTTATTCTTAGCTTGCCCCTCTTTCTCTGAGCTTTCATGCAGTATGACCTTCTGTTTGTGCCATACATGTGCTCTGCAGGCATCAATTTGCTGTTCTTTCAATATGAATGGCCTTTTGACCTTCATGGTGATACACTCATGAAGACGCCCTGTTAGTAATAGAGTAAGAGTTGAAGTGGCAAAAATATGTCTATACTGCTTCATATGGATCTATGCTTTAGAAGCCGCACAGTGATAGTGCATAAGCTTGAACAAGAAGGTTAATATATTTCGCATACATATTTACATAATGTCACTTTTACTGATGTGTACTCACATCAGTCTGGTCTAAACATCTTTAAGCTGCACTGAGTCGGTTGTCTTTGATACCATGCTCATTCTTGGTAATGGTTCAAGCATAGCATTTGCCTCCGTGTTTGCAGAGTGCCCTTCTGCTAGTTTAGAGTTCTTGTTAGCCTTGTAGCTACGCGATGTTCTCCACTGGGATAAGCCTCAGTTATTCGCTAGCTTATAAACTTGCCAAATAGTTGATGATCTCACCTTGCATGGATACGTACCTCCGGTTGGCAGCTTGAATGCCTAGGTGATAGGTTTACCTCTTTCTCACAGAAGTTCTCTGTATCGTCACGTCACTGTAGGCACATACATGCAAGGCCAGTGCTTTGACTTTGCAGTGCCTGGCTAACACTTCCAGAAGGAGCTGCTTCTTCTTATGTCGTATTTCCCACAAAATTAAAAGGCACCAGGTCATAACTCCAACATATAAGAACACTAATTATATTTGGGAACATTGTTTACTTGCAGTAATGAAGTTAAAACGGCAGTAATGAAGTTAAAACGGTGTGGTAACACTTCTTTGACCTGTTTACAGGCTGCTTATGCAGAGTTCACTTGAGCAATTTAAAGTTCAGTCGTTTAAACCGTGTTATCTGGATATAGGAACTTGTTTTTACTGATGAAGTTCGTGAATGAACATTTGCAAGTTTTTTTAGTACATCTTTTTTGGCACTCATATGTTGCATGCTTTTATGATGAGACTACTGTGATATCTACTGAGATAGCTCAGTTTGAATGCGCATATAATTTTAGCAGGAATGTTGTAAGGTGTGAAATCGTAAAATAGTTGTGATAAAGATATGGCTACCTATAGAATTCGATGGGAACGAAACAAAAAGTTATAATGGCTTATCCTCCTTTTTTTTTTTTTTCAAGTAGGTGCTGTTTGTCAGCATAGTGCTATCATGATCAGGCAAGCATTTTTCGTTTTGTGAAATATTTACCCTTCCTAGGATAAATGGGCAAATTTATTGTCTCACACGCACATTTCTGGATGGTATGAGTGCTTGTATTTAAGGGACACATTGCTCATTGAAGTAGAAAATAACATTGAAGACTTCGTTTATATTTTATTTGAACGCTGTGTATAAAAAAGTACAGAGTCCAATGCTGGATCGTGTACCCAAAGCTGATGAACCTGCCTATGTTTGGTTCCTTGTGATATACAAGATACTATGTGTTGCTACAAAGTATTTTTCTTCCATGGCAATGCACAAAATGTTGGGAAACTTGTTGACTAGCATAGCTATTGGCGAGTGGGCAGCTATCGTATGTGTTGCTCACAGAGGTGCCCATTGTGTCACAAGGGTCGCCGTACTTTTGCTGTTTTGCATTGTTATCTTGGCAATCTGTTTATGCGGAGTTGGTTTTATTGTTGGAGCGCCAAAGTCTGTGTACCTGCAGTTTCGAGAACCGTGTCGTCCGTAATTTTCATGCCCTCTTTTATCAAGATTGTTTATATTTTGTGGAAGAATGTGCTGGAGTTAGATCAGCTGCTTGTTGAAGCACACCGTTTACACCATTTCAAGAACTTTGAGTCATCAGCTTCCTCTCTTAGCTTCAATCCCACTTGGCTGGTCTTTCTCCTCGGACACCTTCCTGTGTCGTCAAGGAAGGCTTGTACATAAAGAGCTGTATAGCAGTTGTAGGCATTATTACAGTGTGCATATAGCATACAGTCTTCCTTCATAAGATAGAACCTGTACTATAGTACATACAAATATTATACACATATATATATTATGTATATTGGTATGTATATACATGGTGTTTTTTTTTTCTTTTTTGGAATTCACCTACCACTTATGGAGAGTGACGGCTGCATAAACGTATCGTTACCAGCAACATCTTATTCCTGGGCATGTCAGAACGTGGACAAAAGTGGGTGTGGCTGTTTTACTCTATCGATTCATTTCCAATCATCATTCATGCATTCTGGACATCACTTGATGCTGCCATAATTGAAAAGTCTGTACCTAACAGGTAGTGCTACATTTCAGAATATACCACTTTTTATTTGTAATGTGTAAGCTTCCTAGATTATTGTAACAGTCTGAAGGAAGATGAATGTTTGTGAAGGCGCCGAAAAAAAAAAAGTGCCATTATGCTGACTTTTTAAACACGATATTTTTTTGTGCACTCCTAAGTGATTCGTCATTCTTGCATCATTTCAACGTTAATATTTAGTTTACCAGCATGTCTGCTTGGAGCTACAGCAGTACAGGAAAACTTCATGCTTCAATGTGTGAAAATAATTGAAATGTGACTTGGGCTTATATTACATCATTAATATCATTTACAACAGAGAACATTTAGTAGGGGACATAGGCTTCACATGCCATGTCATTTTTAACGAAGTCCCACGGCAGTAAAATTGCAACAAATTCACGAATGTTTTTCACCATATATTTATTTGTACATGCCCAAAGCTAACTAAAAGTTCTTTCGAGAAGGTACACACGTGAAAACATTGGAGCATCAAAATTATAAAGTAAAGAATGGTCATTTATGGTGAAGCAGCATTGCATTCAAAGTGCTGGAATGGTTGTCATAGCAGCCAGTTGATCTTTTGGGCATGCATGTGATTATAAACTTCCCTACTACTGAGACAGTGCTCTAAAGTTAACATAACCACTTAAATAAAAATAATTGATTGCCTTTTCCAATGCTTGTCAGTAGAGTTTTGCTCAATCTTGCGCTTTAGTGCTATAATGTCATCTATTCTACATTTCGAAGTAGCTGTGCTTCTTCTGTTAGCCCAATTTTTAAACAATGCCAACTGCTTGATGTTTGTTGCATGTTACTGCTAGGGTTAATGTTGGCATTCTACGGTTATGTCGTGTTGCATAAACTCGATTTGCATCTTTTTGCTGCATGCAGACTTCCTTCATGACGGTCTGTAAACATGCGGGCAAACTTGTTGAAAGCCTAGGCATGCCATTGAAACTGCTGAATGATTGAGGGGATACTTATGTCAGTGAAGCCCACATCTGAGATGATCACTTATAACAGTGCAACAGAATATGACGACTGCCGGGATTTCCCATGTCGCATAGCGTAGCACTAAGAGTGTACTGTAGTGACATAGCTGTTGTGAGTTGGCAAGCCTGCCCTCACCAAACCTCGTAAAGGCTTACGAATCTCGTATGTTATCAATGAAAGCAGCTGCACAAAATGCATTTGATATTGCCAATAGGGCACGAAGGCTCACTTATAGGGCGAGTTGCTTTCATGCTTCTATGACCACACCATTTCTACCATCCAACTATGTTGATAACCTTGCTGATTGGCAACAATCTGTATCAGTTTTTGCGCGGAACATCACTTGATCAAAATTTGTCTTACCATACGAAATTATCCGTACTTAAAAAATTGTATGAGTATGTTTCAGAACGGTGCATTTACATTGCCGAGGCTGTACTTGTAAGAGATGCTGTGTAGTATTTCACTGCATACTTTTCTTTTCCCCTATTACTAGAATGTTTTGCTTCTGTTCTCGCTTGTGGTAAAAGTATCGAATGGAAAGGATCATCATGACAGTATGCACAATTGTGATTTGACAGCATGCACAATTGTGATTGTTATGATTAAACTAACCTACAAGTCTTCATTGATGTAAACCTGAAAGCCCTCTATGTCCGCCTTATTGAAACAGTGGCTACAGTGCTTGGCTGTTGACCCAAAGGTCGCGGGGTTTGATCCGAGCCATGGTGGTCGCATTTTGCTGGAGGTTAAATGGTATAGGCCTGTGTATTGTGCGATATCAGTGTACATTAAAGAACACTAGTGCGTCAAATATTCTTGAGCCCTCTATTACAGCGTCTAGAATAATAATTTTGTACTTTTTGGACGTAAACCCCCCAGATATTATCATTATTAAGACCCTTTAAAGAAAATTTCCCACACTAATCAATTCAAATTCAAATTGATCATTAACGTTATATTTGTGCTGCTGCTGTTTGCTGTTTGTGGCAGCTTCAATAAAAAACAAAGGGCTCAAAATGCGTGAGAAGATTTGTGGCATCACACTGGAATCTGGGACCGTATTCCAAGATGATTACTTACGGCAACAGTGTAGTTTGCATGGTGTAAAGTTTTACATGTTCAATAACTGAATCAAGTACATGCCTGTAATGTCATTGTTGCATTAGCCGTCGGTGTTTTCAAATATCCCACAACACAAGATTGAAGGCACTGAACACGTGAATAATGGCGAAAGTTTGGCATTTTTGAGTGTACAGCCTTCTGTGCCATGGCTAGTCCTGGCTTTGGCTTCTTAGGAAACAAAAATTGCTTGAAAAAGTTTTCAGTGTTTGTAGTTTTTGTCATATTGTGCAAAGTGCAGTATAATTTTTCAAAGAATGCATGCTTGCATGAAACATATTTTTGTTGAGAGCTTAAAATGGCATACTCACAGAGTTCAGCCAGTATGATGTGCACATATGCCATGGAACAATACTAGAATTTACCACCTACGGTATGGCACCGAAATTCTAAACTTTGCCATTAGTCTGTGGGGATAAGGTATGTTAGTTCATTCCATGTGTGTCAAGAGCCCCGTAGAACACTGTGGCGTTAAATTGACTTAGCCCGAAATATTAAATGATGCCATAAATTTTTAGCTTTTTCTCACTAGTCAATCAGTGGTCATCGAAAGTGACTACTTGGTGATATATTCATTAATGATCATCTCAGAATGCAGCGATATGGTCTAGTACTCGGAACTTTCCCATTATGCCTGCATGAGCTTAATATGACTGTTACTTATTGTAGTGTAGGAGCCAACTATTTGGTGTTTCAAAAATAACCAAAGGATCTGATACAGCATATGGCAGCCACTGTTAAGGGTTTAAAGAAAAGTTGATAAATTTTCACTAGCTTCACTTCTACTACCACCAGTAAGCACAGCAAGTTAGCATCACTTGTCTGACCATGCTATGCTGCATTGGGCTAAACTTGGTGATAGATTACATTGAGAAGTCTGTTTATGTGGGTGTAGTCTAGTGCCGGCTTTTTTTTTTTCAAGGCTCCAGATGCCTGGCAGTGGGACTTGTTGCGTTGAAAAAACAATGACAAATGTTACCTGGTTATATTTTAACATAATCTAACATGTTGTGTACATAACCTGAAATTGTAAGATAAAGAGATACGTAGATGAGTTAGATTTAACTCACAAATGGCAAGCTACAGGGCTAAATGAATAAAGGGGCAGAGCAAAATGAGAACAAAACAAGCCTTTGCCTGTTTTTACTCTTTCCTCATCCGTTTAGTGCTGTGGTTTGTTAATGGCAAAAAGGTGAAGGATTTCATTTAAGTTTATGTAAATACACTATTTAGGGAGTGTTCATGTATTGAACATGATGTGCGCAATATTATATAGTCTTACTTGCATCTTCTAGTGTGCTGCTTCAGATGACAGGAGGTTTCGTTAATGCTTACTGTACAACAGTATGGCATCCTTCATGATACCAATGTATAACCCTTTGAATTATTTGGATAAAGTCATCTGCCTTGCAATTCTAGGCTGCATCTAAGGCTTCACACAGTCATATTTACGCTTGTAATTTGAAAAAAGTTGCTGTGGTTGCCCAGAAATAGCTTGCCCAACCTTTGCTTTTGGCCCAAAATGCTCCTTCGTGAAATACTATTATCAGTTGTATTGCTTCAAAATCTGAACAAAGAGGTCTTCTGTACAGACAGTCGTGTACCCTATCCAGCATCTGGCATGCCCACTAATTGGTCCGTAAAGGCGGGTTACATGTCATGACTAATAATTCCTCTTCTTTTGTAACAGATCTGCATGAGTATAAAAACACCTTGTATATATATACATGCATAAGACACTTCTTTGAATACAGCACTTTACTTGAAGCGCTCGCTCAGTGGAAATACTGTTCAAAGTACGTAAACAATGTCTTGTTTTAGTCATAAGCTCTTGCGGGCACCGATTCTGTTGTCTTTCCTTTTGTTTTTCTGGTGCCTTTCGGCTGCTGGTGGTTTGGTCTCAATGCGAGAGTCTGTGATATAATTTTGAATGTGGAAGCTAATCCCGAGTGCTCACAGCCAGCTCCTCGAAATGATAGCACTTCAGAATTTTTCCACGGTCACCAACTTTTTTCTGCTACTGCATTTTTTCGATTTGACTCTGCCATCCAACACTCAACTCATTCTAAAAAAAGGTGAATGCACGCACATTGTAGGTATACCTACCATCAAGGTATATAGAGTTGCTATTGATCATGTTGGCTCAATGTCCCTAGGAGACTTTGTATTGTCTGTCTTCTCAGTGTTCTCTCAACTAGTAACATCACTCACACCACATTGTGTGTCCAGCATGTTTTCATCTTTAGGACGTAACTAAAACATTCTCTTTTTACCTACTTTCTGACGTTCATTTTCATAAGGCAATATTTGTTCCACTTTAGCATACACCAAGCTGTATTCAGTGGAGGCTGAGCAAAGGAATGCTATCACATTTGTCATAATGTATGTGTGATATTGCATAGGGAGTGATACTTCATTCATCTTTCTCGCTTGTGTTGTATGTTCTCATGTCTTGTTGAGTCGTGCATCTTGTTATAGTCAGCCACAACAAAATATTTGTCATACACTCTACAGACTGTGTCCCATTGCAATGCTTTTGTATACACAGATCATGACAAGTTTTTTTTTTTTCACTTTTGGTGATACCGTTTAAGCGATATTACCCCAATTCTTGGTTGTGCAGTGAAACATTCACTTTGCATGTGCTTCGACGAGTGACCAAGCAATTCCGCATTTCATTTGTCAGTTTCTTCATTAAACTTTCTTAGCATGTTTCATAATGTTGCACTGAGCTTTTAAAGAAAGCACGCTCAGTGTGATGATGTGGGAAATGCAATAGCGAGTTGCCTAGATGGCTGTGCTGCTTTCGCAGTTGGTCAACCTTATGTGTGCATGCATGCTTTCATATGTGCGTGAACATGCTTTTGTCCTAATCGCACGCTATATTTGAGTACTAGTCTTTTTCAGAAGAGGCTTGGGAGATGCTGCCTCTGTGAAAGCTATGTCAACTGCCTGTGTTTCGTCATACGTGCATTCTTTCTTGTTACCTCCGAGTGAGGATATATTTCTAGTATCATTAACACAGTGTTGTCACCCTATGTGTGAAGAAATATATGTGCCTTACTTACGAATGAATTCATTCGCTCTCTGTGCAACTCTGGGCTAAGCTGTTTTTGAGTCATGATTGAAGCATTGACCCAAGTGCTTAGTATTGTGTAGCTTGCGCATGTAACTCTACACTGCTAGCCCTTATATCTAACAAACACTGTTACTCCTGCAGCAATCTTTAGTGTTGCCATACAGCGAGATAGCTGTGCATGTGCACTGCAGCTCCACATGTAATGCATTTGAACTACTCTGTAGGTAGTGTTGGCTTTATACTGTAGCCAGAGTTCAGACATAGCATTTAAAGAAAAAAAAAGAAAGGCCTCTGTTTTGCAGGTTGTTTCTTTCCTCACATTGTTCTCGTGTTAGAAATTTTTCTGGGACAGTGTGGCAGGCTGGTTTAAACGTTTCAAAGTTTATGCCAGGGAACACTTAAACGCTGTTGTGAAACTCGGCTGCACGTTATGTGACCAGGCTTGAAGTTTGGCTGCTGTTAGGGAAGAAAGCCGATTCCTATGATGTGTGAGGCTAAAAGCAACTATTGTTGATGACCTCTTGCCGAAATGTTGTCTTTCCATTAGGGTAACGGTCTTTTGTTCCATGCAAAGTGTTGTTTGTCTGCATTGTCCATTCGGACAGGTGCATGCTTCTAAACGATCCCGGATGCAATAAATTGCCAGTAGCATGTGCTGCACATCTATAGAAATGCTAGTGTCTTCTAAGAATCATATTTATTTGTGTTAGTATCTTGTTACTCGATCTGCTTTTTTGTATAGCATCAAAAACTTGGAAAAAAAGACCAAAAACAGCGTTAATACACTTGAACATAGTGATATGAATATGAACGGCTTTTGGGAAATTGGTTATATCTTAAGAGTGGCATAGTTCAAATGTATTTCTTGGTCTTAATTTGTGAAATTGCCAGACTGTAGCATTCCTGGTTCTATAAATGATCTGGTTTCTGAATTTTTGATCTTGTTCTCTTTGTGGTAGTGGAATCAACACAGATACATTTGTGGTATCTACTTTTGAGGTCTTGCCTCTATTTCATGAGCAAGATGCCTGCCTACATTTTATTAGCAATTATGGCAAAAAAGAAATGGTGCTTGTTTGATCACATAGCTGCTGGAATGCCGATGAAGTCATTGATAGTTTAAGAATTGTACTTTACAGCCCTCAAGCATGCCCATTATTTTTTTTCCATCTGCTGAGCGCTTTGTTTTGAGAAAAAAAAAAAAGGAATAATTGTTACTGTTCTGACTTATCAACCCTCAAGAGCTAAAAGTCGTGTTCAATTGATTTGTATTCTTTGTTTGTTTAGTCTGTTGATTACACTTTGTGAGTAGGAACAAAAATGAAAATTCTCATACTCCTAACACTGTAGTAATAGTCAGTAGTCAACCTGGCAGCTCAGCATGTTGTTTTCAACAGTTATGTTTATCAGCTGTTCTTCTAAGCACATGCCATGGCATTTCATTGGTATATCAAAAACCTGTATTAACATTTTTTGGAACTCACTTCAAAGAAGGTAATTTATTTGATTTGTAATTAAATTTTATTCACCCATTTACACTTGTGCAGTGCTTTCATGACATATGTGAAGCTCTGCAGGAGCTGACAAGATGGTCTGCTGTTACCTGGGGGTGCTTATATTAAAGAAAAAGAAAGATAGTAGTGCGCAGGTACAATTGTGGCCGCCGTGAAGCAGGCACGCGCATGTGTTAGGGTTAACACATGACTTTGAAGGCGAGTGTACTACTCGGGGAGCACCGAGAACAATTTTGTGGCCTAGAGGGCCTGTTGCTCATGTGGACACCACTCAAAGGTCCTGAGTGCATGTGCATTATGACCACCCCAAGTGTCGCTGGCTAATCCACCTCTTGGTCTCTGTTACAGCCATCTCGTTATGTTGAGTACTTCAGGCTTCAATGAAATGAGATGTCACATTAGGGCTAGTGGTTAGGTATCTAAGGCTTGCAATGTTGGCATAATATCTGTATTGGTGATTATTGCATATAGTTTTTAATAACCTTCAAAAGCAAACCTCGTAACAACTTCTAATTGATCGTACTTACTATATACCTTTTGTACGTCTATCGGTTGTTGGCCTGTTTTCTTTTTTAATTATCAGTTGATGGTTACTTTGCGTACTCTCCTACACAGGCTTTTTATGAACCGCCATGAGTACCCTTGCAGTAACACAAAAGTGGTGTCACGCTTTTATAATTTGACTTTAGGGAACAGACCTTATGCTTTGCAATATCAAGTAAACTATTGACCTAGCAAAAGCATAATGAATCTGCACACGTTGTGCCCTCGTGCATGTTATCTCTATTTTTAAACATCATTTTGTCTTTTTAGCAAGACTAAATAATCATGCAGGTTTTTCCTTAATAACTTATCTGGTTAACTTATTCAGGTTACATTATGTAAGCTTGAAGAGTTTTTGAGAGCGTTTTTGGTTATGCGAGTTGTGAAAAGCAAACAGCCATTGT
This sequence comes from Rhipicephalus annulatus, assembly GCA_013436015.1. Classification (NCBI taxonomy): domain Eukaryota; kingdom Metazoa; phylum Arthropoda; class Arachnida; order Ixodida; family Ixodidae; genus Rhipicephalus; species Rhipicephalus annulatus. The sequence continues at coordinate 436,702 of WOVY01009521.1, forward strand.
TTGCTAGAGAATGTAATTTATAGTATATTGCTTTATGGTTGACCTATTAGATATCAGAAACACTTCTTATCAACACATCACCTTGTTTGCAGCCTCTTACTTGGCATGATAGTTATACAGAGCTATTCCTTGCACATGGTCCCAGGGTATGGTTTGAATGGGCCAGCTCAATATTTATCTCTGGAAAAAGAAAATCAGGAACATGCTGAAGGGTCTTTAATTCATACATGATTCTGAGTGCTTGGAAGATAAAGTAAGCTCTATCAGTACAGATAGCATGTGGGCACTTGTGGTATTCATAAGCACCATATTATAACTGCATGTTAAGGTCTGTGGCTTGAAAGTTGCACTAAGGTGTGGCACTGTCGTTGGAATAGAATAGTTTATCTGAAGTTTTCTTCGACTCAAGAATATTTGCACCTTTTCAAAGCACTTCTGCTGTATGAGGAAATGTCCTTAGTTGTCACCTTGTTTACACTGTCACTAGGTTGATCAGTTGTAAATTTTAATTCTTTATATACATGCCACTAATATTTTCAAATGAGCATTCAGTTTGGTGCCTACAACTGGTCATGTGTGGCCTGTGTGACATATAATGAAGAAAATTAGAATAATCATCTAGCTTAATTTTTGCTTGCTTCCTGCAACCTCTGCCTGCCTTGGTAAGGAAGGTGTAATTGAGATTTTTGGTGTCAAGAATGTCTTGGTGTTAAAATACTTCCGTGTTTATCTCTCGTAAACCTTTCATCTTGGAAATAGTTGACTGTTGGACAAGTTGATGCTTTGACATAGACAGCATTGTGAGGGCACAACTAAACATAACACACAGGAAGAGCTTGTCCTCGTCTGTCTCTTCCTGTGTGTTGTGTTTAGTTGCACCCTCACGATGGTTTCTTTCATCTTGGATGTCTGTCTAGAATCACTTGATTAGGTTAACCTTTGGCAGTGAAATAAACTAAAGATGGCACCAGAATATTTCATTGGAGAGAGGCAAGGCAGTATATGAAGGCATTTAATTAATTAGCATTGGTGTGAGAGGGGCAATAAGGGGTTGGGGGTCTCTCCTCTCTTTAGAGCCACTCCTGGAGTTGGCCGCTCATTTGCTAGATAACTAACGTTCTTCACTTTTTATGAAAGGAGCTGCACATGAAAGCAATATTAAATGTTAGTTCTGCTGTGAGCAAGAATACATCTCCGCAGGTTGCTTCACTGTGCAATTGGGGACTACTGCTCTTCATGTACCTCCATAGACTTTACACCATGTGTATGTTTTCATTGTGCTACTGTATGGGGAGAACAAAGCATGTTGAGCTCCTTTGCCAATAGAAGCCCATGTTGTTCATGCATTTCTTAAGACTGCACTGCCAGTGTTCTTAGTTGGTGCTGTCCTCTGTCTTGTACACTGTTTGAAAGCTTTTAATGTGCCTTTTAATTCGCTTCAACAGTGCTGTTTAAGGGAAAAGCACCGCTAGACCGTTATTTTTTATTTTTTCATTAGATCTGAGCTACTTAACATGGAAATTTAAACATTAACTCTATGGTGAAACCAAGAATAATTCTTGTGAGAGTGCATTCTTTTGGTTGTAGAACTGAACAATAGAATCAGTGCCGTTACCCATGGGCGATAAAATAGGCATGGGCTTCTTGATATCTGCGGTATTATACCCGCTTCTTTACTTTATGCACTTGGTACCCATTATAATTTACTTCTTCCCATAGGAGGCAGCACATGTGTGTGAATTGTGCCCTATAGGTTGATGGCCAGGTGATTCAATGGACCATTGTCCTATTGTTGCCATGATGTCAGACCATGTACGGTGGATGCTGCGGCGTAGCAAGAACATTCCTTTTAATCATTAGCATATGTTGTCTTCAACTGTCACTGTCTTTAGTACAAGTGAGGCTCAAAAGATGAAACACTTGGATGAAAATGAAAATACCAATTGTTTATCAATATGCGATTTGTTGCTCGCTTGAGTTTATTTCTGAGATGTGCTCTGCAGAAAGAAGTCTAGATGTGTGATGGAGGGTTATGAGTTGCAAACGTGAACATACTGCATCTTGTAGGACTTTCATTAATGGTACGGCACAGTCATTGTGCTGACATTGATGTTTTCAGGACTGTTGCTGTACAGGATTCAGTTGATATCACTGTATTAACAAAACAATGAACTCAGGATACTAAATTAATTGGCTTCAAGCATTTTAAACTTTCCTGCGACATTCTCTTAGAATGAATGGTCAGGCTAAAATCTCTCTAAATGCAACAATATACCCATATACCTGTCACCAAGATCTGTAGCTCTTTAAATGTATGTATGAACTTTTTTAGAAATATGTATGAACTTCAGTGAGCACCACCTCATGTTGACTTCTGAAGCAGCTCTATTTTGATATAATTTATTTGTCATGCTTGAGATGAATCGATGCAAAAGTCACAGTAGAATGGAACGATTGAAGTAACTAATTAGTAACTTCATATATATGTGTAACTTCTGTATTTGCATGAATTCAGTGCGACAGTTCTTGTTTCAAGATAACCATCTTGCTTTACATTTAGAAACATTCGCTAAATACAGCGTGCGACTTTTCCATGTAGACTCTTCTGTCTTTGACAAGCTCATATGCAAGGTCGCCAAGCCACGCAGGAAAGCGAGACTCTTTGGGGCTGATAGCGTGGGTTATTGAATGCAACCATAGACAACGTAGATAACGGCAGAGATATTGCAAAGACAATTACAGCAGCGTGAATTCACTATGTTGACACGTTAGTTTCAGTGTCCCAGTCGCTTTATATGATGTTAGCTTAAGGACTTGTCATGACACTGTACTCATACGGTTAATCTTGCATCTTTAAGCATATTAGCGCCGCAGCCCCTGTCAATGTGTGAGATATCAAGCACAAAGCTGGTGACTACTGTGGTAGCGACAACAATCTGTTATGAGTGACGTTTTAGTCGTGCATGTGCATCCGCGCTGACATCAGCGTATTTGGAGGTAGGTGTGCTTATGGATAACGGATTGCCATTCGTAGTAAGGACTGCTGTATGAAATCAACAGACACAACTGTGTTATGCATTGTTAATTTGTGTTGCTGTAATGTTTTCTGGTTACAGTCTTGCTGTATATTTGTATGCGATCTCTTAATATTCGGGCAAATAATTCTACAATGCGTGAGATAGTGCGACTTAAAGATGTGAAACCTAGCTACTAAACATTTTTTTTTTTCAAAAAAGCATTTGTTCGCACTTTAGTTTTGCTTCTGCTTAGGTTTACTACTAATGTCTCTTCACCCATGGTAGAAATATGTTTAAGTGGACTATTGTACAATTTTCAGCCGTTAGCAGTTGATTTTTACTGGTCGTATTCGAAATGACGAGCGAATTGCATTTAAATGTTTCTACATGGAACGAGTGAAGAAACCTGTCTTGCAAATTGTTGCTTGTTTATTTTGAAGCAAATCTGTGCAGAACATTCTGATGTCAGTAATGCGGTCTGCAACAGCATCACGTTCGAAGTCTGCATCTGGTGTAGTGCGAAATGTATTGTTTTTTTTCCTTTATCTCCCTCAAAAGAAACACGCGTTGACTTATGTCGGTTTGGCTAACAGTAGTCGAAAGCAACAGTGAAGACGAAACGAGTGAAATATTTGGAAACTGAACATTTCTTTCTTGTTTCTAACGACGAAGCTCCAGGGACCAACAGTGCATGCTGTCAAAGTTGTAACGTAGAAATTCGAGTCCCATGTAAGCACCGTGCGGTAGTGGAGCTGTAGTCCTTGTTGCACAGCAGAAACTCTGTTAACTATACGGGCACTGTGTGGTTGCCCGTAAAACAGGTCGGCATGCAGTATAGTGGCACGGCCCCGGTTGTGCCGTAATTGTACGGCACGCCCGCAGACTTAGCACGCAGGAAGTCTGCGCCTCGTCGCTTCTGCGCGTGATTTGTATAGCTTACCCCACCGTGGTAGTTTACGAACAGTTGATCGGGGTGAACCGAGTGTATTGTGTGTCGGGTTCCTTCTTTTCTGTACAATAATCAAATGCGCATGCGCCAGTTGCTGGGCATTGTAGATTGCCGCTTCGCCGCACGTGGTGAACCGTGTACAGTGTGCTGTGTGTGACGAAGCTGTGTCTCACCTTATCGACTCAATCTGGGAGCGTTGCTTGTCTCATTTCGAAGAGGAGGAGCCTGTGAAATTCGCGACGATTTCCTTATGAATGGCTTTAGCGATCAATAAAAAACGGTCGCTCACTTGGACTGTGACGAGCTGTTGCTTTCTGTGAATTATTCCACCACTCTGTGCCCATTGCCGGCCAGAACACCGCGCCAGTGTCGATGCTGGCAGGTACGTCACTCGCACCAAGAATGACAGTATGACAATATGCGTGCGCGCAGGGAAAAAAAAAAAGGAGGGGGGGGGGGGGCTCTCATAGTAAGGACTCTCGGAGGAGTTTGCAAAGAGGGAATGGGAACGGCGCCGTGAAGCTTCGTCCACTCCCGCGCACGCCTATGAGTATGAACGATGCGCGTTTAGGAAAGGGCAAATGGGACGAATCTTGCAGTTAATGACACCAGGGAGAGACAGATTCACGGCCAGTACTTGTACAGCGGCGGTCAGAATTTTGCGGACCACGGAAACACGTGTCAAGCTAAGTCCCCTATACTTACGAAGCATAGGGGCTTTATGTCAAGCTAGAGTTACGGTATATTCTACCGTTAGGTAGCGTATAAAGTAACTATGTCAAGCAGCACAGCGGCGCAGTCTGACGGTTTCCTGCGAAGCTCGAGAGCGCACGCGCATCCTTTCTTTCCTGCCAGCCTGCTCTATCGCTCTGCCAACGCCTCCTCTAGAAAGATGCCTGAGGAATGGCTCGCGCTCCTAGCGGAGTTGGCCTGCCTTCAGTTTTAAACAAGCTCCGCGCGGTGGCGCTCGTAACCGGCACTATCATCACGGCGGCGGGCAATACCAGCCATGGTGTTAGATATAGCGTTTTTTATCTGCGACCCATAGGGGCGCGTCAGTCGAGAGTTGTTCGAGACCTGCAACTGTGTACCACTGTTTCGGAGGCTATGCAAAGTGTTGCGTTGTTGCACTGTTCGCCACAGGTGACGCTAGCGACCCAGGACATTCTAAAATGAAGGAGAGAAAGGGTGTGGCAGCTGTTTTTCTTCTCATGCGGCAGGCATCTTCTAGAGGAAACGTTGGCTCTGCTCGACAGCGGGCGCACCCGAGTTATGGTGGCTAGAATTGGGAGGTGACGCCAACGGGAGCTCGGAGCCGCTCCTTCGTTTCGAGCAGCGCGGCGGTGGCGCTGTCGGCGGAATGGTGATGCTAGTTACGCGCGCGCGCCTTGAGCGCGCGGACCTTTCAAAGATGCTGTTGCTGAAGCATGATTCAGATAAATTGGCGATTCAGATAACTCACTGTGACGATGGCTGATAGAACGCCATTTCAAGCATTAAAAGAAATTGGCTGCCGCTGCAAGACTTCTGTGACGTTGAATCTGCGCAAATTAAAGCTTTCGTTCGCATATCCCTGCAGTGTTTTGGAGTGCAAGGCGACGGCGTTTTTTTAAAAAAAATATTACCAAAGTTCTGGGCGAGGAAAATAAAACAAATATTTATTGCACATCATATTATTAGGAAGATCTATTGCACATCATGGAATACAGGGTAAAATAAAATAAAATGAAAAAATACGCACATTTACATACGCTCGGGAGTAGTTAAAAACATTGAAACATTGCACACAGACAGCGCATCGCTTGGCACTAAGTAATAAGAGGCATACAATCACTTTCCACTCGGCAAAAAAAAAATCAATAGAGCTTAAAGTTACAATATCAAACTCAGAGCACGCGTCTAAGCTTCAGCAATTTCATTCTTTCCTGCTTAGCGTTTCGTTTGCTGTTCTGGGCTTTGACATGAAAGTGGAGCCTAGTAAGAACATAAAACTTGATAATTTTGTTTGTGAGGGACATACTGTGGTCAGGGCAGCCAACAAGTGTAAGCTTTCTTAACTGCAAGAAGGAAACCAAGTCCATGATGCTGTCAGGTTTGACTTCTGTAACACTGAAGCAGTGGGTAAAAGTGTTCTCGAGAGTGGTCACGAGTTCATTGAGCTTGACTGATGGGTACAGCAGGCCTCCTCGGTCAACAGCAGCCGTGAGGGATGCTGCAGCTGGAGATGGATCGTTCTCGCCTTGTAGGAGCTGCTGGCTGCACTCTGCACATTTGGTGCTTGCAACGCTTTTTCTTGCCACATATCCAGCCATGTAGGTAATGAGTCTGGCATCGCTGCTTTGCACGACCATGTCTGCATGCTCGGTGCCGTGGCCGTATTCATTGAGCACTTCATGTGCTTCGGCAAGGTTTCCTACGTCAAGAAGCTCGTCTAATTTCCTCCAAGGAGTGAGGTCCTTTCCGTTGTCAGCTCCCAGCAGACTTCTCAGCAGTCCTGAGGACACATTGCTTCCTTTCGGTGGTTTTGCCAAATTCTGGAAGCTCAAAGTGTTGACCGAGATTAGGAACTGGGAGGCAGTCGGATGATCATTGCATCCAGACATTTGTCGGACGATTCCAAACAGCCTCTCCAGGGGGTCCTGACTCAAGCGGCATGTCATCATATAGCTGAAGTTCAACTTCATCGTCAGGTAGCGGAGAAGGTGTAGCGTGCTTGATAAGGTAACACGAAGCCCCTCGGCTGTACTGCGGCTTAGGAAACCTCCGGAGCCAGCAGCTGTTTCCCAATCGTCCAGGTAAGTCAAGAAGTTTTGAATGCACTTCTCGTGCATCCCTCCAGGCTTAAGTGCACCCGAACTGCACCTTGAAGTCATGGCCTCAATGAGCCTTCTCATTCTTTCCACAAAGCTGACTGTCGCCGCTGTGCTCCCATGCTTTTCTTCGATGGTTGCATTGTACAAGAAAAGGCCTCTGAGGACTTCATCACTGTAAAGCCGCACTGCATAATTTACCCTCATTTTCTCAAAGCCATTGGGATGCACAACCGATTTGCTAATATGAGGCATGGCTTTGAGAGTCGTGTCATGCTGTTCATCAAGCTTCCGGGCACAGTCAATAGGGTCAACACTGGCATGGCCTTCTGGCAGTTTCACGCCCGTTCGAACAAAGGTGTTCCTCACACATTTAAGAAGGTGTGGGAAGTCCGAGATGAAGTGCAGAAAACGTTCTGGGTCTGTAGGGTGCTGCCTTCTACATACTGTGTTTTCTTTCCTGCCGTGTATGCCGAATGAGTGCCACATGCTTCTGTTCCACGCAGCTCCATCAGTGGTGATAAAGTCTACGTGCAGACCGGCGTTTTCGCTCATGACTACTGCTTCGAGGATTATTTTGCCTAACGTCTCGGACTTCACATTGCTGCGTGATGCGAACACACCAATAATCTGGTGCCACGTGCCTGTAAAAGGCACGAACAATACTACAAGGCCATGGTCACATGCTACGGAGCGCTCACTCTCTGGTGTGAACTTCCCAAGGTCCACAAAACCTTCGATGGTGCCATCGGTTCCCAAGCTCAAGTGTTCAGATAGCTTAATCTCATCAATTAACAGCCCACCATGGCGCTGGAACAAGTCCATAGATTTTGTTTTTTCCGCCACAGCAGCAAACACTTTTTCGCTCAGGCCGAATCCACTCCTGTAACGCTTGAGATATCGACGTAGTGATGTTCGAGAAGGCAACGCCATGATGTTGTTTTTGCGTATATGCTCATAGAGGCGTGGGCTTTTCATGGACATAATAAGGCACTCTAGAGCCCATTCACTTTCATACTTCATCCCTTTCGTGGATTTTCTTTTAGCCGCAGCAAAGCACGCCTTGACTTGTTGCTGCTGCTTAATGGGTAGGACCTTCACCGCTTCTTCAAATGCTGTAGAATCATTCCGTGCATTCTTTTCTTTCATTTGTTTGATGAGTGATTTAGCCTGCAGGACACTCAGGCGACTCCTTTTCGCTTGCGCTGTTCGCAGCTTAAGCCTGTATGAAAGCTTTTGGGACTGGGCCACATTTTTGCCTTTTCTTCGCCTGTAGGACTCACGATTCAGGAGTAGTCTTCTGAGGTGCTTGCATTGTGGGCAGGCTTTTTCTGGCGTTGGAGCAACCCCACGGCAAGATGGGCTGAAGGTTCTGCCATCAAAAGTCTTCTCCTTGTACTTTAAATTCACTCCAAATTCACCAGTTTTACCAAACCCTCTGCATGGTATCATGGAGTCGACGTCGCGAAGCAACTCTTCTGCCATTTCGATGTCGGTAATGTCAAGGGTCTTTATTTTTGTGGCTTGCACAAAAGCTGTCGCTTGAAGTTTGTTTTCATCTGATGTCATTAGCACATACTTGTCAATAGTCAACTTGTCACCATCTAGTGCGCAAACTGTAAACACCGTGGCGTTTTCGGCTCCAGCAATTAGATGTCGAGCCCAGTAAGCGCTGGGAAGACCACACTTGCGGACGTCGGGAATTGCGGGCACATTCGGAACAGGTATTTGGTTACTGTCGCTTTCTGTGCTGTACGAGCCAGCTGTCTCCTCGCAAGCAGACGTGCTTGGTTCCTGACGCCGAATTTTCGATGGTAGGCCGCAAGTGGATGTTCTTGACGTCCTTTTCTTCGGCACTTTCTTTGAAAGATACGCAGGAACATTTGGGAATATGGTTGGCACCGCGTCAGATTTCAGCACCGGTTTCCCTCGGGGAATCTGAACAGTTTCGCCGTTTATCACATGCGTGTAAAAACGCTCAATAAACTGCTCGTCGAAATGAAGCTCACATAGCGCCGACTTCACGTCCAACGACTTGTCGGCACGGGGTACGGCTCGTTGCCAGGCTTCGAAGAGGGCAGGGTCTTTGGGAACAGAGAAAAGAGAAGCACGCTGACCTTGCTCCCTCGATGACACATAGCCGCTCGTGCAGCCAGGAGCAAAGCAGTGGCGTTGCCTCGCTTTCGTAGTGCTGGAGTTCATCCTAAGGTCGGCACTCACACTGTCATGTCAGCAACTAAATACATTTTGCCATAAGCGAGACATCAACGCGGAAAACTGCACACACCCAGACACGCTTCCAGAGGCGAACCAGCGAACCCAGCGGCGAGTCGACGAGAGAGCGCGGAGCGCGCGCTTCGCCCGCATCACTATGCCGACAGGAGCGCCGTGGTGGCCGTCGCGGCGGCGCTTGAAAACGAGGATCGCGCGCGCTCGGCGAATATGCGGGCGCTGGCGTCACCTCCCAATTCTAGCCACCATACCCGAGTGCCAGAAGCAGCTCAAGGTGTCACTCTTGCTGTCGCCACGGAAACACCAAGTGATTATATCGAGACGAAAACGCGTGACTTGTACTGACGATGCTTGGGTGCGCGCCGCATTCTGCGCATTAGTCCTGCAGACGCTCCGCGACAACGAAAACATGCATGCGGTGTCAGTTTTTTTCGAAAATAGGCCCTAATGATACGGGTACTGAACAGACTTCATTCGTGAAAGACATGTCTGCTGCAATCGCGCGTGGTGTTCTGCCGAAGTGTCGGGGACTAAAGCGCAGAATGCGGCGCGTACCACCGAGCACTACCAGTACAAGTTACTTCTTGTCCTCTAGATATCATCGCTCGGTGTTTGCGCGGTGCCAGAAGTGACATCTCGCGCTTCTTCTGGCGTTTCGGTGCGCGCGCTGTTAAGAGGAAACAAGCAGGCTTACACGAAAAAAAGGGCGCGCGTGCGCAGTGCGCTCTCCCAAGCTTCGCTGGCAGCCGTCAGACGGCGTTCCGGTGCTATACGACAACGTTAATCAGGAAATTTTGTGGGATATATTGAAAGGAATGGGCATGGGCGACGACTGTATACAGCTTTTGAGGGAGATATACCGAGAAAATACAGTTTGCATAGAGTGGGAAGGAATGCGTAGCAAAGAGAACGTTGAGGTTAGCAAGGGTCTGAGACAGGGATGTCCTTTGTCCCCGCTGTTATTCATGCTGTACATGGTGAGTATGGAAAAAGCGCTAGAAGGTAGCAACATTGGTTTTAATCTGTCACACAAACAGGGCGGCATGATGATTGAGCAGAAGCTTCCAGGTTTATTTTATGCGGACGATATCGTCTTATTTGCGGACAGTCGAGATGATATACAGCAGCTGGCGAATATATGCGGAAGGGAAGGTGAAGCTCTTGGACTAGGATTCAGTGTAACGAAGTGTGGATTGATGGTTTTCAATGATCCCTGTGATCAGACGGTGTCCATACAAGGCCAAGAAATACCGAGGGTAAGCGAATACAAGTACCTTGGAGTATGGGTAAATGAGAGTGATAGATACATGGAGGTACAGGAAAAAGCCTCGGCAGCAAAGGGAAAGAGGAATGCGGCAATAATGAAGCACAGAGCGTTGTGGGGATACAATAGGTATGAGGTGCTTCGAGGTCTGTGGAAGGGTGTAATGGTTCCAGGGCTTACTTTTGGGAACTCAGTGGTGTGCATGAGGGCAGAGGTGCAATCGGGAATGGATGTAAATCAAAGGACTGTGGGACGCCTCGCATTGGGTGCTCACGGGAAGACGACAAACGAGGCTGTAAAGGGCGATATGGGGTGGGCAGGTTTTGAGGCGAGGGAAGCGCAGAGCAAAATAAGGTTCGAAGAAAGGCTAAGAAATATGAAGGAGAGTAGATGGGCAGAGAAGGTGTTCCGTTATTTGTATAGGAAGAGCGTGGACACACAGTGGAGAAAAAGAACTAGAAGACTCACTAGTAAATATACGGCTGGTATTGTAAGCCATACGTCAACAAAGAGCGTTAAGGGAAAAGTCAGGGAGGCGGAGAGGATTTACTGGATGGCAGCTATGGAGAAAAAACCGGCTTTGAGTAACTACCGAAAGGGCAAAAATGAAATAAGGAGGGAGGCATTTTACGATAATTCAAGGGGAAGCGCTTTACTGTTTGAAGCGAGATCGGGTTGCCTTAGAACGCGTAGTTATAAAGCAAGATTCAGTAAAGAAGAAGAACAATGCACATGCTGCGGGAAAGATAAGGAAACGGCGGAGCATGTTCTGATTGAATGTGGAGATATCCACCCAGGTGTACGTTTGGGCACGAGCCTACAGGAAGCCTTGGGTTTTAGGGACAACAATGGAAAGCTGAACACACCCGCGATTGAAATAAGTAAGAGACGGTTAGAGTATTGGTGGCAGAAAATTAGAGAGAAAGGACAAAAATAAATATTGGAAAAATAAAATATGGACAGTGTGCCGTAAATGGCAGAGAACTTAAGCTGAAAATTTACCTTTTTTTCCATTAAGATAGAATTTATCGAAGTAGAGGCATTAGGCCAACATCAAAAAAAGAAAAAAGGGGTTTTTTTTTTTGTCGAGCCTGGTGGCATACTTGTCACCACCCCGTTATAAAGGGGACGCTCATAGCATCCATCCATCCATCCATCCACACGTGCTCCCGTGGTCGGCAAACTTTTGAACGCCACTGTACATACGTTATACATCTGTCGCATTTTCGTGACGTATTTCGTTACCATGACCAGCGTAGCACGCTCTGTTGCGTTTTCTGGACATAGTTCGATGCCGAACCCTGAAAGGTAACTGAGTCTCCTTGCTGAGAAAAGTTCAGGAAAGAACATCGGAATATAACTGTTGAAAATACTCCTAATAGCAATCAACTAATACAATTAATTAGTCTCAGCCCAATACTAACCTCGCGGGATCGCGAGATTTTGTTGAATCACTCGAAAACTTGGATAACAAATGGCGGCAAAATAAGCAAATTCAAATATTCTTATTTCTCTAAGAGTCAAGCCCCACAATCACGAAAGTAGAAAGACACCCAAAACGCCTGACTGCATGCATTCACCACACATTGCCGTCGAATCGATTCTGTCTCTTGTCATCGATGTGTTCGAAGGGCGCGGTTCCTGCACATGGCGACTTCTCTTTTTTTTTTTTTCTACTAACGCCACTCAATTCTCGGAGGCTTCTACATTTCATGTCGGCCTGCCGCTGGCAGCTTTTCTTTCTCTGTGATACGACAAGTAAATGAGTAGATAGTGTGTAACGTGCGAAATTGAGTGGCAATCCTGAAAGCCAAGACTTTAGTCTGCTACAAAGCTGTGTAAGCTTATAGCCACTGCACAGAAATATCCGAAATTCAAAGAGGGAGCAGCTGCCCCCTTTGTACCCTACTCGAAACGCCCATGAACACATACTCTTTTTCCGCCCTTATAATATTGCACAGTAGAGTAAAATAGACATATACATTAAGAAGACTAATAATTGGTCATAGTGGTGACTGCACAGTTGTATGTAACATTCAGGAACTGTAATATTTCCAGGATGGATATCTGAAGCGCAATGTTGCGACTGTTGCTCTGGCCCGCGTGTTGCAGACATTTAGGTGGGAAGGTTAACGTCAAGGCACTCATCTGTAAATTAGTGGCGAATTCGTCTACGGCATTACGTCATCTATTTATTTATTTATTTATTTTTATTTACAGAATACTGCGGTCCAAAAACCAAGCAGGGGGGCATAATAAAAAAGTAATTCACAATGTAACTTAAATAAAAAGAAAGTTCAAGCAATAAAAACATGTTAAGGCAGTAGAACACAGGATAACATTTGAACAAAGTTAAATGGCAGCAAGAAATTGCAAATTGCAACCGGACAATGCAAATCAAATACAACGTGAGACAGTCTGAGATCTTGAGCTGTACGGTTAAAAACGGAAAGATACATAGTTATCGAAGTCAGGATTTTCATTATCACAGAATGCTTCAAAAGGTAACGCGCTCCAATCATTGATCGTCCGAGGAAAGAACGAGTTCATGAAAAGATTAGTACGTGCGAAGTAAGGTTCAAGAGTGTAACTGTGAGTATGTCAAGTTTGTCTTGAGATTCGATTTCTTATATAGGTTTCTGGACAAATTTTAAATTTACGGAAATAAAGTGAGTGTAGAAATTTCAGCCGGGCAGCAGCTCTTCGGTATTGTAAAGTAGGGATATCATTAATGGTCATGATCGTTGTTGGCGAGTCATTTCTGTGGTAGGCATTAAAGATAAAACGAACCGCCTTTCGCTGCACCATCTCAAGCTTCTTAACATCTTTCTTTATATGTGGGTCCCTAACGACACTAGCATAATCTAACTTTGGTCTTATAAAAGCATTATCTTCTGAAGATAATGCGATCAGCTGTACAATCACTGTATTCTGGGATAGAAGCCCAAACGCCAATGCGTCCTTTAAAAGCGTCCTTTTAAATTCCACGCTTCCGCGTGAAGGCGTATGTTAACTATTGACAGTCCCAATCCGGATCATATTGAATTTCTTGATTGTAATTGACTCGTTTGCGGAAGCTGCGCGAAGAACACTCCCACGGTCGAAAAATGAGATCTCGATTTAAAGCACATACATACATACATACATACATACATACATACATACATACATACATACATACATACATACATACATACATACATACATACATACATACATACATACATACATACATACATACATACATACATACATACAGCCCCGCCGCGGTGGTCTAGTAGCTAAGGTACTCGGCTGCTGACCCGTAGGTCGCGGGATCGAATCCCGGCTGCGGCGGCTGCATTTCTGATGGAGGCGAAAATGTTGTAGGCCCGTGTGCTCAGATTTGGATGCACGTTAAAGACCCCCAGGTAGTCGAAATTGCCGGAGCCCTCCACTACGGCGTCGCTCATAATCATATCGTGGTTTTGTGACGTTGAACCCCACAAATCAACCAATCATCAATCAAATCATACATACATACATACATACATACATACATACATACATACATACATGCATACATGCATGCATACATACATACATACATACATACATACATACATACATACATACATACATACATACATACATACATACATACATACATACATACATACACCACTAGTTTTTGGACACTGTCCCAGCAGTTTTTGAACAAAATACTGTATGAATAACAAATAAATGAACTATATATCCATAATTTGTGATCTACTGAACGTCAATGGGTCCAGATAAATGATCTTGGCATTAAAGCAGTGACCCATTTAAATTCTCATAGGAACGACAAAGTCATTGAGACACATTTTCCTCTCCGCTATGCTCCCACGGTGCGCGCGAAGTTAGGGACGTGTGCAAGGATGCTAGTTGAAAAATTCCATGCGATTTTTGTGTGTCGTACGCTTGCAAGCTCGACGTGACAGCTTTCCGCGGCTCACATTGCCATACTGATGCTGCGACTGTATGCTGTCTGTAGTAGACGAATTACGCTCACTTCCGTCGAAGCTGCTTGTTTCTAACAGATCTATTCATTGGCCTGACGTTCATATCGCCGTGGTGGTCCAGGGGTAACAACAGGGCTCTTCTGCTAACCCGAAGGTCGCAGGATCGAATTCCGGCCGCGGTAGCCACATTTCGATGGAGGCGATTTGCGCCCGTGTGCTTAGAATGAGGTGCGCGTAACAGAGCCCCAGGGGGGTCGGAGTTTCCGGAGCTCTCCACTACGGCGTCCTTCACAATCATCGTCGTTTCGGGAGGTATAAAACCCTAACAATTATTTTATTTAACTGATGGAGCAATGAAAAAAAAAAAAAACTTCGGAGAGTGTCGAGTGACACGAGCGAAACGAAACGCTTCGGTCCAACATGTGATCGCCATGCATGCGGCAGAGCGTACATTCATTTGGTGCAGACTGCGCAGGCAAACCTGCGGCACAGAACAAACGTTATCGGCCAATACCGTATCTTTGTTGCTGTGGCCACGTGGTGGTCCGACCCCGCAAGGGCGTAAGTGAAACAAATGATTTAGAGGATAGTCTTTGCTCGTTAATGCTGTCTGCGTAACAATCTTTCTTACACACACTGCTGGTTTATATATTTTTTTTCGTGAAAGTGAGAGTGCTGATCGGAAACCACACGACAGCCCTCACAAGAATGCCTTCTCCTTCACCTTTCTCCCTAATGCCTTTCAGAATATACCCAGTGCGAGCCGTTTTCGTCATTGAAGATGGCGCAAAAACATATTCCTGAATATATCACAAGAATACACCACACTTTCGTAATAGACAAAAAAAACGACGTCTGTTTTGTATAACTGCAGTATTTTCTATGAGGAAGGAAGAAAAAAAAGAGGTGGTATAACATCAACAGGCACAAATAAATAAGTAAGTCGGCTGGCGTCGATCGCGTTTCAGTCGCATTTCGACTGTGAGGCTCGACTGTGAAGAAGCTGCCCGGGCTCAGGATTGGGCGGCAGTATCCTTATTGTTCTTTGAGAGTTCTTTATTTTCCGGTAACTGTATTGGTCTTTCTCAGCTGAAGCGAGTCATTCCATTTTCATGTCATTTTCTTCCCCCGGCCAAGGGAACTCCCCTTGGTTAGCTTCCACTCCCGCCAAGGATTGGCCGATAGACTATTTGTTACGCAGTGGAGCGAGAAGTGTCCCTGTGGCACTGGTACCTACAGATGGGGGCAGTATTCCGATGAAGAACCCAAAGGCGATTCAAGTGGAGCTTCGAAAAGCCACTTCGCATCCCCAGGAGATCACTGAGGTCCGCCAGTTTGGTCGCGGAGGCATCCTGTGCTGTTCCGCAGATCAGGAATGCATTCGTGAGCTCCTGCAATGTTCCGAATTCGCAGCGCATCCGGTAAGCCCATTTATTCCGGCACACCTCGCATGCTTGAAAGGATTAGTCCGCGGTGTAGACACAAGCCTGACACCTGCAGATATGCTCGATTTGTTTTCGGTGGCGGGTGTAATTTCAGTGTACAGGTGCACCCGTACAATTGACAACATAAAATCACCAACGGAATCGGTGATAGTGACCTTTTTAGGAACAGTCCGACCTTCCGAAATTAAGGCATGGCCACTGATCTATAAGGTAGAGCCACTTTCCCCCAAACCCCTGCAGTGTTTGAAATGTTGGCGATATGGACATAGCGTCAGAGGGTGCCGATCAGTTCTTAGATGCCGTCTGTGTGGTGAAAATCATGACAGCCGCGAGTGCAGCTCTGAGAAAGAGAGGTGCTGCTTATGTAATGGCGCGCACCCTGCAGACTCCGCAGACTGTGCAGCAAAAGAAAGGGAGCTTGCCATATTGGATATTGTAGAACGAAAGAGGTGCTATCGGAGAGAAGCCGTTGCAGAAATGCAGGAGAGATCCAAAGGATATGCCAGTGTTGCAGCACGTAATACCACCGCCATAGATGCATCTCTCGCAACATCTATCGCAGAGGCCGTAGAGAAGGCTATGGAAAAGGCAATGGAACGCCTCGCAAACAACCTTTTTGAAAGCTTGGCACAATTGGTTTCCAATCAACTATCTCAAATTCTAGGTGTAGCATCTACGAACGATTGGGCTCCTCAGACATCATTAGTATCGCAGCGTACGGAAATAGAAAGTGTGACAACACGTCAACGAGCGGTTTCTCCTGAGGCAGGGACTTCCAAAACAACGGAAGACGGTGATCTTACGGATGATTCCGAAGCATGTGCAGATATGGATATGGACTCTCATAAGGCTCTGAAGCGAACCCGATCTCCCCAATCAAAAAACTCTTCGCATAATTCGAAATCTAAAAAGTATCTATCCAAAAAAGAATTCATTGAGAACATGTCTAAGAAAGACTTTTTGCGAAAGGACATTTTGGACCAAGCAGTTTCTGCGACGGTTCTGTCGTCAAAATAGGTTCACTAACCATATTACAGTGGAATTGCAGATCTATATTTTCCGCAGCCACAGACCTATCATACATTTCTTCACTGATTTCCCCGGATATTATATCACTGCAAGAAACCTGGCTTTCAACCAGCCAAAAGTTTCACCTAAAAAATTATCGGCTATTTCGATTGGACCGACCTAGCAGAGGTGGTGGGCTTGCTGTCTTGATAGCAACTAAGTTTAGTCACAAAGCTACGATCTCTTATCCTTGTGTGACTTCAGATTGTGAAATTTTGATAGTAGACATAACATTACCAGACGCTTCTCCCTTGTCGTTTGTAAATGCGTATTTCCCAGCCGGGGTGCAAGACACACGAAGTCTAGACGATATGTTCTCTGCCTGCAGAAAGGATATATTAATAACTGGAGACTTCAATTCACATCATGTGGCCTGGGGTTTTAAAACAGATTTAAGCGGAAAACGATTGTGGGAATGGGCTATTGACAAGAATTCATCTTCTTTAAATTCGCAATCTGCTACTTTTGTCCGAGGTCTCTCTAAATCTGTAATTGACTTGACATTTTCAAGCTCATCTCTAAATATACGTTCGTGGCAAACTTTAGACTGTGCTACTAACAGTGACCACTTGCCTATTACTTTTGTACTGAACTTTCCAAGAATACATGTCGCCGAAAAGGCCCGCTCATTCCTCAACTATAGAAAATTAGAAAAAGACTTGAGGGCTACTTTTGACCACCGCAAGGACATACAAGGTGACATTAGGGCTATGAGTCTGTGTGCAGTGTTAAAAAGATCAGTAAAAGACGCAACGTTTAAATTAGACTCGGCCACAAGAGGTTCTTTTAGTCCATGGTGGACTGAAGAGTGCACGAGGAGCTATAGAAAACGGAAAGTTGCATGGAAACAACTGCTGGTCAACCAATGTCCAAAAAATTGGTATGATTATAAATTCGCAGCAGCAGACTTCAAACGCACAGTAAGTACAGCAAAAGAAGGTTATAATATGAAACGACATGAGTATCTTTCTAGGGCTAAAAACAAAAAAGCGCTCTTCAGATTTTTAAGATCTCAAAAGATGTTACCACCCGCTGAAAATATTGACTCTTCTGTTCTTTCCCCCCGTGAGCTCTCTGATTTAGTAGAAAATATTGCGAAAGGGCTCCAAGATAGATTTCTGTCAACTCTAACACTGCACATTGTGAACCCAATGGCAGGCGAGGATTTCGAGGAGGTTACTTTAGATGAGCTGGCAGAGATAATAAGGCACTTATCTCCTTCGGCACCTGGACCAGACGGGGTAACAAATTCAATGATAAAAGTAATATTCGAGATTTGTCCAACTGAAGTACTTAATCTGGTGAATTTTTCTTTGACAAAAGCTTGGATACCTGCGGAATGGAAGCTGTCTGAAGTGATTCCGCTTCTTAAAAAGCAAGAAAAAGGATTCGCCTTGGACAATGTAAGGCCGATATCAATCACGTCAAATCTGGTTAAGCTAATTGAAAGAGTTTTGAATGCCCGGGTAATGAAATATATTAATAATAACGCAATATTAAACCCCAGTCAAATTGGTTTTAGATCCGGTTGCTCAATATGGTGTGCGCATGTTGATTTAGAGAGCCGAATACAACTGGCTCGGCGTCGGCGCCAATACTGTGCTTTAGTTACTTTAGATTTGGCTAAAGCGTACGATAGGGTTGAGCATTCAATTTTATTAAGACAGATGGAATTTCACCACTTTCCCAACTACATCACTGCGTGGGTGTCGGAGTTTTTAAGAGGGAGAGAATATTACTGCTTTAAAGATGGGTACTCATCGAATAGATATAAGCAGACACGTGGCGTACCACAGGGGGCTGTCCTGTCGCCAGTTTTATTTAACATTTTCTTAAGCTCCATTCCATCAACTAAGGATATTCAGTTATATGTGTACGCGGACGATATTGCTTTCTTCGCAAGTAATACCGACCTTCAATCATTGTACCAGAGTCTACAAAATTATCTCAATATGATAGAAAGATGGCTTAAAAATATTCATATGACCCTGAACGTAAAGAAAAGTGTGCTCCTTGCATTTTCTTTTCTGCAGCCTATCAACATCTCGTTAATGTACAGTAATGAGCTCATTCCGCAGGCGAATTCCCTTAAATATTTGGGCATCATACATAATGACACATTAAATTGGAGAAGTCACATTGATGATGTGTACTCCAAGGCAACACGGGCCATGGGGTGGCTACGGAAGCTTGCAAACCGTAAAGCGGGTTTAAGAAGAGATGTGCTAATAATGATATATAAACTTTATGTGCGGCCCATCATGGAATTCGGTTGTGTATTATTTTCTGGCAGCGCAGCCTATAAAACGAGACCCCTAATACTGCTGGAAAGAGAAGCGTTGCGTTTGTGTCTGGGTCTACCAAAGTTTGTTGCAAATAACGTGTTGTATATGGAAGCTCGCCTACCTTCTCTGCTAAATAGGTTTAAAATTCTTACTGTGCAAGCATTCTTAAAGATATACAGTTCACACCAAAGACTCTCATTTTACGCTTTCATTCAAGAACCGACTTTATTTTTCGAAACCCATTGGTCGCGACTACACACCCCGCAAATAGTATTTGCACAAGCGCTACTAAACCAACTGAATGTAAAAATTAGACATATTGGTCCAATACACAACCTAAAGTCAATGCTTAGCATACAATTCGATGATATATTTCCTCATAACGCGAAACAATTGGCATATAGGTATTTAAATGACCAGTTAGCAGATTATCTAGCCCACCTAGAGATAAGCAATATCATAGCGACTGATGCATCTGTGTCAAAAGAAAAGGCTGGGGTTGGCATCTTCTCTCCTTCTTTGGACTGGTCCTTTTCGATTCGACTCCCAGATTATACCCCGGTATTCATGGCAGAATTATTGGCCATTGTTCTTGCCCTACGCAAATTACCCTCAAGCGAATCATTAGCAGTTATCATTACAGATTCATTATCAGTTTGTAATGTACTTTCTGCGGCAGTAAATTCAGAGCTCATGAATACGTTTCGGCATTTAGTACCGAAAAACGTAAAGAAACTGCATTTGCTATGGGTACCAGGCCACCGCGGATTATATTTGAACGAAATGGCGGACTCTTTAGCAGCAGTATCCCTGGGTGGGCCCACCATCCCAGTTTTGCCAGATACGGCTTACGTAACCGCGCTAAGGTTCCGAAATGCTTGCCTGCAATGGGGAAAAAGTAATTTGGATAAATTCAAAGATTTCGAGCATTTGAGCTATTGCTGGAATAAACAGTGGTGTGTATCTCGCCAGTTAGAGGTCACTTATACCAGATTGCGCTGTGCAGTTCCACAACTAAATTATTACCTTAATAAAGCTCAGCTCAAGGCGTCACCGCTATGCATTTGGTGCAACGAAATTGAAACAATTGAACATTTCTTTTTATTCTGTCATCGTTATTCTTATCAGAGAAAAAGATTTTTAGTAGCCCCATTACAAAAGCTAGGAATACAAGTAAATTTACCAGTAATTTTATCATTTGGCGGAACTTCATTTGGTTACTGCCACAGGGATGTATGCTCCGCTGTGTTTGATTACATCAACGCAACTAAAAGATTACCATGCTAGTGAACCACTACCTTTTCAGATCTTTAGTTTATAATTCGTAGTTATGTCTTTCAAAAACAAAAGATGGTTTGACCGCTTGCTCAGCACACATTTTTGTTTTTTGGTAGTATTATTTTAAGCTTCTTTTTCAGATTGGCTTCATTTTCAGTTTAGTTTCATTTAAGTATCCTGCCGCCCGGTTCTTGGCCCATCCCCCTTTGTGGGTAAGCGCCATCCATCAGAGGTCATCAGCATCAGCATCAGCACAAATGACCAGCGGACATAATACATGAACGTCTTATAGAGAATAGTGCCCGATGGCTCTTCCAGGAAGCGGAAATTTGTTCGCTCATGCGTGATGGGAAGCATGAGCCTCAACCGTAGTGGCGGCAATTTAGAGCGTCTGCCTTCAATGCTAAGATGGCATACTGGATTCGATCCGCTTACGTGCTGAACGGATGAGAGCAGGAGCTTAACCAGAAATTTGTGTGTGTGTGTGTGTGTGTGTGTGTGTGTGTGTTGGGGGGATTAACCGTACTTCATGTATGTTCCTGCTTGCATTTTCATGTGTGCGCGTATATATAAGCAATCAAAATCGAAAAAAAAAGATTGGGAGGGCGGGAGGTTAACCCCCTCCCCTCCCTTTGGTATCCCCCACGGGCGAAAGGTACCCCGACCGGGCGGTCAGCGTATTGGCTACTCGTTTCTCGAAGAGACAACCTCTCTTTTCTCTTCTTTCACTCGCCTTCCTCGTCCTCCCAACAAAGCTGAGGTTGGTGACCGAAATCAGTCTTTTCCCAGCCATCACATGCGCTTATCTGCACACGTCGCCTGCTTGTTCCACATTGGGCGCAGTTATAGCGGTGTGGCTGCTCGCCTTCTTAGATATTATTTGCAGAACATCTGTAGCGTTATGTTGGTTCCGTCAGCCGAGTGCGTACAGCCAGGGATATTTAAAACAAATAATTTGGAGACTTGACACTGACGTCGAAAGGGAGGAGGCACTCTTCCTATGGCACATTGTCATGTTCAAGGTCACGCAGGATGGTCCACTTACGATGTTGGTATATTTTCAGTATACGCTCCCGCATGTTTCCATCCTGTCGTGGTTGTTGTGGCCTAAGATTTCGTTGTAGATGGTCAGTTTAAAAAAAAAGAAGTCTACCTGCATTTTACTCCGGGAACTTTGATGTACAGCGAAGCTGTAAGATAAAGCACCATCACCGTAGTTGGCGTAGGTAAGCACCGCCACTACCACAGACATTGTAAGAAGGGTGTAGGAGTCATGTAAGAGGGGGGCGAAAAACCGGCCCCATACATTGGCATAATAGTGAGGGGGCGCTGCGACCAACATTCGCTCGCCCCCTAAAGAAGAACGCTGCACTCGCATATGACCACTACCACCACAAGATAAGTTCAATATAAATACGTAAATGTAGGAGTGATAAAATAGGTTTCTGGTGATCGTAAATACATAAATATTTGAGCAATAAAAAAAAAGGCATCGTGTATACGGGTGCAGGTGTGTCACCGAAGAGAAACGTGCGTTGTTGGTGCGGCACCAGTGGCGCACTCTTGTGGGTGCAGCCGATGGCCGCATTCAAGTAGAGGGCAACAACAGCTTCTACAAAACGCTTTAATAGGAAATCTCACATGAACGAACAAACAAATCAGGTCGACATATGCTCACTGTGGAATCTCCCAACAATGCTCGATCTCACTTATGCAATAAACGCCATCGCTCCGCCCAACACCACGCGCGTAAAGTTCGTGGCTTACGTGAATTGCACCAAACAAGACCAGCACACCCGAGAGGGTAAGGAAGAAAACATGACGAAAGAATGGACAAAGAGAGAGAGAAAAAAAAAGGGCGGAGGAAAGACCCGCAGAAATGGATACTTCGCCAACGTTGTCAAACCAGCAACAAGTCGCGCGTACCTTTATTGCCAACAGCCTACACACGTATGCAATGACGTCAAGAAATGCAGCAGTACATGACACAACATAAGTAATGTAACGGAAACGATACTTCAAACAAAATGAGCGCAGTATAACGCTTGCAAGTTGATTGCGCTCGAGCAACTGCATTCGCCTTTATATTATTTTTTTATGTCACTATACAAAAATAAGGTACAATTTCAAGCGGTGTAACTTGATTCTCTATGGTTTTACATAAAGGAGCACTGTTATTTTTTTTATTTCCACGCTGCTAACACTATAGCTTTCTCGTAATTCCTAGGTAGTAGTAGTGTTTTTTTTTTCTTGGCTAAAACTTAGTTATGGGTTTCCGTGTTGCATATTGCTATTGTTTGCTATTTACACTCGACGGAGCCGCGTTGATGGCTCTCTCTGCCCCTCTCTCTTTCTCGGAAGTTTTACTTTTTGTTTTTGTAGAGCGCGCGCGCCACACACACACACACACTGCCACTTTTTTATTATTTTTGCGTGGCCGTGATCACAGTCTCTGAGTCTTGCAGGGTAGAAGAACCGTTCCACTCGTTTTTTTTTCTTTTCGTTTGTGCACAAAACCCTGGGCACACGCATCGTTCGTGTGTATGCATCCGCACCAGTGTGTACTATGTCGCAGTCCCCCCCGTATCTCGTGTCGACCGCGCAGAAGCAATATATGTATGTATACTTTAAGTTCACAGCAGCGAAGCAACAACTCGCTTCCGTGGTGTTCAGAAAAGGTACGCTTAACAAGCCGCCTTTTCTCTGCCTCTCTCAGTATTGCTTTCGGAAGCGCGCAACATAGAGACGCCCGCAACAGTTCGTCGTTCTTTTTTTTTTTTTCAATGTTCAGAGCATTCGCGTTTGACGCGTACGCACACACGCCTATCTCGTTTGTCTCTATAGAAGTCTGAAGGAAGGGAACGGTGGAGGACGCTCATGAAAGGGAGTTTCTGCGTTCAGGAAGGATTACCACGTGATCGAAATCGGTGGTGGTCGGGAGTGTGTTGTTCCTGTTCATTGTGTCGTCGTCGGTACCTGTTTGATGCCGCGGGTTGAGGGAACTGGGTAAGGGCAGGTGCTGGTTTTACGTACCTCGTACGTACTTTGAAAAACCCTTTGGTCATCAGCTCGTTCGGCACCAAAGTTCCTGGTCGGAGCGGCAATCCTGGACCGGCCAGACGATGCGACCTTCGCTCTGCACCCGTTTACACTGCACCGGCCTCCGAGATCACCGTTTTTTTTTTGCCGGGCATCTGGGAGGTCAAATCGTGCATCGTGATTCGTATGTAGCGTCGCCACATCACCGTGCCTGTGGCCTTTCAGGATGTTCAGGTCTGTGTACCGCGGCCGGAACCAGGTCTTAAGCGGCACGAACTCACTCTTCGGCAAACGCCGGGAACGTTCATTGGTCGAAATCTTCACGGGAAAAGGGAGAAATGGGAATGATACTACTTGGTGTCCGACTCGTGATGTTATTTTTCCGAAGTGTAGATGTGTGGCTTACTCACATAGTCTCTCCTTTTTTTGTATAGTTTGTGCTTCGTTTACGAGCTTATATATAAGATGTAGAAAGAAGCGCGTTGGCTAGTTTTGGCTAGATCTGGCTTGAGGCTGCTCAGCAGCGTTAAGCGCAGAAGCATGCGCACTTATATCTGATCCGGATCATTACGCGCCGCGAACTAATTGATGCTCGAGCTTTCAAGACTCGCATTGGGAACCTGAAGCGCACACCTTCAAACCCAGGAGGCCAAAAAATCCGTGCGAGTATGAGGTCGTCACAAGCATGTTGCCGTCAAATATTACGCAGTCACAATTCATTTTGTCCGGTATTGCGTTAAACGGGAGTCTATACGTGGTGGGTCGCGTTTTACGTCGTTTTATCTCATAACGAATTGTTTTGGATATGCTGCCTCTTTTTGTCTTTTTATATATATTTGACGTCGATGATATCCGATTTCGTGAGCAGCCTTCTCTCTCTGTGTTGACAGGTTTACGAGGAATTTGCGTTATACAGCGAACGACTTGGACTAAGTGACGAGTGAAGATGACGGCGCTCATGTAATCTCTCGCTCGTCTAGGCCAGCTCGTGCGCCTGCTTTGTTGTAGATTCCTCAAAGTGTGCCAGCACCATCATTCTCAGCTGAATATCAGATCGAAGCGCAAATGCTTCAGCGGCAGTCCTGTAGATTCGAACCGGTTCACAACAGTATCGCGTCGATAAACGTCAGAGGCCTATGGTGTGGGTGTGTTAAGATGGGAACCACTCCTTGTGTAAGTGTAGAGACAGCACATCCTTGCTGTGATCAGTGTTCGTTGAGGCCTCAGCGACCTGTTCAACTGCCGTGGGCTTTGTGCTCGCTAACTGTGACAGCTAATGCTCATTCTAAATGCGACCTGCATTAATAGCTTTTTTTTCGGATTTTTTGTACGTATTTTTGCGCCGTGCAGCGTGGCTTCACGTGTGAAGATGGCGATGAGCAGCGCGATGATGTGATTGTTTTTTCTCTAATGATGTTTTCAGACAATGCTAGAGTGCTTCTGCCCGCGGTTGCAGATCGCGAAGACGTGCGTTTGGTGTTCAGACGTGAGAATGCGGTGTACTGCATGCGCGAAAGGAAGCCGCAGTGCGGTGCAGTACCACGTATTTCGAAACTATGGGTTAGTCACGTGATGGCGGCGCCACGGCATTTTCTGGCACCACGACGAATACGTAGCGGAAACCGCGATTCTGGCATTCATATTTTTGTAAATATTCATAAATAGCTAGAACTGAAATGTAGCTTTAATCATACACACTGATTACGTTCGCGCGACGTTGTGAGACGGAATTCGCACGAGGAAAACGCTTTAACAATCGGAGCCTTACTGGCTAGCGCAGCTGGGTAAGCTAAGGCTGCTCGCTTCTTTCTCTCGACCGGGGGAGGAGTGGTTATTCAGATTGGTGGCGCCAACAGCGCTAGTTTATGAGAACTTTCGGGTGCCCCTTGCAAGCTGTCGCATTTTCTTTACGGGATCCCTTGCTGGCCACAGGTGCGATTGATATATTTCCTCGTACTTTTCGCGCATTGAATGCTCACCTACCGCATCCTGTCACACAGAACTCGTCGGGGCGGCAGGCCCATGGCCACACGTGGGCCAGGCTGTGTACGCTTTTGACAAGGTTAGGGTTAAGGATGTTGTAGGTAGCCGGCGGACCTAGCCTTGCATAATTTGCAGGCAATCGCCCCGCCCGGTTTCCTCTTTGCCAATTGTAGCTAGTGTCCCTTGTTTGTTTTCGACTAAGCACAAGCAGGCTTTTAAAATAAAGATCGTGCATAGCGCGACGTAAGCCTGCATAAGACGACGGCCTTTGTGCTATTCCACGTGCAGTATTGTGCCGGTACTCTAACTCACTGCACTATACCCCAAACATATAGTGCAGCGAGTAGCGGGACAAGTAACTGCACACATGTACAGTTCTCGGCTATTCATGTACGACGCCCTTAAGGAAGGTCGGATCGAGCCTTGTGATTGGTCTACCGCCACCGCGAATGCGCTTCCCTTCTGTTAGTGCACGCAACGTAAGCAAAGCGCTGTGTTTGAAAAGCTGTGTTGTGCGGCGACGTGCTCGATGTGCTATGTACAGTGCAAGACAACGGAACTTTTCGCTGTTTCCCCTTTTCTCGCTCTTTGTTTCCTCTGTCTACCTCGTTTACTTTCTTGACAAGTACCTCGCTCTAAGTAAACGCTGCAGAAATTAGAACGTCACTTGTTAACAAAGCCTATTCGTTACACGTAATACATAGATATATGCTATATACGTATTCGTACAAACATTGGCTGACTAGACGTAACATATAATGACTCGTTCTCGGAACCCGTGGTGTACTGAGATGTGCTCGTGTGTGTGGTTACGCGCTGTGCGTCTTGATTTTTTTCTCTCTTCTTTTCTAAGCAAGAGCTTCGCTTTTTCCGCTCGCGCATCTCTCCATACGGTCGATAGAAGCTCGCACTTATTGGTCCATGCTGAAGCGTTTACGAAGCTCATTAAAAAAAAGAATAGCCGCCGCCCGATATACCGACATACCTTTTTTTTTTACTTTCACCACAGGAAGCGCCTGTTAGCGAGGAGAGGTGACAGTGGCCCGTATGACTAGTATTACACGAGTGCGCTTTACTTGAGAACGTGGCCTCCGGGACCGTTGGCCGGTGCACCGCGTCTCGGAGACCACTCCTAAACACGAGTGTGCAAACTGCTCTGTTCACAGATTTGACAATCAGCGTCGGAGTGATTTGCATGATTTATGCCGATTATATCATGACAACGGTGGGTTGCTTTGTTTTACATGTCCGTTCTAGATCAATTAACGACGTTTACCCGGCTACCGTGGTTCTCATTTTTATCAGTTTCATTATTATACTGTTTGTGTTTCTCAATTCGACGTGATGCCAAACATAGGCGATAAATAATTACTTATTCTAACGATTTCGAACAAACCGGCCTACAGTGTGTTTGATGATTCAAATAGAAAGCATAGAGAGAAAAATCAGGGGAAGGCAGAAGCCCGTTGTTGAAACAATTTTAGGAGGGGAACAAAGCGACTTATAGAAGGGAGAAAAATGGATCCGGAATTGAAAGAAGGAAATAAAAAAAGCTGGATTTCACTAGCACCCCTCCCATTTTCAAAGTGTGTCGCGTAATTTGTTTTTTTTGTTTTTTTTTGCCTTTGTCTGGTTCTGAACGTTTTTCGCACTCACGGTTTTAAACATTGTTCCTGGCCTCTCCGAAGGAAACGCTTCGCCAATCAATAGAAAATGTACAACAGTTACACATAACTCATGTAGACTTCCTGATGATAAGTGACAATGCGGATAAAGAAAAGATTCGTAAGGTCCGGTGAAAATCTCTTATGACGACAGTGTATCAGCGATTCAAGGGCAGTATGCAGACTGAATACATGTATTCACTGCCTATGTGCGTCCCTAAGGTAGACGCAGACAAAATATGCTGACTCATTTAGCACTCGGCGGGCGCCTATGTGCATTTCATATCGTGGTTCACAGGGCAGCGCGAATAGTCACCGTGGCGATTGTGACACAGTGATCGTGAACACTGTTGATTATTCGACGCCCTCCAGTCGCAGTGATGGTGAAATGACTGTTTCAATGCTGATAATCACTCACTCAACTCGGTGATTCAGCAAAAAAAAAGAAAAGAAAAGAGTACATATAGTTATTCGAGCCACTGTCACTTCGTGCGTCGACACTTTCTTGACCTTCATCGTGACTTTCTGTGCGCACGGTCGTGAATGAATACAATACTGCGGTGCGGCTTACGCCAAAGAAGTGTCGTGTTATTTTAAACCCTGCTTACGACGTCAGCGAGGAAAAAAAAAAAAGATAACATCGGAGTGGCGGGAAAAGTGTGCGCTGCAATCAGGAGGCTATGGGGGGCGTGTGAAAAGTGGTTGGGATCGACCGTGTACTACGACGACAACCGCTGGATTGGGTAACGGATTCCACAAGACTAACGCTGTGTTGTGTGGTGTGCGCGCGTGCGTGCGTAATAGCGAGAGAGTAATAATAAGACGCGCAATTTGCAAACAGTGTTTAACTAACGCGGGAAACAGGGCGGGCCTGCACAAACAAGTGGCGCACCGACAACAGATACAAGTGTGATTGGCTGGCCTATATATATGTATATATATCTTATATGCATATGGCGATTATGTACATCTATGTACAGCGAACAGATATCTTCCCGCGTGCACCCTTGCATTGAATGGTGTAATAATAAAAAAGAAAGCTGCAGCGGAAGCGCTTATCGGCAGCACGTGGTGTACGAGTGACTTATTTACGATTGTTTGTTACTACGCGACATCCGGGATTTGTTCTTGCGCATGCTCGCTGCTGTAGGACACCTGCCTACTTTTGCGTAGGGCACCTTGTACTCTTAACAAAGCTGTCGGTATTGCTTTCGTACATTAACCATGCGCTCGTAAAAATGAATATAGACTGCCCATACAGGACTGACTACGCCCTTTTGTAGAGTGAGACTGCATCGTAAATCTTGCAGACTGCCTGAAACGTAATCTCTTAACCCATCTGTTTTTACAAGCGTTTCGTTAGGGGCGCAGAGGGACTTCCATGCATGTTGCTGGGAAGTCTCGAGGTTGTTAGGAAAAAAAAAAACGTATTAAGCGGCGAGTAAGCGCTCACATGTAGACGTTATATATAAGTGCCATAGAAAAAGACCGTCTGTAGGATTTGCGTAGACTGTCTGAATGCATTTCTGTGGGAATCAGTAGCACGAGTTAAACGTGTTCGTCTAACCTATTTTTTTCCTGTAAAGCTTGCTTTGCCTTTGAAATATTGTTGCTGCGGGAAAGCCAGAAAGATGTATTTAAAGGTGCGAGGAGGACGTTTCATACAAAGTGAGTGCGTTGTCCTTGCTGGGAACGTTACCTCATTTGCGATGCATTGAGTTATACATGACATGTCTGTGCATTTCAATGCACAACGTTATGCTTGTTCAATGCATGATGTCATATGATTAAGCGTTGCGACAATTCGTTGTTACCTAAAGCTGGCTGACGAAGCGGCTTAGTGGTGGAAATTTTTTTCTTTCTTACAATGTCGCTGCGCAAGATTTCTCGCCTGTTCCCATGGGACTACTTTGCTGCATATATCGCCGTAAAATTGACAAAGAACGCCCTAAAAAGGTAAGCTTGTAATGGCTTTGCCATCACATACATGTTTTTGGTCTTTCCTACACCCCCCCCCCCCCTTTTTTTTGTTCTTGCAGACTTATGAAGGACAAAAACGAGGTTGTAATTAGGATACGTGATTTGAAGTTACGTGAGTTCTCATTCACTGTCAGTTTTATTCCAAACATAAATCGCATTCCGATCGCCTCAGATATGTAACT
Source organism: Rhipicephalus annulatus (assembly GCA_013436015.1). Lineage (NCBI taxonomy): Eukaryota > Metazoa > Arthropoda > Arachnida > Ixodida > Ixodidae > Rhipicephalus > Rhipicephalus annulatus. The sequence goes on from WOVY01009521.1 coordinate 465,881, forward strand.
ACATGGGAAGCCGAAATCGAAAGACGAGTATGTCCACTGACAATACGCGGTAACAAAAGCTGCAAGCCGCCGTCATTTGCTCCGAGATGGAAAACGAAGGTGAACTTTGTGTCAATGAGTGATTGTCGCTAACACTTACTTTATGCCGCGCATTAGTCGTTTGCGATCATTCTGCAGCCTTCCTCACCTTATTCGATAAATTAAGAAGAAGAGTAAGAAAGAAGAGTAGTTCGTGCGATGCGAAACAGGCACGCACTGCCCGCCTTGCTATGTAAGCGAACACACCGAAACGCGGCGTAATTTCTCGGCACCTATCTACGACGCTGCTCGGCTGACTAAAAGGTGGACGCGGGACTGTAAATTACGAATGCGCTCCGGCTTAAACTAACACTACAGGCGCATGCGAGTGAGTATGTTCATTTTTACTTGGAGTGAACTTTCATACCGTAACTGTGTCACAGGCAGCGGCCGGCCTGACTAAATTTTGGTCCTACTACGGCTGTCGTTGAACTACGAGGCTGAAGCCTAGAGATCGAGTGATGCCTAGTCAGAGACCTACATAGAAATAGTTTCGCCTACTTTGCGTGCTACGAAAATTTGTTATATGGTACCAGATTGCATTAAAGCCTCTACGTTCCGATAAATCTACGAGGATGAATTCGCCACTCGCCGATGCTTGTTTTCTTACAAGCGCATCGTTCGTTCTTTTCTTTTACCCTGTAGTGTCGTGCGGCATGACTACAGAACTTTCGCTCTGCGGCTGTATACGTACGTATCAACCGCGTTGCATTCTTCTAGCATCCCGACCCTGACCCGCGCGTGCTTGTTTTTTTGTGTGTTTTTTGTTGTTGTTGCAGCGAGCAAGCAAACAAGTGTTGTGACAGCAGTGTACGACAATGTGGGATGGACGACGACTGAGATGGTGGGTCGGCTCTCCCCTGCAGCGGCTGTTTGTATCGTCGAGGGAACGAGCTTGCAGAGGCGCGTGAAAGGGAACATCATGCTCCTAGTCAAAGAGTTGCATGCAGTTTACGATGTTCTCAATGGCGATCCATGGAGAAGGTCGTCGGGAAAAGGGGGAGATTCGAGTGTGAGGATGAGTTCGTGTTTTCGAACGCGGAAGTTTGGACGACGACAATTTTTTCCGAGTTTTCGTATTACTGCATTAAAAAAAAGAAGAGAGGGGGCGATGGACACATAATGCTCGATTATTGTATTTTTTTTTCTCCCGAGAGACTTTCTTTTGCTACGTCTGTCGTAGTGCGCGATTTATACCACTCTTCTGTGAATCCGGGAACGTGTTTGCGGACAGCTCGCCTGTGCATTGACCGTGTTATAATAATAGACGGAGCGCTCTTCGAAACTGCGAGGCTCTCGTAACGGTCTTTGCTTTGCACGCGTTTTCGAACACGTCATTGGTTCGTACGGTGGGCGTCGCCATGACGACGGGGGAACCCTCGTAACGAGTTATGGCTTTCACGATGTCTGTCTCGAACGCAGCAGCACTCGTCAGTAGTGTGTGCCGCCAAGGTCACAGAACACCGCGAAATTGTTTTTTTCCTTCCTATGTATTCAGCTCTCTCCTCGTTCTTTGTTTTTTTTTAAAATTTTGGTATGTCCAACCACGCCTCTGCAGTTATCGGAGAAATGTCGTCGTCCAACTTTCACACTTCACCAGCAACGTGACCTGTTTCCAACCACCGACTCATACCGAGCTCTATGAAGTAGCGAAAAAAAAATTGTTGTCGACCATTTGTGGCCTTTTTTTGTTGTTCGTTTGCTTCGAATGTTGATCTAGTTGCACGCGTTCTTATTCTTTCTCCTTACTACATGCGTAGTTTTCCTAGATTACTACTCCAGCCCTGCATACAGATAAGCACAAGTGCCTAATCTGTATGCTCTCCTTACTACGTTTTTTTTCTTTTTTTTGCGCCCGTGAGCTAGAGATCAGCCAATGTATAGTTTGAACGATTTCTACGCAACATCAGACGTGTAATGCAATTTAACCATCCGCTGGGCCCCGCAGGGGGTACAGTTATCAAGGGTATTGGTGGGTATGGTATACATGCACTGCAATCACGACCACCAAAAAAGACAATTTTAGTGAGAGACCACGAATACGACTTCTCACAGATGGATGAAAGAGCCATGTTCATCGTCGTTGAAGCAAACTGCGCGATGTCTAGAATATGCAGCACCCTTCGCGCCTGCCTCCTTTTCTAACTGTTCGGGCCCAGCAACATTTAGAAGGGGACAACGATTCAAGGATGTTCGACTTCGATAACTAGAGTTTACTGTCAAACTTTAGCGAATGTAGCCAAGACACGTTATCCGACAACATAGGCCAGCATGTTCGTCGAACGCCCCCGAACGTATCATGAATGATGTCACGAATACGGGACGTTAGTTTACTTCATGAGAACAGACGTTCGCTTGACAAGGTGTTTCTTGTTCGTTTTCGTTCCTTTAAACCATAGTTTGAGCCAATTGCGCTGGTCGAAATTGCAGGCTGTGGATATTTTTTTTCCCTCCTCGTTCGCCGATTGCGCGTGTTGACTTCATTCGCTTATCTCCGCTGGAAGTAACTCTGGGGGCTGACGTGGTTGTCTTGGAAACGTACAACATCCATATGAACAGCAAGAACAACAGATCGCGCATCGCGGTGCCTTTCGTTATCAACAGGCTCGATTCACCGCTCTCAAAGTGTGGAACGAAAGCAGGTAGATTTTTTTTCCTTCTTTCAGGAGTAAACCAACTTATTCGGAATCACGCTTAAAGAAAACAAATCGGTCGATCTCGGATGGGCATCGGGAGGGGACGGCTTGAGATCGTCCTGCAGTCAACTTTAGGAAGGGAACATGGCATTGTGCATATACGAAACAGACATACAACGAGGTGGTATCATGTGACGTGTCTCGGCAATGTGAGCAAGGTGTCGTGAGATTTTTTTTTCTTCCTTCGAGTCGTGCGTGGAGCGATATGTGTGTAGATGGTGTGTGTCTGTCTGTGTCTATCCCTGTGACGGCTCGCCCCGTTTCTTCACTAAGGCCACTTTGCTCCCACATGCGCTAGCGCTGGTCCCGCATATCTCGCTCGCGCGGCCACGCGAACGCCTCCGCCGTGCAGCCGAGGGACACTTTGAAACATTGTGACAGATGCGCGTTGAAGAAAGAAATGTGCGTACTTGCGCAGAACTGCACATGTAGACAACAGAGAGTCCTGATGACCTGCGCGAGGCCATTCGAGTTTACTTGATATTTAGCTTACTTTGATAGATCTTAGTATGTGTAACATTAATGTGGGCGTGTGAATGAAGTTCCTGTGCGACCAGTATTTAGATTTTTATGTTTTTCAAGGGAGGAGGGGAGACTTGCCTTTTGTTTCTGAGACGAAAGCGCGGCAGTGTTTCAGTCCCTCGGATGCACTGCGAGTGTTAGCGCGCCACGCGAGTTACACCGCCGGACGAGGAAGCTGCCGGAAGACGTAGTGTAACAATCATCTAAGCGACTTTGTTTCGAGCACGACGCAAGTCGTGGCTGTCAGCAAGCGTTAATCGCAGCAGACTGACCAGATTTTCTTATTCTAGTTATTTTGTTGACGTAAGCGCTTCTCTTTTGGCTTTTCATAATCTGGAAACTCGCGTGTGAGCAGAACCGCTCGTGATTGCTTCGAAAAGTTACTTTCTGGCTCGACAGCCTGCCAAAGAGCGGCAGTGTTTACGTTTCCCGACGTGCCGGCTGCCGAGTGGATAACCGAATGTAGGCAACAGTCCAGCAGGTTGTCGCCGCGGAGCAGCTACAGCACTGGCGTATGGTGTTACCGCTCGGCATGCGAGCTTGAGCATCGCGCAATCCTTTTCATCTCGACCTGGTCTGTTTGGCTGGGGCCTTTCCGTCGGCCCAGCCGCTGGCCAATAGTTTGCTTCTTTTCCAATAAGTGGTCGCCGTATTGTGTTTTACCTTAGTTGCTGTGCTGAGCCGAATAGACGCCGACATAGTTACGCATCGGCGCGAGTGTTGCGATTACACCGCGGCCTGCTCAGCAGCAGCAGCAGCTTCCTCGCCCGGTGTCGTCCGAGGGCCCGAGCGGCGGCGGCGGCTCTAGTCCTCCTGCAGATTGCTCTGCGAACCCATGCCGGTCAGGCTCTCGTAGAAGGTGCCCGAGCGCGGCAGGGCCGTCTGCGCCGCTGCGCCGCTGGCCAAGTCGAACATGCGGTGGAAGCAGCTCTCGGACTTGGGCCTCGGTATCGTGGTGCCTCCGCTGCGGTGCACCCCCAGGAGGTGGCTGTACTTCCTCCGGTTGCCGCCCTGCGCGCGGCCGCCCCCCTTGGCGTCGCCGTCCGCGTCTTCGTCCTCCTCCTCGTCGTCGTTGTTGGCCGCCTGGGCGGACCGGAGCAGGGCGGTGACTGTGCTGAGGTCGACGCGCAGGTCTTCGCGCTGGCACACGATGTCCGGGTTCTTGCCGATCTTGTTGAGCCGCTCGGCGGCGATGGACTCCATGGTCCGTCGCATCACAGGGTACACGTCCAGCACGGCGTTGAAGTGTTCCACGGACAGGGAGAACAGGTTGCAGTAGGTCTCGGCCCGAACGCTGGCCACGCGCCGGGCGTTGGTCAGCAGGCAGATCTCTGCGAGCGCCGCACACACGCTGGTCAGGCAGGAATCGCGCATTGCAACGCCGAATCTGATAAGCGATTTTATACTGCGCACACGCTTGGAGGCGCTCTCCATCCAAAAAAGCTGAGTCCGCTGTCGCTCGGCGTCGCTGATTTAAAAAACTGGCATATGTAGAGTGACTTGGTTGTCGTGTAAATTACCCACCTCGACCTTCTTGAAGGCTGTCCCGTTCACCTATGGTAGCTTTTCTACATACGTTACCTTACATGGAATAGGCAGTGGAGTAGGCAAAAAGGCTCACCTCCGAAGTACGACCCGTCAGAGAGGCTGGTGGCCACCTCTCCGTTGCTCATCACAATGTCCACGATGCCTTCCTGGATGAAGTACATCTTGGTCCCGAGTGTCCCCTCCTTGATGATGATGTCGCCTGGCTGGAAGACCTCGTACTTGAGTTTGGTCACGACGTCGTTGACGAAGTTTGGGTCCGCGTTTGCAAAGAACGGCACCGACGCCACGAGCGACCGGCAGTTGTAATTTATTACGTCCTGTGAAAAAACAGCGCATTTGTCTCTATGCATGGATTTCGAGACACAAAGCGAAAATGTAGCAAAAATACCACTTGGGCTAGTTGGTAAGGGTTCATTATGAATACAAAGAGCGGGGCCGAGTACGCAACAGGAACTGAAGAAGTCCTTATCTTCAGTCACTCTTACGTACTGCGCCCCACTTTTTGCTTTCACAACGAGAAGAAATGTGTCTCAGGTTCGGCAGACGCTGGTTGAGACCTTAACATGACACCATGGCAAGAACTTTATTTGAGTCCCGAGAAACTGAGATCTAGGGCAGCTGGAACCCCCAACCCCCATTTCTACACTAACCGAGTCGGTGGATTCGGACATGCTCGTCACTTACTTTGATGATATTTTTCACTTGCGCTAACCTTTAAACGATGCAGTGACCAGTTCTCACTTAGCGGAACGTTATCACACCTCTTCTTATCCGGATGACAACGTAATTCACTATCTAAACGTAAGATTTTGAAGACCTTATATCCACACGTTAATCACCCACTATATGCTGTTACTGCAAGACGTCTCGGCGAGTTCCCGTTACTTGTTTGCAATTACGAATCAACGCAGGCTTGTTTTATTGTTGTTATCACGGAGGAATTTCCACAGCAACGAATCAACAGCATACTACGTGGTCTGATTTCATTTTTTTTTTACTCCGGGGCATGACAGTTTTAAATAGTGAGATGCCATTTCCACGTACTCAAGACGATATAATCTTGTTGTTGCAATGATATCGTGCTGTAAATGCTCACCTCTCTTAGCCTCTCGGAGAGTTCCCCGAGTATGGCTTCTTCGTCGAAGAATTTTCCTTGATACCGGTGCTCGAAGTAGTCGGTAATCCCTTGTCGCAAGTCTCTTGGAAGCTTTCGGTACGCCATGTACTCTTCTACTTGTTTTAACTGCGCATGAAAGACAGCGCCATCAAGAGAAGTAATACATACTCTACATACGGTATGTTTACCGTCTTATCGTGGTATTGCGATAGGCGTATCAATTTCCTGACTGAACAGCATTGTATGGATTGTGTAATTAAGAAACGCGGAAAATCCTATGACAGTGGATGCAGAAGGGTAGGATATACTTGAGAGAGGAAGGTTAACGAGGTCTTAGTCCGGTTGGCTATACATGGCACTGGGGAAGAGAAAATTGAAAGAAAAGTTTGATAGGAATAGAAGTCGACTGTTGAAGTAGCAAGGTGGTAATCCGTGTGTAAGTTCTGGACTTCGCTTATCGCTTATTTTCTAGGAGACTGTGTGAGGGTTCAAGAATCACACGGCCACTTCTTGATTCACTGCTTTATCTACGACAAGCGCCATGCCTTCTTTTGTATTGTGGGCGGTAGTAATGCAGCCGTCTCACCTTTTCACGGTACTGTCGTCGCGAAGAGTCCAGCGACTGTATGAGGTTTGTGGTGTGTCCGAGGAACAGTGCGTAGCAGGTGGCCCCGCTGATCATGCTGAGCAGCGTGAGCCACATATCAGTGAGGCTCTGGGGCGGGAAGCGGCCGTAGCCTATGCACAGCATGTGGGACATGGCCTTGAACAGGGCCCAAGAGTACTGCTCGAACCAGTACTTCGTCTGCATCGACAGAAGCCCCCCCAAGAGAACATCACGTCAGTGCTCGGAATGCGCTGTGTTCCATCCACATCAACGCAACAGACAGCGAGCTCCGCCGCGGTGGTCTATAGTGGAGTTTTTTTTCATTTTTCATTTCGAATTTATCATCGTAGATGCCCGTTTGATTGCCAACGTTCTCACCTCAAGTTCGTTGATGGCGACCCAGGAATTGGAAGGAAACCCCTGCAGCATGGGGACGAGAAACTGAAGGCACCCGCTCCAGTGACCAATAAGAAGCATCATGCAGATCAGGTTGAAGATTTTCATGAACACGCTCGCCATGTTCAGGAACTGCAACCAGGAGAGGAGGAAAGAAAGCGAGAGAAGAAAAGGGAGAGTAAGGTACCGAGCGGCACTGTTACGATGTACGTTCTCCAGGCACACAGGCGAATTCTTTACGAGAGAAAAACAGTCGTACCGCTCTTGGCCAAGCAGGTGTTTAATCAATTATGTCAACACATAAGATATGGTACGATAGAGAGATTTGAAATTACGATGGTGTGAATGGGCAGTGGGTCACTACATTGATATATGTGTTCTTTTTCTGAATTAAACTTTCACTTGATAGTAGCGCTGGTGCTGTACCTTTTTTTTTCTTTGTCCGTGTGTCAGTGTGCGCTAAAAACAAGTTTCGATACCCTCATACCAACTAGCTCGTCTTTCAATATTACTTCAGCACATTTAACTATTAGGTAGCGGGGAATTGATGACCCTAGTTTTATATCTATACACGCTTCTGAGTCACTGAATACAAGTAAACAACTGCAATTTGTTACAGTAGTTCTTATTGCATGCTTGGGCATTGTAGCTCTGTAGAAAAAAAAAGAAAGACGAGGTGAGATTATCGGAAGGTACATTTTGCTAGATATCATGTTTCGTTTTGTTTGCTTCCGTAATTAGTTACCCCGTAGTGACAAATGTGACAGTGTCTGTTTTGCCGTTAAGTTTCTTAAGGGTGGCATTATTGATATGTGTTTGCACTTGAAATCTGTCATCCGGGTCTTCGGACAGCTAAAATATGTCACCTGACTTACTAGCTGTGTTATACGATGCGGGGTAGGGCGCGTGCGTGCACGCTATAAACAGATTGCGCCTTTGCTCTTTGACCTTGAGGTGGAAGAAAATGACGCGACTGTGAACAGAGAAAAGACATGTTGCATCTCGCGCCGAGGTCTATGGCACCTCTATTGCACAGTTTATGACACAGTCTAATGCCATCTTTAACATTTTCTCGGGTTCGTTATAACTGGAGAGGTCTGCTTAGCAGATGGTATGGTGAGTGCGACTAGCGTGGCCAGCCTGAACAGGCTCGACAGCGACCGTCCCGAGAAATGTCCCAGTCAGGCTCGTTGTGCTCTTGCGGCTTGATCTGGGAGTAGTTTGCCGACCGGTAAGCAACGATAACGAATCCGTTTGCGCTGAGCGCCTGCAGCTGCTACTAAAAGCTCGTGTTGCAAGTAATGGTACTCTTTGAGCGCAAGACAGCCGCTGTGCGTTCAAAGTCGTTCTGCTTCGAGACCAGAAAGAAACAGAACTCCGTGTATCAGGGGCCAAGTTCACGTAGCTCTGCGCTCGTAAGCGCTTTATTCCCGTTGGTCGTGTACCGCCTTCACTAATGATATGCCTATAGCTCCTGGATTTGCTAGGATATTGCCTTACGAACAAGTTTAGTGTAAAGAAAGAAAGCTTTCGTGAATACGGACCTCAGGCTCGCTGCGACACCAGCGAATGTTTTTCGGAGCTTGACCAGACATAATAAAAAGTAAAAATAAACAATAAAACTTTGAAATTAAGACAGGTTACTCAGGTGTCGCTTCAAACACGTTGTTTAAACTAGGACAAGCCTCGAAAGTGTACCCAATTTCTGGCAAAAACATTATTTGAGGTTAATTGGCACGCTGACGATCATACTGCGCAATTGAAGTTGGGCTAATTAGTACAAGTTGGTACGAGTTTAGCAAGTTTGCACACACAATCAGAAGAACGTAGGCAGCGCCAACAGGAAGTGACAGTGAAAGTGCTGGTATTGAAATAAAGAGTTTTTACGGAAACCCGTATGGGCGGAATGAAACATGATGAAGGAAATCAAGTACACCGACCAAATGAAAAAAAAAAAAGCTTGAATGAAAACGACGTTTCGACTTTCATACGGAAGCCTTATTCACAATCTGTTCCGCGGTAACAAGGTTTGTCTATGGAAGCCGAAACGTTGTTTTCTTTCAAGCTTTTGTTTGGTCGGAGCACTTCGTTACCTTTATCATGCTTTGTCTATTTGTTGTTCGCACAGTCGGCTTCTAAAGGAACCAACAGTTTGTGCAAGCACTAACAAAATTGATATCGGAATGAGACTGCCGCAATGTTTCACGTCCAACGTCTCGTTAAACACAGTACTGCATTCCTTCAATGTGCACTTTGCACTCGCATTTACGATTTTGCGATAGTAAGGTATACTGCTTTTTCTTTATCTCAAACTTGAAACAAGCATCTACCTGCTAAAGGCAAAATTTTATCCCAAGAGAGAGTTTCTTCCTGGATCGCTCGCTCTTTAGCCATGTTTGATGAAAGTAGAGCGGGGAACGTTTAGGTTCCGTACTCTTGAAATAACTTTGCATGCGACACGCAGCGATAGCCGGCAGACAGAGTGGCGATAGTCCATCACAAAGCGCTTTCCGCCAGCGCGCTGCAGGCAGCATCGATGGCAGCAGTAGCACATTCGGCAGCAGCACGTACAGAGACGAGACACATCATTGGCTTTGACTGCGGATTGGCAGCGACACAAGCGGCCCTACACGATTGCCGTCAGGCAAGTGATGGGACGGCAGCGCCACGGGCACGAGTGGCACAGAGACGGGTAGTACTGGAGGCAAGCGCTGCAGCACTGACCTGGATGGCACAGCCCTCTCCACAACTTTTCAACAAACAGGTCGAGAGCCCCGAACTGTTGGATAGCGCCGCCAAGCTATGCATCTGCAAGGGGGGAAGCAAGGAGGCAACCCTAAATGTAGCCACCGACCGCACGAGGGCAGTCGCGTCACATGTCCCGCTTGGCACCACAAGTATAGTGGCGCCAAGCGGGACTTTTCTTTTTCCGAAGGTGAACGTGGTGTTGTCTCGGTGGTGCCTACGGGGTCGCATTCGAGGAGTTCTCATCCTGTGGAGGTTGGGAGGGCCATCTTCAGGACCAAGCAGCAACCCAAAAATAGATGGTCTCAGTGCGGAGGATAATGTGGTGAGAGAGAGACAAATGAAGTACACTATATAAAGAAGACTACGTTGAACAAATTGGCTCCCATGCGACGTAGGTTTGTAAGTGAGCGTTGTTTGGTAGCGCTTGGTTACTCGTTGTCTTTACTTAGTGTAGATTTCATGGTGTGCCTCCGAGTGTGGCTGCATTCAGATACCTCCGTCGTTTCGCTTGAGGACGGCGAATATAAGACTGGAACGAATCTTGTTCAAGTACCTTTTCTACTCTTAGAAACGAAGTGAACATGACGCAATGCTCTCGTTCAACGCGGTCTTGTGGATTTAAGTAAAGAGAAGTTGAGAGGAATGAACCTTGAAGTACAATCCGATGGTATCCCACCAGTTTTCTATTCTCCATTATTCACGTTATTGTCGATAAGCGTTCCTTATCATTCGTATTGATTGAATCATAGTAGTGCCTTTTATAATACAATATTGTGAAGAATGTTGAGTGAGGGATGGGTGTCTTATGTACTTTTGTGCCTTACTTCAAAAACAATGTGCGTAACTATGTGTGTGCTTTCCTATTGAATTAAGCCATTTGCAGTGTGAATTTATCGTTGTTTACAAGCACAGTGTGACAGCCGGTAAAAATAACCTCATTTTTGTCTAAAACAGGGCAGATTGTTCAGTTTATTTTTGTTCCACTGATGCTATCAAAGCAAACACAGTTCCTTGTTGCTGAAAAAATATATTTCTGTCTTGACACATCAAAGCGAATTTTCCGGCACTAGTTTGTATCTAGCATAGAAAGCAGACAGCAGTCCTCTCAATACTTTGTACTCGTCTATTGCTTTCTATTTCTTGTTTTGCTTCTTGCATCAGCTTATGTTGGTTTAGTCACCTTGCAGCACCTGTTTTTTGAATTAATCAACGATTTTATTAGTTTTGAACACAGGCTCGGCACTGCTTAGTCGTTTAGAACTACCAGAAGCTAAATGTTCAGGAGAATACCGATTGCTAATTAAATATAATCAGAGTGATGTAAAAGTTATTTGGAAGTTGTAGTGGCACTAAGCTCATGGATTGGCATAAAGTTTACATAAGCATATACTTCAACAAACGTTTGGGTTATATTTATGTTTCGGACTACTGGTTGAATGAAAAGGCAATCATGCATTGGTTAGAAAAAAGAACGCTCTAACAACAAAATCGCAGACATGGCAAGACTCCACGCAACAATGACACGTTCATTTTTACAACCGTGCATTTGTGGTACAGTCAATCGTTCGTAGCGCACTTAGCATTGCGAAAAAAAGAAAGAAAAAAACTATGGGCCTTCTGCCTGAAGGGAACCCTGATGGGATGTGAAGCAGCAGTGGTGCGCATGGCGTTGACCCGGTTGAAACGGGCGTCGACGTGGGTGCTGGAAGAACGGTTTGAAGTGAACCTCGGTGTAGCGTTTACTCGAATAAACGTTTGTTTGAAACACAGACACTGGAGGCGGGACGCGTTAAGACGCTTGCGCTCGGCTTTCTTGGCTCGCGTCTCGTCGGTGTTACCCATGTGCCGTCTGTATTCTCGAAGCGAGAGGGAAGCTGACACGCGGTGAGCGCGTAGCAGGCGAGGAAGAGAGACGTCACCGCGCTCTGCTAGGAGGGCGTGAGCTGATTGGCACCGCTCCAACACCTGCGGCGAAGGGAGCGGTGTGGACAGAGGGACAGCGTTACACAGGCTAGTCAAAGAGCTGCTTCGCATTTAAAAGAAAGCATATTGTCACGACGTCAAAACAGAGATCTTGCCTTAAAGATCGAGATACTACAAGCAGGTCGGTCTCCTGTTAATTAGAACTTGCCAGCGAGTTTTTCTTCACCCTTTCTATAGTGATTCATAGCACATGCATAAATATCGTCTTTCTTGCGACAAGCACGTGACAATATGAGCTTATGTTCGGTGTTTTATTTATAAAGGTTGACAGATTACCTGAAGGAGATACTATAGGTATATGTTTGTTGTATACTGCTTAAAATACATTGAATGGTGTCTGCGCCAAATCAAATCCAGTAGAGCTTAAAAATGCGCGTAGTTCTGTGGCACAGACTTAGAAAGCAGGTCATCTTGTTTTGTAATTTTGTAGCAACCCAGAGTACCCAATAGGGCATTCAGCTGATTGGCAGCCCTCTTTGTAAAAGTCAACATTATGTTTTTCTGTGCTGTCTTTGTTTTTGTGGTAGAATCGTGTTTCAGCGTTTCAAATTTTGAATTGCTAATAATATATTATTTAGCTCACGTAGTCTATCTCTAGATAGACATACTACTTTCTATATATGTAACATTGACGCCCTCATAAGCAAAGAGGCATCCTACACTGATCCTACCCTGTCGCAAGACGGGGTCACGTCTTAAGCAGGGTAGGGTCTTAAGCAGCAGGCCACCGTACTCATACCTCAAAATGCGATGTATGGACTAAGTACACCGAGTTCAGTGCTGGTGTACCTACAAGGTACTTACAAGGTACCATCATTTCGTGCTCTATAAATAAAAAGGCGACATCACCGAACGCTGGCACAACATATCGCGCGCTTCCTTCGATTAACTACCCGATCAGCCGTCCATGCACCTATAGTGCGTATTGCCGATTTCGCTCACGTGTTGTGATCTTCCTGGTGATCTCGCACTGTCTCTTTCTTCGCGCACCTTCATCATTTATCCCTCTATCTTTTTTTCTTCCAAGCGCAGGTTGTGAACTGGATATTGTAGTCTGCTGAGCTTTCTTGCATTCTCCTTCCTCTCAGCGCCATGCGACACTCGTGTTTGGTATAACTGTCAGTTCAAGCGCACAGCGACAGTTATACCATGCATATCCAACTAGCCCAACTTTCGATTCTGTTGACACTCGTGTTCCGATTGATGGCAGGTAGACCCGCACTCGTAGGCTGAGGCGGGCAGCTTCAGTGGAAGAAGGCCCCGCCGCGGTGGTCTAGTGGCTAAGGTACTCGGCTGCTGACCCGCAGGTCGCGGGTTCGATTCCCGGCTGCGGCGGCTGCATTTCCGATGGAGGCGGAAATGGTGTAGGCCCGTGTACTCAGATTTGGGTGCACGTTAAAGAACCCCAGGTGGTCGAAATTTTCGGAGCCCTCCACTACGGCGTCTCTCATAATCAAATGGTGGTTCTGGGACGTTAAACCCCACAAATCAATCAATCAATCAATCAATCAATCAATCAATCAATCAATCAATCAATCAATCAATCAATCAGTGAAAGAGGAAAACAATAGTTACGTGCAGCGAGTGAACGCATGTTCCATTCGTAGCGTCTGCACTTCCCGTCTGCCCCGACGGGAAGCGACTCATTGTAATCACGAACCTGATATTCTAACCAGTTACTAAGTAAAAAGGAACCAATCAACTTGTTTATGGTTTATAACGTACGCGTACGGGAGGAGGTGGGAACAAACAGGTACCCGCTAGCGGTACATGTCATGCAATGCGGCAATGACGTTTCACATGCTGGGCGGGGTACCAACAAACGTGCCGGTATTTGGGCATTCAGAATGGAGGGCGACGGGGATGTGAACGAGGCGCAGGGTGTTTGCTCTGTGTGTAAACAACAACAGTTCAATACACAGAATACTGAGCTCTCGTTCTTCAACAAGAACATGTATGGGAGCATATGTATATACATAGGACACATGTACACACGTTCACACACAGCAAGGTTCACGGTATTGAGCAAATGTTCCGTTTCGTTCGTTTAGTTAATGTCGCAGGTCAGCTGAATCGTTCTTTTTCTTTTTGAATTCTAAACGGGAGCTATGGGCGACGAATGCGCTCTATTCTTATCTAGCACAATGAACGAATGTTTAAGCCAAGTCTGGTAAAATGTCGAAGGTTTCTTTTTCAGTATGTACGATTAAGGTTTTGCCAACGTTGATTTAAAGTTCGGTGAATAGGAAACGCGCTACCAAGACCAAGAAATGCGATTCCCTTTCTTCGCCCCAGTCGCGCAGTTTTGACCATATGTGCATAAAGCTCCGTGTTTGTTTACGGCGTGACAATTGAACGTGTCGTCAGTCAGTGCTAGTGCAAAAAATGATGCCGCCATTACTTTGAGCCGAGCGTAAGGTTTTAAGGTGAGTCGATATTTCCTTGCATAGCGTTCACAATGTTTCTCACAAATTTCTTTAGCGCCAGTGCTAGGAAATCGACACGTTCGTTCATGATCGGCTGGATATTTTTTTTTCTTTGAAAGGCGTGACAACCACTTGTAATATTTTCACGCAGCTGGCAACTGTTTGTCTCCTAGCCACCCTGAGCGTGCACTTTGATCTAAGAGCGTGTTCTGTAACTTTCTGAGTTGCTCGCTTCTTGCTGGAAAGTTGATGCAGCGACCACATATTTTAGTCGCCCGTCTCGCGCGCTACTTAAAGCCAACTGAACAAGTGTTTACTCTCGGCAAAATTTACTCTCGGCACCACACCGAGAAGGTGAAGCTGCTAAAAGAATGTCTTCTTTACGCAGCGAATGCAGCACCCTAAAACTTAATCACTGGGCCTGAAGTGCGGAGGTTCTGCACTCAAGCATGTCAAGGAGGTATGACACAGATAACCTCCATTCCGCAGGTACAAGTTGCCGCTGCTGCAATAGTTTGTTTCGAATACAATCATCTCGCAGCCATCTCGGTCGCTTTACCTACCTCACCAGACGAAATTAAAGCGATATTTTGTGAAAAGTCTTTCGCAAACGTGCTACCCCATGCAGTGGCCCCAAATAAGCACGTGTTTTCTCGCTAGCAGCTTGCTTGTAATTAGTGTCCAGGGCTGTCTGAACAGACAAGGTAGATAAATGTCCCGCTCTGTAACCGCAGTCACTGAATGATCTTTCCAGCTCTCCGTCGCGTTGAATATTTCGACCAAAGCAGCTGAGAAACACACAAACACAGCACTCAAGCAGCTTCGAGTACAACGTTACACTTCTACGAAAGGGGAAACACACGTCATACCACGGACATCTGTCTGGGCTGGGATAATGTTGATGACAGCAGGAAGACGAAACACCACTCGTTCGGTTTGCAACATTGTCTTCCACAAACGACACAACGCTTCGGAACGTGCGACGTAACACTTAACCAATCTTAAAAATACGCTTCATTTACTTATCATACATGCATCGTGCGTGAGAACCGAATCACATTGCTATGCTTCAAGAACACGGTGATCAAATCGGGCATGTTTCGTCTGTTTTTAACGGTGTAGTCAGAAGCCAGATACATCGGCATTTAGGTGAGTCATATATTGTAGGCTTCTTCTAAGCCGCTGTGGGGAATTCATCATCATCATCATCATCATCATCATCATCATCATCATCATCATCATCATCATCATCCCGACTATGCCCACTACTAGTCAAATGCCTCTCCCATGATACGCGAATCAACCAGTTCTTGTGGTTTATGTTGCCACGCTATACCTGCGAACTTCTTAATCTCATCGGCCCACCTAACTTTATGTCTCCTCCTCACCCGCTTTCCTTCTCTTAGAGTCATGTCAGTTACCCTAATGACTAGCGGTTATCCTGCCTAAGCGCTATACGTGCCCGGCCCATGTCCATTTCTTCTTCGTGAGTTCAACCATGATATCCTTAACACCGGTATGTTCATTGACCCACCCTGGTCTCTTCTTGTCTGTTAAGGTTACACCTATCATCTTCCTTTCCATCGCTCGCTGCGTCGTCCTCACTTCAAGCTGAACCCTTTTTATAAGCCTCCAGGTTTTTTGCTTCATAGGTAAGTACCGGCAAGGTGCATGCAGCTGCTATATACCTTACTCTTTCGGGTTAGTGATTGATTACCATTCATGATTTGATAAATGCTTGGTGAATGTGATCTACCCCATCCTTATACTTCTGGTTATTTCACTTTTATGTTTTGGCTCCGTGGTTACTATCTGTCCTAAGTGGCGAATTAATATTGCTGAAACATCATGGTAGTCTGAATTCAACACTCTTGACTCGTGCTGCGTGCGGTTAATATCAATGACATAATTGACTTGAGCCAATAGGTGGCTGCGGAATAGATGTTCCACCACTGGAATATCTACTCCGTGAATAGAACACATGAAGTAATGGCACCTGCAAGCAGCTTCATTCCAACCGCTGGCGATTTCTGTGATTCTCACACAGCACAGCGATGCAAGAAGCGAGATGTGTAGAAGCTCCTATTTTCCTTGGTGTACGCGATCAGTTACTGAAGAAGCAGGAAGTGGAGTGAACTTCCATATCGTCAACCAACACTGCGGATGGTCGCTTTAAAGCCGGTTACCCCTGCTTCGAATTTCAAGTGCTTCAAGTGTGCTATATTTTTTGAGCGAATGTTTTACGCCCATCGACGTTTGGAATCTGAGCGTCGATTCGAACGGCGTCAGACGAGTGTCGTCGGGGCACAACTAAGCAGTTTATTATTATTTTTCTTTCACTTTGAGAAAATTCTTGGATCGTAACCTAGCAGAGATTACATTTTGGTGTTTTAAACTCTTTGTGCAGTTTTTTCGCTGTTGTGCACGAAATGAGAAACCAAGCTGGTTTGTTTTCGGATAGATTAGCAAATGTTTCAATTGAATTCACGTGTTTCTTGAGCGAACACTGCAGCTGCAGACTTACAGGAAAAAATGGCTGAAAAAGATTTGCCAAACAATCGTGTAGTTATTCTAGCGTTTAGGCAGATATATTGAAGGTGGAATGTTAATCAATTTTCTTGGCCGGAACACGGTTTTTTGTGTGGTATCTTCAAAAAGCGTCCAACGCTATGTCGTGAACGATATGCGGCCACAAGAGAGTTACTATAGGAGAACCATCCAGTGCCGATTGAATATAATGATGCCGATATTTCATACTCTGTCATGGCTTTGAGGCTGTCAGATTTACTTAAGCTCCTTTTCATCGTTGAACTGCTGGACGAGAATAGACATCACGAAATCAGGGGCGGCGCCAGGATGTTTTTACTGGGTGGGGGGGGGGGGGGCAACCACGAAAAGTGAGTTCCTCCGGGGGGGCAAGCCGTCGGTTGCTAGCTCTGCTCCTACTAGGTTTTCAATATATGCTTCCGGGTACTTGGGTGGGCATAGGGGGGGGGGGAGGCGAGAATTTTGGGGGGGCTCCAGCCCATCCTTGCCCCCCCCCCCCCTGGCGCCGCCCCTGCACGAAATAAACCACTTGCTGAGAACCAATACGTTGACCAAACAAATGCGTAGGTTGATTTTTGCTTAATAGAAATCAAAAGTATAGTATAAAGACCTTCTCTCTTTATTAGTAGCACAAAATATGACGTGGCAGGCTAGTTAAAAGCACTAGATCAGTGACCAATGAAATGTCCGAAGCAACGTTCGTTAACAACCAGCTCGAGAAATCGAATCTTAATATTGCCGTGTAACTTAATGATCGGTTTCTTGAATTCGAATATATTTTTCATTAGTCAAATGTACAGCGAATGAAACTGTAGTCGCACAACTTGAAAAAAAAAAAAACAAGCTTTCTTATTTTTGTAGCGGCTTTCTTTCCCCCTACGGTGCTTTCGTCTTGTTTCTCGCGGTATGTCACTCAAATGCCCCATTCTACAGTAGTCTGCTGGCGGACTTACCGATCGCAGACATATCGCTCTTGCGATCTCGGCGCTGTGCTACCATATTCTATATTTTCATAGACATAGAAAGGGCAAATAAACAACAGCTATACCATTAAAATTCTTTGTGAAACGGTACTAACGGAAAGTAACAAGATCTGCACTGTAACTCGGAACATTTTTATTAAATAGCTATGGGGATATACGCAGGAACGTCTTGCGTGCTCCCATTTTCAACTCTAGGCTTCAGACGATAGAATGAACCGAAGAAAGATAACCGTTACGAAGTCGCAATTGCTGTCCACGCGTGCAGAGCGCTTCAGTGATAGTCTGATTGGATGAATACCCGTAAGGAACAGCTGCTTCTTAATTTGAAATCGTGCTCCTAACAAACACTCTCGATTCGAGAAACTCAACGGCCACGTAAGGTCGCCATTTAGGACAAGGAAGTCGTGCCACTTACGTAAACCTCTTCCCATTGGCTGACGTATCGGACGAGCCTCGACAGCCTGAGTAGCCTTAGTAGGCTGAGCATCTTGGCGAAGCGCAGGATTCGCAGAGCGCGACCTGCGTGCAACAGCTGGAAGCTGTCGCTGTAGTCCTGAATGAAGATGAGGAATATGTAGTCCAGGGGGATCGAGCTGATCAGGTCCAGGAAGAACCAGGTGCGGATGTAGTGGTGCGCGATCAGCTTGGGATCCAGGATCACCTGCTCCGAGTTATCCTGGTGCATGATTCCTGCGCAAGGACATGCATGCGCTCATGTACAGGCGCTTGCGCGTCCGGTGAGTGGCGAAGGCTTACCCGTTCGGAAGTTGACGACGATGTCGAGCAGGAAGATGGTGTCCGAGAGGCAGTTGAAGGCTATCCACCGGATCGACAGGTCGTCGTTGAAGAACGAGATTGCCACTGGCAGGACGATCAGGTTCGCCACCAGAAGCAGTAACATGCACAGGTCCCAGTAAAACCTGCGATTACCACAATTCGTCAGATACCTTGTCACGCCGACAATTCCCGACACTTTGCAAGCTGACGGCTTTCACTGGCGTCACTTTGTATAATACTGGAATGTCGAGACCACTTGATCTGTTTAGTTACATCAATGCTGACGTCATCGCCGTCATGGCACGACAGGCGTGGATGATGCTTCTCGTTTACTTTCAACGTGGTGCAAGCTGGTGTTGAACGTGCCGGGACAAGACAGCTTGCAGTAACAGTTCATGGTGCAACTGCGCAAGAAACGGATGGGAGCAAAAAAAGAAGAGGGACGCGCAAACAGGTGCACCGCTATTCTTTTGTGTCCCCGTTCGTTTCTTGCGCAGTTACACCACAAACCAGTTCTAACTCGCCCAATGTACCACCATTATGAAGATCGTGAATGAAATTATATCATTATTTAGTGCACATGTATCAGCCCACTACTATTCCATATTCTCACTAAATCGTGGGTGTCTAATCGGTCTATGATGTTGATGATTGATTGATATGTGGAGTTTAACGTCCCCAAACCCCCACATGATTATGAAAGGCGCCGCAGTGGAGGGCTCCAAAAATTTCGACCACCTGGGGTTTTTTACCGTGCACCCACATCTGAGCACACGGTCCTATAGTATTTTCGCCTCCATCGAAAATGCAGTCGCCACAGCCGGTATTCGATATCGTGACCTACGGGTCAGCAGCCAAGTACCTTAGCCACTAGACCGTTGCGGTGGGGCAGTCTATGATGTTATATTAATTTATGTAGCGCAAGTATATGTGCATAGAAAGGCACTTTTTTTAGAGGTTGCGACCATTTCAAAATTTATTGAGGAACGGCTGCTGATGTGGCGTATTAGCATATTAGACCTTGCTAATGATGTACGTTTTTGAGTCACGGGGCTGATGTCGAAGGTGGTATTCCTGTCCTGTGAATCTTTCCAACACTTGACGTGAAAAATGTGGTACACTAGAGCGGTGGGCCTTACAGATATGCACAGGAAAAAACTAATCTATAAACCTTCTTGTCATATGTCGGTCGTAATCAATTGCGGAACGCTTACCGAGTATTTCTTCTTTAAAGACTGTGCCTGTACTGTAATTTGCCAAAATGGTTGATCTGACGAGTTGGTGGTTCGTGATGATTCAATGCGATAATTGAACCATGATAATTGTAATAATAGCGCAAAAAACAGATATAAGCAGACAAGGACCGGCGCTGGTCCTAGTCTGCTTTTGTCCCGGTTTTTGTTAACGCGCTCATAGTTCAAGTGTTGTAATCTTTATAGGAAAGGGCTGCCTGCCAAGACTTAGTAATCTCAACCCTTCACGTGCGTCTGATACCTCAACTCATATCCGAAAAGCTGTAGAGTCTGAGGCTATAGTTTCCAGCGCAGTGGAGACGTCAAGCAGTAAGAACCTAACGCACGCTTTCTAGACACGAATGATAATAATAAGAAGAAAATGGCGACAGGGTATTCCAAGGACATCGCCGGCTTTTCCTGCACGAGGGACAGAGCCCCTCGGGACTAAATCGACGCTCTAATATGAGGGCAATTTTCGGCTCGTAAATTTTGAAAGGGCGGCGCCCTGTTCTTCGCCGGCCGCTTTTTCTTTTGTTTCTTCCTTCCGCTCTGTCGTTATCGTATCGGAGTTCTTTAACGCGTTGCTCTTCTTGTGTGCATATGACGTGCGCTTCGTTTTCTGCCCCCCCTTTTTTATTTTTCAATCTGCTGTATGCGAAAGAACTCCACGATTGTCCACTTTCTTTCTAATTTCATTTTTTTGCAGACACACGCATCAGGGTATGCTGAGAGATGCGCATATTGAGATACGTAGCAGCTCCGTCTACAAGAGAGAAATCTTTCTGGCCGAAGCAACGTATCGATAAAACGTGCTTGGTCAATTTCGAATGCGTTCTCTCTCTTTTTTTTTCTTTCGTTTAGTTGTGTGCGTATCTTAAACTCGTTCGCAACGGTTTCGGCAATCAGCAGCCCTGTCAGATTCAGAGATCGTACGCAAAAGGCATTACGATTTTCCCTGACTCTCGGGAACTATATATTGCAGTGGCAGCTTTTCGGTTATTGTGATCCCATATAACCGACACCGCGGGTTTCTATATTTCATCGTTATCATCCATGAACCATCCATCATTTAAGCCCACCGCAGAGACCTCCAAATCACAGAGGCCCGTCTTGCGTTGCAATGCAATTCATGCCACGCATGCGAACCTTATATTGCGCGAACCATCGTGACAATGGCGTAACGTTAAGAAATGGGAAAACGAATGTGTGTTTCAGGTACGTATAGTTGAAAGTTAGGGTTGTAGATTAAGAGAAATGAGTCGATTGATTGATTTGTGGGGTTTAACATTCCAAAATCACGATATGATTATGAAAGACGCCGTAGTGGAGGGCTTCGGAAATTTCGACCACCTGGCGTTCTATAACAAGAGAAATGAGTTGAGTTGATAAGCAGGTCATATGCGCAAATGCGTAAAACACGTACCGACTCGACTATTAGAGGAAAAGATGGGTGCTGCCTGCTAGCCGACGGGTAACCATCTTGAGTCCGTCTATAAACATGGGCTGCGCGGAATAGGTAATTGAGTTTGTTGCAGTGACGAAAACAGAAAACGAAGCAAAACAAGCGCGGGTAATAGAGATAACGGGATGTGGCGTATAATAAACGAAAATGATTGCGGTGTTGACCGACCCGGGCTAGCCTATTGGCCAAAAAACGTAATTAGGTAACGGCAATGCTCGCGGGAAGATTGCCTCCCGTTTGAATCATGCGTACGGCCTCCGAATAAAGCGGCTCTCATCCAGGATGGCTTCTCGTTCATGGGCTGCTTTAGCGGCGTGTTGTTAGCGGCGCGCGTGCATGCTGCTGGTAGGCGAATTGTATTCTGACTGTTCTTGAGTGCAGGTGGCGCGGAGTGAGTAGAGCTCATGCAGCCTTCAGCTGCCAGTTTGGATGCTTATAGCGCTGGCCTGGCACTCGTTTGTCTTGTTCAACGGTCGGTTGAGGCCTTTACAGCAATACAGATTTGTTTCCGACTTCGCTTACTTTTTCAGCGTACGTATGCTAACAAGAGGCATCTACGACATTTTTTTTCTCTGTCTGGACCTCGACGTTATGTTTCCGGGAGCTGCTCCTGAGAGCCATTCCTTCCAAAGTCTGTAGCGCTCGCAGATGTTGGCGTGCACCGCAGGATGGCGCTGTCCTCCGCGACGCCGCCTTGCAGCGGCGGTGAACGACTCTCAGGGGCCGCGGGGATTCGCCTCGGTTTTGCTCACAATCCCCGAGAGGATCAGGCGATAAAGCGGCGGCTTAGGCAAGCGCCGCCGGCCGGGGAAAACCCTTCTCGACACGCTGCGCTCTGGGGCTGTCGTGCAAATCTTGACGTCTGCCAATATATCTTCCGCATACGACGTGTTTCTAGCTGCGCATGATTGCAACTTTGGTGTGCTCCGCCTTTGATATTATCGCATCGCACTTTGTTTCGCTTCTAAATAGCCGACACATAGGCGTATAGTGTGTGACTCCTGCATTGCTCATCTGAGACTGCCTGAGGTGCAGCAAATTCTCTCCACAACAGTCTTCCAAGTTGCGTTGTCTATAATGATTGCTGTAGTAGGGAAAGTTCTCACTCTGCCTGGGAATTGGTTTTTCTTCATACGTGCACCCTTGCAGTAATGACGCCTCCGTATTCTATTTCGGGAAAATTTCTTCCACTGCGAGTTCTTTTTTCCCCCGCTTACTTTGTGAGCAGTCTCTCAAACCTCGACAGGTGGTGATTCGGTGGTCATTACGTACCACCATGACTTAACGTGCCGGACAGGATGCCGTAGCAGTGTTCACCTGTTTATTAATGAACGAATGCATTACAAAGACGTTTATTGAATTCTGGCGTAAGCCTCGACTGGTTGCACAACCAAACGCTCAAATCACAGGCACCGAGCGCGAGCGGCATCCACGAGCAACGCCTGGTAGACAGACCCACTAAGTAGCGCCGGAAAAGAGGCTCCACTGGTGTGCCCTGATGAGCATTTTTGGGGGCACGCATCGAAGCACGCATCCACTACAGCGTTATTCTTCACTGCAGTATAGACTACTAGCATTCGGTGTTTTCCAGTACACGACTGCTGAAAGTTATCTGCCGCCGCTCTGCCAAACATTAGATGCTTCAGCTCTTTGACTAGCCTGGCCCCGCCGCGGTGGTCTAGTGGCTAAGGTACTCGGCTGCTGACCCGCAGGTCGCGGGTTCAAATCCCGGCTGCGGCGGCTGCATTTCCGATGGAGGCGGAAATGTCGTAGGCCCGTGTGCTCAGATTTGGGTGCACGTTAAAGAACCCCAGGTGGTCAAAATTTCCGGAGTCCTCCACTACGGCGTCTCTCATAATCATATGGTGGTTTCGGGACGTTAAACCCCACAAATCAATCAATCAATCAATCTTTGACTAGCCTGTGTAACGCTGTCCCTCCGCGCGTCAGTACGAACTCGCCGCAACGCACTCCTTTCGCCGCAGGTGTTGGAGCGGTGCTAAATAGGTCACGCCGCAGCTGCTCGCTGACGTCAGTCTTTCCCTCGCCTGCCGCGCGCTCGCCGCAGCGCCCGCAGCTGCCGCCTCGTCCGTTCGCCCGCAATACCTGCCGCTGCCACCGCTTGCTCCGCTACCGCGACCGCCTCTCGCTACACTGCCGACTCGTTGGTTCATGCGCAATAAACCTGACGTGCCAGCCATCGCAAGACCTACGCCAACCATCGCTTCAAACGAATCTTCTAAAGCTCATCGCACCATCCGGGTTAGCGCCGTTCATACAGTGACGCCATTCGTGCGCAGCGCTGCTGCTTCGCATACCATCAGGGTTACCTTTGGAAAGATGGTGTGAGTTTTTTTTTTTTGGTATGCGTAGTGGAAATATTTGTTCATTCCTGACGATACCGCAATGACGCTGCTCATTTGATATGTTGGGCCATCATAGGCGGAATTAATGTTTAACACGTGGCTCATGTGAAAAAATCACGATATGATTGCATGAGGCACCCCGTGGTGGAGAGCACCGGAAACTTCGTCCATCTGGTGTTTTCTAACGTGCACAAGCATCGCACAATACTCGGGCCTCCAGCTTCTCGTCTTTATCGAAATGCGAACGGTTCGGCCGGGACTCAACCCGTGTCTTTCGAGTCAGCAGTTGAACACCGCAAACACTGTGTCATCTAGGCAGATGTCATAGTAAGTACTACTACTGTACTGGACTGGATGTCATAAAGTACTACGCTAATGAACTCTAATGGCGGGGAATACTTGTGCACGTGTTTACACGCTGCTATGACTTGCACCTGCATAATGCGCCAGCTAGTGTGCGCGCAGTCGTCCTGGTTGATTCTTTTCTTCCTCAGCCACGACGTTGTATGCCTGCCTCTCGACTTGTTTACACAAACTGTCGCTTTCTTTTTTCTTTTTTTTATGGCATCCATCGTTATGCATGCGAACCGTTTTATGTACCCTCTTTATTGCTTCGCGACAAAAACAAAATAACAATAATAATAAAGGGCGCAAAGATAACCGAAATCGTGGATGACAATTACAATCTCGCGCACTAAAGGGTTAGAGGCAATGACGGGCGATATACTTCCCGACGCCGTCGCATGTCCGAGACAAGGCTTTCCGCGAAACTGGCTGGTCGGCGGCTATACGAGACACGGAATAAGCGGAACTGCTGTCCGAAGTGGAAACTGCTTCCGGATGGTAACTCGCTTCCGCATTTTAAATGCGTGCCCAGTCTCGATGTGTCCTTTCACGCCGTCTCCGATTTACGCTGCTTAAAATTACTTCAAAATGCTGCCGAGTATACAGGCATATATCTGGAACGATCACTGCGCCTCTGGCGGAATTTCAATTTTTTTTTTTGCTCGCGTCTGAGAAAATGCGTGTGTTGCACCTCCGCTGCGAACTCGAGTTCGACGCCGTAAGAGCCGTGACTGTGTACAATGAAAATCAGTTGCGTGAAATAAACAATCAAGTAAATGTAACCGGCACGGAGCGCTAAAGATATGAAGTGTGGTTGCTGGGAGCGCGAGGGAGGAAAAAAAGAAAGGTGAAAGAGGGGGTGCATTGAAAGGTCGATTATGCTGCTGTCACGAGCACTGCGAGCTCGCGACGCCGGTTATCGACTTGGCTCGGCTTGGCTTTCTGGCCTGCTGCTGCGACTGCGAGTTTGTCTACGTTGTTTGTGTTTGGTTCTCTCCGGAACCCGTACATTACTCGCGACGGCGACGCCGAAGGAATGAGAAAGAACAACGAACTTTCAAGCGAAGTTGGGGCTGGCGAAGGACGTTAGTTAACGAAGGAAAAAAAAAGCACATAGGTAGGTAGATAGATAGATAGATAGATAGATAGATAGATCGATCGATCGATCGATTGATTGATAGATAGATAGATAGATAGATAGATAGATAGATAGATAGATAGATAGATATACTCAAAGTTGCCGAAGTTCGCTAAGAAATGCTTCGCATTTAAAAGCCTCCCTTAATTTTACGTATAGGATTGGAAGCTTAATTATCGACAAAAGCAATAAAGTAAAATACCCGAGTATTTCACTGGCGCCAGGCTTCGATTGGGGACTACATATTGTGGCCATACGTCAGAAAGCGGAAGAGAAAATTTCTTTTATGAGAAAGAAATTCGCATTTCTCAACCACATCTTGTACAAAATGCCCACAAAACACTAATTAGACCACTTTTAGAGTACGTCGATGATCCCGTATGGATTATACACCATAAACACCTCATTAGTGAAATAGAACGAATACAGAAATTGGTATACTGAGGTTCGCATATTCAGATTTCGCGAGACAGTCCAGTTGTGCAGGCTTGCTCTCAAGGGCGAACTTAAAGCTTCTTTTGCAATGCACAGTAATCGTACGATTAAAATATTTTTATCAATTATATCATGATCACTTCCACTTCTGATTACCTGCAAGACCTGCCTAAACACTCAGTACGACTAAATAAATCCTAAATAAATCCAACCTTTAAGTCGCGTTAACTCCCACAAACATTCCCTTTATTCACCGGCAAGTGCACATGGGAATACCTTGCTCAATAATATTGTGTGTTGTAACACCATTGACTCGTTCACGAACCTAATACAGTGTATCCAACTTGCACCATGAATTTTCGACGAGGTATGTATTTTCATGTATTTATGTACCCACTCCTGCATGGGCCTAGAATGGCCTGCGGCACATTTAAATAAATAAAAAAATACGAAAAGGTCACTCAGAGCAGAACAATGGTAAATGCAGAATATACTCAAAATGACAAATATCATAATTTGTGACTATGTATAAAGCAACTTCCTAAAAACCCGCGTTTCTTCTGGTTTAACTTGTCATCGCATCACGCACACTAGGGTCCTTGCGGATAAGAACTCACTAATCAACATTAATAAACAAGATCACATTAATCAACAAGATCTCTCTGGTGGTTTTTAGTCCTGCAACATCAGACAAATGTAATGACACCTTAGATCTGTACCATATGCTCCGACGTTTCTCAGCGTTACATAGCGGCAAGAATAACACTAAAAAGTGGTGCGACGCAGGTCTATGCAGTCTCACACTAGAAAAAAATCGCAGCATATTCACGGAGTGCATGATGATGAGTGGGGCGAAGCGGCCGTCAGTAAGCCTGCGCCGCTATCCGTCCGTTCGTTCTTGCTTCCGTCCATCTGCGCGTCCGTCTGTGTGACCGTCCGTGCGTTCATCCACCATCCGTCCGTCCGTGCGGCTGTCTGTACTTCCGGGCGTCCATCGGTCTGTGCGTCCGTCCATCTCTCCGTGCGTCCATTCGTCCGTGCATCCGTCCGTGAGTCCGTCCCAGCGTCCGTCCGTCTGTGCGTCCGTCTGTGAGACCGTCCCAGCGTTTGTCCGTCCATCCGTGCGTGCGCCCGTGCATCAGTTTGTCTGTCCGTCCGTCCGTGCGTCTGTTCACCCGTCCGTCCATCTAGTAAACACTCCAAGTACCGCCATCTTGCAATTTTTCATCATATAGAACTGCCACCATCCGGCGGACATTCCAAGGAATAAACGAGAGGTGACATGGCCGGACTAAAGGAGCGGCACGCGCGCACTCTCTTACGGCCTGCGCTTCGATTCTAGTTCCCTCCTATACCGCCGCTAGTTCATGGCACTGCGGCCCAACCCTCGCTAAACCTTGCTAAAACCAAGGAGGTTACGCCCAGCGTGTTTAACGTGGCAACCTTTTCTGGTCAGATAATGCTCAAAGCGCGTTTTTCTGTTACTAGTTCTTTTTTCTAGTAAGCATCAAATTAAAGGCAAATTTTATTATATATTAGGTCAACGACACTCGTCTCTGTAGGTTTGTTCATCAGAAACAACTATCTTTTTATTTATGATTAACGTGCGCGGTTTTCCTCCTCAATTCAAAAGGGTGCGCGCAAAAGGGTGCGCTCAATTCAAAAGGGTGCGGATGCCGCTTTTCTAGTCCGTTTGTAGAGGTGGCTACCTATTACTACTACTACTACTACATACAACGCGGACGCGTGACCCATGGCTTAAGGAGCTCTAACGGCCGCAAGGCTAGACCTTTCGGTCCTAACGTGGGAGCGGACTGCTTCGGGCCAGGAAACCAGCTCGACCTATAGTAGACATCAATGAGGTTTTCCCATCCATCCATCACGAAGTGGAAACTACTGATTGCTGCATTTACTTCATACCTATAGGGCCGCCATATAGACACGGGTGTCTCCTAACAGGCGCCTGTCCATAGACAAGAAGCGGAAATATCAGCCTACTGCATGACGTTGCATGAGTCTTGTGTTGTCATTCCGGCGTTAGAGCACGCTGCCGTTACTAAATTATTCGCTGAAGGCAATAGCGTTACATTACAGTGGAACACTAATTATATATACGTCGTTTACCGCCGCGTTGCCGTTGTTAACTCTAACCGTTAATCTCTTGATTATACGATTGCTGCGGTGCATCTATAGCTTTTTCGATGCACAAAAATAGCAACGCCATCGACGAAAAGGACGGATCGATAACGTCACTGCTGCCAAAAGCGGTAGCCGTATCTTCGTCCATACCGCAATGTCTGCATTGTATATGCGGCGCAGGCAGGACTGCAAAATAACGCTGACGTTTACACGGCGCCTGACGAAACTCTCGCGTTTCACTGACAGATGTGTTCTTGCGTACGAGTGCAATATTATTAGACAGTTTTAGTACTGCGTACGTTGCGTACGTGGCGGCGTTGCGTACGTAAGGACGCCACGTTATGCGTAGTGCGCATGCGCAGACCGCAACTTGCACGTATCGCGTTACGTACGCAGCCGCTACGTACGCACGCATGATATGCGTGCGTGCGTACGTATGAGGTGATCGCGCTGCTCTCGAACAAAATCGCGACAGCGCGAGACTTCGTTTTGCAAAATGGCGGCATCGAAGGCAAGCACCGACCGGCTCTGTGGCTTAAAATATGGCCATAATCTGGCTATAACACTTGGATTGGCTCACATTGGCTGTCAACAACACGTGGTTCTATTTTGATCTACCAGATGGCGCAACACGCTTCACGCTCGTTACGTACGCGGGTACTACGCGTACTAAAAGCCGATTAGTGGCAAACGACGCCACGTAACGCAAGGCGCTTGCGTGATGCGTACGTAGCACCATTCCGCAGTACTAGAATTCTCTATTAGCAACTGTACGTAAAGCTCGTTCGCATGCATGATGCAGCTTTAACGAGACAGCACTCGTGTTTAAGACACTCGCCGAAAAAGCACCGTTTCGTCAGGGCCATTGTTGCTTCACAGGCCCTATTTGTTCTCGCGCGTCATAGCGTATAGCAATCGCATTTTCCAGTCAGTCGGTCCTGTCGGAGCGTTGTCCCGCTTTGACGCGGGTGGTTTCGCAAAAAAAGTGCTCCTCGGTCTGTGCACCGTGTCGTTCTTTGTAGTGGTTCGTTAGCGGTCGCAGTTTTCATCGCGCAGTCGTGTCCCCCGAGGGTCTCTTTTCGAGGATGCAACACGATGCACTGCGGATCTTCCAACGGTCGTCGCTCTCGTTTGTTAACAGTGTGCTCGCTTAAATGCGAAAAATACTACTATACAGCACCACACGTTGGTAACAACTAAACGCGCCACACTCTTTGCTTCTTTTCCTTTCTCGTTACAAAACGCATAGCCTGTCTTCGCTTCCCTTGTCGATCAGTGCATTGATTTCCACAGAGTACTGTTTGTTCTCAAGCTACGCGGTTGCACCGCAAATGGCGGATGGTTTTCTGCCCCTTTCTTCCGGTGAGAGAGCGGCGAGAGGCCAATGGAAGACGGGCACCGCCCCGTGCGGTGCGACTTGAGGACAAATATGCTTTTAGTGCAATGACCGTTTACCTTAGTCGTCGCCTCGTACGCGCTTTTCTTGTTATGTCGTCTCGTGGCTTGACATTGCCCTAATCGCCCTTCTCCCTCTCGAACCTTTTCCCAGCCTCCCTTTCGCGACCCGTGTCTTCATTCACGCGAATGCCCCACCCCGTGCGAGTCAGTGTGGCTACGCACTTCGTCATTAAAGCTCGATCGCGAATCCATTACGGCTGCATTGAGTGTGTCTGAATACCCTTTTCCTCGGCGATCGCTTTCGTAGTCAGAGCGCTAGTCGCAATGGTATTGTTTCAAAGAAGTGCGCAGGAAACAGTTCGTACTCGTCGCCAGATGAGTGCCGCTGTAGCGCCAATTTATTCCAATTTGTTTCTCTTGTAGCGCACAGAGAGTGACGAACGAGCTATTTGCATAACATCCGTATAAAGGCCCGGGTACAGGAGACCCGCAGTTAGCGAACGCGGAGCTTTTCGAGGGGGCGCTTGCAATCTGGGGCGTGCACTCCTCTGTGTCTCGGTGAGTGCGCTCGCTAATTCTGCGGAAGACTTTCTTGAGTATCCAATGCTCGGGAGTCGGTTTGTTCTTGGCGTTATAGCTTTCTAAGCTTTGACTCCATGAAAGACTGCTCCTCATCGGGGGCGAAAAAGAAGACTGGAGTGATGAAAACGATTATCCTCGCATGCTCTTTAGTGAAGCGCGACGTGATTATAAAATGGTTGTGGGAAATCGGGTCTCCTTGAATTGACAGTTGAACGCTTTGTGACCGAGCAGTGGAATTCACAAGGAGGCTGCGTTCTCTTATGTAGAACTCGTCGAGGCTGAAACTCAGATGGCAGCAGTGTGTTGCTACATGGCTCAGTGACGATAACTTCCAGTGACGCGAAAGAGTAATACGATTTTTGTATCGCATTGTTAAATTACAGTTCCACAAAACACGCTCAAATATTTCATAATACGCGTTCTAGTTGGTTGGTTTGTAACAACTTTATTGGTAGTCCGGCAGAGCTTTTGCCGACTGGCCCTATAGGTCTGCCACGTGGGGACGTCAAGACCTTTGCCTGACCACCGCCTTGCGGGCCTGCTGCACGGCCCAGAGTTGTTTGCCGAGGCTGGGGCTGCACAGGGCAGCGGCCCACCGCGGCGGAAGGGTTCCGGATTTAGCACCTTGCGGATTTTTGGCACAATCCCAGAGCACGTGATTTAACGCGGCAACCTCAATATGACATATCTTGCATATATTCTTCGAATATATATTGCAGTATAGTCGGTTAAAGAGTGATGAATTGGGATACGTGTGCGTCTGCAGCTGTCGTAGGGACGCCACCTGCATCCTGTTCAGCTTCTCGCTGGGTGGAGGAAAGGTTCGGCGGGCCAGGTAGAAAGCCTTGGTAATTTTGTTGTAGGTCGTCAAACGTTGTTTGGTGTTTCCCCACAGAGGATGGTCGCCGGCGCGGTTCACGAGTTCGCGCGCTTTAGCGTGTGCCGTCTCGTTTAGGCTGTGGTGTGTCTCCGACACCTCTCCCATGTGAGCCGGGAACCACAGGAGTCTGGTTTGAAGCTCTGCCTCCTGATAGAATTTTCTATTGCGCAGGATTATGGCCGCTCGTTGCGATCCATACTTTGGAGTGTTCTAGTCAAAGGGATAATTTTTCATTGACCACCCTTCGTGTATAACAGCGGCAGCCATATGACAGAAATAAAATAAACATTGGTTTGAATACGACTGGTCGTCATGCCTGCCTAATGTTCGAGATGGAGGGGGAATAACCGAACAAATAGTAAGGAAAGGAAGAACTAGACATATCTGGCGTTTAACGTGCCAAAACGACGATATGACTACGAGAGACGCCGTGTGGAGGACTCCGAAAATTTCGACCACTTGGGATTCCTTAACGTGCACCTAAATGGGGCGCCAAACATTTCCGCCTCGACCGAAAATGCAGCCACCGCAGAAAGAACTAGACAACGAAGACGGTCACAAATACAAGAGATCTTCTAGCGTTCGTTTAAAGTCAGAGGTGGTGTGCGTACCTGAAATTGCTGCACGGGTGAATGATCCAGTGTCCGGCGGCCTTTTGCCGGATGCGCTCTTTCATGAGCGCTTTCTTGGATCCGAACAGCTTCATGGCCAGCTTGTTGTCGGACGGCTGGAACAGGGCCTCCAGTTGGTTGCGCATGAAGGACGCCTTGGCCTCGGACAGGCCCGCGCCGCCGCCGGGCCCCAGCTCTTCCTTGGGGGTGCCGTACAGGGACACGTCGTCGCCCTCCTTCGCCGCGCGGCCACCTGACGCCGCGTTGTTGGCCGCAGCGCTGCCGTCGGACGCCGCGCGGACCTGCTCTCTGCGTTGGGCCACAGGGTAAACTGTTATGAGCGCAGGCTCTACGTACGTCTCGCAGCACGAAAGTGAAACTTATATACGCATGAATAGTTTATACACGTAGTTGCAGCCTTGTTTGACGTTAACAAATACAAGCATATGGCGAAACACTCATTCTTAAAGATGAGTGTGAAGCGCACCAAAGACGTGGACAGTGCAAGGGGACAGAACAGCGCCGTCCTGTGTACTTACATTGTCTGCGCCTTCGATGCGCTTTATCTTAATCTTTATCTTAATCTGTATTGTCGTTGGGCTGGCACGACCACTATGGACCTCGATGCACCAATGCTTTCCCATTGCCACGTCTCCCACATCCAGATGACTTGATGACCACCAGCAGACCCTTGAGGTGGTAGAAGTACGGGAAGGGTTTGAACCTCGCCCTCCACCTCCTGCTTACACCAGCGGTAACAACGTTTTTTGTTTTACGTTCGCGCGCAGAAAAAAAAAGCAGCAGTGCTTTTTTATTTTGTGTTGCTAAATCTCAATTTTGTGTGTGAGAATCGATATTTATTGAGCGACTTCCTTCAGTGGCGTAGCCAGGGGGTAGTTTCTCACGTAGTTTCTAGTGTTAAAACAACGGTTGGAAAATGTGAAGACAATTTATTTTGCGTGCTGTGCATGCGCCACTTGAATTAAGGACAATGTCAGTAGCCCAGGAAAGGGCAAATAGAAATGTATTACGTTAAAAGCGGTGATGGCGGTTATGGCATGAAGGATGGGTAGAAAAAATGCGAACGGTTCTGACGCGTGCGAAAACAGTTTTACGGCCGCTATGGAGTTCTCGCTTTCTCTTCGCTTATTAAGTAGAAAGCGCTGTCTCGCTCTCTGTATTTTGTGCCGATCGGTTGTGCCCCCGCGATCTCCGACGACAGCGCAGCTCTGGCCGACTGGCTCGCCTACGCCATCTCCTGCCGCCGACAAGAGCTCTCGCTGAGTGGTGCCCCGTCCTCGGACTCCTGCGACCGTGCCAATCTTTCCTATCTCCTCCTTTCTTCCGTCGTTTTCAGTCGTTCGCTGTCCCTGCGCCTCACTCTCTCCTTCCTCTCTCTATCTATATACTTTTCAATCCTATTCTTTTAATCCCTCCTTACCCCTGTCCCTCGTGAGCTACTGTTGAGGTGTCGCACTCTGATGCAGACAGTTACGGGGCTCACTCTTCTCTTCTTTTCTCTTTAGGAACCACATAAGAATTACACATAAAAGCGCTGTATACAGTGGTCTGCGTGGACTTCCCGCCTTGTCATAGCGAATGGATAGTGACGCGGTGTCGGCTGCCGGTTTGTATTGGCAATTATATCGAGGTCGGAATACCAAGTTGGTGGGACCGCGACGCTCTTTCCACTACATTTCTGACGTGGCGAATCGCACCGCGTCAGGGTTGGGGCCATTTGCCACGCGTTCGCGTGTCTCCCGTTATGACGCTCCCTAAATTCGCGTGATATACCTCGCAGCTGTCCAGGAGTGGTTTTCATTATCAACCTGCCTTTACTGTGTTTTCTTCCTGCGCACGCTTATATGTTGTGTATTTGTAGATATTGAACAGTTTGAGTGACAATCAATCAGCTGCCGTCAGCGCTTGGTGGTATCTGTCATTCTGTGTCTAGATGTTTTGCGCTGTGATCACATGAAAAAAAAAAGGAAAACGTCGATGATCCCCTATATAGAAATCGGTATTACACGAAAGTGAAACGTGTCTTAATGCTTGATTTCTGGGGTTTAGCGTCCCGAAACCACCATATGATTATGAGAGACGCCGTAGTGGAGGGCTCCGGAAATTTCGACCACCTGGGGTTCTTTAACGTGCACCCAAATCTGAGTACACGGGCCTACAGCATTTCCGCCTCCATTGGAAATGCAGCCGCCACAGCCGGGATTTGATCCCGTGAGAAACGTGTCCTTACAGAGGTAGTTGAGCGTTTATTGCGCATTGTATCAGCAACAGCAATATATTACAAAGTCACGTTAAGAACGGCAAGCAGCTCGAAACTTGCAGTGCACACCTTAAGCAGAAAAGCACGCACGAAATCAGCTTACACAGGTTGAGCGCGGACTAACAACTGCGACAACTCGACACATAAAGCGCGCTCTTCGAACACAAAGACGCCCGAAACGAGCGCACAAGTACACACCGGATAAGCGCGAACAACTGTCACAATTATTCCTGCGTCGTGTGTCAGCATCCCTTTGTAAACGTGGCCGCGCTGCGGCAGCGTGCGAAGTGACTTTCATCCTCTCCCGAATTACAAGTCTGATAAGCGCATGCGCAGGAGAGACCATGTTCAGTTGAGGCAGCGTTTCGTGGAGGCGACAAACCTTAGAGCACGCCCGACGCTAATGGTCCATACCGGAGTAGAGACCATATGCAGTTGCTCTACCCAACGCGAGCCCGTCGCGCCGTCTCGTCACTGATAACAAAAACGTGCTAAAGTTTCGAAGGACTGCCAAACGGTGTATGGTGTACATAAACAGACTGCCGTGAGCACTCCAAAGAACATAAGTTTTGTGGCGTAGTGGTCAGCGCCGCGCGCCAGAAGTCGGAAAGTTCTTGGTTCGATTCCGCGCCACTAATGTTTGCCTTTTGTTTTCTTTTTGTTTTTAATCTCTTAGTATATATATTTTCAACGTCACTTCCGTGACGGAAGTACGTCATCGGAGCCGTGGTGGACTCCGGCATAGAACTCTTTCGTGTTAAAAAGCGGAAAATGCCGTCCGTAAATCGCTTTGGGACACTATTTGCGGGTATGTGTGGCTTCACCTGGCTCGTGGAGTGCTGGTGGCAGCCAGGTAAGTTGCGGCGCGCTCACTTACATGAATGGAAGAAGTACAGTTCATAGTGTGTGCCCGGCGCGCGCTCATGCGTTGTGCTGCCCGCTGAGGTGTCTCTCGCTGGTTCAATGAGCTCCTTTTCACAAAATTTTCGTCTCTCCGTGGAGATTTACGTAACGTCATCGCTATTTATTTATTTATTTATTTTTTATTTACCTTCAGCGTCCAAAGGTATTACAGTGGGTGGGGGGGGGGAGAGAATACAATATTTCAATACAGAATACAGATGTGCGGTACGTAGTGGTGTGATGTGTGCTGCTATTTGGTGCCATTACAAGCGAAGAAAGGGATGGCGTGTAAACATCGCCGTTGCGCGTTTGAACTGCACTCTGGAGGTATCCGTGGCGTCGTAGGCTAATCATACGCAGAATAAATGAATACATGTGGCGCAACCGTGTCATTGCCGCAATACTTCCATGTACAGAACTTAGAGAATAACGAAATAGCGTCACCTCGTCAAGATTCCTGAAAAAAAAAAATTGCCCGCAGGTTCCCTCGGGGGAACACTGAGGAGGATGCGGAGCATATAATTGGTTAACGGGGTGTTAAAGTGCGACTTACTTGGGTCCATAGCTAAATTGGTTAACGTGGTTGTAGGAGGGGGTGTTAAATGAGTGAACACGTATACACACGTATGCGAAAGGGCGGCGCTGGTCGAAGGGACGTCGATCATTGTGTTTGTGGATTCGTTGGAATTCATTTCACCGCGACCTTGGACGTCGACGCGCCGTACAAACCAACCGACGAGCGGCAACTGAGCGAGCGAGCGCCGACCTTGAGTATATATACAGCGCGACGGCGCATGCACTGTCAGCTGTCGAATGTTCGAGAAGGGGGAGAAGCGCAACGGCGCATGCGCGCGCGTCAGCTGCCGATGTTCTCGAAGCGTGACGGCGCATGCGCGCTACATTATACAGCTAGCGAATGTTCGTGAAGAGGAGAAGCGCACGCGGTGTGTAGAGGAGGAAGGGTGCACAGATGGTGGAGGAGTGAAGCGCGCGCGGTGTGTAGAGGAGGAAGGGATGCACAGATGGTGGAAGAAGGAGGAGGAAGCTTGCGGACGGCGCCGCACTACAAGCCTCGAGTATTAGATGCTCCGCATCTAAAAAAAAAAAACGTTGTAATTAATCGTTTCCGTTACGGAAATGACGCCGATCAATTCTTAGTGGAACCCGGCATAAAACAGGTAGTGATGAAGGAAGCAACGAAAGGGAGAAGGCAGGCATGTTAACCAGAAAGACATCCGGTTGGCTACCCTACACTGGGGGATTAGGGAAGGGGACAAGAAAGATGAGAAATAGGGAAGAGAAGGAAAAGAAACTTGTTCGTAAAAAAAAAAAAGAAACGCGGAAGCTATCGCTAGCTCATGCGCTCTATCGTTCTTCCGTGCAAGTATACGCGCGCACGGTCGGTGTCTCCGCTGGAGGAACGGCCTCCTGCCTTATCGACTGCTGGCCGGCTGGGCATTAAATATAGTGCCACTATATACTGTCCACCCTTCGCTCGCCGGCTTCTGAAAGTGGACCGCACGAGTCGAGCACGCCAACAGGGACCTGAGACGGGCATGCAAGAAGAAAGCTGTGGCGACCATTTCAAGGAGTGCGTCTGCACGATCAATTCGTTTTGAACCCCACCACAAGCGGAGCGCGTGCATGCGGGAAACCGCTGTCGTACGTGGGAAGAGTCTCGCTGAGCTGCCCGTGAGAGCACGCTGCATGCGCACATCGATGTATCCGAGAAGGTCAGCTGTTATGACATTCGGCCACGCCATGTACACCTGGTATGGCGATCGAAAAAAGAAATGGCCTCTGTTTGTTTTGTTTTTTTTTCCGCGTCGCAGCCGTTTCTTGATTCAAGTGCTTTGAACGCGACTGCTGAATACGTATGCCGTTTGTAGCACAAGCGATGTTGATGTTCGTGAAAACATCGATTAAAGAAATAAACAGCAAGTCAGTGAAGTAAAGTGTCACGCGACAGTGGTCTAACAAGGCATCGAGCTCGCACCAACATCTCGACAATATCTCGATAGTTGTTTAAGCCAGAACAGTAACACGGTAACAACCAATTTAGGCAGCACAAATGTGCGTTTTTTAATTGATATGCTATATAAGGAAATGTTACCGCACAAGTAAGGCGCCGGCTACTCCTTAGCCCTTGAGTGAATGTTGAACCATGGTCTCCGAGATGGCGTGTGCGCGGCAGGTTCTACGCCGCACGCCCGCAATCTCGGAGGCCATGGTTGAACACATATGTTAAAGTGAAATTAAAGGGCAGTACATAAGAAATATAACATCTGAACACACATATGCAAAAACGCACTCTTGCGCAAATATCAAACAACACCGACACAGATATAAGGATATGTTCGAAAGTCTTCCTTATGAAAAGAAGCACAGTCGAAACGTTGACCCTAACGACATGCTTCATTTGACTACTCTTTACGACCTTGTTTTGCTTTGTTAACGTGGTGACCATGAAGACAGTGCCAACGCCGCAGACAAGAAGGCATGGCTTCATACACTTCACGTACCCAAATGGTGCAAACCAATGGAATGTTCTAGAAAGTTCTCCTACCGGATGAAAATGCATCTGGTAACCCTCATGATAACATCTGCAACCGGCAGCACAAAATTAGTGTTAAGAGCCTTGAGAAGCTGTGCAAAAGGAACCTTCCGAGTCTCATCAGCAACAGTAATCAGTTTTAGGAAAAATACAAAGAAAACAAATGCTTTCTCCGTGGTACCTAATTAGAGGACACAGATTCCAGTGGGTGTTGCCGTGCTTCGCCTTTTGCCAGCGATCTTAAGACTCTCTCAGCTCACGTGCTCGGCGCGAAGCTTGTTTAGCAGCTAAGCAACATCGCAGTGAACGTCTTGTCGACGCGTTTTAGGCGGGCGTAGCTATCCTTTTGATGAACGATAAACGTGTGCATGGCCACGGAACCATATTAAACTCACCCGGCGGAGGGCGTCGGGAAGAACTGTACGGCGTCCTGGTTCTTGGGCGTGGCGGTGCCGGGCTCGCTGACATCGATGCAGATCTTGACGTGCGCATCCGGGCAGGCGTCCGGGGTTCCGCTGGCCACCCGCCCGTTAGCCATTCGCTGACCAGCGGCCGCCACGCCCTTGACCGCGCTCGGCGGAGGGGGCTCCGCGTCCAGGGCCTCCGAGCTCCTGCGGTTAACGGAGAACAACCACAATAGATGTCAGATGCATGGAGCACACGAAGACTTGCGGGCGCTTTATGCGTTAAAACTGTAACATTCATCCGGGATGTATAACCGGGACCTCCTGATATGCTTAACGGAGTGGTTTGTTGATCTTATTGAGTCATCGACTGGTTGGTTTGATTGGCAGGCCGGACAGAGTGGTGGGATGGATGATACGATCAATACAATCAGTAGGTTGTAGGTTTGAACTACAAATGTGGGGATATGATTTTTTTCTCTTTCACAAACCGTTGACCACATCGTGGGATTTCGCGTAACTGTTTTGCCATTGACAGTAATCTCATAGGCGTCGCGTCTCTAACGAGGACGATGCTGAACAAGGCGGCAAGATGATGCGAAGGGATTTCTCTCTATGGGATAACAAACACTCGACCGTGGCAAATGTAGTTTGTTGCCAAAAACAATCATCTTGAAGCAGTCACCATGTAGCGAAAAGGACCAGGTGCGGAGTACACCTATACTCTCTCTCTCTCTCTCTCTCTCAAAAGCGCGGCTCCATGGAATGAAAAACTGCTCGAGGAAGAAGCAGAGCACGTGCATCACAGCGTGCTTTCAATGTCGCTTATCCGAACGAACGCGTGCTGGCTATTCAAACAGGTTATATATGTCGTAAATCATACCCAAGAGTGCCCTTAATTAAAGCCATTGTTTCATCACAATGCATTTCATGATTTTGGAGAATAATACGAACTACCATAATGTCTGGTATACGAGCGTCCGTAATGCGTGCATAGTTTTCTTCTTGTTTTTTCATGATTAGAAACTTTTTTGCGCAACAGAAACGTGCCAAAAGAAACAGACAATAAAGAAAGCTGGAACCAAGCTAAAGCGAAGGGCAAACAAAACAGATAAACGTTTTCACGTATCCAAGAAGTGTCACCTGGCCAAACAAACAAACAAAAACGAAGTGGTTTATCTCTCTCACATAGGAATCGGTAGAACACGCGAAAGTGTAACGTGCCTTTACAGAAGTAGTTCAATGTTTATTTCTCATTGGTACATAATGTATATTGGTGTTTAGCGACTACGGCACCCTTAGATGTTGATGCACACACGGTGACATCTGGAAGTACATGTTCTCCACCGGTAACACTCTCCGTAGACACTGCACGCACGTGGGCACGCACCGGAGAGCACGTCGCAGTTACAGACTTCCTTTGTGACCTGCAGAATCAGCCCCAGAAACCGTGTCGCAGCTGATTGCGAAGGCAACGCTACACTTCCTTTGAAGTAGGGTCAACTCAACGCCACCTATAGGCGGCGTTGGTAGGCAGCTCTGATGCTAGCGGCCGTTCTAATGCTGGCATCGAGGCGTCGAAGGGCTGGGACTACCGCGGCGTTCTTTGTTGCCGTTAGTTAATGTCATAATGCAGTACTTCTCTTGTCCGCTCTTAGGCGGTGGCACCGCCCCGACAAAGAGCGAGGGTAACTGAGCAAAGAAGTCTAAGATTGAGAAGGCGCGTCCGAAAAGCGTTTTGCGAGCGTGCCATTCACTCAGTTGGCTAAACGTGCGCTTCCCATTGTTGCGGAGTAAAAGGTTGTGACTACGATTCTCAGGTCTCCAAAATTGAGAAAGTTTTTTTCTGGTTGGTTCTTTATATGCTGCACGTGCAACTTTTAACAACGTCATATCCGTGACGGAAATACGTCAGTGAAGTCTTGGTGGACCCCGGCATAAAGCACTTTCGTGTAAATAAAAACGATGAATGCATGTGTGGTAGATTTTCAATAAAAAACCAGTATCTGGAGGATTTTCGTCTGTGTGTCAATGTGCCTTTCTTCAGACCGTGTCAGCTAGCGCTACCCTTCCAAGTATGAATTTCCAACTCGCCCAAGAAACAACACTTTTAAAACAGATAAAGAGGGTGAAGGAGGGGAAGCCGGAATGTGTCAGTACTCGCATTTAAAGGGACACTACAGAGCAAGACGATTTCGCTCGTGCCTTTGTGGCTGCAGATGTTTTTTCAGAATCCCCCACTCGGGCTTCGCTTTCAGGTCGGGGTTCAGGTGCATATAAAACCCCAGGACCCAATACGTGCTATGCGCATGTGTTTCGATTATAACGCTTCATTTTAGTGTTTTCGTTTGATGCGCTCCGGTAATTCTATTGACTTATCACTGCGGCTACTACTGACACCATCAACGTCCATTGCCCAGATCCACTACTTTTACAGGAAGTAGGTTTACTTATTGTACTTGTAGATTCGCCGGTCTTCCGTTTTCCGTTCTCGTCTTTTGCGGCACCTGAAAATCGGCCAATAAATGTGGCTCAAGAAACGGAGAGAAAAAAAAAAGAAGCGCACGTTCACTGTGCTGTGTATGTGTGCCCATTTCCTGTGGCCCCGTTCTTTTGCGCTACATTTAAAGATGATATCATATTAACTCGCCCAGCAAAACAGCCTTGAAAAGCCGGAGGCTCATGTGCGTCAAAAAAAAAAAAGCTTACCGGAATAGAGCCACGAGTGAATGATCTTGACCTGACTCACCACTTAATGATCCTTGTACAGGAGGGACAAAAAATCTTTCTTTTTTATTTTTACCATAATGTGAAACTTTTGTTTAATGAACATTATAGGTATCGCGAATCAAGCTTGTCCCTTGCATGTTTGCACGACCTTTGTTTACGGAAGCTGGCTCTTAGGTACACAAATTCCTAAATGATTAAAGAAACTTGTCCTCGATTCCTCGATTTGTTCGTTTATTCTTTGAAAACATTAGGAGATTGACTGTTGTAGCCAGTACAATGTAGTAACGCTGACGGTTTTCTTCGGAGAGGCACAAAGAAGAAGCACAAGGAAAGTTTTGAGACGTTCGGTGTTGTTTAATAAGTGTTGTACAATTAAGAACCCACGGCACACTAATTAGCCGAGGCGGCATATTGATCGTGACTCCTCTGCGTTGCTTTTCCGTAAGCAGGTACTTCTTCTAGAGCCCTAATTACAAAACCCTCCCCGTTTCTTGGTACTGCAAACTGTGCGTCCCCGCGACGACAACAAGAACGAAAAATTTGCATCTAAAATGAACTGGGGCGAAGCACCTGAATGAGCTCTCTTTGAATCTCACAGCGAGGTGAGATGACATCAATTACGAGTAACGTCGAGAAGTCAGAGTATACCTTGGCATGTACTCTCGCCGCGAATCGTAGATGACTTTCTACCCGACAGCCAGCAAGCCATATGCTAACGCTAATTGCTTCGTCTTACTTCGCGAGATTCATGTACGTGCTTATCGTCGTTTTTATTTATAAAGAGATGAAATAATAAACGTTTATTGGCTCTTAGTTAGCCGAAGAGCACCCTTTTCTTCGATGTGTGTAAGCGTGATAATAACCTACATAGAGAGATAGAAGATGGCTTAGGCCACACGTGTGTTCACTCGCTAATCGCGTTATAGCCACTACAGGCCGATATGCGCCGACATTTTTGTTGCATTCCTGGAGGAGAAACGCTCGAAATGCTGCAGACTTTCTGGATACGTGAGTACAGTCCACGACGGTGGAACAGAAAACTTTCCTATTTCACGCTTTGTTTGAGTAAGCAGATTGGAAGCGGAAGAAGGGTGAATACAGCAAGTAGTTTTAGTGAGGTCACCTGGTTTACATTCTGCGCTGAAGCAGCGTTAATTAGATGCCCTCTTTTTGCCACGCTGCAAAAAGTTTATTTTTGAAACATGTTAATGTTGTCGTTTGCATGATATCAGGACGTGTACCCAGCCGATATATAGCATAAAGTTACACTAGAGGAAAGTCTGGCGCTAGCGTCCGTGGGAGCTGCAACGCACGGCTCTTCAGCGAGCATAGGAATGATGGGTATCTCAGGTTTTGGTGCACGTTAAAGAACCACAGGTGGTCGAAATTTCCCGAGCCCTCCACTACGGTGTCTCTCATAATCATAAGGTGGTTTTGGGACGTAACACCCCACATATCAATCAAAGAATGACGGGTATACAGTACACGAATGTGTCCAATCTTTGTATTTATGACTCCGTTTATGTTCGCGTGGCTTGAAGCTGTTTTGTCAAGAATCAAAATAAGCAAACTCGTACACGTAATTCTTACATGTTTTGTCAAGAATTCTTACAGTTCTTACATGTACGAGTTTTTGTCAAGTTCGAATGGGTTCGTTCTTTCGTTTGAAGCAAAACCAAAACACAGCAATAAACGAAACCACAAGTGTGAATCGAGGCCCGCAAGTACGAAGACTAGGCGAATCCATGTACTACTCATTCCCATGGTCGCTGAACGATCGCAACGCCAGAGTAACTGGGGCGATAGCGTCCATTCTAAGACCCCTCCCTCCACATTTCACCATTTATCGAAGTGTTGGCATGCGATGGTATGCGCTGTATTCTTTACAATCATCATGATCATCATCATCATCATCATCATCATGATCATCATCGTCGTCATCATCATCATCATCATCATCATCATCAGCCTGACTACGTCCACTGCAGGACAAAGGCCTCTCCCATGTTCCGCCAGTTAACCCGGTCCTGTGCTCGCTGCTGCCAATTTATACCCGCAAACTTCTTAATCTCATCTGCCCACCAAACCTTCTGTCTTCCCCTAACCCGCTTGTCTTCTCTGGGAATCCAGTTAGTTACCCTTAACGACCAGCGGTTATCCTGTCTACGCGCTACATGCCCGGCCCATGTTCATTTCTTCTTCTTTATTTCAGCTATGATATCCTTAAGCCCTGTTTGTTCTCTAATCCACTCTGCTCTCTTCTTGTCTCTTAAGGTTACACCTACCATTTTTCTTTCCATTGCTCGCTGCGTCGTCCTCAATTTAAGCTGAACCCTCTTTGTAAGTCTCCAGGTTTCTGCTCCGTAGCGAAGTACCGGCAAGATAAGCTGTTATATACCTTTACAATAGTGTAATAATATATTCGTTATAATAGTGTAAGTATAATTACACCACTGCTCGTGGTGTATTATGCACTAGCCTTCTGGTGATCCACGCATAGAGTGCTTTGACAGGCGTGTACAGGCGTGCAGTTGTCTAAATTGCCGTCTATAGGAGCCCCATTATACCGCTTGCTGTGCCGATGTTAATGCCTTACCGAGCGAGAAGACAAAACATCAGCGAGTGCGCTGGAGCGCTTTCTTCGACCGGACAGGATGACGTTGATGACGTCAGTCGATAAACTGCTACGCCGTCACCGTCAGAACACCAACGGCATGCTGTGATTGACGCCATTATGGTGTACGAAACGTTAGTGTTGTTTGGTTTATTCCTAAAGCTTTCTTGTATCGAAAACACATTTCATAGACTGTTTTTTGCTTATGTGAAAGCGATTCTATTTTCAAAAGGCGCTGACTTATGCTGGAAGTTCAGACTGAATCGCGCAGGAATAACCTGCAAATCCGCTTACCTGTCTCGTCGTATATGTGTGCACCCTAACCTTGGGGATTTTGCTTTTGGGCGTGAAAGCTATAACTGTCGTTTCTTGCTGATTACATGTTTAGCTGTCATCTTAAGATTGGAAAACGAAGAAACGAAGTTTTATTGTGCCGGCTTTAAAGTATACTGCTTGCAAGCTCGCGCTTAGCGCGTGATTAAACGCGCGCGTGGTGCTGTATACCCAATTTTGCAACCTCACAAGGCTTGTTGTCGGAAAAGAACCAAAGGAAAAGCGAGAGTACGTTTGCTTGATATGCTCTGTCATCCTGACAGGTGATAATATACTTCTGCGTCCATGCTGTCACATGTAGCTTTCTCATTTTCTAATCTTGAAAGGCTCCACGAACCTCCACGACTGCGCATGAACTTGCTAATAGTTAAAGAAAAGGAGAATAACGCAATACTGCTTTCCGGGAGCTTGAATTTCTCCTTTTGTTTCTTCAAAGGCTAA
The DNA here is from genome assembly GCA_013436015.1 of Rhipicephalus annulatus. Classification (NCBI taxonomy): domain Eukaryota; kingdom Metazoa; phylum Arthropoda; class Arachnida; order Ixodida; family Ixodidae; genus Rhipicephalus; species Rhipicephalus annulatus. Next base: position 509,160 of record WOVY01009521.1, read on the forward strand.
ATCAACTGTGAAGCCGTGTTTGAAGCAGTGTCGCGACGTGAAAGGTCCGGCCGCGGCAGCGGCGACCGGGGAGCGGCGGTTATCCGTCGCAGACTAGACGGCGACAGGACACTTCGGGAAAGCGGGCAGGGCCGTGGTCCAGGGAGAGAGAGAAGGCAACGGCACAGCCGCGCCTATACGCGACCATGTGCCTTCGACGTGGATGATGACAGAGAGAAGGGGAAGCAAGAAAGAGTGGGAAGAAAGGGAGTGTTCCCGCAGAAAGTGACTGGCGGCGGGGCCAAGACGACGGCGGGAAGCAAAAGGGGCCACGGCACCAACCGCCACCAAGAAGCGCGGCGCGAGGGTTGGCGGAACAGCGGCTGAAATCGATCGTCGCCGGCGACGGCGCGCGGCTGGAGCCGCCAGGGCTCGGACTCGGAGAGGAACGACGGAAAAAGAAGAAGTATGATAAGAGGGGCGACTTCGTCGTCGACGTCCGTCGTCGTGGCCTGGCCCGCGTCCAGAGACCGGACTCCGGTGGGACCTCGGTGGAGGGAAGCGTACAAGCACGACTCGCGCTGCGCGTCCCGCCGTCCCACGTACCACTGTGAGCTCGGAACAAGTTCGGAAAAAACAAAAACAAAATCGCCCAGTAAAGTGTTAGCTGACGGGAACGCCTGAGGAACATGTATCTTCCCCGGAACGATGCCGAGTGGACACTAATCCGTCTTAGCTTTCTGACACTTGTATAGGAAATTTCGTTTTCGTCTTCGATTGTAGCAGTGAAAAACGGGGCGCAAGACAGAAGGAAAGGCGGTGACGTAGACTAGCGTGCGCTAGTTTGGTTGAAGGTGGACCGTGCCTGTAACTGTGCCAGATATAGGTCTCGTTAACTCAGATTATGGTTTGTGCTACCGCACTCGTGTGACAGTGTGAAGAGTTGATTGATTGATATGTTGGGTTTAACGTCCCAAAACCACCATTTGTTATGAGGGACGCCGTAGTGGAAGGCTCCGCAAATTTCGACCACCTGGGGTTCTTTAACGTGCACCCAAATCTGAGCACACGGGCCTACAACATTTCCGCCTCCATCGGAAATGCAGCCGCCGCAGCCGGGATTCGATCCCGCGACCTGCGGGTCAGCAGCGGAGTACCTTAGCCACTAGACCACCGCGGCGGGGCGAGCGCATGACGTTTGGTACGAACAAGTATGGGCTATAGATTACCACTCAGTCCATGCCAATGAGTTGAGCGTTGAATTTTTGATATCTGAAGAAAGCAACCTATACGCATGCAAAACAGACTTTTGCAGCGCTCATGTGTCCTGACCTCCGTGCAATGACAGAAGCGGCTAACATATTGTGTTGCGCATGCGAAATCGAGATCGAGATGGCTGAAATTGAGATCAGATAGATAGATAGATAGATAGATAGATAGATAGATAGATAGATAGATAGATAGATAGATAGATAGATAGATACTTGGAAATGCAGTGAAAGTAACTTTCATGCTTTACAATTACACGCGTCCTGTACACATGCTTCACAATACAACACGAAATATTGCAGGAATATTGCGTGGTTCAAGCGTATACATTGCCATCCGGCGTCAGAACATGTGATTATCATGATGACTTCAAGGTTTAAAGCTGGTTACTCATTGCGAAATGCGCACACGTTACTGAGCGTATTCTTTTAAGGTCATGTAGCGGGTGCATGGCAAGTTCGAAAAGATTTCATGCACTAAGTGTTTGAAGTGCGCACTTGGGACAGAATACTATTCTGTCCCAATGATTGCTATCACGTACGACTCTTAAACACGAAGCTAAAGGGTCTTCCAACGTTTTTGTGATATACTACCAGCACCAACTGTTGGCAACCAACTAATGGCTAAAGCCGGCTAATATTGGCTATCCCCTATGATACTGGCATAATAACGACTTCCATCTTCATTTAGTTGGAGAAAAGGAGGAGATATTGAAAAAGGAAAAGACGCTATTTCTGTAACACTAGTTGGGAACACGTCTTCAGCGCATTAGTTCCATTTAATGATTTAGCTATGTGCTACCTTTTTTTCTTTATTTCATCTTTGTTTGCCACCTTCTGCGTCACCATCTGTTTGAATAACAAAAAAAGTGCAACCGATCAATCTCTACACCTGAAAGGGTACGACGTCAGCTCCGTCTCGGTGGTTCGGCCATTTCGACGATTGCTACAATTTTCTTTCTTTCTTTCTTTCTTTCTTTCTTTCTTTCTTTCTTTCTTTCTTTCTTTCTTTCTTTCTTTCTTTCTTTCTTTCTTTCTTTCTTTCTTTCTTCTTTCTGTGCTATGGGTCGAGACGCGCCGCCGTAGCGGTCATCGTGCGGAACATCGCGTAATACGCCGGCTACTTTCGTGCATATATTCCGAGTAGCTTCTATCCCGATTCACGTTGGGCAGCAAGAGGGAACGACGCGACGCCGAAAGGCGCTTGCCGTATACTCGCCGGCTCCCATCTGCGAGCGGGTACATTCTTCTTCACGGGGAACCCCGCAATTCCAGCCTCCTTCTATTACTTTGTCACCGCAGAGTTTCGAGCTATTTCTTTTTGCGAATTTTTCAACCTTTTTTCTTTTAACATTTTTCGAGCGAATTCGCCGCTTCGTTTTCAGCTCGTTTGAGCCAGCGAAAGTAAAAAAAAATAAAGAAACTCCTTCCCCATTCTTGTGCTTTCTCTTCTTTTTTTTTGTTGGTCATGTCGCGAGGAAAAACCTATTAGTAAAAAGGAAACTTTTTCGGTTATGGACGGATGATTCTCGGTCCGGAGGCAGTGCGGTGTCCTTGTTGTAATGGAATTACGCCGGACCATTGTTGCGACAAGTTTTGAAGCAGATTTCGCGACCTTAATGTGGATGCCTCGAGCGTCGCGTTCTTTGTCACGCAGCCCTTTACCCCAGCTAAGTAGAAAGATTAGCAAGCTTCTTCCAAGTTTCTGGTTCTTCGTAAAAAACTTCGCGCGGCTACTTCGCACGTGGTTATGAAATTGTCTGCATTATTTTCTCCGTTCACAAGGTGACGAGTTAAGAAGGCGAGGCGCTAACAAACGATTATTGAAAAGATGTAGGCACTCTCGTAATTGTACACAGAATGAAGAAAGTGGGCGCTTACAGGCGTCAAAAATTTGGTTTGATTTTTTTTTTCGTTTCAGTTCTTGAAAAGCGGGTAGTGCTGTGCTGAAAAGCTGTTCAGTGGGCTGGCACACGTATCCAGTGTCAGTGCGGATGCTTGCGGATACTGTTACTGTGAAATTCGTTAACGCGAATATTAAACTTTTTTGACTCATATTTCTTCAACTTCCAGAAGAAATGTTTCACATGTCACAGTGCATTGATGCGCACTGAAAAACGTGTTCAGTGAGAGTTCGATATTCGGCGATCAGCAATCCTGTGGAGGCGTGTTTGCCTGTATACCTCTTCATCTTTCTGGTATCGCAAATAACCACAGTTTGTGAATTCTGAACAACCTAAAGACATCTCATTGTCAATGTCTGGGCCGTCTAACTTGTTCTGTAATTGCCCAGCTGTTCGCGTTGTGGGGGCTGGATACTGACAGTAAATATAGCGAGAGGAATAGGAGGGGACGCCTAGTTTGCGCCAACAAAGGTAAAAAAAGAAGAAAGACCACGAAGAAGTAATAACTAACACATTACCACCAGGCAGGTTTTAGTTACGACCTAACTGCTAGACGGAATAAAGGAAAAACAAATTGTCTTTTTGAATGTGCAGTATTACGCTGGCGAAACAAAACTGTAAGAGAGAGAGAGAGAGAGAGAGAGAAATGTACGTGCTGCTAATTTGCCGTGAGAGTTGGCGCACAAAAGGCCGCAGCACCGACGCGCACATGAATGAAAGCCGACGTCACACGGACGCACGCTCGTGCGATGGGCGTCAACGCGTCAACGTGATTCCGCGTGATTCCGCGTGGGCGTCAACGCGAGAACGTGACGCGAGGGCAAAAGCGCGCGACGGCACATCTGCCGCACCGCGCTTTGTGCTCCGTCACGGCATTTCACGCTCAAGCGGTTCATCCGCAGCACTGCCCGGGATTTATGTTTCACCCCCATCCCGCGTCCTTCAGGGGGCGCAAGTGTCCGAAGGTTCATTAACTAAACGCGATCGCACTGCGCGGGTGGTGGCACGAAAAAAACGAGTGTTCTGGCGTTGCTCTTGCTTTTTATCGCGTACGGCAACAAAGACATCGCAGCCCGACGTGTTAGCGGCGTTACTCGCGAGGGAAACACACCATTCCTTTCATCTTCGAAGGTTCTACGCTGGGGCCCGCTTGTTAACGCTGCGACTGTATCGGAATGTACCGTACGATGCGTGCGCGTGACGACGAAACAATAGAAGCAGCGCCAGCAAGAGCTGATGCAGCTTGCTGTGACGTGGTGCGGGCCAATAAGGCGACGCGGCTCTCCCCGTCTGGTCGGCCAGTGTTGCCCAGTTTTATTTTTGCTCCTTTTTTTTGTCCTCTGTTACGTTATCTGGGAAAAAGCTTGCCGCCATCCTTTCACTTGCAGTAGTACAAGTTTTTCTCGTTCTTTGTCGCGCCATTTCTTTTCCTCTGTTACGTTATCTGTTAAAAAGCTAGCCGCCATCCCTTCGCTTGCAGTAGTACAAGTTTTCCTCGTTGTTTGTCGCGCCATTTCATGTCTTTTTTATTCTCTTTTTTTTCACTCGACAGGGAACTTATTGTGCGCTAGGCATATACCAACCCCATAACAGCGCGTCTCGAGGAGACAAACTCTCGATTTGGCCGAGTGACGCTTTTCGCTAGAGTGCACGCACACACGCAGTCGCCTCGCTTGCTCGCTCGCCCAAACGACGTTTTGATCCAGCCTTCCTGCGTCTATATTGCCATGACGATTCCTCTACTCCGTGCAGCTCGGCGTTGTCGTATGCTTGCATCTCGAAACAACCTGTACAGTATAAGAACACGCCCGCAACCGTTCGCAAAGCTCCGCCTTCCACAAGGACCTATACGCAGCGCCTGCCTCTTTCTTTCCCGTGCAGAACGTACAAACTCCAGACGAGCGCAAAAGAAAAGGAAGGGTCGGTCGTTGCAACGAAAAACGCTCTTTCCAGCCCTGTTTGTGTATCTCGGTTTTTACGGGGGCCTCCGCAGAAACGACTAGTGTAGAGTTGTACGAGCGTCAACCCTGGAAGTGCTTGTTTGCTGTTCCGCAGTGGTCCCGTTGTAGACGAAGATGCAGCGTCGTCGTAACCACTTTTAGGCAGCGCTCGAAAGCGATGCAACCATCTCTAGATACTTTCATCTTTCTATCTTTTTCCTACAGATCGTTACGCGCCAGAGGAGCCAGCTGGGTAAGTCCTATATCGTACGCCACAATGTCTCCCAACGGGCATGTTCCTTCGCATCCTACTGCTAACATCTCCGCTCAGATCCATGAAAGAATTATTCCCCTGTACCCGTGCAGCCAATCGAACGCTCAGAAAACCGTTTCTATTAATAATACCAGTCGAACCTGGCGCGCTTGTTAGTTTTGTCACTTTTAATTGCGCTTGCCGTTAGTTATTGCTAGCGTTCGTTACTAATTTTTACAACTTCTAATGCACACCAAGCGATGACTGGGCACTGTGAAGCATCCTCTGGCTGTTCAGTGTTTTTTTTGCCGTTTGCTTGTGCCATGCTGTTAGACAGAGCGCGAGATAGAAATCAAAGCTAAGTCTACGTGAAAGGCACGGAGGTTATCTAGTTGTATGTTTTTTTTTTCCTTTTGCTTGTGTTTCGTCATTTTACGCTGTTTTCTTTCAGCTATGCCATATCGGCAAGCCCGAGCGTTCATTGTAGAGTTTAATCAAAATATAAATGTTCGGTTTACAACCCCGCGCCAGGGACGGGGCGAAGGGGTAACACAAAGTGAGGAAAAAGAAAAAAAAAATAAGAGAAACGGCTAACTGAAGTGACTGGTGAGACATTGACGCCGCATTACAAGTATAAAGGAGTTTCGTTTTTGAACATAGTTACGGACAGCAATGTATATAGGGAAAAAAGAAACCCGAGAACGTTTGTGGTTAGTCTAAAATTAAGGACACAGGTATAATCAGGGCATTATGTGCGCCGCCTTGAGGTCGCCCCGTTAATTACGCCAACAGCTTTGCCTGGACTGCACCCGAAAAAAAAAAAACTGCTGGGCAACCGGTACAGGTATAAAGACATGGTTTCGTCCGGCAGCATGGCGTTTCGTTTTGAGAGACGTTCTTAAGCTCAGCGGGGCATCTTAGGTATCGTAAAAGAGTACAGACGTTAAGGGAAAGAAGGGAAAGAAGGGTTGTTTGGGAAGTTGAAGAAAGGTCAGCGGGAACGATTTCGAGTTGCTTGAAGAAGGCACGCCAAAAAATAAAATAAAAATAAACAGCCTTTGGTGAGGTGGGTTGCGTTGGTCTTGCATACGGCTCGCGTGGCTAGAAGACGTAAACGGCGAGCGGAAATGACGCTATCTCACGTAACGCGCGTAGCGTCGTTGGCGGAGTGCCAAGGTCTCGTGGCCGGCTGTAAATGGTGGCCAACTGCGCTCGCTAGCTGCGCTGTTTGGCGACTGTGCCGGCGGAACTACCTCGTACGTTCTACGCGATACACGTACGCACTTCGTGCAGCCGTGCCCGCTGTGCAGCGTGTATACACCGGCCGCGAGCGCTTCTCTTCGCAGTGGTGGCGCCGATTCGCTGGCCTTGGCCAGGAGGCGGCGCCAGCTTCATTTCGGCACTGCGGTCCCGTTATGCCGTTACTGGAACAGGTCCAGAAGCAAAGCTGATGAGCAGTATTAGAGAGAAGGAAAGGGCGCATGCCTTAGTGGGGCGGAGGTAAAGACGCAAGCGCTGTTCGCGTTTCTTTCGTTTTCGCTTGTCGGAGCGCGGTGGTTGCGGAAGTGGCGAAATTTTCTTTCACTGCTGACGCTACTGTGAGACTGGTGAAAGCCGCCGGTCACGCAGCAGTCTCTGTTGCTACTGCAGCGCTGATTTAGTTTACTGTCGACCAGGTGGTCTCGCTGGTAGTGGCAGTCGTTTTGCATCTTCGGAAGGCTCTCCGTTACGTAAGGTATGTCATACTTACGACGTATAGCTTGAAAGTTGAGACAACGCCTCCTTTGTTTCTTTCAATGTCAGCGCAAACGCACGCTTCTCAACGGGAGCCGTCTGCCCGCATTAGTTCGAGGAGTAGTCGCGATGCGACGCCACATGACGGGTAGCGCTGCTTGCGTCACACGTGCTTCCGAGCGCTTTCCCCCGGAGATGCGACAGGCGTGTTGCCCACTGCAGTATGATACATAATCTAATTTGTTTCTTCGTGTTCCGTCTTTGTGGCTCAAAGCAATACATCGCGGTATCACAGCGCAGCACATGCAGTAGCGTTGGTGTGACGCTTCCCCATTGGTTACTCGCATAGCACCACGAACCACGACACGCTCTCTCAAAACACGGTTCATTTTTACAGAGCCAGCGTGACCGCCACTACTTTGAACATGAGGAATGCATGACGCCGCCCCACGGATCTGCACATAACTGAACAAAAATTATTTCATATAATTTCCGTCGTGAGGCACTGCATGAGGGGTTTTCTTCTGCATGACCGCAAAGCGCACGTGAAGGCTAGACCGTAGGAGAGAGCAGGAAAGCGCCAGAGAAGATGTTGGTGAACGGCTGGATCAGGCATTGATAGAATAGAGAAGTTGTTAGTTAAGGCGACCCAGCCCCGCTGGGAAGAGGCAGTGTCTTCTGGAAGAGAGCTTTGTTGCCGTGAAATGCCGACAAACGACTGACGTTGGTCTTCCAGTTGGTAAAGTGAAGGTTAAGACGAAATATTTATGTCTATAATTGCTTACGTTACACTTCAGATTATTTTTATTCAAGTACTTTTATTCAAGTACCAACTAGCCCAAGCTGCCACACTTCTATGATAACCTGAAGGTTGCGGGATCGAGTCCCGGCTGCGGCGGCTGCATTTTCGATGGAGGCGAAGACATTTGAGGACCGTGTATCTAGATTCATGTGCACGTTAAAGAACCCCAGGTGGTCGAAATTTCCGGAGCCCTCCACTACGGCGTCTCGCATAGTCATATTGGGGTTTAGGAACGTTAAACTCCGGATATTATTATTGCGTCTCATTCACGAAGCAGTTCTTCCGTTAGACGAAAACAAAGCGCAGTTAGAAATCGCGCGGTGATGATACGATTTGTCGAGAAAATGAATATCTCGTTGAAAGCATCGTTCTTGACGCACGTGCGTGTACAACACGGGCTGCCGGAAGGACGAGGGTTTGCAGATTGAGCACCCAGTCACCCGGCGAATCCGCTAATCTGTAGGCCTCCAGCTGCGCAGGCTTTTTGTCTCCGCGGGGCTTTGGTGTCGCGTGTGACGCCAAGATAAGACTAGCTGGGCCGGGGGTACGGTTATGGGTTTCGTGGTGTAGCGCGGCAAGACGACAAAGCGATTGCGAAGGAGAGAAAAAGGAGGATAAAATCGGGGGCTAATGCTCAACTGTTTATTGTGATAGCGGAATGAAAATAACCAATGAAGGATAGTGCCATAACCTGCCATTCTACTTGCTCAGGATATCTCGTCTCATTCTGCGTTGAGAGTGCTTTGGTTCGGGCAAGTTGGTGCTACATCTTGCTAAGTTCATCCGCTAAAAAAAAAAGAAAGAAAGCACAACAACATTTGCGTGGACATGTTTGTCCTGTTTACGTCTGTCGTTGCTCTTGGCCTTCTCAAGCACCTGACATAATTGTAGCTGCTAGGCTAACGCGATATGTACGCAAAACCACACACACTAACACTACACCGCGCAAGAACTGACAAGCCTAGGAAATAATTTTTTCTTTGAGTTCAAACAAACGAACAAACTGAAACACGCAATAAAAACCTTGAAATTGAGCAACCTGTCTGGGGTATTATCTGTGTTCCTCGTTCCTTATACCCAGTTTCAATGCTTTCTTTGCCTACACTGTTCAGGCCTGTTTGATGCCTGCAGTTTCTAAGAAATAAATGAAACAAACAAAACAAAACAGATCACAGCGAAGTGCCCTACAGACGGGTCTCGTTTATTTAAGTGTCGCTAATGCAGTCTTGTGCTTCAAATATGAGTGCTAAACTGATATTTATAGCTATCTTTGAGCTTTCAGAAAAGAGATAGTTACAGACGGCTTTCGGCATTAAAAAAAAGTACACTATACGCATGCACGAAAATCTGAAGCGCCGTTTAAGGCTTCGGGGTGTTTTCTAATGCACAAATACTGTTTCTATTACTGATGTAAGGCAGAGCTTATCGCGTATGATCGCACAGTGATATCACTGACTAGTTGGGTGTTGCGCTGTTCCTTTCAACCCTAATGGCTTAATGTATTAAAGAATACTTCAACAAACATAAAACACACTCATCCGCGCGTGTTTTTCTTTCGTCGTGACATGCCTTGCAACACTTAATGCGATGTCGGTGGGCTCAAAACACTCGCTCGGGCTCCTCCGTCCCGTACTTATGCAAATAAGTAATAAAGAAAACGGCACGCGACAAAAAGGGAGGGACGACGGGAAAGCCTGTGATGTCGCTGCTTGCGCGTCTGATGTGAGTGCTCTTTGAAAATCGAAAGGTCGAAGGCCGCAAACACGCAGACAGCCGAGAGCACTTACATTAGTGGGAAAGGAACGGAACAACGGCGCACTTAAGAAACGACCGACCGCGACGTTGGACCGTGGCTTCCTTTTCCCTGTCATTTACAAATGTGGAAGGAGTGTCTCATGCCGTGCCTGGCGTAAGGTCCATTTAGGCGGTGTGGGTGAATTCCAGGCAAAACGCAATACGGGGGTTCACAGTTCGATTCTCACTGACGGCAAGCTCTTCGTTCATCTTTCGTTTAATTAATTTTTCTTGACTTCATAACTGAAAAATCCCAATTAAAAGCTACAAGTGATGCCCGTTATGTTTTCCTTGACTTCATTATCAGTTTGCTTCATTAGGTTGTACGGAATACTGTTTCTTGGGAATAGAAAGTGAACACTACGACTATTACGCAATCGGATGGCGGACCGAACATAGCGTGTTTTGCTTCACGCCGAGTCAATCAGTTGTTCACCAGTTTGCTGTAGCGAAGCGTTGGTGAACTTGTTACATTGTTGCTCGGTTTTATTCGCTTGATCTGAAACATGCTGAAAGACTCTTATAGCACAAAAATGTCTTGCACATTGCCTGAAGGCATGCAGCAATCTTCCTTCCTCCCTCCCTCTCTTTCTCTGTGCGCTGGCTCATGTGCTTGCTCGTTTTAGCGCGTATAAGCAGGCTTTGTTGGCCTTTTATTCGCGCCTGCTTCTTTATTTCTAGATTCATGCTTGCTCGTATACACAACACAACACTTTGGGGGCTATTGTACCACAATGCGAAAATAATATTGAACATAAACTGACAGCGCGAGACTGCTCAGAGAACCCGGCTGGCGCCTATATTTCTTGTAGCAATATTTGTCTGTTGACTTGCTCTATAAAATGTGGTTTCGTTAATGTATTTCGTCAATACTTCGTGCTCTTCTTTTAAGCAAAATCACTTACTGGGCAGTTTTTCTATTAGCCACAAAAAACAGGACAACACATTTATGTTATTTTGTTTGTTGCTTTCACTGTTGGCGCATTCACCGTAATCTTCCACGGTGGCGTTCGCGTGCTCTACAGACTAAGTGGGTGCGGTAATTAGGCTTGATCGCGTTTTGTGCTCCTTTAATGAATGGCTGGAGGAAAGGAGCACGTTTCTATAGGCTCTTCGACTCTAATATCCGCACCGCGCGCTCGACTGCGCACTGCGCGTTGCTTTTTCCGACGCGTAGCCAGCTACGGCGCTAAACTTTATTAGCCAAAGGATGCACAGCTATCATTCACGGGATTAGTGCAAAGAACATGGTCGCGAGATACACGAAGGTAGGTTTGCAATTGCTGCTTGCTATTGGTTGACAACATGTCGTTTCGTGTCTAGCATGCGGAGGGGTTACAATTTTTTTCTTACAAACAATTCGAACGTAAATATTCTCAAGGCGAGAACCTTTAGTGGCTATTCTCTGTCCCTCTTCCCTCCGCGAGGTATTTTGAGACTTTGCGGGACTTTTTTTGATCTCCGTCCGAAAAGCAACAAGACCTTCTCCGTGTGAGTGATGAAGTCATGTCACGACGTCCCCCAGTGACGTCACATGACGATGGATCATTACGTAATACCCTCGTGATTAGGATATGAACAACCGAACGTCATGGATCAAGCCTTTTAGTGGAACTCCTCATAGTGCCACATTGTTAAACATATATAAATTTGTAAAAAAATAGAAGTGGTTTGTCAAAACAAGCGCTGGTCAATCCTTGAACCGAATGCCCAGTACGTTCCTTCCGTAGGTGCTCTTTGCCAATAAGCGACTACATCTGCTTTCTTTTTCTGTTATCTACTCTTAGAACCATTAAGCGTGCGGCGACCACAGTAAAGTGTTAATTTGCGTCTGCGAAACTGTCTACTTATCAACGAAGACCTCAAGTGATGCTGAGCCTCATGTCAAAAATACAGAATCCGAAGCTCAAATATCGACCTTTTTATACAGACCTCAATGAGAATCTGCCGTTTGAAAACAAACTCCCATGCGAAGCGCCGCTTTTTGTCATCTCTTATTTCTTCCTTTTTATCTTAGCCACCTTTTCCCTGCTTAGATGAGCAAACTGGACGCATGTATGGTTAACATCCTTTTCTCCCTTACTTTCCATAGCTTCGTATTTCTATCTCTCTTTGAATTATTAATGAGTGTCTTTGGCGTTACACTTAACCCATCATTCTATGTCTCGCATTAGGGCACAAACAAAGGTTATTGAAAGTTGCTTACTGAAACCGTCCTAACCGAAAGCACCCTTCGGCAACGGTCCAATCATACGAATGCCTCGTCAACTTCCCATCAGCTAGGACACACTTGAAATGTTTTGGGGGCCACGTCGACTTCATACGAGAGCTCATGCGCTGCGAGATCCGCGATGAATTGCAGAAGCCATCTCTGTCCTCGTCGCTTACAATATGTTGACCGTAGGAGAGAGAGGAAACGAAATAGAGAGGGAAGGCAGGGAGGTTAACCAAGCTTTGGCTCGGTTGCTTACCCTACATTTGGGGCTGAGGAAAAGGGAATTAATAGAAAGGAAAGAGATAGAGAGAAAAGAAGAAGAGCAAGAAAGAGTTGCATAAATAGTCAGCTTGAGACTACACAACACGGTGTCACGCTATTCGTCATATAATGCAACGGCCTGTGAAGTCCTGTGGTGCTCAAGAAGCACAAGAGAGCTCCGCGGTGATTCTACTTGGCACCGATTTCAAGGCGAAAGCCTTAGAGGCCTAATCAAGAGCTAGGATCGACCGTGGGCGTCGCTCACGTCAACACGAATAGTGCAAAAATCATCGTCGTGAGATGACATCACCATATGACGTCAGTGTGACGTCACTTTCCGTCACATTATATGACGTAATCATAGTGTCTCAATGGCGCCATATAACGTGACGTCACGTGACAACGTCATCAAATCACATCATCGCTTGGTCAAAGTTGTGCCGATCACGGAGGCAGCGCAACATCAGACTAGGCATTGCAGAAAGCCTGCAATGCTTCCCATCAGGGAGGCCATGCGAAACCATGCTAGATTCAGAAAGCTTTCAGAGTGGATCTTGGGAGAAATAATAGTTTTCCCTCAAATTAACTAGGGGGCACTCTGGCGCTGCAATCGTTCAGCTACCATGGGAATGGTGGGTAGTACATGGATTTGCCTAGTATTCGTGCTTGCGGGCTTCAAACGCACTTGTGGCTTTGTTTGTTGCACTGTTTTGGTTTTGTTTCGAATAAAAAATCAAATCGTTTTGTACTCCGTGACTTCATTTCAACTGGTGAGCCTGAAAGGTCAAGGTGCTGAAGTGCAACTGGTGAACATTCGCTGATTGTCCATTCGTAACAAAGCACCTCCAAGCCACGCGAATCCAAACGGAGCCGAGAGTACGCAGATTGGGCGATTCCATGTACTACCCATCATGCCCATGCTCGCTGAAGCGCCAGCTTCTATAGACACTAGCTCAGAGTTCCCTCTAGTGTATCTGTAGGAAACTCTATGAGAGGAATGATTGATAAAAAAAAAGAGGGGGGGGGGGGAAGCTCGCTTTCGCGTTCGATAATGTTAAAGCTTCATCGCAAAAAGTGTACAGACGGGTCCACTGTTAAAGGGAACACCTGCGTGAGGAGCATCTTTAGATTTCGCTATCTCACGGAACCATAGCGGCTTGGATATGCAAAGACTACTGGTGGCTAGAAGTTCCGTCTCCTCTTGACACAGACTATTGACTTGCATGAAGAATGTTTCTTAATCCACTTGCTCTTCGAGGGCCAGGACTATTGATGGTGTGCATACCAGTGTTCCCTTTAACAGTGAACCATACTGTACATTATGGATTGCCGTTTAACAGTATGGAATGTCAACTAGCCCACTCCCACACCTTCTCTCACGTTCGAGTCGTCATGTGCGAATCTGTAAGGAAGCGCAAGACCTTTTTTGGTTCTCGCACATGCTGGAAGCCGTGTCCGTGCTGTATGCGAGTCCTACGGGCGGTACGTGCTACACCGCCATTATTTATTTATTTATTTTTATTTATTATACCCTCAGGGCCAGAGGCATTACAGAGGGGAGTGGTACAGAACAAAGGCATAACATGAGGTAGCATGGTTACAAAAAACGTTGTGTACATAAAAAGGAAAAGGAAAGACAAAACAAATGAGTATTATCGCAACAATGTGGTCACACAAACACAGATTAAACATCAGATATTTCTACATATACAATATTGGCTAAGGCAGCACGGAACAGTCGGTTATCGGTGATACCCGCAATTATAACTCGGCGGTCCGTCTTAGAAGAATCAGTCGGCGCGCGACCAGCGACATGTTCCCCCACAGAGTCGGCACGCAGGGTGACGGGCGAGCCTGTCGTCGAAGCGAGCAAGCGCTACAGCGGAGAATCGGAATCCAGTTGTCGCAGCGGCGTGCAGTGTCGGGGGCCATAGAGGAGACCAGGGCGTGTCGGTAATCGAACTGATTGACCCGAATTATTTATGCGAGTGGACGGGTCACGTGACATTGCGGGGGGCCGACCACTCCCTTCTCGTCGTCTCGACCGCGTGTCGCGATTTGGGGGTTACATTTTTTCATTTTCTTTTTACGCGTGCCTCGAAGCATTCTCTTTAATGTTTTAATCCCCCGCAGAACTCGGTGTCTCCTGACTTTTTCATAAATGAAGAGCGCCATTGAGGCGAAAGTGAAAAGAGCTAAAAGTGAAGCGACTCTCTGAAAGTACCATGCTAGAGACCGCTTAAATATGTAGAAAAAGAAGTTTGATCGAAAGAGAACGAATCCTTTGAAAGCTCTGGTAATCAGTATATCGTTCAGCATTACGTGCTCTTCAATTATGTAGCACAACTATCAGCGCGGTACCAGCCGCTAATGTGAAGAGGAAAAACACCTAAGACTGCAAATTCACTTAGGTTCATCAGTCCTCTTTGTCTAGAATGGCGCGGACATCGCACAGTTTCCAACAGATCAAACCAATTTACTCGTCTGCCATCGGTGTGTGTTAGTACACCTGTGCACGTTACAAGGGTAACTCACCCTTTATGCATCGTCGCAAATTTTATGCTTGTTTGTTTTTGAACAGTTCGTGCATAATCTCGTGTTAACGTATCTAGCAGCGTACAAGAGGCAAACGTCTTAATACGCAGGAAGCTCTGAGAAACGGTCGTTAGCAGAATTTGTGTGAATAATTTGCTATCATGCCTCCAAACCACCCACAACGTTTGTATTTGTTCCGAATATTTTACTTAAACACATTTTATTACCAACGTATTTCATCGTCTAATATTAATGATGCGGGACATTGCTCTATCTATAACACAGCGCCGGATGAAGTCGGTAATATACTTCGTAAATCAGCAATTAAGTACCGCGCACATTTTCTCATGTTTTTGTCTACATATTGTAGCGCGAATTGCTACCATGGCACTACCAACCATAATGGCGGAAACATCAGCGATTCTGCAAAAACATCCGTACTGCTCCCTATAGCTCTCTCATTTCGTGGAATCTGTTTGGTGGAAAGCTTCGTTCATGAGTCCCTGTATGTGTGCGTTCCCCGTGCAGTCATAACGCGAAGTGCCGCTGTGGTTTTGCATACGATTTGCATACGGTTCTTGTTCGATCTACCACCGCACACGGTACGGCAATTTGTATGAGCTTTCCTGGCGTCTTACTTCGTATTCAGGATACAGCCGGCAGAGGTTCTGTTGGTGTTAGTTGCGTCCCCGACCTATACGTCGCATACTTGACACGAAGGCGAGGCGGTGAGCCGAAATGCGATGTTGTTTTGTAAGTTTCCAAACAAAATAGTGCATGGTTCATGCTTTCTGCTCCTTCTGCTAATTAATTGCGAGGTGTATGGCTTGTAACTTGTGCAAATAGGATCAGCGCTGAAGCTTTAGCCAAATGCAAAGCTTTTCGTGTTACTCGGGTGCAGCTTCCTGAGTACGCCGACGGGCAGACCCTTAGCCAAGTAGGGGGAGGGGGGGGGGGCTCTATTATTGTAATTTGTATGGTGGGAGGTGTTTCACCCAGGGGTCTTTCAAGGCTTTCAGCCAGTGCCCCTTCCCCGAAAAAACTTCCTGGCTGTGGGCCTGCTGACGGGGATGTCTACCTGTCCTTATGTAAATCTTTCTCAAACTTACGTATTCCTGCAGAGCTGAGCTGTTGCATACATTTAGCGCGTTGCAGTTATGGCTTGCATATAATGAATGCACGGCAGCCAGTGTTTTTTTCTGTTCTAGTTTTGTCTATTTGACGTCTCATTAGCATGCTCACGAAACATGCGCCAACTGTCGTTGACTCAATCTGTATTCGGCCTAGCGTAAGGGGGATGACTGTCGGTATTCCTGCACGAAATGCACTTTTACGACGATCATTTCTATGAACTACAAAGTTATCTTGAATCACAGTTCCGACGCATTTATGGTGAGAACGTAGTCCTAGATGCACTACACATTACTTTGACTTCGTGCATAAATCTTGCAGACTTAACAAGAAGCATTTTTGGCTCATTGCGACCGTGCATACGACCACGAGATTCTACCTTATGGCTGTGACTACCCTTCTACTCGCCATATAGCTTCCCGAGACGTGACGTAAAAGCAGGCGTCCGGCGGACGTCGGCAATTTCTTCTGAATTTTCGGCCAGTGTCTCAAAATGGCGGTGTGTTTGGTAACCGATCAGCACTGTGGCGACGGTGTGTTGAGACGACGAATCTCCATGGAGTTTATTGACGCCAGTCAGAGGTATGGTCAGAGAGAACCAACATTCGCTTTCACGCTTTCGCTCACCACAACTCAGGGTTGTACGCAGAATTCTTTTTTTTTAGGGGGGGGAGGGGGGATCTCATTGATCTAAAGGGGTGGCTGGGTAGACAAGGTCATTTTGTGTTACGTATGCATGGCGAAAAATTATTTTCATGGAGGAGAGGGGCATGGGTTTGGAGTGCTACCCCCTGGCTACGCCACTGCCCGAACTCCCACTGTGGCACGCAACAACTGTGGGGGATCGGCCAAAACTTGAGTGGTTTTAAAAATTCTTAAATACACATTCTAAATCGAAAACGTCCCCCGCTTAAATGTTCTCTTTCTCCCTGCGCAGAAACTGTCGCTTTTGCCTGAGAGAGCTACTACCGTAAAGTGCGCGTTTTCTAGAGAGCATGTTCAGTGCACTCAAAGCATTTATCGTTTGACATCTCAGTGCCTTTGCAACCTCCGTGTCGCGGTCGCTTCGCTTTCCAATACATCGTCGTTGTCGCCCCATGTTTGATGCGTGGGAAGCTGAGAACCCGGCGTTCCGTTGAGTTCCGTGCATGCGGTCCTTCGAGCAGTTTGCTTTGACGTGACGTCTCGTTGATTTGTAACAAAGGCGTCTTTGATCCCGCGTGCAACAGTTCGAAGACCGTTTGTCATCTCTTCAGTTCTGCCCTTCTCCTGTTGGATAAATACGGTGCAACGGAGAAATGAAACTGGATGAAATGCTTTGCATTGAGGACGATAGCGGAATCGTGCATGATACGGAACCGAAGAAGCGGAAATAACGTAGGAAGAGAGATTGGTTTTGCGGAAGGGCGAGTGACGCCAGTGGCTGAAAGAGGCCACGCTCGGGCGCATCGTTTCAAAGTGCGCTTTCTAACCAGTGGGAAGTGCATCTCTATGGAGGAGGAAGGTAATTACTCTGCCTGAACGACGGAGGAGGAAACGATAAGGAAATGGACCACAATATCTGGCGTAGCACTCGTGTAGCAGTGTCGGGAAGCGGGGGACGAATCGGCGCCTCGTTTGTGTGCGCTTTGTAGTACTGGACAGTAAGACATCGCTTTGTCTAGTACAAGAAGGAAGAACGGCGGACATTTGTTCGCCCCGAATTGCAAATACCGTACGACCTGTGGCTATGAAGTGTGTGAATGCAGAAGATGTACTCTGGATTTGATTTATAAAGTGCGGCGAATCTTTGAAACAATGAAAACTCCTTTCTCATTCGATCATTCGTTGATAGATTGACTGATGAATGGATAGATAGATAGATAAATAGATAGATAGATAGATAGATAGATAGATTCATTATTTCATTCGCTCACTCTCATCTCTGGTGTTAATCTCTTTTTACCTTATTTAGTGTTGCCCTATTTATATTATATATATTTTATAATTATATGGGCTCTACATGCTAAACTTCATTGTTTCCTTTCACCACTGTTTCATTCATTCATTCATTATTCATTCGTTCACTTATTCATTCATTCATTCATTCTTTCGTTCATTCATTCATTCGTTCGTTCGTTCGTTCGTTCGTTCGTTCATTCATTCATTCATTCATTCATTCATTCATTCATTCATTCATTCATTCATTCATTCATTCATTCATTCAATTTTTCGCTAAAAAGCCGTCAGTGCCACGAGCCAAACAAATGAGGTAATTCACGGCAGCCATGTTCCCTCACAGCGCTGCATTGTTCTTATTTCTGTTTCGCCCGCATTTACGACCGCTTTGCAGTCACTACCCGTTATAGTGCTTTCTAGCCCTTAGCGTTGTGTTCTGTCGCGTTACGGTTGTAAACAACCGAATCATGGATGTTCGAAACGAGCAAGCGCGATCCCCTCGTAACGCAGCTATTCGTTATTGGCTCCCATTGGGGAGGAATTGAAGGCATTGCTTTACTTTAAGCTTGTGTTGTATGATGGCGCGCAGACGTGATTTAGGAAACGTTCTCCTTGTATAACGGAACATAACACCTGGTATTAATTTAAAAGATTTGTGCAATAGCTTTTAACGAACTGACAAAATAAGCAAGTGTGACCACTTAGCAGATTTGGTTTAAGAAGTATGAATATAAACCAGATGGCAGCTGGACCAAGTTGCCCTGCCACTCGGCTCACAAAAATTTTTATGCAAAATAAAACATTTTCAATTAATTAATTAACAATGAAATAGTCAATTAGTAAATAAATTAATTATGAAACCAATATGGAGAGATATAACGGTATTCTTGCACGCTCGGTAACAGTCGTCGCTGTGGAACGTTAAACTGTGAAAATTGAAGCGAACGAAGGAGATTTGCCAATGTATATGCATGTACAGCGGTCTGCACACTTGAAACGTAACGTGGCCGGAAACGGTTTGATTGACGCCAGAGACGCGGAACTCTAGGTTTTGTCGCCGAGATGTTACCAATAGATGCCGACATACTATCCAAGAATATCGAAGTATTTTCTCAAAAACATCGCCCAGCGCTTCGCGGCTGGCATCAGTCAAAGCAGTCCGATCACCACGCGCTGCGGAGCGTTCGTCTGAAGTGTGCTGATGGTTTCATGCAATCCTGGTATTGACAATGAATGACCCCCTTCTTAGTGTGTAATCTTGTGGCTGTAGTAATAATATGTTAAGTGTAGTTTCTTTCCTCAAACTACTGAACTGTACTATTGTCGCCTGGGGACGCGAGCATTTCTTAGCGAGATATCTTCAATGCTGTACAGCGCATGTAGTGTGCACTTCCTGTGTCCCTTGTCCTCTTTGTGAGCACTGCACAGTCCTGAGCATGAATCGATGCATACTCGCTCAGTTTTCTATCCTTTATCATGTGCCTACACTGAATTAATGCAATGCACACTTACTGTTTCTTAACAATCCCCTTTTCTTTTTCACTTTGTAATTTTCATGTAATGCACTTGCGTCCAGTTGTCTCATTGCTAATTCAATCTTCGTGCTTTGTCTACAATAAGCAAAAGAAGCGAAGAGAAATTGCGAGAAGGGGGTTCCGAACTGGCATTCAACGACCAGTGCGATTGCTGAGAACAAAGGGCGAAGGTATGCGATGCAAACAGGCTGGCAAAAAAGCTGCGGTTGCCGAATAATATCGGGTGCCACCTAGAAACAGTTAAGGACTAAGCAGAACCTTTAGTCGCATACTAATACCTTGTTATATATTATTGCAACGTGTTTGTACACTGTTTCTTTTCTTTCTTCTTATGCGCCTCTTATGCTGAAGTTTTACGTGCCACAACGTTTGTCCGTTTTTACAGCGAAAGCTGTTATGAGATCAGAACACATGTCACGCGCGGCGCCGTAGTTGTCCGCCGCCGCCGGTGTTCGTAACCAGTATCACAAGAAAGAAGAAAACAAAAACTTGGTAAATAAAAAAAAACGTCAATGACACAATGGAATTCGATCCCGGGTCCGCTACGTGCCAGCCCAGTATTCTACCAATGAGTCATTCCGGTGCTTGAAACCGATTTTAAAACTGACCTTAGGCAGGTGTGATTTCGGGAAAGGAATCGTGCTAGTATGAGTAATAAAGAGTTTCAGAACATCAAAGGAACAACCAGGCATCAGAAAATGTGAATCGCGTAAAGAGTGGCTCGTCCAATGACCCAACCCATTACAAAAGCTCGTTCTTGTTCGCCTATTAACCGTGGCGCATACCCATAAAAGGCATAATTCTTCATCGTCGTCGGCGACTGCATAAATGTATTGCACAATATTCCTAGCAAGTGTGTAGCGGATACCACGCTTCTCTGAAGAATAATGAAAGATAGCACAGTGAATACCAGCCTACTACACGAAAATTGTGATTATTAATGGCGTAGTGGGTACCCAGAAAGTGTGCTTGTCGCGGTTACCCAAAGAGTGTTAAGGCCCTGAAAGGCCGCTCTTCGAGCTTTTGCTGTGACGGTACTGTGTGTTCCGTGCGGGCCTGGCGTTTGTTTCTAAGAGATTAAACTACGCTACAAAACGCTAACAT
The DNA here is from genome assembly GCA_013436015.1 of Rhipicephalus annulatus. NCBI lineage: Eukaryota > Metazoa > Arthropoda > Arachnida > Ixodida > Ixodidae > Rhipicephalus > Rhipicephalus annulatus. Next base: position 529,553 of record WOVY01009521.1, read on the forward strand.
GATCATAATATATCGTCGCAGTGGCACGACGTTTTGAAGTTTTTTCGAAGGCAGTTTAAGTACGTATCTACTTCCCAGCATTATTTAAAATACCAGTTATCGCATTCTCTCAATATTGCAGCTCAGTTGAACGGCATTTACAAGACATGCCACGTCGGAGTCACTCACAAAATAGAAAAAATTCGCATGCGAAAATTGTCTATAGCAGGTGTGATGGTCATTTGTGTTGATCGGTCATATTACAGGAAACATGGCTAGTAGAAGGATGGTAGCATTTACTAACAAAAGGTTGAGTGAATTCGGCCCTGGGTTTCTTTTTTTTTTGTACGTTAGCCTAGGTGTTGGTATTGCTGTTCATAGCTGCGGTTTCTAAATTGCCTGCATCAGCGCAGCAGTGCATTAAACTAGCGTTAACCGTACTATACATTAGCAGGACAAACAATCAGTGATATGTTGCACCATATCGCCATTCACTATCTGTACGGATCGATCATAAGCGCAAGTGAAAGGATGCGAAAAAAAAAGAAAGCAAGCTACGGTTAACTAGTTTCTATTGTGCGCACCATTAACTCATTTTATATTTATACAGTCACTGGTTTTCGATAGCGCTTGGGATCGCCTTAATAGCGAGTATCACGCAAACCGCCATCAACAAATGGTTTCTTGTTTTTTTAGGTTCGGCTTCTCCTTTGATAGGGTGTGTCGACGGCAAAGCACGCTTGCCGTAACTGAACGAATGCGATTTCTCTTTGCCCAGATGGGACCGTCCCAAGCGGAGCTCTTTGGTGCCGTCGCAATTTCTCTTCCAACGAGCAGTTAAGAAAGTGCCTACCGATAAAAGAGAGAGAGAAAAGAGAGAGTGGGTAAGGGTGAAGAAGCGAGCCAACGGGAAAGGGCAGAACTTCAAAAGGGGGATCGGGAAAGGGGGTGGCGAAGGAGGGTAAAAACGGGGAGGCATGAGATTGGTCGATCGATGCGATACCGATGCCACCCCTGGCTGCTTATTTATAGCTCCGCAACCCCACCTATACTTCAATCTTAGTGTAATAAGGTAAGTGAGGACCCGTAAAAAAAGCAATACTGAGAAAGGTAGGGCCAGAAAAAGAAATGTAGAAAGAACGCTGACCGGGGCCAACGTGATCTGCGTGTGCATTTTGCTTTCCCAGTTCGATTAAGAGAAGGCCACCCGTACGGGGACCTCTCCGGCTTGTTACCGAAACGCCGCCCAAGTTCGATCGGGTGCCGCTGTCTCGGCGTTCAACTGTAGACGCCACCGGCGCGCGCTGAGGTCACTTCTGAGCGCGCAATAGATTTCTCTCAATACGCAAGCCGCTTGCGTAGAGGTGGTAGTGGTTAACTATCTCGAAACCAAGGCTTCAATTCGATACACGCTATGATTTCTGCGCCACAAGCCGTTGGAGTCTGGATTACTGGCAGGACACAGAAGACAGCTCCTATGAAAGCGTACCTCTACATTTGCACTGTCGCTACTCCTACCGTCCCGCAACGGAATTCTTGATAAACCCAGCCTATGTTCTTTTTCTGCTGCGCTGATTTCGATTCTCGCGCGCCACGAAAAAAAAAGAAAACTAAAGGGAACTTAGCTATATACATAACATCAAGGAATGTGCCAATAAAGAAGTGTTGTGACTGGAGCGAGATATTTTATCTTGGCGCGATTTATCAACCTGCGTCCCTAGGATGGCTCACTCACCTTCGAATGAGCATCCTGTCATGCTGGGGGATCTTGGACTCGTCCATTTGTCGCGGGGTCACGGAGTCCTGTCGTTCGGATTGAGGCGTGGCAGCGGCCCAGTGCCGGTTAGTAGGAGTTCGTTGCGCACCTGTGTCATGTCGAGGTTGCGGCCGAGCGTCGTTCACTCGCCGCGGCTACTCGACAACGCGCGGCGCATCTCGTTGGCGTCGCACGTGCGTCGAGCGTCCTCGTCACCTTGCAGGACGAGTCGGCAGTTTAACATCGCTTGCGGCGTTGACGTTCGCATATCGCCCTCCTATTGTTCGGACGATGAGTATCTCGCCTCTTCGCTTTCACTAGCGACGAAGTCAGGTTCTGTAATGTTCCCTCAGTCCAACTTGAAACGCCGGCAACAAAACAAAAGTGGTCGCTACGAAGCAGACGCTTCCCTTCAACCCATGACGGGTGGTTAAACGCACATAAAGCTTGCCGAACGGTCACCGCGTGTGACGCCGATATTGAGGCCGTCGCTTCTGAGCTGGCCACCGCCCGTCGGGTGGATAGTCGTCTGAAGGTCCTTGCCAACTTCGTTTTTCGGCCGCAAGCGCCCCGGTGCTCCCCGAGCCGGGGAGTGCTATTGAGAGTCCGAAACGGCGTGGTACGTGCGCTGCCGGCACTCGGCTTCGAGCTACGGTCGCTGGATGGCGCTGATGCGGTCATCCAGAGGGCGTCACGAGCGTGCTTGTTGGTGGCTCCGCCTGCAGGCCCCCGGGGCAAGCTAATCGTGGAAGAGGCGGTACCAACTTGGCTCGAAACCTGCTGGAATCCCGTGTCGCGCATTGCACGGGTATGCGTGGCTCGTTCCTAGAAACGGTAGTATACGCGGTCTCTTTGAAACACGCCGCTAGTCCCGCGAACCGTGGTTTTTCGCGAAAGCCACTGCTTTGCGGCAACTGCGGAGCTGCCTTTCGTATTCAGATGGGCGTATTACGTCTTGGATTCGCCTGAGCAGGAAAAGCAAGTGAGCTTTCCGGTGAAATTAAGCTCCTCACTCATTCCGAAAGAAGCGGCCTGCGGTGACCTAATTACGAAGCCATGATTGATTTTTTTAGCCCTTGCATCAACTAAGACCGACATGGTAGAAGTTGAAGTGAAAGACATCAAACGCATTTAACGCTTAGAGGAAACCGGTGCCTGAACCAACGCCTGCGTTCGCCATTACAATGTTACCGAATGGCAGCGATTCTGTGAAGAAAATTCATCGAACGACCAATTTAGTATGAAAAAAAGGAAAAAAAAAAGCTGGTCCGCTCTGTCGACTTTCAATACCCAGCGCGTACAAAAGGCACGTTAAAGTTGAACTTATAGTGTTAGCCGACTGCCGAAAGTTCTAGTGTGTCATCCCACCATAGGACGTACGTGATTCTGTGTTGCTAGGAAGTCCCTAACAGTTCCTGCTTATATCTCGTTTTATTGCTGTTTCTCTCTCATACAGATATGTCATTCTTGCTTTATTGCAACAGGCAATAAAGATGTGTTCTAGAAAATAGGCTACTGCGATATTTAGTATTATACAGAGAGAGGAAGAGAGACGATAAAAGAAAGAGGAAGGAAGGGAGGTTAACTGGAAACTTATAACTATCCGGTATGCCACCCTGGACTTGAGATAGGGAAATAGAGGGTTGAATTAAAAGCGAGAGAGAAAAACAAAGGAAATGCACGAAAAAAATACAGGTTAAAAGCTCTTCAAATGTTTCATTAAGTCGCCCTCCCGGCGAATAAGGGTGAAATCTCTCTCACCCTTACTTGTGTTTTTTTAGCAGTATCAGGCTATCGCTGCTTGAACCCGGAACTACAATTATCGTGTCTCAGGTGCTGGTCAAAGTACCCTCGCACTGTCCTTGCGACGCATAGGGTATACAGCGAGCGTGCTTTTAGGGGCGAAGCTTCTTATAGCTGCACCCGTTTGTCCCTCGTAGCCATTATAGTGTGTAACAAGTATAACATTTTGACCTCCAAGGTGGTGCCGGTGAGAGATTTCTTCTGTGCGTTCTTGAACAATAAAAAATAGTGCTCAATGTACATGCGAATGGCTGCTAATGGGGAATGAGAGACAGGAACATTCGGCTATCAGTTAATGCGCACGTTGCGATTCCCATTAGCAGCCATCGGCATGTATACATTGAGCACTATCTGACAAGAAAGGGTTGCTACGTTATATCCGCTGGGTGTAACCTCCTAAGTTTTAGAAAGGCTTAGCGAGCGTTGAGCCGCAGTGCCATGAATACAATGAACTAGCATATACCATGACCTCGAGGTGGTTAAAGGTGAGAAGTAGATACGAAGCGCAAGACGTAAGAAAGTAAAAGCCGAATTATTTTGTCTCCCATTTCCCATTAGCAGCCATTAGCATGTACATTAAACACTATCTGACAGGAAAAGGTTGCTACGTTATACTCACTGGGCGTAACCTCCTTGGTTTCAGAAAGGTTTAGCGAGCGTTGAGCTGCAGTGCCATGAATACAGTGAACTAGTATATATCATGAACTCGAGGTGGTTAAAGTTGGGAAGTAGACCCGAAGCGCAAGCCGTAAGAAAGTGTTCGTGTGCCACCTCTCGTTTAGTGCTAGGAATGTCCGCTAGATGGCGGTGCTTCTATATGGGGAATATATATATGAAATTATGCGAGATGGTGGTGCGAGACGGACGCAGGGGCGGATGCATGGACGGCCACACAGACGGACGCATGGATGGACGGAAGCAACAACGAATGGATGGACGAATGCTTCGCCCCACTTTCCATCATTCACTCCGTGGATATGCTGCCAAATTTTTTTCTTGTCGTAATAAATCTCAGACCAAAGCTTCGAGAGCGCGAGATCCTTGTTGTTCCATCGTCGTGACGTTTGGACGCTTGTTGCAACAAGCGCGTTTGCACTTCCGGTTCGTGCATGAAGAATATTAACCGTCATCGCGGAGACATTGTTGTCACAAAATTTCTGAATGAAACGGCTTTCAGAAGACGCGTACGTGGGATTTAAGCGTACACGCCGCCTCGTGTCTTAGATGGTGCGGAGGGCTTATTGTAAGGAATGCGTTTTCTACGCCTTTGTGTTAGACGAAAGCTGTAGGTCAAAAAATGTTTGAAGAAGTAAGTGACGCATGAGGTTATACAAAAATCGCGCAAGAAACCTAGACTACGAGAACAAAGAGAAGCGTTCAATAAAAGGTCATCTCGATCCAGAGTAGAACCGGAAGTAATGGAAAGTCTGCTCGCGCAAGCTGAATCAGCCAAGCCGCCAGTCTGACTATTTAATGAGCTTTGGAATTATTCTAAGGAACAATGCTTTACCGCATGTCCTTTTCTCTCTCTCTTCTACTTCATTTGAGTTGTTTCGTTATTACTGAGAAGCAAATCGTAGAGAATCCAAGGCGGACTTGGCATATACGACATCTAATTATGAATAGGGTACGCCATCGATTGCAAAATACTGCCGTGGGTGTAAGAAGGAGGCTGATGAAAGAGCTTTACCTATACCGTAAGGTAAATGGTTTCGTACACAGAGAAGCTTTCTATGAGCAGTGGCGTAACTAGGGGGGGGCAAGGGGGTACAAGTGCCCCGGGCGCCACTAGGGAGGGGGCGCCAAGCCGAGTCCTCGGGTTGGCGCCCCCTGGAAAGGTTGTCAATGTTTTTTTCCGTAAAACCGCCTGGAAGGGGGGAGGGGCGAGGTTGTAATGTACGACTGGAAGTGGGGATGGTGGTGAAGGAAAGGGTTGCCGCAATGGCTTTTGCATCGGGAAAAGGATCCTCTATTTTCATTTTGCTGCGCTACCTCCGTGCCTTCCCATGACCCTCGGCTAAGCTTTGTTTTGTGCTCCGCAGCACTGGGTTAGATGAGTTTCAGCGAACCCCACCAGCCTCCCAAACCACTTACTGAAAGCTTCCCTGAAACCAACCACGTACGTAAACAAAATAAATAAAAAAGTTCGAATGCACCTTTTTTGAGTAAGAACAGAAAACTCCAACGAAATAGCCGATCGTCCAACGACTAATCGTCCACGCAGCGGCGGAAGGAAGGGCGAATATAATCCGTGACCTCGGCACCAAAGGCTAAACAAAGGCGTTTATTCGCAGAGTTCTCTGGAGGAAAGACGGAGAAAGCGTGACACGACGGCGACGTTTGTTGATTCCCTGCATCGCGGGCGCCAGCAAAGCAATAGAAGGGCGGGGGGTCAACGTTTCCCACATGCCATCCACCGCCATGGGCAGGTTCATCCTTTGGCCCAAAGAACACGCACCTGCGAAAAAAGCGCAGAGCGTAGTGTACCCGACAGCATGTGCCGACTGCCCCGCTTCGTACGTTGGAGAAACCAAGAACTTCCCTGAAAGAATGCGGCCGCACAAGGATGACCTCCATCAATGGAACAGCGAACGGAGCGAAACGGCAGCAGAACACTCCGACCAGTTTAACCCCCATACCAGACCCGAGGGCGCGGTGTCTAGCTGGTTGCTTTGTTTTGTACTCACCCTGCATTCCTTGGGATGCACAAATAGCGCGAAAGCTTAGGTACGAGAAACTTGGGCCTGGGAAGCGCCCGTGCCGTCAAGCTTTTTGCAGTGTGGACTGGAAGAGAACAATGACGGGTAAGGGACTTCCGGAAGTTTGAATAAAAAAAGAAAAATACTATACAAAAACGCGGGCGTAGCTCATCGAAATCAGAACTGGTGGCCCTTGGCCTCCGAAATGGCCCGCCGCGCGCCAGTAGGCAATCGCGGAAGCCTACATTAGCGCTTTTAATGGGGGGGGGGGGATAATGAGGGGCGCGGAAATATATTTGCCCTGGGCGCCGTCCTATCTAGTTACGCCACTGTCTATGAGTAAGAGAATTAAGCAACAAGCAGGAAATAGCGTTTTCTTTTTGTGTCTGTGCGTGATGTAGTTACCTTTTCGGGAAAAGTCGTCTTTCGGTCTTGTGAACTTCCTAGTTAGCGCCAGGATGACGTTCATTTATGGCTTTTGGCACGGAGTGGCTTTTGGAGAGCTGAGCGAAGGTGCTGTTCTTGTGAAAGCATGCGTTGGACTCATGTTTGCGTATCTTGGAATCGTGAGCGAGAAAGAATAACTTCGATGCTTTGTTAAGTTTACACTGTGGAGGCTTAGATGAGACGTGTGAAGCATATCAATTTGGGCCAGTTGGTAAAGCTTGACCTTCAAGCAGCGCATAACGCAGGAAATAAGTGGGGGCACGAGCGTCGTGTTGTTAGTGCCTTCGTGTTTTGCGCCGTTTGACGATGAAGCTTAGATGGAGAGATGTCATGGTTTTGGAGAAAGGGAATTCGCTTAGATGCATTTTTTGCAGTAGGCTGGGGAGTGGGTACGTGCTACGTGGAGGGTGCAACTTTTTTTTTTCAGCCTCCTTTTGTTAAGCTTAACTCTAGCTGAGACCTAACGAGCACATTTTTCCCCCGACTTCTTCGTGCTTGAATTGACTTAGCCGTCGGAGTTGCTTTTCGGTGATTTCGTGGCTGCTTCACCCGAAACAAAAAATATTACTTGTCAATGAAAGGAAAACTTCGGAACTCGGTACTATTGTGTGCCCAGACTAATTGAAGGCGACCTAATTCTACTCGCACATATTTTTCTTATCTCTGTCTCTAGGTTGTGTAAAAAAAATATTTCGAGAACGACGTCTTCCGAGGCAGCAAGCTGTCGCCTAATGAGTCCCGGAAGTTGGGAGCCTGTTTAATTCGTTAGCTTTGAGGGAGCAGCTTTTGGACAAACACGTGTGAGGTCGGAGATGTCTTCTCGATACGATAACATTGAGGTTGGTTTTGTTTTTAGAGTGAGAATTATTTGTCGCCTCAAAAAAAAAAAGCGCTGAAGTAAAGGTGAGGTGTATATATTTAAAAAAAGTTCCGCTATACAGAACTTTTCCCGGTTCGTAGCAAGCGAGCGGAGAGATTTTTGGAACCAGCGAAACGCGGGTATTTGATCTTCATTTACATTCTGAACATGACGCGATGAAACGGCGCTTTGTTGCGAAGACTGCAAAAGAACGAAGTCTGTTTGGTGGAAGCTGTTAGAAGTCCTCATACGTATGCTGTACATTCCTGCAGATACAATGGGGTTTTTTTTACAAGCCTAATATTTATATTCTTCTCCACGACAACTGCCCATCCTAAGGCGCTAAACCGCATAAATAGTTGCTACGAGTATCAAAGAAACATAGTTTTCGGTGTTAAGTGGTGTGCTTGTTTCATTTTAGCTAACAATATTGCTACCATAAAAGTGCGTTTGAAAATATTAGTAATATTCAACGCTTTGCCATGTAGCATTACGCGCAAACATGTGGATGTTGTAGTTATTTTGTCAAAATGAATTTACATTAAAAAGTGTGGCTGAATGAACTATGCTTAGAAAAATGACAAAAGATAATGAATGTGTGAAAGTGTAGCTACAACTAAAGTATGTCTTCTATCATTACTGGGAATAAACGAAAGCTGACGAGAAGTCTTTTTTTTTAGCATGACGCGGCCTTCAGGGAACGTCATGGTTGAGCGCTGTAGAAGTTACGTTCGAAGGTTCTGTGTTCGGTCCATACTTGCGGCAAAAACGATTGAAAAAAAAAGCCTTACCCTGCGAGGTACCACTTGCGTACGGCCGGTTGTCTCCAGTGGGCAGGGGCGAACAGAAAGTCGGAAAGCCGGTGCTGCACCCAATCTGTCACGGCGATGCTCTGTCCCTTCCACTCTTTCATGCGAAGCTTGGCGTACTTCGCTGTGGCTTCAAACATAAATTTCGATCATTTCTCTTGGAGAGTCACTAAACACAACACGTCCTCGCTAAAAAAGTTCGTCGCACACGATTGTTTTGGAAGCACTGACTTAGAACGCACGACAAGGTCAAGGAGACCGCAGGAGGCACATCACAACCTTGTTTGTCAGTTTGTTGCGTTGAACATCAGGCTATCACAGATTGTTGAAATCATTCGATTGTTTCTCAGTACAGTGACACACAGAAATGACTATTGCGCCAGTTAACGGATAAACATTGCATATTAGATGGACCGACTATAGCACACAATTTCAGGCTCCGCGTTTCCTTGTAGAAACGCCCAGAGAAATCAAGGGTGAAACTTCAACTCGTCTCCAAGAAATGTGAGGGAGAGCTTGATAGGGCAGAAGTTGCTGCACTAAAAATCCCGGCGAACAGTTCTTTGCGGCGGTCTTTTTAAACTTAGAAATGCAGCCAGCTGATGCAACTACGCAGGTTTCGATTCTCGCGCCAGTGGTTGGCGTGGCAGCTTTCCGCTATCGCTTGAAAAACTCTCGGAGATGAAAGAGAACCAATCTCCAGATGGAGCGAAGTGGACTCCGGTACACTCAGCCGAAGAACGCCGTAGTACCACAAGAAGCCGGCAGTTGCTCCTTGTAGCCATAGACAGTTTTACACTAAAAACCACGAGCTTTCTCCTTACTGACCTCCTGTTTATTCGGCGCGCTCTTTTATAACTATGCTCTCTGTGTCATACCGAGAGGGCGAGGCCAATCGGGTGGCTGCAGGAAGTCGGCTTATCACCCCTTTCACTCTCCCATCGTAGCGCTTCCTCCGCGAACCCTTGGCTCGGCCCGGGTGGCCCCCCGGACTCTGGCACGAGAAGAATTCTCGTTCCGTCCGAGTAAGATTTCTGGGTATGACTGCTAATCTCGCGACCCCTAAAGTGGCGGCGACCACCTCGATTTCTCGGGCATAGCGGGGGAGAGGGTTGCCTCCTCGTGAGAATCCCTGCAGCCCCGAAGGGGGTGGTTCTCCGTGTGTCACTTCTCTCCGCTCTTGCTGCTGTTGACGACCCCGCTTTTCTATCTGTAATTTTTTTTGATCGCATTGCGAAGCAGCTCTGCATTAGCGCCCGTTGCTTCTCGCGCCTACCACCCGGAGCCAGCTGGTTGGCGCCGAGGTGTTTCTTCGGTGAAGCCACGCGTTCGAGTGGGCGTTTCGTTTGATCCATTGCCAGAGAATGTGCCCCCGTGCGAACCGTTCGGCACGCTTCCCCCGCAGCTTGCACGTGTAGCGATAGCCATCGCTTTGGAGCATAACGGAACAAGTGAGCAACAGCGGAAGAAAAAAACAACAGCGTTGTAGGTGTGCCGCAAAAGCCGAAATAATAAGAAAAACACACTTCGTGACAAAATCAACGTGCGCAATCCTCGTGGCTTCGTCAGTTTGCAGTTGATGGTGACGACTACATTGAGGTTCTCACGGGTGACTCAGCGAAATGAATTCATTAACCGTGTACGGCAGTTGTTCGCAGTGTCTTAGTCGTCCAACAACTAGGAAATATAATTTGTGCCGTATATTTTTGCTGCTGATGTGCAACGACGAATCTGCTTTGTAAATTATTTTTCATATTGAAGGAGGGCACTGCTAATAGTCGATGTTTGCATTTTCGTCTATGCTTCTGCGCTTTGTTAAGGTGAAAGCGTTATTTATTTTTTATTTATTAGCAATACCCTCAGGGCCAATGACATTATAAAGGGGAGTGGGTACGTTCATACGAATAACAAAAAAGCAGCAGAGAAAAACATATCAAACAAACATATTATACAAAATTAGGCAAAACTAAAAGAAACGCAGCAAGCAAGCATAACTGTACACTACAAGCAAGAATTACACAATGTTGACTATGGCATTTTTGAAAAGCGTGTGATTTACAATGGTTGTTGTAGAAGAGGGAAGACGATTCCATTCTAATGACGTACGTAGAATAAATGATTGAGAAAAAGCGGCTGTTTGTGTTGATGCAATACCGACTTTGTGAGCATGATCAAGGCGAGAAGAAATGTACAATGTAGGCAAAATGAGTTCTTCATGCAGATGTTGGTGATAAAATATTTTGTGGAACAACGAAAGCCGGGAAATTTTACGTCGAACTGCTAGGGATTTGAAGGTTAAGGGTAGATTTCATTGTTGTTACGCTGGTGATTCGGTTATAGTTAGACAGGATGAAACGGCCGGACAGAATCGTTTTGTACCATTTCAAGTGAGTTTATGAGATTGTTACAAGAAGGATCCCAAATACACGGGGCGTATTCTAGTTTAGAACGAATAAGTATTTTGTACAACAGTAGTTTAAGAGAAGATGGTGCCTTAGCAAAATTACGCCTCAGGTAACCCAGCATGCGGTTTGCATTGTTAATATGTTCAATGTGAACGTTCCAAGTGAGGTCGCTAGTAATGTTAACCCCGAAATATTTATAGGAAGAAACAGAGTCTATGGTGATGCTATCAAGGTAGTAAACAGGTACTGGGTTATTTTTTCTGGATACACGCATAAATTTACACTTGGTAACATTGAGTTCCATGCGCCAATTTAAGCACCAAGCCGTTATAGAATTCAGGTCAGTTTGGAGGGTGATAAGGTCATCGTCACAGATTATTTCTCGGAACACTACGCAATCGTCAGCAAATAAATTTATATTAGAGGAAACGCACGACGTTAAATCATTAATATATATTAGAAAAAGCAGAGGGCTGAGAACAGAACCTTGTGGCACACCGGATTGAACGAAAGTATTATTAGAATTTGGTTGTTAATCGAAACAAACCGCGAGCGAGTAGTTAGAAAAATCTCAAGCCATGCAAGAAGTTTCGGTTCAATATTAAGCTGACGTAACTTGTGTAAAGGTAGTTTATGGCACACCTTGTCAAATGCTTTTGAAAAAAAAAGTCTAAATATATACAGTCAGTAGAAGATGATCGATCAAGTATGGCATGAAGCTTTTGTGTGAAAGATACTGTGTTTCACATGAGTAGCTTTTGCGAAAACCATGCTGTGATCGCGTAAAAAAATGAATTTGATTCTAAGAAATTAACAAGGTGTGAAAAAAAGAACATGTTCGAGGATTTTACAAGGAATGCTAGTTAGTGAAATTGGTCGGTAATTAAGCGGCGAGTTTTTGTTTCCTGATTTATGAATCGGAATGTGTTTTGTGAATCAATACGTTCTCGAGGTTTTGTGAGACCGGTCGATGCTTCACAAGACCTGCTGAGATTTGGTGACACCTCGTCGATGGCGTCGACACCAACAAGGGTGATACAAAAAAACTAATAAAATAGGGTCAAATTTCACTTGATACTCAAGTGAATGCGTGTACCCGCCACGGTGGTCTATTGGCTAAGGCACTCGGCTGCTGACCCACAGGTCACGGGTCTATAATCCCGGCTGCGGCAGTCACATTTTCGATGGAGGCGAAAATGATTGAGGCACGTGTGCTCAGATTTAGGTGCATGTTAAAGAACCCCAGGTGGCCGAAGTTTCAGAAGCCTTACACTATGCTGTCTCTTATAAATTCATATAGTGGGTTTTGGGACGTTAAACTCCAATTATATTAATATTATTATTATTATTATTAATTATTATTATTATTATTATTATTATTATTATTCTTATTATTATTATTATTATTATTATTATTATATTATTATTATTATATTATTATTATATTATTATTATTATTATTATTATTATTATTAAACAAATGCGTGTGTGCGGTCCGTGTGCGTAACGTCACATGATCTCAACTTAACATGACAGCATCACGACGTCACAGATCGCCAGAATTGGTGACGTCATCGTGATATCACTAAATGATAACGTGACGTCACACGTAACGGCATCGTGGCTTGGTCAAAGGCATCACGGGTGCTTTGCAAAATCACGCAAGGTACAGAAACTCCGTAATGACTCCGCTGATCCCCGAGGCAGTGCACAGCCATGTTGGGTGCGGCAAGCTTTCGAAGCAGGTTCAACAAGGTAGACTGAGACGAAGGAGGAAAAGAGGATGGCTTGGGCCTTCCAGTCGTTTTTGGCAGATGAATAAAGAATCGTAGGACTTTATTTATGTAAGCACGCAACTAAGCTTTTGTCGTTGTAGGGCATGCCAATGAAATGAGAAGGAGCAACAGGCTGATCGCCGTGGGGCCCTTCCTTTTCTCCATATGCATTGGTTCTCAAAAGCAAAAAGCAAAAAAAAAACATTCGCATTGAGCTGTGAGCACGTGTCGTTAAACATAAAGACTTCAGGGTCAGATTTCTATAAATCGAAGGGTGCATAAAAATAGTACCTCTTGCTGCTAATAAAATGCTCCCTCGACTAAAAATAGCGCTGCGGCAATGTGATGCGTCTATCGAGTTGGGAGCCACCCGTATGCGCGTACTATTAACGGTGCCGTTCTGTCATCCTCTGCAGTCATCGCAGTGAGCGTGATTCGCGGTTGTTCATTACGCGAGAAAACTACCGCCGGAAATGCTGTTTTCGTGAGGTCACGTAATAATTACCTGTGGAGCATTCACAATGACTAGGTGTATATCAAGTATATATGCTCAAAAAATGTGCAGCGCGTTTTTTTTACAGTCTCGTGTGCCTAATGTGCCGTGCTACAACCAGCTTGCAATTAATAATAATTGCTGGACGTTTGCGAGTTAAACTATGGTATAACAATGACGCATGCCTTAGTAGAGGCCAAGCAAATTTCAACCACATTAAGTCTACATAAAATAAAGTCTCTGAAGTCTACCTAGGTACACACCGGTATCTGCGATTTCGCTTCTACCGAAATGCGACCGTGGCGGCCAATGTCGAACCTACGACATTCCAATCACCAGCCGAGCGCCGTAACCCATGCATAAACATGGCGGCTAACCGACTAATAGATTATATCGCCAGAAAACAATCTAGGTGCCATACTTGAGGTGGCACTAGAGAAAAGGACGGAATTCACAAACCTTATCGTTTGTGTGTGTTCTTCGCTATTGACCGGTTGATTTTTGCCAATATGTTCAGCGTTAGAGCTGGCTTAAGGTTTCTTTAACTAATCTAGCTCAGGTTGTAACCATGGGCCCGAGTTTTTATCTCAGCAGCAATTGGTCTTGCGTTTTCACTCATGTCGACACCGCACCAATCCAGGATCTCTCCGTCGTTGATGTAGGAGAAAACCGTGTTGTGTTTTAATTGACGAAACGATGTAAGTATTTCAGGTCTTCGCCACCTGAGCTTTTCCCGCTGCGGGCTGCTTTCCTGTGCACCGCACGTAGTTGGGAACTCGGTGTGAAACTCGAGTCGCCGTAATATATGCACAAACACTGGGGCTTAAACGTGTGTTTCTCAAGCATTAATGCAGAGACTTCCACCACCAGCAGTTTTCTCGAAGCTATTGTGAAAACCTTGTAAGGAAATGCTGGAAAATTTTCAAGTGAGCACTTTTGGAGTTAAACAAAACAACGCAATTAAGAGCGCGGTCCCGCTACTTTACAGTCGCGAACGCTTCTTATTTTTTTAGAAAGCTTCTTTCTTTTTTTTTAGAGTTGAAGACTTCTTAACACAAGGAGACTAGGTTTATAAGAGAGCACCGTCGATAAGCAAACACAATAAATAATTAGGATACAACATAAACTGACGTAGAGCGGCATAGTTCTTAAGCACGCCGTTATGAAAAAAAAAATACTTTTTTCTCTCAGCCCTTTTATTAGAGCATTTTTCGCGAATCATAGCAATACAGTTAAGAAAGTCTCGAGAAGAACGAAAGGCTAACTCAATCTCGCACTTATAAAATTACGTACCAGGAACATACAAAGTTATCCAGAGTGCGTAATTTGTGTTTCGTTATCATATAAATTCACGAGACAGAAATCAGTGTTTTCGGTAGAAAAACGCATCCGCTACTTTCCGCATGTCCAGGGCCTTATGGAATGCATCGAGTGTTTAGTTCAGATGACTCGAAGTCAAGGTTTGCACAAGCCAAGTGTATTAGCCCTAGAGAAATTGTCGGATGTCATAGGACCGTTCTATAGAATGCGTGGACTTTGAAAGCACTACAGCGATGTTTTGTAACCTACCTTCCGGCTTAACGAACCTTGATAACGAAGCTCAACGCACCGTGCTTAATAGCACCGAAGAATTCTTTGTATCACGGGAGGGGAGAGAAGAAGAGCGAGCAGTTTTTCTAGGGGGAGCTCTCCTTTGAAGGGGGCCATCCATCAGTCTTTCTTTTTTATCTCTCTATCATTGTAATACTTTGCGACTAGACTCTCGACGTCATAAAGCTACTCCGACGTCGTGGCTACTTTCCATTTTCGCGCTTCAGTTCTTGCCTTTCAGCAACACGAAAATGTATGGCTTGGTGTCGAGTGATTCGCGTAGCTTACAGCTACGACATGGCAAAAACATAAAGTAATTTTACGGCTGTTCTCGGTTTGTATGAGCTGTTTATTTAGCAACATGTTAAGACAATGTTTACTTCACTTACCATCTCTAGAACCTCGCGCGTGCGACTTAGGAGCTGATTTATCGGGTGCTTTTTGATTTGGGATGCTGCATCTCTATTTCACGTATATTAAATGTTGTGTAGCGTTGTAATGGTTCAACGTCGTCTCACCTCATTTCACTCACTCACTCACTAACTCACTCACTCACTTTCCGTAAACATCCAGCTATGTGCATGTCCCGTTGAACGCGAGAAAGTATAGCAGCAGCAACCGTTAGAAGCACAGGTAAGGCTTTCAACGAACTCGCGCTACGAGTCAGAAGAGCTGATTCATTCGGCTCAACCTGGATTGGTGCGTGTGCCCCATTGCGAGCGCGCTATCACCGGTACCCTCTTCGCCCGGTCGGCAGCCAGCCGAGGCGGTGGCTGTATGGGAAGGGTGTGATGAGCGCCCGGTTGGCGCCCCTTGGACCTTCTCCAAGGTCCCGTCAAAGAGGGCTCACCTCTAGTCCCCGCGCTCTCCTGATTTCATCGGCTTCTCCCCTCTGTAGATGTGTGTGTTTTGCTGGTTCGCGCTTCCGGTGATCCCTGCTATTGGCAGCAGCTTGCAAAAGACAAGGTGAAGAACGACGGCCCGTTTCCTGCTGGTCTTTGATCGTTTTCGATGTCCTTCTCCCCTTCCTCAAAACTGTAGCTTTTAAATCGTTTGATTCAATGCTTCTGTTTTTTTATTGAATGAACAGGAAGCTTTGAGTAACGAGGATCCCTGAACACGACAAATGCGGCCTGCTACTGGTCGTCGTGTGCGTCAAGATCGTTTATCGCGTAAACTGCCGACGCCTCGCGACGCATTCTATCTCAATTCGTGTGTACCTGTACGTTTTGCTTTATTTTCTGCGTTCTTAATTCTCAGTTCACAATAACAAATTCGGCGGTTTCACGTGTAACAATCACGATATGATTATGAGATACGGCGTCGTATAGTGCAGGGCTCCGGATAATTCGTTACCACGTGGGACTTTTTTTGTTGTTGTTGTTGACGTGCACAGTACACAAACCTCTGAGATGTCACCTTCGTTGAATTGCGGCCGGTGCAGCCGCGATTGAATTCGGATGTTTCCGGTCAGCAGCCGAACACCTTAACTTCTGAACCATCGTGGCAACTACCTCTTAGCTCAAAGCAGCGAACGAGCTTGTGTGTGTACTACGAGCAATGAATACATTTCAGAATAATCTTGGTTATAATAGAAAAAAAGAAGGAGGGAGTACCGATACCAATTGAACATCTATATAGCAACCTCAGTTGTGGGGCCCTGCGTTGCAGACGCGCTCTTGTCAAACATGTGGGCCTTCAAAGCGTTCGCAATGTGTTGACATATACATATATAGGCACTTACGTGTAGAGTAAAACGAGTTACAAAAATAGCATATACAGATTTTTAAAATACAACGAAGAAGATGAGACGGGTCAACCTCGACGAGGTTTACACCGCCTCAGATTTTGTTTGCGAAAAAAAAAAAAAAACGTTTCGCCACCGCACATTACGTCAACGTTTGTCCTTGGCTGACGTCTTTGTATTATGCTCGCATGCAAAGCGTCAGTGTACGATCGCCCGAAAGGTGATTTTTGTTCTCCAGCAAATCGCGGCTTCCGGCGTGTAGAGTGACGCGGCTAATGGCTTCGCACTCTGCAAACGTAGACGGCTCTGATGCACTAAGCTGAATCGAGACGGCAAAATTTGGAAAAAAGAAGTAACGCTCTATATGTTGTGACACTAAAGAAAAAAAAGGCAGAAATGCGATATCTTCAATATCGCGACAACAAGAGATGACCGTAAAGAAGTGGGGGAGAAGGGGAAAAGGCCATTATTGTAGTAGTGATCGATCACGGCATTGATTCTCAGCAGAGTTCAACGCTCTGGCGTGCATATGTGGCTCGCGTTGAGCGTTTCGTAAAGCAATATGTATGCGCACGAAGGAACCATTAGTTATGCAGTGTGGTGCTTTAAATATGAGCTCCAACTGCCGCCGCAGTCGAAATCCTGTTGACGTTCTCGTTCCTTGCAAGAACAGATAGACGAAGGGAGCACTTCGACACGGTGCGAGAATAATGCGGCACGTCTTCGCTACATTTTTTTTAAAGATGCGCATGGTGTAACCGAGACTGAACATTTATGGGAAAATCATTTTTTTCCGGGAATGGCGTCGCTATTTTTTCGATATGATGGCCCGGACGGTGACAAATGATCGCTGAGATTACTTTTGACCCCGACATGGAAATTTTCGTCTTGTCCATTCCGAACGAACGATTGAGTGTATTAAAAATATATACGTATGTAAATCGGCGCGCTTATCTCTGGTGAACGGGAATAATGTCACGGGGTTAAAAGACAGATCTTGCAGAATTTATGTCGTTTAAGTTTCTAAAAAAAACGCTATCCGTTCATAATATGAGCAAATGGGTGAATATACAATGAACTCTAAAAGATGAAGGTGTAATAAAAAGTGTTCGCGAGAATTGAAGATAAACAAATATATTGGTTGAAAAGGCTACAGGCACGCAATAACCTTGAGACTTCGCTGCCATTAGCTTGCTATAGAAGTGAGTGCCCCTGTACAGCGTACATGCAGGGGCACGAGTGAATGAAACAAAGCATAGATTTGCCATTATTTGTTTTCCACGTGTTTTTTGTCTCTCTGTGCTATCGTCGCTATGAAAAGCTCACACTTCGACGCATGATTATGTAAGTCTAGAATACATGCTCTTCACGCCCTATAGGAAGGCGTTGAGCAACAAACTTCTGCCATTGCGTTTTTGGTTATTGTAGGCTTTTTGATTTTTTAGTGGTGGTGTTTACGATAAGTTGCGCCAGTTACAACACTATATTCTTCGTTATGAGTGTTAGCAGATAGCGTTGTGCAAGAAGCGCTGTTTGTGCTGTGACATAGGCATCGCTCCGACGTGCCTCCGGTGTGCTTCAGCCGTTTGCGGTGTGCGACCATGTGTAGGATATCTACTTCATATGCAAAGGTGGTACTAACTGCACTTTGTACCAAATGCCTCCATGAAGACAGACTTCCTTGTCGAAGTGGTGGCGTCAGTCACGTTCCTTTTTGAACGACTTTTCATCACTACAAAGCTCCATTGTTCCTCAGTGTCACTACATGTTAGCACCATCATAAAAATTTACTTCTGCAAGCTTATAACGTAGACATATATGAACACACACACACACACACACACACCACACACACACACACACACACACACACACACACACACACACACACACACACACACACACACACACACACACACACACACACACACACACACACACACACACACACACACACACACACACACACACCACACACACACACACACACACACACACACACACACACACACACACACACACACACACACACACACCACACACACACACACACACACCACACACACACACACACACACACACCACACACCACACACACACACACACACACACACCACACACACACACACACACACACACACACACACACACACACACACACACACAACACACACAACACACACACACACACACACACACACACACACACACACACACACACACAACACACACACACACACACACACACACACACACACACACACACACACACACACACACACACACACACACACACACACACACACACACACACACACACACACACACACACACACACAGAGAGAGAGAGAGAGACACACACACACACGCACGCACGCACGCACGCACGCGCACACGCACACATACACAAACACACACGTGCGCACTATCTTTATATGTATTTTTGTTGTTGCAAATGAAAGCAGAGATACCTCTGCACCTTTCATTTCATGGCCACTGTATGCGCGAGGGCTTTTAATAAAGAAATCTAAAATACGTTTCATATGACCTCGTTCATTTAGTCTTGTACTGAAAAGCTAACCTAAGTAAGAGACCGTATTACAAGCTGTCGTTCCTCGTTCATTGCTGTTTGATCAGCCAATATCTGAAAGTAGAATTTAATCACTTGATAATTTGATATGTGGGGTTTAACGTCCCAAAACCACCATATGATTATGAGAGACGGCGTAGTGGAGGGCTTCGGAAATTTCGACCTCCCGGGGTTCTTTAACGTGCACCCAAATCTGAGCACACGGGCCTACATTTCCGCCTCCATCGGAAATGCAGCTGCCTCAGTCGGGATTCTATCCCGCGACCTGCGGACCAGCAGCCGAGTACCTTAGCCACTAGACCACCACGGTGGGGCGAATTTAATCACTTGGACAAGCGACTCTTAAATAAGCTTTTATATACTTCTTACTTTATGATGGAAGAAATAAAGGGGGATAATATTTGGTATTATTTTTTGCAGTTGGGCGGAACACTTTTTTTGACTGGCTCAGTTGCACAACCAAAGGCTCAGTCTATTTGTCCGTTCGCATAACCTTTCTTTCATTACGAATATGGCTGGCCATTGGTTAACTCCAGGGCTAGTAGAAAAAAGGAGCCAGTGGATAGGACAGAAGTTGTGCGCTATGGTATGCTTACCTCACGTTCTCATTTTGCCTTTTTGAAATGGTTGGGGTTATGCAGTAGTGTCAGTCTTCGTACTTAAATCAATGTCGTGAGGGTGCACTGAATGAAATGCGGGCGTGAATGAAAAGCAACAGAAAGATGGGAACAAAGAATGGCACAGTAATGGAGCCTAGTGCTCTCACCCCTTGATGTATGCGAGGGTCACGTGATTACACGCTTGCAAGAGTTCGTGACAACGTACCTGTTATCTGCGTTCTTATCCTATCTTGAGACGACTGAAATCGGAAGATAGTTACGAAAAAAAAGAAAAGTATCTCTGCTGAAAAAACTGATCTGATATCAAGTACTTTGAGTCGCCGTAAAGAGTGTGGAACGGACTGATGTTATTGAAAGCAGTGCTCTTAGTAGCGTCGTCTCGTGATCCCCTAAACCGCGCCGCTAGCTCCGAGAACACGAGTTCCGACTTGTCCTGCATGCGATGCGATAACTCTTATGGATGAGAGAACGAGTATAGAGAGGTAAAGAAAGGAAGCGATATCAACAAAGATAAAGGGAAACATTCTTAGCAAGGCGGCAGTCGCACCAGCGTACACACGATCCGAAGGCGAATGACGTAACCAATGGACTACCCAGGTGCACTAGTGGAACATATTGATTGATTGATATGTAGGGTTTAACGTCCCAAAACCACCGTATGATTGTGAGAGACGCCGTAGTGGAGGGCTCCGGAAATTTCGACCACCTGGGGTTCTTTAACGTGCACCCAAATCTGAGCACACGGGCCTACAACATTTCCGCCTCCATCGGAAATGCAGCCGTCGAAGCCGGGATTTGATCCTACGACCTGCGGGTCAGCAGCCGAGTACCTCAGCCACTAGACCACCACGGCGGGGTACTAGTGGAGCATAGTAGAGCCTCGTATGGTACTACAGTACACCAAGAGGGTGGGAAAGGGTATTGAGGGTGAAAAGGAAATAGAAGACAGTGGGGAAGTATAAAGCCTTGCATGAAAATGAGGAGAAAAATTTAGAGAAAGAAAAGCAGAAAGAGAGAGAGAGGAAATGAAAGGAAGGGAGAGAGAAGAATAGAGAGAGAGCAAGAGAAACTTAGAGAGATAGAAAGAAAGGAAGAAAAGGGAGAGTAGCGTAGAAAAAAAACAGAACTAGAAAGATGAGTAAACAGAAATGAACAGAAACAGAACGACTTAGAAAGAACAGAGACAATAAATAACAAAAGAAGAGAGGAGAGGAGGAAATAACTAAACAAAGAAGGCTGCCTAGCTCTGCACTTCCATCCGGCTTGGTACCACTAATGCGACTCGGGTTAAATTTCTTTCATAACAGTTTAATTAAATCAATCGTTCACCAACAAGCCAGCTCGCTAGCAAACCGCGAGCCTTTTGCAATTAAGCTAAGACTGTGTCGGTGATTTGCGTGCATGTGCTATAGGTCCGGCAATAATGCCTCAAGGCGGTCATCAAAGCTTCGGTCCAGAGCAAGCCCCAGTTACCGAGCCAGCTTCACGCTCAAGCGGAGACCCACGACACATCATCGTGGTCGAGTGTGTTCCGAGATCGCGGATGCGTCTCGGCGACCGCACTATAGAAATGATCCTATGAAGCACGATCTTATAGGTCCGGCAATGCGGAAAATTCAGCGTACGAGTTGTTTGTAAGTTGATAACTGGCAAGTGGACATTCGTGTCGATTGCGTGAAGCTTGCTATCCCTCAAAAATGCTAAGCAAGTTGGAGTAAAAAAAAAAAAAAACTCCCAAGCATTTGGTTATTTATTATTTACAGATACTGTTGTCTCGATACACGAGACATAGCAGGAGTGGGTACATTAGGAAAAGGAACGGACATACAGTAAGCAATACCAAAGAAACATACAAAGCATTTAACACATATTACAAAATATGGTTAGGCAGTTCTTTCAAAAACAGTTCAATTGGTTTTTCGCGTAGGGAACCATCTAGGTTGTTCCAAATTTCAACAACGGCTGGAAAAAAAGAATGCTTAAAACAATTTACAAATGGCTGGCAGGGAACAATGTTGAGTGGGTGAGATCGGCGCGTGGCTCGTCGTGCTGAATCACAAAAAGTAATTGGTGCTTCAATGCAACTGCGGCTGTGTAAAATCTTATGTAGCAGAGTGATACGGTCAAGTGTGCGTCGGAAAGCAAGGGGTTTTAACGACAATGAGCATGCGTGAGATGAGGGAGAAAAATTGCGGTCATACCGGCCAAATATAAATCGTATTGCTTTTTTCCTCGAGCATATTTATGTCAAGTGCAGTATAGGGCGACCACACCGCTGAGGCGTACTCTAGCAATGGTCGGACGAGCGATTTATACGCCGTTAATTTGCAGTCCTTGGTAGAGTGCTTGAGTGTTCGTTTTATGTATCCCAGTTTTCGAAGTGCTCTAGCGCAAATTGTTTCAATGTGATGGTGCCACTTTAGGTTTTGAGTGTAGGTAACACCAAGATATTTGAATGTATTAACAGAGTTAAGGTAGTGCCCATTGTAACTATAACTAAACTTTAGCGGCTGTTTTTTTGTTAGTAAATGTCAATTGAACAGTTTTTTGGTAATTAATGTTCATTTGCCACATGGCGCTCCAACCACAAAAGGACGAAAATACCTTGTTCAAAACATCTTGGTCATGAGCATTATTTACGCTAGTATATAAAACGCAGTCGTCAGCGTACAATCGCAGCTTCACTGGTGTGTCCTTAATGATCTGTGTGACATCATTAATATAAATAATGAACAATAGGGGCCCAAGCACCGAGCCCTGTGGTACCCCGGAAGTGACTGCACACGACGATGACTGCGCATGCTCAAACGTAACAAATTGTGACCTCAAACGTAGCCAATCAGCTATCCAGCCTATTATTTTGTCATCGTTAATAATACTTCTGAGTCTAGTAAGAAGTTTTTTGTGACATACTACATCAAATGCTTTGCTATAATCTATGAATATGGCGTCAACCTGTCCTCGAGTATTAAGAGCCGAAGCGATGTCGTGAGTGAATTCAATGAGCTGTGTAGTTGTAGAAAAACCAGAGCGGAAACCATGCTGATTACGGGACAATAAGTTGTTATTAGTGAGGTGCTGAAGTACATGTTTATGAATTATGTGCTCTAAAAGCTTGCAACAGGTACACGTTAATGAAATAGGCCTGTAGTTAGAAATGAGTTGCTTATTACCCGATTTAAACACAGGAATTACATTGGCGATTTTCCAAACGGTCGGCAAAATACCCGTTTCTAATGATTTAACAAAAATTATTGATAAATAACGAGCGTTCCATTCTGCGTAACGCTTCAAAAACATGTTTGGTATGCCATCTGGCCCAGCAGCTTTAGTAGTGTCGATATTCAACAGAAGATTAAGAACGCCAGTGTAGCTAATTTCAATTGCTGGAAACGAATCTATTTCCTGGCAGCTACGAATGTCAGGGGTCGTTCCATTGTCATCTCCAAATACAGTTTGAAAATACTTATTAAAGGCTTCAGAAATTTTGGATGAATCGGAGCAGGACACATCATCTATCATGAAGGTTGACGGACAGTGCGAATGCACGGGGTGATGCTATGAGGGGTATTTATTAATTCGCACTATTATATTTATTAATCACACTATGGTGCCTTTATGGTGTAATGGTTCCTGGGAATCGCAGTTTGATCACACGGGGGAGTTTACGTTAACTCACTGGCGAATGCCAACGGATTTTAACTTTACTCCCCCTCATAGCATGCGAGCCCCGGACGAGCAAAGTCCAGGGCTCGCACCCTCTCCCGCGCGGCACGTTCACTGGCTGGAACGGCTTCGGGAACGTCCACTCGCCGTTCACGATTGCGAGCGGCGTCTTGACGCCGGCCTTCATCGCCCTTCTCCGCCTGACGCTTGCGTTGTCGTTCCGCTTCTTAGGCCGCGTTCGCGGCTCGATGCTGACGCCTCATCTCGGCCTCGCGAGCGCGCAGTTCACCGTCCGCTGCACGCTTCGCCCGCTTGTCCTCGGCCTCGCGAGCGCGCAGTTCGGCATCCGCTGCATGCTTCGCCCGCTTGCACTCGGCCTCGCGAGCACGCAGTTCGGCATCCGCTGCATGCTTCGCCCGCTTGCACTCGGCCTCGCGAGCACGCAGTTCGGCATCCGCTGCACGCTTCGCCCGCTTACGTTCGGTCTCACGAGCCCTTCGCAGCGCCGCCTTGTCTTCCAACGTCGGCGAAACCACCGCGGTACCGTCACCTCTAACGGCGTGTGCAGTGCTGGCATTCGGTTGTACTGCATTCGTTGTTGATGGTAGCGTTGCCTCCGGGACATCCATCGGACGACCCGCTCTCGATGGGAGACTGAGAGAGAAGGCGGGCGCGCGAGAGAGAGGGGTGCGCGCGCAGCTGCAGCGAGCGAGGAGAGCGGAGGAGCGAGCGAAGGGGGAGGGGGACTATCAGCGTCGCGTCCGTGGCTTATTCGGTAGAGCGTCGCGCTGCGGCCCGCCAAGTCCTCTTTCTTTTAAAGATAGAGAGAAGACTGCGGACGCCGCCGACGGCGGTGGATGGTTTGGGGTCGCTCATAAAGTGTATTCACACTTAATAAATGAAAAAAAAAAGAAGTGAGGAGGGAGCTGTGCTTTAAAGTCACGACAATCGCGTCTCTTTGGTGTCAGGTACTGCGTGCGTGTCGGCGGTACGTTGAACAGTGCCATCAGTCACGACGAGATTCTGAGAAGCCCGTTCTCCATACTTTAGATAAGACTGAACCAGCTTGTATGAAACGAACAAACAACAAAGCAGCACAAGCACCCCCTTCGCGCTAATCTTTGATGAAAGCCCTGCGAGAGGGTCTTTTCCGAGAACCGTATAGTTGAAGCCACTCCCTCTTTCTGATTACGCGGTGATTTCTGCGTGACAAGGGCGCGTCGCTAATGCTTCTCCGTTGTAGCGACGAAACTTCAGCGTCGCGCCGTCGCATTAACCGCAACGTACGCCACAGGCGCACCACTTGCGTTCCATAACACTGTCCTGTCAGCTGTCTCTCTCGTGTGCTCGTTATCGAGTGGGCTTTGGGAGAGAAGGGAGGAGGAGTTTGTGTATGTAGCCGCAGCGTACACATGGCTGCGGTATAGCAAAGAAAGACCGTTATAGTTGGGGGCACGATGGTGTGTTTTCTTTTCAGCGAGCCTAAGAGGGCAGCCACGCCTTCGTTCGTAGCTGTCGGCCGACGCAGCGGGTACCCGAGAGGGAGACAATGGGAAAGTTTAGGGAAAGTTAGCAGGGAGAGAAGCGAGAGGGTGTAAGTACAGCGTAGGCGGCAGCTTGTGGAGTTTTGTCCGCCTCCCAGCCGTGCGTTGGCGGGACGTACGGTTCGCCGAATGTTCAACAGCAGTGGAATCAAAGAACAAGAGAGCTATATAGGGACGATGATCGCTCATAGATGATGACGCTGCTTCTCACTGTGGCGAGGGGGCGTGCCGCTGCTGCGGGGATGCTTACGTCTGCCCCCCCCCTCCTCCCACCGAAGTCCCAGGAATTCCTCGCCGTAATCACCAAGAAAACGTCTCTCTGTCGTGTGTGCGTGCGTGAACCAGCGCGCGGTCTTGTGTCGCGATCGATGATGACAAGGGTGGTATAGTTATGGTGGTATGAGAAGAAAAAAGAAAAAAAAACGACGACGGTTCAGCAGAACGACGAGGTATAGAGAAGAGCTCGTCGGGAAAGAAGCTCTGGGCGACTCTAGTGGGATTGGGGGGGGGGGGGAGGGAGAGTGTGCAAGGAGAGAAGGACGCTACCGACTGGAGAAGCATTGATTAATTATCGATTTGCCCGCGGGTCCCCCTCGGAAATGAGCGATCTCGGGGTGAAGCGCTGTTTCTGCTGCTGTTGCGTCGCCCTTTCCGTCGACCTTCTTTCTGTATATACGCGGCATAACACTGACATCTCCAGAGCGGGGCGCCTCGCGTTGATCTGTTTTCCGCTTCTTCGTTCTCGTCGTCCTGTTATCTCGGCCGCTGTGCCGCTCTTGCTCTCGCGCTTGTTTTGTACAAGTTTAGTACGTGATCTTTCGCGTAGCTACCGTACGTTCGTTGCTAACGGTTCCGGCTGCGACCGCAGGTGAGAAAGACATTAAGCTTCGCCCTTCCTTCCTAAGCGATTATTCGAGGAACTATGTGGCCCCGGCTTGGCTGGCCGGCACTTTGGGGCGAGTTCCTGCGAAGTGGTGACCTCTCTGGTTTACCCCTCATCACTTCCGCTTGTTTTCTCTACGGATAGCTTCGCCAGCCGTTTGACCTTATTTACTTGCGAACATCGCTTTTCGAGCACCCAGATTTTCCTTTTCCTTTCTCACTTATCCTGCGCGAGACGAGTGTTGACTTTGCGCAGGCTGGGAGATTGTTGGCCTTTTGATTGTTACGCTGTCTCATTGGTCGTGGTAGCTGTTATTCGGCAAAGTAGGACGGTGCTCCTTGAACTCGAGTAGACTTGACTTGAGATGATCGATTTGTGTGATGAAACAAATGATCAACTTGGGAATTTGGCTGAGAGTTCTTCGGAGCTTTGTGTTGTACGACGAGAACGTGGTTCAGTCGAGCCAATGTGTCTTGCTGGACTGTTTGCTGCCGGCAGTGCCTTACGATCGCGAGATTTCTTTTTTTTTTTACAATGGTGGTGTGCGAAAAAAAAAGACATCTGCTCGAATCGCTCAATAAATAAATAAATAAATAATAAATAAATAAATAAATAAATAAATAAATAAATAAATAAATAGACCAATAAATCAATCGCGTATCGGGTACGTGCAGTAGATATTTATTTTTACCTTTTTATTTACAAAGGTCATTTTTTCTCGATATCTCATTATATTTATTAATTTCCGAATGGTAGCTCCAAGTTCATGGACACACACACGCACGCACGCACGCAAATCACAATCATGATGACCACACAGTGCAGTGAAAAACGAGCTGGTGACTAAGACTGCGACAACAGCAGCAGCGAAACCAAAATGCAACAACAAACAGCTACTAAATTATCTTTAGAGCAAAGAAGTTTTCTCGCCATCTGCTGCTATACCCCTGTGCCATTGCACACAAGGGTAAAACTCGCCAGAAAGAAGTACATGCCATGGAAAAGCCCAGCTGATGACTTGCCCGGCGCATTTTTGATGGCCACGCGCTCATCGAAGCACCTTTCGGCGCTGCACCGGATATTAACGGATAGCGCTGCATCATTTGGTTTTTCGGCGTGGTCCATCGCGCGCACTCGTTGTCGTCTTGGCGCCGGCAGCTGGGGTCGCATCTCGCCGGTGTTGTCGTGCAGTACAGCCACGCACCACATTTCGTCAGCGCGGGAAGGTGTGCCCAATATAGCAGCCCCTAATTACCGTCCGGGGCGTTATTCTTTCGCCCTTTCTTCATTAGACCAGCTTTTTCCTCTTTTGGGCTTCTTTGCTTTTTTTCATTGCCCCGCCCCGTTACTCTGGATGTTTTTATGGTTACGTACTGGCCACCTCATCCGTTACATATTTCTTTTACTTTCATTAAGCAATGTCGCCGTTTCCTAGTACACGTACATGCAGGTACAGCACGTGTAGGAGGGCAAAGTAAAATGCGGCGTCGGCTCAAGGCAATGCATGCTGGGTAGTTTGCCAGCCGCACCTGGTGCTGCACTGTAATCACCAGCGGTAAACCAGGCTTTGCGTTGACCCGAATTTGCCTTGAGGGAAGCATCCTGCCTGCACTGACTTTTATTTGTTTGTTATTTCGTACCTGGTGCTGATCTTGGTGTGAATATCTCAGCCTGCTCGTAATGTTGGCCATACGCATGCCTAAAAAGCTGGAATGTCATGTTTTGGTTTATTCGTTTTGGCCGTTCGGGTTGTAGTTATTAACTCGCAGCGGGTGCGAAACAAAAAAAAATAATAACAACAAACATGGTAGTCTTTTTGTGGAAATGGTTGCAGACTAGAAATAATACTAATAATGATAGCTTGCGAAAGCGATTGAAGCAAATAATAAGCGCAGTAAATTCTTGGATGTGTCTATGGGCATCTGCTTATTTATATTTATGTGCAAGACCAAGCGATGTTTGGAAGTTGTGTTCTGGTGTTTAGTTACGAAGGGCTCTTCGTCTATACGAGTTCTGAAACTTCCTAGAGTTCAACTTCTGCGCGTGAGGTTCAGCGAAGTAAAGCCAGCTTCTTCATTATCACAGGTGACTTTCGCACCAGCCAAAACACTAACTAACTAACTAACTAACTAACTAACTAACTAACTAACTAACTAACTAACTAACTAACTAACTAACTAACTAACTAACTAACTAACTAACTAATTAACTAACTAACTAACTAACCAACCAGCTAACTAACTAACTAACGAACGAACTAACTAACTAACTAACCAACCAGCTAACTAACTAACTAACTAACTAACTAACTAAACAGCTAACTGACTAACTAAAATAATACACGAATTATCCTGACCTGCCACTGAATTTGGGAACCATAGAGCGCGAGAACGTTATTTCGTAACTCGTGCAGGAGAGTACGGAAGTATGAACAACAGGCCAGCTTGAAAAATTTGAGTAAATACAGCAGCTTTTCTCTTTCTACAGTGCAATAAGAAACAAGTTGAACAGACAATAACAGCGTCGAAAAGCGGCGAGTGCCAGAGAGTGAAGTGGTGTTCCTCATTCGCCCACACATTCAGGTGTGAATGAGCTCCCCCGCGTGGCCGCGCACCGATTGACTCCCGCCGTAACGTTCATTAGAGTTTTCCAGTTAAAGGGGCTTTATATCCAGTCTGCCTGCAGCGCCAAAATACGTAACCTGGTGGATAGAAAAAGCGACCTTGAGACGGCCTCAATGAAAACGGAACGTGACACGCTGGTTTCGCGCCCTGCATCTGTTGGCGGATTGTGGCTGGTATATTACATGGGGGACGCGACACGCGTCTATTTCTTGCTTGCCCCTAACGGCGAATGTCGAAGACTTTGAGACGGGGCATGGATGGATGGATGGATGGATGGATGGATATGGCTGTACCCTTTAGATCGGGCGGTGGCTAGCGCCACCAAGCCGTAATACCTAATGAACCAAAAACTGTATTTATTTTTTTTCCTTAAAAAGTGAGTTTGAAGATTTGTACTTTGCAGTGAAGAGTTTAATTTTCACTCGTGCCTTGACTTTAGCCACCAATCAGATAACCTCCTTCTAGTTAAGTCTACCCACTTAAAGTTTATTTTGCCCTCCCGGTCCCTAAACCCCAGTGCTTTGAAAAACTCTGCGCCATCATCCTGAACTATAGGGTGAAGCCCTTTACAGAACATTATCAAGTGTTCGGCAGTTTCTTCTTCCTCTCCACACGCACTGCATACTGTGTCTACCCCTTCGTATTTGGCCCGATATGTCTTGGTTCGCAGTACTCTCGTCCTGGCCTCAAACAGTAGAGAACTACTTCGAGTATTATCATAGATCCTTTCTTTGGCAATTTCCTGCTTAAAAGTTCGATAGATCTCTAGTGTGGACTTCTTAATCATGCCCATTCTCCACATGTCAGTCTCCGTTTCCTTCACTTTCTTCTTAACCGATAGTTCTTTTTGGTTTGGCCACGTGCTGTTTTCTAAGTATTTACCAGTCAACTTCCTGGTTCGGTTCCTCCATTTTGTATCGACATTCTTCATGTACAAGTGCGAGCAACGCAGCGCCATCTGGTGCCAGTGTGCGGTGCCTATTGTGGCCTTTCGTTGCGACCGCGCCGCCCGAAATCCCCATCACCTCGCTTCGCGCGTTTTTCATCTTCGCTCGTCTTCGGGGAAAATTCATTTGCATATCTTCTCGATGGCTCCTGCTGCGCGAGTCCGTTAGCCGCGCTGTGCTACATCGCTGCAGGCCACCGCCGCGGCGTGTCTCTCTCTTTTCTAGCTCGTCCCTCTCGCTCGCCTCGCCCGGACGTGGTGGTCACGCTCGGATATGTGGATAAGTGGCGGAAGCTAATTTGTCACGAGCAAGAAGCCGACGAGCTCGCTTGCTTCTGAAAATCATTGCGCGCCCCCGCTCTCATCTGTGGCTTCACGAGCGGCTGCGGCTCACTGCGTTGCCTGTTCTATAAACAGCCGCCTTCCCGGCCACGCGGGCGCCCTTGTACGAACGCTAAACGCACGTGGAACCTCTTCGCCCGTTCGTTTGCTGCGTGCCGCGTTTATTTCGGCCTCCCGCCCCGTCGTTCTCACTCCGCGTCTCTGTCGTTTCCGCTGCACTCTCCTCCTCTTTCATCTCGTTCACTCCACGCTGTGGTTTACCTTGAGGAGTGTACCACTACAATTTGCGCGAATGCATAAACATTAGATGCCCTATCGTGTTGTTTACTCGCTAGACTCATTTTTTTTTTTCATTCCGTGGCAGCTTAGTTTCGTCGCATATGTGTTAATTTTCGTCTTTCGGTTGTGTATCCGCACTCTTCCTTTGTTTATTGAGTTACGCTAGAGATTTTTTGGTTTGTTTTTGATGAGCCACGATCTTTGCGGCTGAACGTCAACCGGAGAAACAGTTACTTGTTAAAAGACAACGGTATAGCGAGCACGAAAATAATTCAGAGACCCAAAGGGGTCTGGTCAGGTTACTAATATAACTGTCCAGTCTGACTGCGAAATGACATGATAATTACTGTTTTAGTTTCATACAGTTTCATT
Source organism: Rhipicephalus annulatus (assembly GCA_013436015.1). NCBI lineage: Eukaryota > Metazoa > Arthropoda > Arachnida > Ixodida > Ixodidae > Rhipicephalus > Rhipicephalus annulatus. The sequence continues at coordinate 559,781 of WOVY01009521.1, forward strand.
TTCTTCATTTCTTTCTTTCAACTTATGTCTTCTTAGTCTCCAACTCAATATATATACGAAAGTTCACATGACCGATTCTCGGCCAACCGCTACAGAAGGGGGTAAATGTAGATGAAATTCGAACCAAGCAGAATGTCGAATTATAAATGGGGGACTTAAGGTCACGACAAATCGCTGAACACGGAAGTGGCACTGGAACCAATGGGTCGACACGAGGACTTGAGGTTCGTGGTTTCAGCTGCAGTGAGATCCATCGTCCATCTATACATGGCTCGAGAGACATCTCAAAAAAACTTTTTCTTGTTGTCAGAAGAAAACTTCATTATTATTAATTTAATTAAATAATAATCAAAGTTATCTATTTATTTAATTCATTGATTCATTCGTTCACTTGTTAATTCATACTAAAAACAGCACTCTCGCTGTGAGCGACCTTGCGTAAGTGAGAAAACAAGAAGAAAACATGAGCGGCGATGTCGCCTTGAGCTTCCCGCTTTGTGACGTCATAATTTCGGACCGCATATGCTAGGGCACACAGTTCCTGATTGAAAAAAAAATATGATATACGTTGTGGTCTAATGAAGCTAGTGCTCGATTTGAGGTGTGGAATTCAGTAGCGCTATTCTCACCTTCGGATCCTTTTCTAACAATGAACGTATGTCAGCGAGATCAGCGAGAGTGGAATTCTCGAAGAACAACGTAGACGTCTGGATTGACTGAGTGCTTCACTCGAGCGTCCCTCCGAGATCAGTGTGCTATACGAAGCGAGCTGACGTCCGAGTACGTCCAGTAAGGCCACTCTGGACTTCCTTTACGAACGAGACGTTGGTCAGATATTGGAGCAACGAAAGATTATTTTCCTTTCTTCGCATTGCTTTATCTCATCTCTGGACTTCTCCTTAGTGCCGCTTGAATTCCGCGAGTCAAGCAAGCTTCTGGCATTCGGCGAAAACGAGCTTAAGTTCTTACCATTTGCTTAACGCTGATTCTGCGAACTTTCTCCCTCGACGAGGTTCAAACCATACACGACTCTCGTATTTATTGAGCCGGCTCAGATCCAGGGACGGAAAGTTCAATTCCCATACTCCAATTTGCGTCCTCCCCTGTTTCGATCGCCTCGCCACTTATATTCTTTGAGAGGAGCCCCTTTAGAAAACCCCATCGCTGTTATCACCCCTCTTCCAGCTTCTTTCCGTGAACAGCAGATATAGGTCACGAGGGGGTCCTTCTTTTTTTCTCCGGAGAGATGCTCATTTCTCTAGAAAAGCATCTTCTCGTTCTTCTTATTTACAAGTGACTTTCCTCTCAGACTATTAGGTTTGATCTCGCGGCACGCGTAGCACAATTTACTTCCACCGTATTCAGATTCTTCTTTTCACACTATACTTGCATGCTAGAGATTCTTCTTTGAGGCGTCAGCTATCGCGAGATGTAGCAAAAAAGCTATTCCCTTAAAAGCCTAGTGGCGTAGCACGCGGTCAGAACAAAGACCCAATCGTATCTGCGTTAGGGTGAAGCCGAGGGATGAAAGAGTGTTAGCGAACGTAAGAGCGTGTGGTTGCTTGGTTGGTCGCAACCCACCATGGGGAAGCGGCCTTGCTCTTTCATTTCGCTCGTCTTTGATTCTTCGCGGAGTTTTAACCTCGCTCAAAGCGCATCTTTCAGTGAGTGGAGCCCTGAGATGAAAGAACACTTGTAATAGTCGCATTGTATTTTTTATTATTTTTTTTGCGTGTGCTAGACATCCAGACAGAAGATGACAGCAAGGCGTTGTGTTCTCCAGAACTTGGATTCATTAAACAGGGAAGAAAGATATCTGATGCCGCAGGCTTTTAATTATCAGTCTCTAGCGAGAGGAAAAATTTTCAAAAGTAGGAACACTTTGTGTCTACGTAAGTAAAAGTAAAAGTAATGTTCTTTAAAAAATTATTTTTATGTTATACCACCCAGAGCTCTATACCCCTGGCTGAAACTTCAGCGTTATTGCTTTATTCTCATCTTTACTGATGCGAGTAAGTTCTATCAATGAATATTTTTTTCATCGATTTGTCTCCTCAGTTGGAATAAAATAAGTACAATCCGAAATCTCTCCGGTGAGCTTACGTCAAGGAATCGCTTTAGCGAAACTCAAGAGGGGGGGCGCGGTCCTTTTTGATTTTGGCAGCTGCAGCGAAATTGAGTTTACAGTGGTGAATAAAGAGAAAGTGGTTGTGTGTATGTGTGCCCGTGTGCGTGTGTGTGAGTTCATGCAAGAGAGAGAGAAAGATGGAGGAAAGAGGAAGGAGAATAGAGAAATATTAAATCATGGCGGAGTCGGTGGTGCCACTTACACTTCAGCTCGCACCCACATCTTTAATATAGGGAATTTTCGCCGTTTGCTCAAAATTTATTGTCCAGAATCTTAAGCCGCCGAAAAACTATAGGCGCTTAGGAACGCACTGCGTTGAAAATAACGAGTGCATGCTTGAAGCCATGTTGCACTAGGCTCCGTCTTACCTGTTACATGCAGCGTTGAGGCAATGGAAGCTCGATGAAGTGACACGATCGCGAAGACACTTCGCTATGCGTAAAGGAGGCAAAAATAATTCCTCTAATTGTGCGCTGCACGATACTATTGAAATATAGACGGCATGTTTCGCAGTTGAAGCTAAACAATCAAATTGAGCTATCAGCTCTCGTGCTTTTCACAGCGCTCGCCTTGTCTGAAGTGTTGATTGAACCTGTTACATATATATTAAGACGGTAATTCTTTAAAAGCTTTTTAAAACTGAACCGTAATTAAAAAATTACGCTTTGGAGGACCTGGACCAACAACGACGTCGTGTCGCCGGGGCCAAGGAGGCAGTGAAGACCAGAGGGTTCCTGGAATGAGGAGACCTTCCACTTAAGGTGAACGCAGAACCTACACTGCTACACCGTTTCGAAAAATAAACGTTGATTCCTGCTCCCTTGAAGTTTACCGGTGCTCGCGTGAACAAAATGTGAAGCTAGTGCACATGAATAGATCCACGAAGTACTTGGGAGAGTACAAGAATTTTCGCTTTGTTTTACTCTGGTACCATTCGTTGTCTCGCCTAGGATGACGAATAGTTTCATTTCATGACGTATATAAGGCTTTAATAACACATACTTAACGGCATTTTGGTCATCGACAAAAAAGCAGTCCGTATTATCAAGCAATCCAGCTGTCGTTACATGCCTGATGTCTTACTGCACTGTTTATAGGCACATGTTATTTGTACCTCTCTGCTTCTGATAGAGATCGTTTACACGGCGCATCTAAGTGGAATGTGTGCAGCTTCCGCGCTGTCTATGTAAAGTATTTCAAAGCAAGCGAATACTTGGACATATGCGGGGATTAAGCAGCCTATAGTGTTCGCATAGGAGGCTTTCTATCCCGCGAAATAGGTGACCCAAAAGCTGCTAATGCAATCCGATTTCACGAGGAACCAGCGCGACTTGCACGTCAGTATGGCGATATGATGGACGTAACGTTCCTTCTGCGCGGTGAAACGCAACATCTCTCGAACGAAGTACGTGCTTCTTGAAGAGACGACATAGACAACACGACGTATACAGAGTGCCTTTATATGCGCTTCGTACGGTCTTGTTTTGTCATCCGACAGCGCATTTCTCCCGGACACGCGATGACAACTTGTTCGAGATATCAAGTGCGTCGTATCATCGACTCTATACGGCAAATACTGGTGAAGAGTCACTATCGAAACTATTCTCTTATACTGCTCGGCATGCAAGTTCGTGGTTCGGTTACGACACATTATTAGAACTGTTTTTACTTGCAATCTTTACTCCCGAAAGGCCAGAGACCAAACTTAACCCACTGAGGGAAGCTCGTCGTCGCCCCGCCGCGGTGGTCTAGTGGCTAAGGTACTCGGCTGCTGACCAAGAGCAGGTCGCGGGACCGAATCCCGGCTGCGGCAGCTGAATTCCTGTTGGATGCGGAATTGTCGCAGGCCCGTGTGCTCAGATTTGTGTGCACGCACGTTGAAGAACCCCAGGTGGTCGAAATGTCCGGAGCCCTCCACTATACGGCGTCTCTCATAATCCTATGATGGTTTTGGGACGTCAAACCCCACATATCAATCAAGCTCGTCGTCGCTACATCACCTGTACAGCATCTTTCATGTACTCGACAAGTGAAAAGGGGTGGAAGCGTGATAAGACTGCCCCCCCCCCCCTCTCTATTCGCGGAGAACCGTTCGCATGCCTATAATTATAAGCTTCACTGATGAAATCAAACTAAGAGTGTCGTGTAAACCAGATTTCGGGCGTATAGACGGTAAGAAACGACAACGGAGGCCGCCTCTTTGAGGATCGGGGCGTGGCTCTTTATGAGGTGTACTTCCGATGCTTGTTGGTGCCGAACAATGCGGCCCTGATTTCGGGCACGGTGTGCTGGGCGATCAGTTCGAGACGCGCGGCGAGCGTGTTGACCACCTTCTTGCGGCCCTGGAGCGACGTGAGCACGACGCCCCCGCAAGACTGTTCGCCCAGCCAGTTCTCGGCGTCCACCACCACGTTCGCCTGCATGCCGGTCCTCTTGCGGAACTGCTTGACGGCCACCGGGATGGCAGCACTGACCAGCGGCTCGTCCTTCTTGCGGCACGACAGGACCACGTCCTTGTCGAGCAGCCGGTACAGGCCCTGTCACGGCGCGGGACGCATGACGCCGTATACTGTTTACGCCCGTCTCTATCTCCCGTTATCCTTACCGTTACTGTACATCATAGATTACACATGACGCAGAGGCTATTCGTTCGTATTCATGGCCATATGTCACCATTGTGACCGGCCAATGATGGGAGGCATCAGATGGTTAACAAATAGAGCTTATTACGAGATAGTATAAATTTCACTACACTTTTTCATCATAAGGGATCGTCCCTAACTATTTTGTCAATAAAACTTTTTAACGTTAAGATCGTGTGTGTACTAACGTCCAGGCGCCCGTCACTGACGACCTTAGCGGACGTGGCTGACGTGGCAACCGGAGAGGCATACCGAAGGTCTTGTCAATGAAAGCCCTCAAGATATGTGAATTAGGCCACTGTGTATACATCTACAAAACTCTTGTGACGGCAGCACAGTTTGTAAGAACGAACAGCTGCCATTAGACCAGATATGCAGAGTGTTTTAAGAAATGTGTCCAATATAATTTAAAAATCACAGAAAAGAGGCACCTACGAGCTACTTGCGCTGTTTCCTTTACTTTGCCAGGAGGCATCTTCAGATGTGTACAATCATTAGTTACGGCTGTAATTACAGAAATTAAAGCTTTTAACCAGTAGAAATAGCCGATCGAGTCCGATGGCTGAATTAAAGTACTTCCTACGAATAGTCCGCAGTCGCTTTGAAATTTTGGAAAGGCGGCTACTGGTGATCACCGCGGAGTTATGAGTTCTGGCCAATTTAGCTGGCGAAACCGAAACCAACACAACAAACAGCGCATCTACTATTCACTTCGACAACGCCCTCAATGACGACACTGTTTCTCTCGCCGTTATCAACCGTCAATCTAGACACTTCGCTTCGTGGTCGCTTATAGACGCTCGCTTATTCTTATCCCGCAGTGGGAGGGAAACAGTGTCGTCACTGAGGGCGTTGTCGAAGTGAAAGGTAGATGCGCTGTTTGATGCGTTGGTTTCGGTTTCGCCAGCTAAATTGGCCAAAACTCATAACTCCGCGGTGATTACCAGTGGCCGCCTTTCCAAAATTTCAAAGCAGCTGTTGACTATTCGTCGAAAGTACTTTAATTCGCCCATTGGACTCGATCAGCTCTTTCCCCTGGTTAAAAAGTAGATTGTCTTAATCTCTGCAATTACTACCGTAATTAAGATTTTTACTCATCTGAACATGCCTCCTGGCTAAGTAAAGGAAACAGTGCACTAGCCCGTAGGTGCCTCCTATGATATTTAAATAAGATTGGACACATTTCCAACAAAAAGAAATGTGCGGCAACCGCTCGCTTTAAACGCAAAAGTAATGAAGTGATATGCCGCCTAAACTCCAGCGGGATGGTTGCGTTATCCGTAATTATATCGTCACCCGCTGTTTGCCGGCAATCAAAGCTGGTCTCCTACGAAACACTTTAACATGAATGACCCCTTTCATTATGTAGTACACGGCTGTATGCGGTTTGCCGCGTATATGATAACAAAAGACACGCATTTATCAACATTATTCTTTTTTGCATAAATTACAGAAGGCAGCACAATCTGAAAGCGAACGGTGATTTCTAATTAAAATTTCATTTAACTGTGCAGTCCTGGAGTAAACGTGTCGCGGCAACACAGCTTCAGTTAGCCGAATTGCCTCAATTCGTTTTTCTTTGCACTGCAGCAGTTCACCCCCCCCCCCCCCCCAAAAAAAAAAATCACTTGAATTTTCAGGAGTGTAATCGACATGTTAACAATGATGCCAGGGCCGTCACACGTGCGCGTCTCCCAGTGCGCGTGCTATGGTGCGGTTGTCGTTGCATAAGCGGACAACGAGCACAACCGCGTACAACGACTCTTGCGTCGGCGCGCGCCGTTAGAGATGATCCCGCTCTTACGTCGGTGCTCCTGATGCGAGTCGGTGCCTGCCCGCCTCCTCCCCGTTCCCCACTCCCGTTTTATTATTCCTCAGACTGCGATCGCGGTGCTGGCGTCGTAAACCCGAGATCCGAGTCATCGCCGCGGCGGCCGGTCGTAACACAGCGAGCTGCCTCCTTTCCCCAAAACCGTGTCTCTCCCTATGCCCTTTCCTCTCTGTCCTCACACTCCCCGCTTATTTCTTTATTTCATCGGTGCACGTTTTCCTGTCCCCATATGACTTGCGCCTTGTTGCAGAGCTGTCTTTCGTACCTGCGGTGCCTGCCGAAGTTGCTTCCGATGGCGCAATAGTGACCGAAAAAGTTGCAATCAAAGCGTCGACGTGCTCAGTTTCACCGAGAACATCTGAATGAAATGGAACAAAATGTTCGCTTTGGTCGCTAAAGGCTAAAACGTAAGTTTTGCCATAACGGCGAAGCAATGAACTCGACAGCAACAAACTGAGATGTTATACAAGGCTTTAAGCATTCGAGCTGACTTAACTCAACGAGGCGCTGGAATATCGAAGCGCATTCGTTGCTGCGAGCGAAGCGTCGGCTGGCCTTGAGTGTTTTCACTTGCACATATAGCGTATGACGCGCTGGGTAATGTAATTGCCCATTTGTCTTTATAAGGAGCATCGTTGCGATAGCAGGATGTGTATGAACTGTTCGTGCTATTGCCAAAAAAAATTAATCGAAGATTCTGAACATGGCTTTGAGAGCTCATATTCATGGGGCTTGTAGTTGATAACCGTGGAGTCTGTCATTAACCATCGCCGATGAAAAAGCCTGTTCACGATAGAAAGGTGCCCTAATTTGTTCATTAAGAAAGGTAAGACGTGAGAACATTGGGTAAACAAGGTCCAGTGTTAGTTGCACGGTTTTCAATTTATAACAGTGGCGCCTGTCGCTAACTGTCGCCGATGATGGGCTCAGTTTCATGATTTTTTTTGTTGCCTTAACTTGCTCACGAACAAAACTGAGAGGTGAGAACATTGTGAATACACGGTCCAGAGTTGGTAGTCATTCACTTCCCATACCGCAAGAGTAATCTTTATACATACACACAAAAAAATGTGTCCCGCCCGATGAATTTTGGGTACAGTTGTTCAAACAGTAAAGTTATAGGGCGTGAGTATGCATGAAATACCCGGGTTTTCATGAGTCCCCCAAATGACGTATACTCAAGCTATGGCCATCTAAGTGATTGAATGTAATTGGAACTAATAACGCGTAGTTGAATATGATTAACGCATTTCGAATTTATCGCGATGAGTGGACAATGCATTGCTTCTTCGCTGACGTGTATATCTACCTGCAAGATGAGCCTCTCGAGGAAAGGCTTGTAGCGGCTCTCCTTTCCGGTGATGTACACGAGGTTCTTGCGGGTCTCGTTCACGACTCGTGCCACGTGGTCGTTCATGGCCTGCAGCACGACCAGTCGCCCCTTGCTCTTGGTGGAAGAGTTGTCCACCTTGCGGATGCGGTCCGACTTCTTCTTCTTGTCGTTCCATTCCACCAGGTACTTGGCGCATTGCTCCTTCACCAGACGCATCTTCTCCACGTTGAACTCCTCCTCGGCCTTGGTGTTGATCTCCTCCACCTTCGCAGAGACGTCGAGCTTTTACGTTCGACCACTTGTATACTGGCACGCGAGCGGCATATTCACTTCGCCATTTCAAGAGCAACGGTTGCTGCTGTGCAGACGACGTACACGATTCGGCAATTGGTATAGAAGCTTGCTGACTTGATCGCCAGCGCACGAGTGGTTACCCATTAATGACACCAGCGATTCGCCATGTGTCGGAAACGTAGCAGGATTGCAACATAACAATTGCCCTTCACAGCAAGTTTCCTGGTGTAAGGGGGTGGCAAGTTTTATTTACCAGAAGTTATGTAATTTCCGTATGTACATATAGTGCACAAATACGAACACATGCAGGGACATACATAAAAATTGGGCACCCCTATAAGAATGAATTTCTAGCTACGTCCATGCTTAACCGACCTTTCACGCGCCACAACATTGTTCGCTTGGTCTAATGACAAACAAAGCTCAGCTTGGAGCAGTCGAATCGTGCCGCACAGAAAATTACTGTACTCTAGCTCTTCACGTTGCGATTCGCTGTTCCAGTTCAGCGACATACGTAACGCGTACCTTCTTTAGGGGAATCAATTGTCTTCTTTTTCAGAACGCGATGCTAACGTATCTAAAAGCACAGAGGGCATGTAGACAATGCCTCATTCTCCTAATCCAATGTATCTGCACCCGAGTGAATATTAATACATAAACGCGTTGCGTACAGAGGGCTCTATACCTTGCGAGCGCCTTGGGAAGGAGGTGTACAACCTTAATTGCACGTGTATTGAGAGGTATGTACTGCACTCCTTTGGCCGAGGGTCGTTTACGCTCAGCCCAGCGCTAATGTATCTTCCAGAGTCAGTGGACGCACCAAGTGGACGCACTTTCATCCTCCGCTCAATCGACTTCATGAGCGGAGCGAGAGATGCGTTCCTTGGTCAAATTATAGGGGTCGCGAAACTTGAAACGAAAAGTGTCGAAAACCTATCGCCACAGGCATCAACGCCCACCGACGATTGAAGCGCTACTAGGCGACGAAGGGACAAACAATGAAACTCAATGTAACTTTTTATAACAAAGTGAACTATAGATTAATTTATGGTTTATCGGACACCTGACTAAATGGTCGATTGCCTTACTTTTTGGTTGAGTGCCATAAATGAGTAGGGGGGGGGGCGAATGCGGGCGTATCTGCTATCAGAGCTTGTGTTTAGTTCGCCTCATTGCCGGACCAACGAGGCATCGCCCCCTTTTCCGTGGTGGTTTCGTGCTTATCTTCCGTAGTATATTTATTTACTTATGTGCTGTTAACTGGCGTGGCGTTTCAGAGCTCAACTATCTCACAGAATGTGTAGATATAGGCGCTCTTGTGACTGCCGACTGCCTTCGATGGCGCTTGGTCGGCGTGCCCTCGCCCCTGGTGACGGTGAATGCGACACGCTAGTCAACGAGGCACTGTACTCTACAGTCGCCAAAGAGATATTCTCAAGGATGCTGTCCCGTTGCACTGGCTTTCGACGATTGGGCAACGTGAGTTGTCGGACTATTGTGCTGTTGTGCTCGTGAACACTTGCGTCACAGTTTCATCTGCGAAGTTTTCGGTTCTTATTGCAAGTACACCATGTGGCTAATAAAACAACCTTGCTCCCTCACTTTTCCTTGTCGGTATTTCTTTCCTCTCGCGTCCGCAATTAGCGAGCCGTAAGGCGCAATGAAATCACGTATTTATGACGGTACGTAAAACGTCAGCAATTGAAAAAATTCAATTTCGCGCCATGTAGGGTGAATGCACGACGTCGCTACCGCTTACGGTTGTGACGTTATATTTTATTTTTTATTTTTTTGTTGGTTGTTCCTTCCATACGTATTTGGTGACGGTGGTCACGAGCCACCGACTACTGGATACATGGGCCTCTATGGAAGTTACGCTACCAGTTTACATATACCTTGAGCGTTCTGTGGATTCCGTGCCGACCGGTTGTGCCCTCGCGATCTTCGACGTCAGCGTAGCTCTGGCTGACTGGGCTCGCTCTACGTCATCTCCTGACGCCGACCTCCGACGACAGCGTAGCTCTGACCTACTGGACTAGCCCTACGCCATCTCCTGACGCCGACAAGAGCTCGTGCCCCGTCCTCGGACTCCTGTGACCGTGTTTCCATCTTTCCTATCTTTCCTATTCCCTCGATATGTCCTCGTTCGTTGGAGGCTTTGTGCATCTCTCTCTCTCTCTCTATACCTTTAATCATACTATTTTAATCCCTCCTCACCCCCATTCCTTGTGAGCTACTGTTGAGGTGTCGCACCGTGATGCAGACAGTTACGGGGCTCACTTTTCTCTCTTAAAACCATTTCAGTTCCGCTGCTCGCACGATCGTTCTGAGCTCGCACTCTATAGTTCTTTCTACGCGTTTGTATGAAGATCGCTAGAATTAACTGGTCTTACCGGAGTGGATCGTGACCACTCATCTGTTTCTGCCTCACCGCCCTAAGCGCATCTTGCAACTTTGAAGCGGTTACCTTCTCGTCAGCCTCTTGTTCGATGAAGGCTGCCATCTGTAAGGTGTCTCCCGTGGGGGCCGCCGCAACTCTGATTTTTTCCGCCATTATGTCTCTCGTACAGCTAGCGATCTTGAGGGATTCGGGCCTACTCGAGTCGGGTGGGTGCTTGACCTCTCGTGCTGCGATGTCGACGACAAAGCTGATGTACCTCTCTCACTGATGGTGCTTACCCACAAAGGGGGATCGGCCGAGAAGCGGGCGGCGGGATCTTTGAGTAAGATACCTATGAAGCCAAAGAACAAACACTGTAGCTTTCGTTTGAAAGAAAATATAGCTAATGAGTTGAAAGATTGACGGACGGTGCTCGAAAAAGTCTTCTTTTTCATCCTTTTTCTTTGGCTCTTTCTAGGTGGCGTCCCCACCTCGATGCAATCGACAATATCGTGGCAGTTATGGTAGACTATTTAGTTGTCGGTGCTATGGGGTGGATAGTCTTGTAAGGAACCAGTATATTTTTAAAAATTTATGTCAGGTGTTTCACGTACCCAGAACCAAAAATCTGCCGAACCACAACCGAATGCTTTCAACGATGCATGGTTTGCCGTCAGGTGGCGCTCGTTGAAGTATGTTTTTTTAATATTGCGCCTATTTAGATAAATAACCATGATCAGTACTGGAAAATATAAATATTTAGTTAAGGGCGAAGTGCGTTTATTTCGCTATGGAGGACATTTCTATGACGAACCTGTTTGATTCTCTATGCGAACGCACATGTTGATAAGTGATTTCTCGCGGCGTTTAATGTAAGCCCATTAAATATGAATTAAGTCCACGTCACTGCTGCCATCGGCTGCCGTAATGCAACACCCTCAACCGTGCTTCGAGCGAAATAGCCTCACTAACAACGTTCGCAAGAGCTTACGTTTGTTTTCCGTATCTTGTTTACGTGCGCTTAGATAGTTGTTGCCAGGCATTTTTATTCGTGTAATTTGTCGGGACAAAACTTGGTTAAAAATCATGATGGGAAAAATAACAAAAACAATTTTTTCATCATGACAAATGCAGTCATGCCCAGTGAATGCAGTCATAACGCAGTGAATGCCCCATGTGATTCATCGAATTTAATTCTTAACCAAAAACATCGCCGGAGAACCGCATTTGTTTTTTTGTTTTTTTTGTTCTTTGCCTCGGCTGACTCGATCATCCGTGTGTCGTAAACCAAATAAAGAAATGAAAGGAAGGAACAAAATTTTCTCGTCTCTCACACCGTCTGGTCCGATTCAACTTGCAACAAATTTCAATGCTCAGTGATGTGACGCGAAATCTCTCGGAGACTCATGTGGTTTCCGATTATCCCTATCTCACCATCGATCTTGACTTGCCCTCATAAGCATTCGTTTACGACCTCCTTAGTGGCTGTTATGGTATGGACGGTATTATTGTACGGCGCTTATGCAAACGAATGAAAGAGCTAATTTATAGCATCAACATGCAGCGAAAAGAGGAACCTTTGACTAGAAATAGTAGCTAAGGTCTCAAGGAGATATGAACAAAATCCCACCATCTACCAGTAAAGGGAACCGTGAGTAGCCTGCGGAGCAGCGCAAGGGTCGACTTAAATTTCCGCTCATCACGGGCACCTTGCCGATGTCAACGCGTCTTTGCGATTGAAGCACACGATAATTCACTGTCGATACTGTTGCTGTTACTCGCACCGAACTCCAGTTGGAGCACGCCACGCGGGTTCATTGCCATGCCACGCGAGAACACGTGGGATCATGGCGTGCCTGCAGAATCTCGTTCCCCGAGGCCATCACGTGTTTGCTGATACAGTGCAAGAGGGAGAGGCCACAGCCTCTTACACGGCCACTTTCGCAGACCCTAACGGCTCAGATTAGTGCTGCAGAAGTTTCGTCTCTTCCTTCCGCAACCTCTATCTCACCCTCTATGCAGGCCCGAACGCTCTAGCGCATGCCAGCGCGTTCTGGATACAACAAGCTGGTTCATCGTGCGTCTGCAGAATCTTGTTCCCCGGCGCTATCACATGATTGTTGAGAGAGTGTAAGGGGAAGATGCGTAAAGGAAGAAAAAAGAAAGGAGTGAGCATTACGTCATGCGAGTGAAGCCCACCTTGTCGGTGCAACCCGTGATGAAAACGTGAGGGCTCGCGGTAGGTTTTAGTACTCCCGGTTCTGTTCTGTCGTTGAACCATCTGCGTGAGCCCGCCGGTCTGCGCCGAACCAGTGCGTTTTGATTAAACGCTTGCGGGTGCCGTACTCCGAAGTATCGGCAAGTCTCGTTGCTGGCGTGATTTTGAGCAGAAGTGTTGTGTTTTGGGTGTATGGTTTCGGTTTCGAATTGACATGTGAGGATGCCAGGGGGCGCCGCTCTGGCATCCGGGATTTCAAGGCGACTGTAAAATAAAACGAGTGTGTTGGGTGACCGTGGAGTGCGGGTGTGCTTTTCTTTCGGCGCGTAGCGCCAACCCGCGTGTTCGGGCTGGTCGATGTCCCCGCCGGCCGCGTACGTCTCCGTCGGCCGTCTTCTTCTTCTGCTTCGTCGGGACCAGCCAGCCCCCAACACAGCAATGGCGACGAGGACATGTAAGAACCCGTTTCGTTCTCCGTGTTCTTTTTCTTGCTTCTAATGGACTTACCCGGTTAACCCTAGACGCTCTTTGTTCCCTGCAAGGTGGCTACTGCGTGCTGCGTCGCTTCATTTCTTCATTCAGCTACTCTGCCTTCGTCTTCAAACAGTGTACTGGCGTCATTTTCTTCTCATCTGCACCTTTTCATTCTTCTTGCTTGAAATGGCGTCTCCTATTCCACCTCCGCTATTTCTTCATTCGCCCGGAGACCCGCCACTTCCGTGGGCGGACTGGAAGTTGGTATTTCAGGCTTACGCATACGCGGTCGGGGAGGACGCCAGCAAGCCCGAGCGTCGCAAGGCCCTGCTGCTCAACGCGTTGGGCCCTGCCGGGTTAAAGCTTTTCTATACTTTGGAAGCCACCAACGCGTCGCCGACGCCAGCGTCAGGCGATGCCTTCAAGACTGCAGTCGCTCTTTTCGATGAGCATTTTAAAGATGTCTCGTGCGATTATCTCGCACGCGTGAAATTCCAAGAAAGGCGACAATTGCCTGGTGAGCCAATCGCCGAGTTCATTACTTCTCTTCGAACGCTCGCCGCGTCTTGCGGCTTCGGCGCGCTCGAGGACGATATGATCCGCCATCAGCTTTTCATCGGGGTAGCCTCGCAAAACGTCCGCTGCCGCATGCTTCAGAAGGGCTCCTCGATTTCATTATCCGAAGCCCTCTCGATTGCGCGAGAGGACGAGCTTATTCGCTCCCAGTTGGAGCAATTCGCTCCGCATTCAGTGCAGCAACTTTCTGCTGCGGGGGGCCAAGGCGGCGGCTCGTTTCACGGGACGCGTCAACATGACGGCCCTTCACCTTCGTCTCAGCGCGGCGGCCAACATGGACGCTCGCCTGCACAGTCCTTCCGTGGCGGCCAACATGGCGACCTCTCTGCGTCGCGGGGGCGAGGAAGCCGACAATATGGCGACCCCATTCCGCCAAATTCGGGTTTTCAAGAACAGCACCGAGCTTCTAATTCGCGTTCGCAATTTTCTTCTCCAAGCGCAACCACGCATTGCTTTCGTTGTGGATCGGCTCGGCATTTAGCCAATTTCGCGCAGTGTCCCGCGAGAAACCGCACTTGTCTTGCGTGCGGAAAAATCGGACATTTTCAGCCCGTATGCAATTCCCGTCCAGCAAATCTTCCGGAACCAGTTTCTTCGTCCGCTCCTTCGAGCACTGCACAAACCAATACGGTCACTGTTTTAAATGTGGATGGCCTCCACACTACGCCCGAGCCCAGCATCATAGTTTCAGTGGGCCATGTGCCCTTGTCATTTCTCGTGGACACTGGTGCCTCAGTCTCTTTAATCAGTGCCGCTGACTTTCATAGTCATTTTTCCAACATTCGGCTTTTGCCTTCACACGTCGTTCTACAAACATATTCCAAGGAAACGATTGATAATTTAGGTCAATTTACAGCTCAGGTCTCCTATTGCAGTCGCACTGCTTCCATTACTTTTTATGTAACAGCCAATGGCAGCTCACTTTTGGGACGTGATGCCATCAGGGCTTTGTCCATCAACATCGTCGGTGCGTCTATGACGTGTGCTCAAGTCGACGTCCCAGATGATCTTCCGGCCAACGCGCCTTCTGAATTCCACCACCTGTTCACCCGTGAACTGGGTTGTGTGCGTGGTTTTGTGCATAAAGTGATGCGTCGACCAGGTGTGTGCCCTGTGCGTGCCAAGCTGCGCCGCATTCCTCTTCTTCTCCGTGAGCAAGTCTCTGCGGAACTGTCTCGCCTTCAAGCCAGCGGAATCATCGAGCCTGTCTCTGCTTCTGACTGGGTTTCTCCACTGGTCGTCGTCAAGAAAAAAGATGGATCCCTTCGACTATGCGTCGACTTACGAGAACCGAACAAGGCAATCGTCGTAGACGGGTTTCCACTTCCTCACATTGAAGAACTGCTTCATCAGCTCTCCGGAGCGGTATGTTTCTCCAAGCTGGACCTCGCGTCCGCTTATCACCAAGTGGAACTTTCTGAGTGCAGTAGAGACTTAACCACATTTGTATCGCACGAAGGCTTATTTCGGTTTCGCCACGTGTGTTTCGGGCTTGCATCTGCCCCTGCAGTGTTTCAGAAAATGATGTCAATTATTCTTAAGGGTTGTAATGGTGCCCTTTGTTACTTGGATGATATTTTGGTGTGGGGACGTACTCGCGAAGAGCACGATGCTAACTTGCATACTGTTCTCAACCGCATCAGTGAATGTGGTATGAAACTTAATAACAAGTGCATTTTTTCTGTGAATGAGTTACAATTTCTAGGACATAATGTCAGTTCCCGCGGCTTAACACCTGTTGAATCTAAAGTTCAGGCCATTGTCAATGCCCCACGGCCTACTGATGTTAAAACCTTGCAATCTTTTTTGGGTCTTGTGGGTTATTATGCCAAGTTTGTTCCCCACTATGCTGATGTTGTTGAACCACTGCGTACTCTACTTCGTCAAGCACAGCCTTTTAACTGGTCAGCTGAGGCTGAGCAGAGCTTCATTCAAGTTAAGTCAATACTGGCCTCAAAGCCAGCTGTTAGTATTTTCAATTAGAAGCTTCCCATCGTCATCACGACGGATGCGTCCGATGTTGGACTGGGAGCAGTGTTTCAACAACTCGAAGATGATCAGCTGATCACTATTGCTTTTGCATCTCGTACATTGACCCCTGCTGAACGCAGATATTCAGTAGGAGAGCGTGAAGCTCTCGCTTGTCTTTTTGCTTGTGAGAAATGGCATGTTTACCTGTGGGGCCGGCACTTCACATTACGTACAGATCACCAAGCACTAGTTGCTCTTCTTTCTGCAGGATCCGAAGGCCGCCGCCCCATTCGCATTTCCCGTTGGTGTGCCAAACTCATGTATTATAATTTCAGTGTTCAATATTGTAAGGGTTCTAATAACGTAGTTGCTGATGCACTGTCGCGCCTTCCTCTTCAGATACCGGTTACTGAAGAGCGGGATGAGGAAGTTGTTTCATTAGTTACTTCCTGCATTACTAAAGCTGAGCTTCAGGCAGCTACAGCTGCAGATTCCACTTTGTCTCAAGTTCTCAAATATTTACGTGAAGGATGGCCTTCCAAAGGTGCTCTTGCTTCTGAATTCTTGCCTTACTTCGCAGTCCGACAGGAACTGTCTTGTGTCGAGGACTTGCTTTTCCGCGATGAACGCGTGATTCCCCCTGCTTCTTTCCGTAACAAGCTAATACAGCTTGCCCATGAGGCCCATCCTGGCATTGTCCGCATCAAACAGAATCTCCGAGACAGGTACTGGTGGCCAGCCTTAGATAAGCAGGTCGAGCATGCAGTTTACAACTGCCATATATGTCAGGCAGCTGACAAGTCTGCCAAACCTGCATTTTCTCCGTTGCAGCCAGTCGAGTGGCCTGATCGGCCTTGGCAGAAACTCGGCATGGACATCATCGGTCCCTTGCATAATGTTCCGCAGAATGCCCGGTTCATTGTTTCTCTCATCGACTACCATTCCAAATGGCCAGAAATTTGTTTCACACATACGGTTACTTCTGAGGTCATCATTGAGTTTCTGTCTTGAATCTTCAGCCGGGAAGGTTTTCCTGATGCCATAGTTACGGACAATGGTCCACAGTTTCAGTCCCAACATTTCGAGGCTTTTCTTTCACAACGAGGAATTCAGCACTTGAGGTCATCAGTTTTCTATCCCCAATCAAATGGGCAAATCGAGCGCTTTAATCGCGTTCTGAAGGAACATATCCAGATCGCCCAATTAGAGCACCGTCCCCTCAAGCAAGTCTTGACGGAATGTTTAGCTTCGTACAGGTTCACACCACAAGACACCACTGGAGTGTCTCCTGCTCAACTTCTCCACGGTAGGCAACCGCGAGTTGCTCTCGACATAGTCCCTTTGCCTCGCAACATAGCAGTGTCTTCTCCTGATCAAATTCGTACCAGGGTTTTTCTCGTCAACAAGCAATGAAAAAGTATGTCGACACCCGTCGAGGTGCAAAGCAGTCCAAAGTTCGCACTGGCGATCTAGTCAAGGTTCGTGTGCCAGGCAAGCGCCCCAAGTATCGGGGTCCTTACAAAGTCTTGGGCCAGGTTAGCCCCACTTCTTTCCGCTTAAGTGATGGTAACATCTGGAATGCTTCGCGCCTTGTTATTTTTCATACGGATTCGCCTTCAACACCTAAAACTCTTCCTCATCACGTTCCGTCCACGCCTTTCAACTACGCATCAGATTATTACCTGTGGCCTCCATGTACAGGCATTTCTTCTTCAAGGGGGGAGGAGTTACCAGTCGGTGTCGCTGGTTCAACTACACCAAGTCACACGGTTCACTTTGAACCTTCAAATACGGCTGAGACCGTTGAACCAGACTCCGGCCCGCAAAATTCTTCCGGAGCTCATGCTGCGAGCTCTGATGAGACCCAAAATTTTAACGCTCGTTCAGAGCCTTCACAATCTTCTGCTTTTGCACCTGATTCTACACCCAAAAGGGCCCGCCCTAAGCGGAAGCGGCAGAAGCCGCGTCGGTTCGACGACTACGTCACGTAGGACTACAAATCTATATTGTACTGAGTTGTATAGAATTTTTAGTGAATTTTCAGGACTTCCAATGTACATATTTCAGTGCATTTTCAGGACTCGTAGTGTGTGAGTTCAGTGTGCCGTGCTCTGAATTTCATGTGTTCTAATTAATGTACATACCTTGTAAAATATGTTGCTATCGAGCATGTATAAATATAAACAGTGTACAGGTGTGCTTTTTTCGAGGAGGGGATGATTGTTGTGTTTTGGGTGTACGGTTTCGGTTTCGAATTGACATGTGAGGATGCCAGGGGGCGCCGCTCTGGCATCTGGGATTTCAAGGCGACTGTAAAATAAAACGAGTGTGTGTTGGGTGACCGTGGAGTGCGGGTGTGCTTTTCTTTCGGCGCGTAGCGCCAACCCGCGTGTTCGGGCTGGTCGATGTCCCCGCCGGCCGCGTACGTCTCCGTCGGCCGTCTTCTTCTTCTGCTTCGTCGGGACCAGCCAGCCCCCAACACAGCAAGAAGGTCACGTGTTCGGCCGACAATGCTGGCTTCAAAACGCCAAAACTTGCCGAGGCTGCCCGCGTGACGTCACATTCCCTCGTTTCTTTTTTTGCTCCATGGGGAAAGGACACAGCATCTTACCCAGCCCCTTACACAGGCCGGAACGCGCCAGCGCATTCTGGCAGTGCTTGGACCAGCTGTTGCGATGTGCCGGATTGAACTCCGCCTTAAGCTGCTTCGCATCTGAAAAAAAAATGCCCCCATTTCCCCCAAGGGAATCGTGAGGAAATGATAAATTTCTTGCGCCGAAAGTACACGGCGTAGTAATTTTATTGACGTAAATTAATGAAGAGACGAGGATTTGTACCGTAATCATTTTAATGAAGAGACGAGGATTTGTACCGTAATCATTTATTTACACATTCATCAGCCAGCGAACAATCGGAAGTGAGGTGCACGCTTCACCCCATTTGTATTTACGTACGAGCGAGCGGACGGGAGATTGGGGCGCAGGGAGGAGAGAGAGCGAACTGCGAGAGAAGTAGCGGCGAAGCACTGCACCTTCCCTCTCCGACACTCTTTCCACACACGCGGGAGCTCCGCCGAGCTCCCGCGATGCGAGCGCCTCACATGCCAGAGCGCGCTCCTCTTCTCCACTCACTCTCCGCTACGCCTGCACCACCTGCTCTGGTTTCTAGGGGCGAGGATAAGCATACGCGCCCGCAGGTGTGCTATGGGAGAGGGAGTGAGAGCGGAGATATAACACCTGCCGGCGCGCGGACACCGACAGATACCTGACATGCCCCGATGTAATGGTTAAGGAACGTTCGTCTCTATGTTTGTCTATAGCGGACGAGAAGGGATTGACATCAACATGTGATGCGACCAAAAAAAGCTTTATATTGCACACTAGAGAAGGAAGTGACACTTCCTTGTTGATGAGCTGCGCGAACCAATGGCTCTGCGCCTCCTGCGCGGGGAACACGCCCCCAATCAGCTGCACCAGCCCGATGAAGGCCAGCGACGGGTGCGGCACGTGCGGCGGAAACACATACTTGTACAGGCACACCTTGTTCTCGGTTTTGTGCACTTCCTGGTCCAGGAATGGGCACGTCGCAGTTTGGGTCCCCGTCGTCCCGACATGATGCGGTCGTCGACGTGCGCGAGGGCAAAGGTGGCACGGCTGGAACGGCTGACGGCACACGGATGCGCTACCGTGTGCAGCGCGTTGAATCGGGCGTCGCGACCAACCCAGCAGCCTGGGTCGCGACTCCTGAGGTCCAGGATCAGGCCACGACTCACGAGGACCACACCCGGTAGGCCTCGCCCACAAACCTGCTGCCGGCTACTGCACCCAGGCAGGAGCCGTTCGGCAGGCCCCGTCCTTGGACCTTGTACAGGCCGACGGACTCGACCTCGAACAGACCACCGGGGCTCGACCTGGCCGACACGTACGGGTCCCACGTCCGGCTCCGCGCTCCTCTGTGCGCACTCCCGCGTCTCGCCCGGCAGAACATCTCGCTCGTCCCTTGCCGAAGTGCGACGCTCTGGTGACACCGGCGCTTGATGGCATGGGTGCGGCCACGGAGCAGTCAACCCGCATTGGAGACGCGATGCTCCATGCGGGGCATGGCCAGCCCGTCCAGCGAAGAGCGTGCGCCGAGACGCGATGCTCGACGCAACCGTGACCATTAGCCAGGCCACGTTCATCGCTGTGTCGAGCGGCTGACCGTGGAGACGCCTCGCCGAGATCCGCGATGCCCTCGGCAAGGAAGAGAACAGCAGGCCAGGCCGCGCCCCGAGATGCAGTACTCGTGCCGGCAATGCCGCCCCAGCTGGTGGTTGGACGGCAGCAGCGTGGACGGCCGCGTTTCCCTGGCCAGAACCTGGCTCGCCTGCGTCCGACGCTTCGGCCCGCTGTCTCCCGTCTGCCGCTGCTCCGGCTCGTCCCCAGCCACAAAGCCCACTGCCACGTGATGGTCGCCCGTGGCCCAATCGTGGCACGCCACCTCTATGGGCCACCACAGGTCATCAGCTGATTCACTGACACTCACGCGCACATTGCACGCGCCTTGCCCCGCACTTCCGTCGTTGTCGTTTTCTTCACTCATCACACCCGACTAAGAAATGCATTCTCATTTCAAAACGAACGTAGCGTAGATCGATCAATATGAAGCATCACCAGCCACGCTCAATGAACAACGTGAGCGTGCAAAAACACGAAACCGTTATTTTAAAACTGCGCTGCAGTTACAAGGATACATCAAGTTAGGGAAGTCACACGTCACGAAGTAAACATGAAAAAGGCAACTGATGCGCAGTTTGTCTAATCATGCAAAACCATATGGTGCAATACCTTACTCTGCTAGCACAAAACCAATAATTTTGTCACCATCTTCAACCAATATATCTCCTGTGACTGTACCCTCTCTCTCCTTTCATGAGTGTCGAGTAGTAGTCCATTTCTCTTTCAAACGTCTCTACGGAATGTTTTACAAAAACTTTGAGAGATAACGGCGAGTTGATAACGGCCTCATCAAGACTTCGCCTCGCAAGGTTTGAAATCACTGAACGGGATCAGGCGAGCATATGATTGCCGTTTTAGATTTTTTAGAGCCAATTTCATTACTTTTAAGTAAGAAGTCGTGAGTTCTTCACGCATTCGCCTAAAACGACTCAAAAGTAAAGGCCATCTTCGCCCCCCCCCTTATTTTCCTGCTTCTAACGTTGTTTTTTGCTGCCTCAGGGATCGGAAATGGTTCTACTTTTTTTGCACGTCACGTGGTTTTGAGGTGCCGTCGGCCACATTTTACCCAATAGGTGAAGTCATGCAATGATGTCACCGGGTGACGTCACGGTAGCGTCTTGATGACGCCACAATGACTGCACAAATTTTGGCGATCTGTAACGTCATCGCATGGTGATCTTTTATGCCGACGGTCACTTCGCGTGTTTTACGCGGTCAGCAATGCAATATGTCCTTCGGCCGCTGCAAGTTTTTCGGATGAACAAATAAAACTCTAAGCCTTTCGCCTTGACAAAGGTGTCGCGGTTTCTTGCGGTCGCCCAACTGCGCACGTGCGTTAAGCAAGAGAAACGGAAAAGACAAGAAAACCGGAGCTCACGAGATTTGTCTGGTCGAATATACTGTCTGGTCTGAACAGAAGAAAAAGGATTACTGCACTCTTTTCGTTTTACGTACGTTATTTTTCTCTTGGTCATATTGAAAATGTCCCGCTAACTCATACGATCAATTCTAGACCGATTCCTCTTAGTGGGTAAGAGCCATATTTCAGGCATCATCGTCATAACAAGATCTCGGCACCGTACGGCCGGCGTCAGCGATTCGAATAAGCATAATCATGTCGGAAAGGAAAAAGTCCGGAGGAGGCACGGTAGGGGAATCTGAGCCGAAGATAAACTATAAGTCACACAGCGGAATCGACGCCAACAAGAGGATGATCTACCTGATTACCTACGTCCAGAACGATATCAACTCCAAGGTGGGCCATCATTAGGCTTCGCGCGAGCTATCGTATTTTTTTCTCCTCAGTCGGGCAAACGCGCTGATATACAGATAGATATGTGGGGTTTAATGTCCCAAAACCACCATATATGATTATGAGAGACGCCGTAGTGGAGGGCTCCGGAAATTTCGACCACCTGGGGTTCTTTAACGTGCACCAACATCTGCGCACACGGGCCTACAACATTTCCGCCTCGATCGGAAATGCAACCACCGCAGCCGGGATTCGATCCCGCGACCTGCGGGTTAGCAGCCGAGTACCTTAGCCACTAGACCACCGCGGTGGGGCACGCGCTGATATACACACGCGGCTTGTTGTGCCAAAGGCTGGCAAAATGTAAGAACTGAAGTGAGTGCCTGCTTTCTTGAAAATTTCTGAGCGGGCAGAAAGCATAACGCTTCTTATAGGCTGCGACCAATTAAGTTAGGCAAGTGTGCTCTTCGAAAGCACTCGGGCTTTTTGCTCGCGAAGGTTGCCACTGCGCTTGACAAGACGGCATTGCCGAGGTGGTAGTGGAGGGCTCCGTGAATTTAGACCATCTGGTGTTCCTTAGCACGTCATATGCTGACATCACACAGCACATCGACCTTTACCAATACGCCTACATCGAAGTGCGACCGCTGGGATCGAACCAGCAACCCTCTAGTCAGCAGGTGAGCACAGTAGACAAGGAGGCAAACGTAATTGTCGCCTCTTTGTCCACTGTGTACATTTTTTCGTGCCGTACTTTTTAAGCACAATGCTAGTTGTCCTCTCATTTTTCACCCACCGGATTTCGTAACATGTCCCTGACCTTCACGTGCTATTTGCTGACGGCAGCCTCCACCAGTGGTTGGAGATCACGCCACTGTCTCCGCTAAAAGCTGCGCCGGTTGGCCTAATGTACACGAATATGTAGCCGAAATAAAAAAAACAGCTGAAGCACTTCATAAATACTTTGATTTGGGCGAGTTGATACGCACTTAACTGTGGAAACATAGCGCAAAAAATGACGACCAAGGATTTTTGAAAGAAATATACTTCCTTAGTGCACAGGGAGCGTTTTAGAAAAAAGACAGATAGGACAAATGTTCTTTCTAAAACGTTCCCGGCGCTCTAAAAACGTATATTTCTTTCAAAAATGCATTACCAGTCCAAGTAGCCACTGTTTTGCAGGACGAAGGAACACAGTGCACAGTACGAGCGCTGAACTTACAATGAAACTTAATTGCGCCAACCATTCTATTTTATAGCGTACAGTATCACACCGCAATTCCAGTCACGCCTGTCATGCCAGAAAGCAATATACATTGATTTTACTGAACGCTGGGTGAGTTGGTAATTCATAACTACAAAACTGCGCGAAAAAGCGACAAAAAACAGAGAAGGCACGCAGACAAGTGGCGATTACTGGCTCTTGCGTAATCGCCTCTAAGGGGGAGGGGGTTGCAATCTTGCCGCTGGTTCTATATCAGCAACGAATGCTTGTTTTGCTCGCCGCGAGATGACGTCAAAAGAGACATTGGTTGCTCTCAATCCCGCTTGAACGCGCTGCCAGCAGCCGCTGGAGCGTGCAGGCCATGCGCTCCCGTGTTCCCTTTCATAAATATTGAGATTGTACAATGCCAAGGTGTTTACATCAGTTCTTGTGTAGCACGTGTGTTCTGCAACACTTTTTAGCTCCTTTTGAAAACAATGTTCTTAGTTCACTTGACGACAAGGTTTTCCTGAAGGGTTTTAGATACGTTGACGGGTTTTAAATTTTTTTAAAGAATAACATGGATTTTACCCTTGACCACTGCGTTGACCACGTTTTAACAGTCTTTGAACAACATAAGCAAGGCTTGAACTTCACTCATGAGCTGCCATTAAATCGATTCATACAGTTTTTTTATATTTGAAAATACATATTAGAGAAGACCATTTTCGCAGGCAGTACAAACAACGTGTGCAAAAAGATTTGTTGCCTTATGATTCTGTGCACTCTAAGTTATTGCGAAGGGGCATTGCGAAGCTTTGCCCCGAGTCTGCTCCGGTTAAATTGTGCATGCACACTATGCAGGACAGCTTTCAAGTTCAATTAGCAAGGCTACGGGCAGCTGGTTATCCGTGCGCGGTCGTTGGTGCGATTTCCCAAGACATCTCGAATGAAGAAGAATACAGGCATGAAACCGCGAATTTCCAGTGACTCACGAGGCGGATACCCGAAGTGGTACCGTATATCTATCTACAGGATGTCCCATAACATTAGGAAGATCGCCAGCAAGCACGGCGTTCATTCTTGTCGTGTTCTCCGCACCTCGGAAACTGGGTTGCCTGTGCGCACGCGTATGCGATGAAAAAGAGAAGCATGGGTGGCAAAAGAAGCATGCCAGGCCTTGCGTGGAGTGTGCAATTGATTGATATCTGGGGTATAACGTCCCAAGATCATCATACGATTATGAGAGACAACGTATAGTGGAGAACTCCGGAAATGCTAAAAAAGTAACAGTTACTTTAAAAAAGTAACAGAGCATTGAACAGGAAAAGTAGGAGCTAGTGCACGAAAAAAATTTTGCCAGTCTCCGCTGCCCAATGCCTGTTCAATAAAATCGACTCGCCACTCAGGCTCCGCTCCAGTGGATCTCCAGCGAAGCTGTACATTAGTTTTACGATTATGCTTGACCATTTTCAGAACTCGACCTTATAAGGTCGAGTTCTGCAAATGGTCAAGCATAATCGGTCAAGCATAATGCAGTGATTTGCAACATGAGAGTCGCCGCGGGGAGTTTCAGCCACACCATGAAATATTTAAAGTTTGCATCTGCATATATATACGCGCACACAAGGAATAAACGCACGGACCTATGTAGAGAGTGGATGTTTAATCGTTTCAAGCTTCCATCTTTCTCTCAGCTTCTATCGTCTTTGGATTACTATAAATGTAGCGCAGTAAGTTTACACTACCCCCATATTTCTCAGGGATGTCACAATTTCGAAGATCTCACCTCCCTCTTTATTATTTTTTGTGAGGTGAACGACATTACGAAAACGTCCGATCAAATTAAGGAAAAATTCTACCAGCTACTAACTACAGCTTCCCCGGGAAATCTAGAGCAGTGACATAACGACGTGGTTCTGTGTATGGCCAGAGTGACCGTATGCATATGCCACCTGCGTATACGGTCACTCTGACCGTATGCCAGCTCGTGTTTTTTTCTTTTCCGGTGCGCTATATTTCAATGCACTCGTTCTCGTCTCTCAGGTGAAGGAGATCGACGCCAAGACCGAGGAAGACTTCAAGGTCGAGAAAGAGCGCATCTTGAAGGAGACGTTGGCGCGCTTCGAAGAGGCCGTCAAGAAGAAGCAGAAGGAGGTCGAGATAAAGCACCGGGTCGAGATATCGCGCATGAAAAGCACGGCGCGGGTCCAGGTGCTGAGCGCTAGGAACGAACTGGTGGCCAAGGTGCTGGCCGAGGCCCGTTCCAAGCTGACCATGATCACCGAGAAGGAGGCGCGCTACAGGCCGTTCCTCGAACGCCTCATCCTGCAGGTACGCATTCGGGGCCGCAGTGTGGACTGCTAGATAGACAGCTCGAGTGGACAGCGGTAATCCTAGGTCCAATTCCAGTTCTCACGTAGCCGGCAAGATGACTTCAGGGAATGGCATCGCAAAGCGTAGTGTCTCTTATGACTACACAGGAGGCAGCTCCAGTGTATGGAGGAAACTCCATGTCTATGCGAGCTACAACACATTGCCTTTCAGCCACCATGGGAACGATAAGTATAGTACACGGATTTGTCTAAACGTCGTTCTTTTGACTCCGTGTAGCTCCATGTGGTCTGCCTCCGATCTGTTGCAAGACAAAGTTCGGTATCCTTTCAGCAGTTTCGCTACATCGTTTTGACCTCATCAGGCTCAATAATTCAAATATGCTCACGGGGTTCACAAAGACACATTATTCAAACCGAAACAAACGACAAAGCACGCCAATAAACAAAGACACAAGTACGTTTCAAGTCCGCAAGCATAACGGATAGGCAGACTTGTGTACTGCCCATCAATCCCATGGTGACTGAACGATCGCAACGTCAGAGTTCCCTCTGTTAAATACTGTAGGAAACTCCATAAAATTTGCCACATTTAACTAGAGGGGACTCTAGCGCTGCGATCGTCCAGACATTACGGGAATGATGGGTATGTACACAGGTTTGCCCAGTCTTCGTATATGCCGGCTTCAAACGCGCTTGTCCGCAGGTAGCGGGATCGAATCCCGGCTGCGGTGGCTGCATTTTCGATGAAAATGCTGTAGGCCCGTGTCCTCAGATTTGGGTGCACTTTAAAAATTCCAGGTGGTCGAAATTTCCGTAGCCCTCCAGTACGGAGTCTCATAGTCATATGGTAGCTTTGGGGCGTTTAGCCCTACATATCAATCGATTATCAAATGCGCCTGTGGCTTTGTATATTTTGTGTTTTGGTTTTGCTTCAAATAAAAGAACGAACCGTTTTGAACTTCGTGAGCTGATTAGAACTGATGAGCCTAAAAGGCTAAGGCAGTGAACTTCATTCGCTGATCTTTGTTTCTTTACAAAACAGCTCCGAGTCTGGTGGAGTCAAGCGGAGCTAGAAGAACGAGGATTAGAAAAACCCGAGTGCTACACATCATTCCCATGCTCTCTGAAGCGCTCTGCGTTTCAGCTCCTATAGACACTAGCGCCAGAGTTCCTTCTAGTGTATTTATAGGAAACTATGTCGGAGACGAAAACAATATAGCATATTTTGCTGTCTAAGCAAGATGACGGGTCAGCAAATGTTGGATAGCTCGTGTTTTCCCGGTATTGTCGTTTGCACGCAATCAAGCGCTTTACCAGACTCTCAATGTAAGCTACCTTCCATTTCTCATGGATTTTCACACAAAAGAGCTGGATGGCGTCAAAAGACGTCATCCAGACGCGTTTCAATTCTTGGTGTTTTAATTTAGGATGATAATTGCCATAAAAATGCTCAGCCATAAACTGTACATACACCACCCAGCATTGAATGAATGAATAAATGAATCAATGAATGAATGAATGAATGAATAAAGACGCACACGAAAGTCTTGCTATGGCATTCTTTGTGACGCTTCTAAAGAACTGTGATATTTTATTTTCGAGAAATATGATGTGATTATGAAGCACCTGTTAACGGTCAACTCTTGATTACTTTTTACGACTTGAAACTCGTTGTTGCTCACCCTTGTCCGCGTTCATGGTTGTTCGTGCATTTCGCTCTCATTGAAGTGTGGCTGCCGTGACCGGAAACCCGGCTACATCAATTTGTTAGCTGCCTTCTCCCGTCGGTAGGATTTCGGTATAGGGGCCGTGAGGACCGCTATGACGAGAGCGAAATCATCCGAGATCATGAGGCGTTTTGTGTCTTGACCGCTGGTGAAGCGACGTATTTGCCGTTTCGTTGTCGAAAAGGTGGGGTGGGTTGAGCCCGTATATCGTCTCTTAGCAGCGGAACACTTTATCTCAGTTCAACCCAAAACGCTATTGCGAATTTTGTTAGTCCTATCCAAAACTGGGTCATTTGTGGCAGTGGAAAAGGACGAGGGACCTTTTCGCTATCTCGCCTATACATATGTGACTTCCGCTGGCTGCGCTGTTATGCAAATAATGTCTGCTGACGTGCGTTTGATGCTTATTTTGTAGGATGTCTAAGAGAAAAAAAATTCTGCAAGACGTATTATCCACTTTCGATGCCGTGTTCACCCGAAACTTCCGTGTTGAAATGGGCCCCTCGTTTCGGGCTCCGAAGGGCTCTGACTGGTCATACGAACAGTCCAACTTTCCATGCAGTGAATCGAGGAAGCCGCTCTAGCGCGATGCGCTAACACAGTAGATTAAACAATCAATATACACGTCACCGACAGGCGTAGACGAATTCGGGTAACTTGGGGGTCAGCCGATCCGTTCTCGCATTTCATTTAGAAGAGGGCTGGCCCGTCTGCTCCCTACCCGCTGGCTTATACGGATACCGCGGTTAAGCTCATATGCACCGCGGTAGCTGAGTGGTAGTTTTTATGCGCACTGTCTGTAGTGTGTCCAGTAATTTAGCGGGGAAGTTAACAGATGTATACTAAAGGACATTTAGCTGACTAATTTTGCGCTCCGTTCCCCGTTCCGCTGAAGCGCTCAACGCACCACAGGTTTTTACTTTTAGCCAAGCGTCGTTCGGTCAACGCTATCGCGACGCCGCTGGTGCATGGAAGTTGTTTAAAAGAAAATTAACATAGTTCTTATCTTGCCGCAAGATAGAAAATTATGTTTTAAAAGAGAGTGAATGCATTTACTGTTTGACACATGAGCATTTCTTTTATTTTTTTGTCACCTTCACTTGGAGCTCGACTACAATCGAAGCCTTTGGAACAGCCCAAACTCGTCTCAAACGCCCTGCCACGAGGCAGCGTGTTCACTGCGTTGTCTTGTGGCAAATCAAGCTAAAAAGCTTTTCTGAATAGCTGGAAGAGTGGCTGCTGTTAAATGCTAAATTGTTACTATTGTTACATAAAATCGCTTCTATCGAAGATTCGTGAAGTCCCTTTGGCGGAAATACCAAAGAAGCATCTCGAGACGCTCCTTTATGGTCCCAAGTGTCAGCGCTAGATCGTTTCGTGTAACTTCACCCGCACATGCTCGGGATTCTCGAAGGGTTTGGCTGCGACGACTTCTCGGAAGAGGCGCAGATTCTTGTGTGTCTTGAAGTGCCGTCAAGCGCTTGCGTGTTTGCCGAACAACCAGTGCGTTTCTCGAGAAGTGTGGACTCGCGGCACTGGAGGCTGCCATTTTGGTCGTTTCGGACGTGATCCTTCGCTCGCTACGTCGGTGACGACGGTCTACTCACACGCTCAGCGCCTTACTGTGGCTGTGTCCCAATTCTTAGACAGCACGTAGACAGTCTACGAAGACTGCTTAGAAGACAGCATCGAACCCCGCGTTGTCCGAGAAATAAAACACATTTAGACGACTTTCACGCGACGATGCGCCACCTCGCGTGTAGAAGAAAAAGCTGAAATAACGAAACGTAACAGTTGTAATTTCCGGCTTATTCCGCGTTAAAACAAAAAAAAAACAAATAAACGTCACTCACATTGAGCGTCTGGGAAAGCGTCTGCTTGTGTGCAGATGGTCATTCCGGCAAGATTTTATCTATCTGAGCGATTCGCTGAGCCGCCATCTTGTTTAAACAGCAATGCAGCCTGCATCGTATTTGTCTACGATTCGGTCCTTTCGGAGCTGTCTATTTTGCCGGCTACGTGAGAATTGGAATGGGACTTAGATGGGTGCCGTCAATTTAGCCGTCTGCGGTGAGTATTGGAACACACCCTGTATAGCGCATGTGCAGTGGCGCAACCACCGACTGGCTGAGCGGAGCGGGAGGCCAAACACGGTCAGCTAAAAGTCCCTATTGTATCTGTTATTTTACGTCTCAAAAACCACGATTTGATTGTGAGAGACGCCGTAGCGAATCCGGAGTTTCATCATCTGGTGCTCCTAAACGGGCACTGACAGTATACGGGTCTCTACAATTTCGCCTCCGCCCCGCCGCGGTGGTCTAGCGGCTAAGGTACTCGGCCGCTGACCCGCAGGTCGCGGGTTGAAATCCCGGCTGCAGCGGCTGCATTTCCAGTGGAGGCGGAAATGCTGTAGGCCCGTGTGCTCAGATTTGGGTGCACGTTAAAGAAGCCCAGGTGGTCGAAATTTCCGGAGCCCTCCACTACGGCGTCTCTCATAATCATATGGTGGTTTTGGGGCGTTAAACCCCACATATCAATCAATCAGTCAATTTCGCCTTGGTCGAAATGTAACCGGGACGGAACCCGTGACTTTCGGGGCAGCAGCAGAGCACCGTAAACACCGCTCCACCGTGGCAGACGACGCGGTGAAGTTTTGCGGGCGGGCGCCGAATGCATGAGCAGTCGAGCCTAGTTTCCCCGAATCCAAGTTTTCGCGTCCAATAACGCACTAGCGCACGTAACCGCACCAGTATATGTGACCGGACTATAGAATTCGTAAGCAGTTGTGCATGTAACCCTTCTGACTGGAACCACTCGAAAGCAAGGTATGTTTAGGCTGGCCACAAGTTTCGAAACAACCACACCGTAGTCCTTTGTTGTGGAGAGATGGAAAGAAGATTTGAAATTTCCCGCAGCCCCAACGTAAGAGCATATCACCTAAAGTATTGTGAAACCTGCCTAACAAGTTCGAAAGGCAAACAAAGGTTATTTGAATCCAACCAGTGAGCGAGATCCAAGAACTGGAATTTTGTCCGGCGTTTGCGCAATCTAGACGATATAAAATTTTCTTACCTGGTTTTCAAGATGAGCTCGTTACTAGCTGCTGATTTCGTTGGCAGCGGTGGCGTATACGGGAAAAGCCAGCGAGTGTAAACTGATACGTATATAGTGATCGAAAGCGCGCTGATCGCGTACGGATTTCACGCGCCGCTTTTCAATAATTGATACTCTCTCGATCGTGAGTTTATCGGCGATCAGCCGTTTGTGATATCGCAATCTGATCTTTCATCGGGATCACTTGTCATTTCACGTTGCCACGCTTCGTTGTTGGATAGATAGGAACACGTGAGCGTCATTGTTGCTTGTAGCAACTGAAAGTTTTGCGCTATTGAGCACTTACAGATGGTCTAGTTACCGGCATGAAGGAAACAAGCACTTATTGGGGAGAATTGCGCAGTGTGGTATAAATAAGTGAGTAAATAAATATATGCTTGCCGAGCTTCGGTTGCTCCCATTTTCCCGATAAAAGAGGGCCTCTGATTTTTTTTCTCGCATTCGAATGTTCCATCGACGCTTCGTGGGGGTGTTTCATCCGTTATTTCGGCCTTAACTTTTGCTTATAGTGTGCGCAATTGGGTTAACTCAAGCAAAACGTGATCCACCCCGAAACGGTAAGCGGTATGTAGTGGGCGGATCACTACGGCTGTTTGTGACTTCGAAACGACCAGGAAACGTCACTCGGTCTCTTTCCAGGAAATGTCACGACTCACTTTCCTTACAGGTCACGTTCATAAACGCTGACGTTTTAGGTTACGCCTCTGAAGCCAGTAAACGAGGTCTGATAGTCGCTTCGTTTGTTTGCGTTAGCGTGTGCGTGAACTCCTGTCTTTCAAGCAGACGAGTTTGCCAGTCGGTCGATCAAATCGATTCGTCTGAATGGCTTTCTAAATCTTGGCGTAAAACCCAAAGACATGCCCGGTGTTGTGCCCGGCGCCAGAGCTGACGAGGGAGCGGCGTTCCTTTTGATGTTCCTTTTGGTCGCCAAACGGGTTGGCGGCCTGTGTCCGCCATGTATTGTTCCCACCTGGCCGGGGGGTGCGGCGTCTTGCCGCCACGGCACCGTGAGCAGTTCGGGAGACCACAAGTGCAGCTTCTTCTTTGGAAGATGACGGCGGCGGCGGCGGCCGGGAATCGTCCCGCTAATTAAACGAGTCGTTCGGCGACCATTTGAAGCTTGTTTACGGCGGCCTTTTCAATGGATGCAGTCATGGCCGGCGCCAGGGCTGGCGGGGGAGCGGCGCTCCTTTGGTCTTCAAACAAATAACCGAACGACCGGCTGCCTACGCCGGCCCTGTATTGTCCGTCCTAGCAGGAGGGTGAGACGTCCTGTCGCCACGACGGAGTGGGCCGTTCGGGGGACGACAGCAAATGCGACATCTTCCTGGGAACAAGAGGTCGCGGCGGCCCCCGCAAATCACCCCGCTCATTGAGCAAACAGTTCGGCGGACCCTTTGATGGATGCCGTCCTGAGCGTGGGACCTCTCGACCAGCGACACACACGACGAGGAAGAGCCCTGCTGGCACCACCTTTGAGTGCAGTGATCACGCTTCAATTTTGAACGTTCACGTGGACCGTGCGTGCTCGCCACCCTCGCGGGTAATGTGTGATCCGTGGTTGGACGGTGCCCTCTGTACGCGGTCCCCGATCTAGGGATCTGGGGAGGACAGACCCTTTATAATGAGCCCCTACGGCTCATTCGGTGTGCTTTTTTTCGAGAAGAGAACCAGGCAGAACAGAGCAGAACCGAGCAGAACCATGTAGAACCAAGCACCATGGAGCGCTATGTTAGGAGTCATGTAGAGGCCTGCCACGTTTGAGGGCTCACCGTGTAGGGAGTTCGCAATGTATATATTGTAAATAAACCCTCTTCAAGTCTCTCTTCCTCCTGCCTCGACAACTTCATCCCGGACCTCCGGTGTCTGGAAACCCCGGTCGCAACAACTGGTGGCAGCGGTGGGATACGAGTCTGCGACGGAGAACGACATGGACCGGAGGCCAGCCGAAAGCCCTGGAACTCGGCGGGATCGAAGCAGCGTACCACCACCGCACGTAATGGGGTGAGTGCCTGGCTTTGTGCTTGAGATATATCGAGTCTTTTAGCCTAGATTCGTTAAAAGATAGATATAACCAACAACTGCCTGGCCACTGTAGTTGTTATCTCGGCACAAAGCAGCACTGGATGATTATCTGAGCAAGTACGCTAAAGCAGGAAAGCTTAGATTATTCAATAGGAACAAGTGGTAATGTTTCAAAATTTCTAAGGGTACGTTGCGGGTTAAATTTTAGGATGTTGTAAAATGCAGGAGTGAAAAATTAACAAGAAAAAGTAGAGAGGGATGTTGGCCACGTAGTGCTACTTGGGGGCTTAAGCTTGTGGTCTCCGCTGTGAGATTTGCCAGGCTTCAATTTCTCTAGACCCAGAATTGAAACGCTGGTGGGTTTGTGTTTTGTCACAGCTGAGCCAAAGCAAAGTAGTCGCCATGGATCTTACGAGATTGACGAGAGAGAACCTGCTGAACCTGTGTTGGGATCTGGAGCTAGATTTTAATGATGATATGCCTGCTTCTAAACTCCGCGAAGTGATTCTCGAAAGCAATAGTGACAATGAGGAAATCGAGCACTTCGGGAATATGTACTTATTGGACCAGGAGGAGGAAGTACAAAGGGCGCAAAGAAAGGAAAGATGGCGCCAGGAGGAATTGGAAGCTGAGCGCAGGCATGAAGAACATATGAAAAGGATGCAGGAATTAGACCAGGAGGAATTGGAAGCTGAGCGCAGGCATGAAGAACATATGAAAAGGATGCAGGAATTAGACGAAGAGATAGATAGGATTCGGCAGCAGAGTGGTCAATCCGTAGATGTAGCGCACGAACGGTGTGATGTAGCGGCGGTGCCGTTTAAGACCGAAGCGAAGGCTACAGGTCAGACATCTGTAGATGTAGTGCACGAACGGTGCGACGTAGCGGCGGTGCCGATTAAGGCCGAAGAGAAGGCTACAGGTCAGAAATTTGCAGATGTACCGCACGAACGGTGCATTTCAGCAGCGGTGCCGTTTAGGGCCGAAGAGAGTGCTGCGGGTCTGATATCTGTAGATATAGCGGCGGTGCCGTTTGAGGCCAAAGAGAAGGCTAGTGCCTGTAAGGACATGGGTGAGGTTCTAACCCGTTCCGAGAAAAAAGAGCTCGCGGTCGCAGCAGGGTGTGAGGGTTCCGTGGTGGTGGAAACGGAGTTAAGATTAACAGAGTGTTCCATCGAACCTTGCAGCCCTGCAGACCATGTTGATGAGCGTCAGAGGCGGACGAAAGGCTCCAGGTTTGGCACCAAGGAATGTGCCAAACGGAGAAAGCGTCCGAAAAAACAGAAGCGCGGCAAGGCTCGCGATCAGCGCGGCGCGTTTGACGAGGACCTTCAAACGGCGTGGCGGATTTGCGAGAAAAGGCCCGTTGTCTTCTCTGACTGGCTTAAATCGCATGCGTCTGAGCGGCCGGAGAGTGAGGAAAAGAAAAGCGCAATCTACGCGGCCGCGGTCTAGCGATGAACTGATAAGTGATCATCAGGACTGGGCGCGCGAGACGGCGGAGGAGCATATCGGTGATGAAGAACGTCAGAGTAGGACGAAAGGCTCCCAGGTCCGCGCAAAGAAGCGTGCACAGGGGAGAAAGCGTCCGAAGGGCAACAGTAAGGCAAAGCTCGCGATGAGCACAACGCGTTCGAGTAAGGTTTTCAAACGGCGGAGTGACATCGCGAGAAAAGTGCCGTTGTCTTCTCTGACGGGTCTGTATCGTATGCGTCCGAACCGCCGGAAAAGAAAAGCGCATCGTACGCGGCAGTGTTGGAAGGATGAATTGCTAGGCAATCATTCAGACAGTGCGCGCGGGAAAGCTAACAAGCAAGTGGGTGCTGACGAGCATCAGAGGTTGGCGAAAGGCTCCGTAGACGGCACGAAGAAGCGTGACAAACGGAGAAAGCGCCGTAAAGACGAGGCAAAAATCGCGACGCGTTTGAGTAATGTATTCAAATGGCGGAGCGAAATTTCAAGAAAGTTGCCGTATCGCAAGCGTCCAAGCGGCCAGAGAACAAAGAAAAGAGAAGCGCATTGTGTGCGTAAGTGGTCGAAGGGCAAGAGACCCTTCCGTTGTTCTCGCGGTGCATTGGACGGGGTGCGGGGCAAAAGAGTCGGTGGTTTTCGAGGGGCAGGAAGCGACAGCAAGTCGGCTTCGAGGAACGTCGCGGGGTTCGGTAGCAGGGCGATTGACGCGTGTTGTAGACCCCGCTTCTCGAGAAAATCGTTCCGGGCGCGACCACCGCGAGTTCGACTCAGAGTTGTTGCGAACAGCTGTTAGCCTCTCAGAAAACGTCGACTCGGGACTGTTGAAAGGAACATTTTGTTTGTTTTTGTGATTTTGTAAATAACTCGTTTGTACTTTGTTTTCGTTAGCGCTCTATCATTTTGGTAGCCTATATGCGTTGTATAGATCTATTGGAAGGATAGTGACACGCATTAGAGCGTACAGAATTAGGCGTTTGTCATCGGCACCGGAGTTGGTTTGTATGCGTCCGAGCCGCCGGACAAAACGAAAAGAAAAGAAATAAAGCACGTTGAGTAAAAAGGCAAACCCTTTCGTCGCTCTATCGACGGCATGTTTGATGGACTGCGGGAGTGCGAGATACTGAGCGATAGTAAGAACGCAGGTTGTCAGCGCAGAGCTTTGCGGGGGTCGGAGGCGAAGCGAATGGGTTTTGCCATTGTTCCATTCCCGTTCGCCTAGAAAGACCCACAGGACGCGACGCCGCGCGTTCGTCTCAAAATTAAGTGACAGCGGTAAGCGTTTCGGAAGGCTCTCCCGCGGATTTGTATTTTTAGTTTTGAATATCTGTTTTGACTGTTTAGGTCAGTTTTCCTTTTGGAATGTGTTTTGTACTTCTGCTACTAGATAGCGTTTACGTAGCAGGTACCATGCTGTTTATTTTTTAAGCTTTGTATGTATTGGTTTTAAAGGTAACCGTTTTGCGGCAGTATAACGACACGTTAGGGGCGTTTGTCAAGTAGGACCGACGTTAGAGACGAATTTTGAGTGAGCGCACGGACGCAAGGATATTCTTGCGAGGTTTTCAGGATTCATGCGAAAGTTTTTTTGTTGTTATTTTTTGTTTTGTTCGCATGTCTCCGGTGTTGAAGTAAGGAAAGGTATTCGTGGGTTTACGTGTACGTTTTAGTTCATGAGCTTGAGTGTAGAGTGGTAACCTCACGAGAGTTAATGAGTGGTTCATCCATGCAGGAGCACTATAGCACTGTGATGTGCGTTTGCGGATGTATAATAAAGATGTTCCTGATGCAGGTACAGCACGGCAGTTATGCTTTCGTCTTCTCAAAAGGAATTGATGACTGGCTTTGGCGGCACTAAATTTCGGGAACTAAAAGATAGCGTGAAGTAAAATGCTTTATTTTATGAGTATGATACCTGGTGGGTTACGGCGGATTACTCACGCAAGCACTCGGGTATGCCACGGTGAGCGCATCACTTGACAGTTAGTTTTCTTGAAAGCCGTTTGATGGAAAGATTATTATCGGATCGGGATTAGGAGTTTTGGTGAAACCTCAGAGAAACGTCCCGATTGCTGCTTTGTGTTTGGTAATACTGCTTAAGTAAGGTTGCTTTTGGATAATTTGTCGGACTCGACGTGTCTCAGTGCGGGCAGGGTGCTCTCCCGTGC
The DNA here is from genome assembly GCA_013436015.1 of Rhipicephalus annulatus. NCBI lineage: Eukaryota > Metazoa > Arthropoda > Arachnida > Ixodida > Ixodidae > Rhipicephalus > Rhipicephalus annulatus. The sequence continues at coordinate 595,642 of WOVY01009521.1, forward strand.
CTGTGGTGGTGTGTATGAATGCTTTTCCCAGAGGGGAGCCACAGGGAACGAGAGGGAAAGAGTCCTTGGCTGAGCGTCATCAGCAGTGGCCTGGAAGACAGCACTACACAGCGACACTTCGGGCAACCTGTGCAGCTGGTCACCCTCAGGTCGCTTCTCCCGCTGGCGGACGAGCTGTTGTGCCCGGCGCCAGAGCTGACGAGGGAGCGGCGTTCCTTTTGATGTTCCTTTTGGTCGCCAAACGGGTTGGCGGCCTGTGTCCGCCATGTATTGTTCCCACCTGGCCGGGGGGTGCGGCGTCTTGCCGCCACGGCACCGTGAGCAGTTCGGGAGACCACAAGTGCAGCTTCTTCTTTGGAAGATGACGGCGGCGGCGGCGGCCGGGAATCGTCCCGCTAATTAAACGAGTCGTTCGGCGACCATTTGAAGCTTGTTTACGGCGGCCTTTTCAATGGATGCAGTCATGGCCGGCGCCAGGGCTGGCGGGGGAGCGGCGCTCCTTTGGTCTTCAAACAAATAACCGAACGACCGGCTGCCTACGCCGGCCCTGTATTGTCCGTCCTAGCAGGAGGGTGAGACGTCCTGTCGCCACGACGGAGTGGGCCGTTCGGGGGACGACAGCAAATGCGACATCTTCCTGGGAACAAGAGGTCGCGGCGGCCCCCGCAAATCACCCCGCTCATTGAGCAAACAGTTCGGCGGACCCTTTGATGGATGCCGTCCTGAGCGTGGGACCTCTCGACCAGCGACACACACGACGAGGAAGAGCCCTGCTGGCACCACCTTTGAGTGCAGTGATCACGCTTCAATTTTGAACGTTCACGTGGACCGTGCGTGCTCGCCACCCTCGCGGGTAATGTGTGATCCGTGGTTGGACGGTGCCCTCTGTACGCGGTCCCCGATCTAGGGATCTGGGGAGGACAGACCCTTTATAATGAGCCCCCACGGCTCATTCGGTGTGCTTTTTTTCGAGAAGAGAACCAGGCAGAACAGAGCAGAACCGAGCAGAACCATGTAGAACCAAGCACCATGGAGCGCTATGTTAGGAGTCATGTAGAGGCCTGCCACGTTTGAGGGCTCACCGTGTAGGGAGTTCGCAATGTATATATTGTAAATAAACCCTCTTCAAGTCTCTCTTCCTCCTGCCTCGACAACTTCATCCCGGACCTCCGGTGTCTGGAAACCCCGGTCGCAACACCGGTGACGTATCTTGAGCCCCGCCGATGCTATATTACGGGAGAGTAACAGCCGAGGAGAAAAAGAAGCGATTGTTCCTCGCAGCGAACGCTGCATTACTATTCTACATGTAGTGGCTTGACGAGAAGAAAGACGCGTGTTCCAGCAGCCAACCAGGTAGCACTGCTTGGCTTCTTTCGCTACCCCTTCGCACCATGGGCGCAGCTGTACGTCGCCGTTAGTGACGTAGTACGCACAAGTGCACGGGAAACGCTTGCGTAGCAGGTGAACAGAAGTATGGTGATGATTGCATGCGTGATCCTTATGCTTGCATTTCGCGCCTTTCACTTGATGTATAACGCATAATACTTGTAGTGAAGCAGATGAACTAACGGGTATGCGGCCGTGAAAGAGGATAAAGAAAAGACCCGTCTTCGTTACGACTTCAGAACATTAATAAGCATCATCACATTTGATGAAGGTGTCCGAGATCCCCCAAACCGACCTGGAGCTCCGCTCTTCCAAGTTGCCCGAGAGACCACCGGACAATATGACCGACGCAGTCCCTGCCCATGCATTCAGCCCCGCCGACTGCCCCGTCCTCCTGCCTCGTCCCAATACTCCACAGAAACGCACGTACAGTTAGGGAATCTAGTATATAAACGAACCATTCGTGTGTGCCAAGCTGTTATCACTGAAATCAGACACTTGGTAAGCGAGTACGGCGTTGAAGGCCGACGGGGACGGATATAGAGAGGCCTAAACACTGCCGACAGTTGAGGTTTTACGCGCAGAATTGATGCAACAGCAATGAAAGAGGCCTTTTGGAAGAAATACTGGCTGAGTTACACGCAGCAATCACGAATCGAAACAGGATATTTCTCTTTTTTTTTTACTATGGCGACCAACCACAATGAGCAGTTTCTCGTGATGACCAAGTCGTGTCGGTGCAAGTACGGCTGTCTCTAGCTATTTTTGACTCCGATGGAAGTGTTCCAGTCAAAGTTGAGCTTGTGGGGGCTGGAAACAAAAGCACGTGCATTACTTGGACCTTATATTTTACGTTTCAGTCCATCATTACTGTAACGGCAGTGTGGGCTAAATTTCACTAATGTTAGTCAGCGGTCACTAAAGGGTGGCTAAATCTGGCTAGAGATTATAACTGCTGATGCCTACTATGCGCTGTTATAACACCAACAATGACGTAATTAACTTGCTTAAAATATTAAGGCGAAACTTTGCATGCCTTGTAAACTTTCCAAAACTGACCATCGTCTAACGGCGTCAATGTCAACGCGAGTGATGCAAAACAACCAAGATTTAGAAGTCGCTCTGACGTCACATGATTATGTCATCGCGTGACATCGTAGCTTTGACAAACGCGGGCCGATCGTGGAGGCAGTGCGCATCAATGTTAGGTGCAGAAAGCGTTGAGTAAATCCACTAAGAAGAAAAAAGACGACTCTCGCCTTCACGTCGTCTTAGGCACAAGGGACTCCGTGTGTGTGTACGCGCTTTCCATATTTCTCGTTTCGCACAGGGCTTTAATTATATAGTGGTTTTGGGACGTTAAAACCCACATATCAATCAATCAATCAATCAATCAATCAATCAATCAATCAATCAATCAATCAATCAATCAATCAATCAATCAATCAATCAATCAATCAATCAATCAATCAATCAATCAATCGATTGATCAATCAATCAATCAATTATTCAATCAATCAATCAATCAATCAATCAATCAATCAATCAATCAATCATATCAATCATCGCACAGGGCTTGTACATGCTGTTGGATCCGGACGTGGTGATCACGTGCCGTCGCCAGGACCTCCATTTGGTGCACGACGCCCTCGCCGTGGCCGTCAAGCAGTTCGCCAAGGTGACCGGCACCGAGGGCAACGTGGTGGTCGACCAGGAGCACTTCCTGGACGAAAAGTGCTGCGGCGGCGTCGTGCTGACCACGACGCGAGGCAAGAAGAAGGTCACCAACACGCTCGAGAGCCGCCTCGAGCTCGTCTCGCGCAAGACGCTGCCGGAGATACGCGCCGGACTATTCGGAGCCAACCCGCACAGGAAATTCACAAGCTAAAGATTGTATTGTTTCTTCGCGACTCTGCGAAAATGCAACGCTTCCCTTTTGTTTTTGGTGGTGTCGGTACCCGTTCATTCAAATCCTCTTTAAAAACGTTCTCTTGATTACAGTTACACGTACACATGCACCATTTCCTTCAGTGCACGACTTGCTCACTTTTGCGACCTGTACCAGTCGCGCGACAGAGTTCTCCCCAAATCTACTATAGTAGAGAAAGGCCGCTTTGGTTGCAGAATGGCTGCTTTCGCTCGCTCGCCCACTAATCGATTATTTGACACGTAACTGCAGTCACAGTCTCTTTAGCCAATGAAATGCACCGAAACTGGACGTAAGCTTATTTACATAGCAATGAAGATGCAAGCAGGCGTGAACTTGGTATACCGCGATGGATGCAAGTTTCGTGCACGTGTAAACAGCGGTCACTTTGAGTCACTTCTCGGTCACCAGTAACAATCGGTCGCACGACCGTTGTTACTGCACTGGTCGTGCACTTAATCACAGGCGTAATTGCAAGCTTAAGGCCTTCTTTCTTTCTATATTAGTCTCCTTTCATTTCCCCCTTCCCCGTGTAGGGTAGCAAACCGGGTGCAACCTGGTTAATCTCCCTGCTTTTTCTTTTCTTTTCTCTCGCTCTTTTAAGGCTCGTTCAAATGTGCTACCACAGGAGGTGTGAACGAGAAACATAGCATGTTTCACTACAATTATTACATGTTATTTCAATTACAGATTTTCTTTGCACACATATATATACAGTGCACAAATTTTCTATGCAGAGATATCGCTAAGTTGCCGTGCACGATATGACGGAAGTGTTGCAGAGTCGCGTGGTTACTGCAGAGCTTCGCTCAAGTACAGACGCAGTTTCACATGATTTCGTTATCGACATGGCAGCGGCATACTGACCCAAACCGACTAGGTATGAAAGTGGAAATGTTGTACGCCCGTGTGCTCAGATTTGGGTGCACGTTAAAGAACTCCAGGCGGTCGAAATTTCCGAAGCCCTCAACTACGGCATCTCTCATAATCATATATGGTGGTTTTGAGACGTTAAACCCCACATATCAATCAAACCGACTAGGTAC